>OX419748.1:18543500-19764000 GCA_948477245.1 Thumatha senex
TTCACTTTTATAAAAATGACATTATGTTATTAAATATTGAGTGGGATTAAATTTCCACTATATCCGCCTCATCTTACTGCTGTCTGACCTTTGAACCCTGTAAGGTTACCTGCGTCGTTGCCTTATCTGTTAATCAGCTGATGTCGCTTGGGCTCCGGAGGTCTTGGTTGTCCCCTTACACCTAGGCATACTAATCGCCCAAATTTAGTTCGCTCATTGCCGTGTTTAAATTACCACTCTTTATATTTATATTATTACTATTTATATACTTATTAACATCGCCATTTTAAATTTAGGTTGCTACAAAGTTTTTTAATAGTGTAATACTATACGTATTTCCTACTTATTGACTGTCATCAGCTTTTGATATAAATCACTAATATTTTTCTTTCAGAACTGAACGATGCTCTCCAGCATGCACGGACACAAGAAATCAAGATCCCTTTCGGTATTGGTGTTGCTGGACTTGCAGCACAGACTAAACACCCCATAAATATCAAGAATGCCTATGCTGATCCAAGGTGCGTGCCTATGATACTTATGATAATGATAATCGGAATATAATATTGTTAGTAAAGCGCTCGTGGCCCCGCGGATGTAGTGTTCTGTAAACGATCACTGCGTTAAGCAACTTTCACTATGGCTGGTCCTCGGATGGGTGACCACGTTGTGGCATTTATATTTGCGAGTGTTTCCGTGCTTCGGAAGGCACGTTAAGCCGTTGGTCCCGGTTGCCAGTAACATGGCATCGTTAAGCCAGTTGAATGCCTTTTGGGCGGCTTGAAAAATTTCAACAGCAGGTCGTCACAACCTGCATCTGTCCATTTCAACACGGCAATGGGCTCACCACCTGTTACGTGGGACAAAAAGCAAAGCATACGGTGAAACGTGGGCGCCTCTACGCCTCTGCCTACCCCTTCGGGGATAAAGGCGTGAAAGTATGAAAGAAAGTACCTATGTAATTTTGTTAGTGGTGATTATAATTATAGTGGTGGTGATAATATAGTGCTATTAATATAAAGTAATATTATGAATGTAATGGGCCTACGGCCTACTGAACAACGGACGAAGCAAAATCACAGACACCGTCACGGGGCTGGGAGCTTCTAACAATGCCGAAAATTGCAATCCAAACAATGGCTGGTCTAAATAGTAAAATATAAGTAAACCTTGGGCTAAAAATCCAGTAGTAGAGTAGCAGTAGGTAGGGTACAGAAGCAACTGGAAAAACACTTAAGATAAAGAAAAGATAGTGTTATTAATTATAGAATAGGTAGTTACGCAAGTATGGTTTATCAGAAAAATCCAATCTAGCTTTTATGCGGTACATTAGTATGCAGTAAATACAAGCCTTTTTGTTACCACCTCACAGAAAAGGCAACGGTTTTAATAATTTGTTCCAAAATTTACATCTAAAATAGACACATTATATTTAATTTTATTAAATTTATTCGGCCCTTTAGGCCCACCCCAGTTCCGTGCTTCGGAAGGCACGTTAAGCTGTTGGTCCCGGTTGCCTATAAAATGGCAGTCGTTACGCCAAGTTGAAGGCCTAAAGGGCGGCTTAAAAAAATTCACCAGCAGGTCGCCACAGTCTGCGCCTGTCCATTTCAACAAGGCAATTGTCTCACCACCTGTTACGTGGGACAAAAATGCGTCCAGTGAAATGTGGGCGTTTATTATGCCTCTGCCTACCCCTTCGGGGATAAAGGCGTGACAATATGTATGTATGTAAATATAAGCAAACTTAGAAAGATTAGTAACTGAGAATACAGTTATAAAATATCAAAATAAATAAAAAAGTAAGGAAATTCCCAGATACAAGTATGTGAATCTGAATAATGCTATTTATGTTCAATAAGTTTGTGTATATTGGTTTTGATACATATAGTAATGATATTAATATATAAGATAATAGTGATGATACGTGAAAAGATTGTGATGACATGTTTAATTTACTGCTTTTTTGGTTTAGGTTCAACAGTGAGATCGACGCCCGGACCGGATATAAAACAGAACTGATCCTGTGTATGCCTATCTGCAATTATGAGGGTGACGTGGTGGGCGTTGCACAAATCATCAACAAGACAGACGGTATGTAGTCCACGGCCATTTTTATGTAAGTTTAAGGGGCCCCACTAAAACAACTGGGACCCAAGCCTCCTCTCCTTATCTGCTAGTGGTGCTACTGCTGACCAAACAACGAGGGTTGACGCAGGTGTCTTTATGGGGTCGGGATGTCGTCATAAATGTCGATCGAGCAGTAATTATAAAATCAGGATTTATTTATGCATTATTGTAGAATTTATAAACGACGGGCTTTGAATTCAGGACGTCGAAGTATGTCACATGAGAAGCCGTGGGGGTACCTAGTTCAGTTATACTTTCGCGAGAATGTACCTACTAGTTACTTGTACCTACGTGCTCTCTTCATTCCTAGTTTGATATAATTTCATTTGCCACAGATTCAAAACCTACTTTTCCTAACTCAGTGAAGTTCCTAAGCCTTTTTTTGTAACTGCCTCTGTTATAACCCGTATCAATTTACAAAAGACCGGCAACAAATTTCTAGTGCTTTGCTTTTAAACTCGTTACTGAGTTTTTGTGGTTGTTTGAAATTTGATGGTTAACCTTTCAAATTTCAAACTTCAAATTTTGTTAAATATTATAATTTTTTTATTCTGCTTGACACATGATATGGGCGCCGCCCGCCTGATGGAAAGCAGAGACGAAGATCCGTGACCGAGGGCCGCTATCTCAGCCGGTAGGACCCCGATAGCGACCCTCAGGTTGACGGCCCAAAAATATGCCTTTTCATGCTTCTCCTAAAGGACCCAGGATTGTAAGAGGAGGGAAACACGTGCGCTGGCAGATTTAATTTCTTCTAATATCTACCATACTAGCTGTCTTAGTTGAACCCCGCGGCTCCGCCGGTGACATATATTGAACCACCGGTGGCACCCATTGAATCCAGTCGTTTATTATTTTTACAATAATGTATGAAATTTATCCCGCTTTTTGACATTTATGAGTACTGCTCGGCTATTGCCTTCCTCGATAAATGAACTACCCAACACGAATATATATTTTTTTTATAATTCAAACCAGTAGTTTCTGAGATTAGCACCTTCCAGTAGGAGTGTATCCGACTGCGTAGTAAGAGGTCGTGGGTTCGATTCCCACCCAGCATAAAACTTTGTGTGATGAGCACGATGGTTTATTGTGTCTGGGTGTTACTTATTCTGTGTATGTATTTAGAAATATATAAGTATGTTTATTAGTTATCTGGTTACCATAGTACAAGCTCTGCTTAGTTCGAAATCAGTAGCGCAATTCACAAATCTCGGATCCAAATCCTCTACCGCGCAAATGTTATCGATATTCATAGAACTCGAACATCGATATCATATGCGCGGTAGATTTGGATCCGAGATTTGTGAATTGCGCTACAGATGCGATGTGTGAGGTGTTCCAACGAAATTTATTGATTTTATAAAAAATAAAAAATAAATATCCATCACGCCTTATCCCCGAAGGGGTGGCAGAGGCATATTATATGCCCACCTTTCACCGTGTGGATTCCTGTCCCACGTAATAGGTGGTGAGCCCATTGACGTGTTGAAATAGACAGACGCAGGTTGTGGCTACCTGCTGTTGAAATTTTCAAGCCGCCCATATGGCCTTCAACCAGGCTTAACGACTGCCATTTTACTGGCAACCGGGACCAACGGATTAACGTGCCTTCCGAAGCACGGAAACGCTCGCAAATGTAAATGCCACAAAGTGGTCACCCATCCGAGGACCAGCCATAGTGAAAGTTGCGTAACTCAGTGATCGTTTACAGAACACTGAGACCGCGAGGCCACGAGCGCTTCTTTATTTATTATTGATTTTATTATTTATTTATAGTATTAAGTATAGTTTGTAAATTATATCTTCATTTCATCTCCTGTATGGATTGTAATTATGGGGGATGAAGAGTAGAAGCGTGCACGTCGCCATCCCTGCCAGCTACGGCTGCAATTCTACTCCAACACGAGTGCTACCAGGACGAATGATGCTAGGGAGTGCCCCCGAGGCGACGCGCACCAGTTCGTTCCCGCTGGTGCGAAAAGTGTGAGCCAGAGCGGCGTAGGGGACCGCCACCCTACACGCGCGGCCCGACACGGCGGGAAGTGGAGGATGGAGTGCAGGGTAGCTGCGTGGAATGTTAGGGGAGGAATGACAGATAAGATGAATGAGTTGATGGATGTTATGAATGAGAGTAAGTTAGATGCAGTGTGCTTGACAGAGACCAAGCGCAAGGGCAGCGAAATCTTGGAGCTCCCGGGTGGGATGCTCGCGCTTTGGTCTGGAGTACCAGAGAGCGAGCATGGCAGTCGGGGGTTTGGAATTTTGCTGTCCTCGCGATTGGCCTCCGGTATGTATGAGTACAAACTGGTAAGTCCTAGAATCCTCTGGATCCGTGTAAAACTTGGTTTGACGAAGATTTTCCTGATAGCTGCTTACGCGCCAGTATCTTCGTCGAACGCGAGTGAGCTAGAAGATTTCTGGGAGAGTATGAGAGAAGCTCTAAATGTGATAGAAGGAAATGAAAGACTTATAGTATGTGGAGACTTGAATGGATGGGTGGGTACCGCTCGCGATGGTTTTGAGTCGGTACTCGGGAAGTATGGGGATAAAAAGGTGAACGACGCTGGCAAGCTAATACTGGCATTTTGTAAGGAAAAGGATTTGTTTGTGGCGAACACAATGTTCAACCACAAACAAATTCATATGTATACGAGGAGATGTAAGTCAAAGAGAAGCATGATAGATCTATTCCTAATGGATAGTCGGCTCCGTAAACAGGTGATGGACACAAGGGTTTATCGAGGCGCTGAGCTGGGATCAGACCACTACCTAGTCATAACTAGGATTAGGGGTCTGTTCGCGGGTTGGCGTCATCGTACCGAGTGTCCTGAGCTTGAGCCGACTTATAGCATCAAAAGCTGGAAGCTGCAGGGTGCATCCATTAGGGATAAATATAATGAACGGGTAGCCAAAAAGCTTGGCGACGTCAATGTAAGCAGTGAGAATGTGGAAAGTGTATGGCAGAACCTTAGGGATAGTATGATAAATGCCGCTGTGGAAGTGTGTGGAGAAACGAAAAGAGGCAGTAGTAATAAGCGTGATGCATGGTGGAATGAGGAAGTGAAAGAAGCAGTTCGAATGAAGAAGAAAGCATGGCTAGACTACTTAGCCTCGCGAAATGATTTTAATATGAAAGAGAGATACAAGCTGCAGAAAGTTGACACGAAGGCACTGATAGAAGAAGCTCGTGAAAGGTGCAGAATGAAAGCGAATGAAAGGTTGTCGTCCAATTTCCGGGATAATGCCAAGCTCTTCTGGAAAGAGGTAGGCAAGACCCGGAGTTGTTCGGCAACCTGCAGTATGTGCTTAGTGTTAACAATGACGTCCTAACAGACCAAACTGACGTCCTGCAGAGATGGAGTGAATATTATGGAAAGATGTATGCAAGAAATGACAGAGATGCCACATCGGGAAGTGGAGCTCACTTCGATGCTCCGAATCCCGATGTCATTGAAGTCATTAGTATGAAAGAAATAGAACAAGCGATAAGAAGTATGAAATGTGGTAAGGCTGCGGGAAAAGACAGAGTTACTGCTGAGATGATCAAGTACGGTGGGTCGCGTATCTGGGACACACTATGTCTGTTATGCAACTTGTGCTGGCGGACGGGTGAGGTCCCGGATGACTGGCGAGTAGCAGTTGTAGTACCTATTTATAAAGGGAAAGGCTCGCACCTAAACTGCTCCAGCTACAGGGCGATCAACTTGGTCATCTTAGCTAGTAAGGTGTATGCAAAGGTTACAACGGCACGAATACAAGAAAAGTCTGAAAGGTATATATGGGAGGCTCAATGCGGATTCCGACGTGGAAGAGGTTGCATGGATCAAGTGTTTTCTCTCCGCATGATCGCGGAAAAGTTTCTGGCTGTTAGCCAGAAGGTTTTCTGCGCTTTTGTGGATCTAGAGAAAGCATTTGATAACGTTATGAGAGAAACGCTGTGGGACTTGCTGCCCGGATATGGTGTGGACGGCTCGCTACTGCGGGCAATACAGTCACTTTATAGGGACTGTAAGGCTTGCGTGCGAGTAGGGGGGATGTGTCACCTCTTTTTGATGTCTGTACAGGCGTCAAACAGGGATGTGTCATGTCCGCCTGGCTGTTCATAGTGTATCTGGACAGTTGCCTGCAGAAGTTGAAAGATTTTAATATGGGTGTGAATTTGGGTGACTTTACAGTAAACTGTCTGCTGTACGCTGATGATGCGGTGCTCATGGCCTCATCAGAAGCCGACCTTCAGGCATTAGTCACTAATATGAAAGAGGAGTGTGAAAGTAAGGGTCTTCGCTTGAATGCAAGTAAAACTAAGGTTCTAGTATTTGAAAGAGGTGACGTAAGAACTAAATGCGAGATTAGGGTAAACCAGGAACGTCTAGAGCAAGTGAATGAAATTGTGTATTTAGGAAGTATGTTTAGCGCGGATGGAAGATGTGATTCGGATGTAGAACGGCGAGTAGCTGCCGGAGACAGGGTTAACGGTGCTTTGTCCCAGTTAGTAAAGCGACAAAGCATCGTAAAAGAAGCACGCATGGCGATTCATAACGCAGTGCTAGTGCCAACTTTGCTTTACGGTAGTGAAACCTGGGTATGTCAGCAGATGCATGAAAGTAAATTGAATGCTGTGGAGATGCGATCACTTCGAAAATTCTGCGGCGTTACCGTGGCCGACCGAATACGTAACGAAGTGATACGCAATATGGCAGGTTTGAATGAAAGTGTTAGCGTTAAGCTGGAAAAGGGCGTGCTCCGTTGGTTTGGACACGTCCAACGAATGAGTGAGGAACGATTGACGAAGAATATATATTGTTCAAAAGTAGAGGGTAGAAGGAGTCAGGGTAGGCCGAGACTTACATATGAAGACTACGTGAGCAGATTGCTCAAAACGGAAAGGTCAAAAGCAATCGGATACCCAGACGTGCGTGTATGAAGCGATTGATGAATCTCGAGGAAGCGAAAGAAGTATGTATGGATCGCGAAGCCTGGCGATCTGTCCTCTCTGACTACCCCGTCAGGGATACAGCGTGAAGATAGTTAGTTAGTAATTATGACTTAATCAACGACACGTCTGTAATCTTCCAGGGTCCAAAGAATTCTCGCCAAGAGATGTAGAAGTCTTTCGCCGGTATCTCACATTCTGTGGTATCGGTATCCAAAACGCCCAGCTGTTCGAGTCATCGGTGCTGGAGTACAAACGAAACCAGATTCTGCTGGCTCTTGCGAGAAGTATTTTCGAGGAGCAGAGCAACTTGGAGTGCCTCGTCACAAAGATAATGACGGAAGCTAGAGAGCTGTTGAAATGCGAACGGTGTGCTGTCTTTATTTCGGACACGGATCACTGCGAATCGGTAAGTAATGTTTACCCCATCAAAAAGGATACGTGTAGTTTTAGTCGGTAGGAGTCCAGAATAGCATCCAGGAGGATTACCAGATGAAAAAAAATGTATTTAGAAATATCTAAGTAGGTATGTTTATCAGATATCTAGATCACAAAATTACTTACCAGGAGCTTCATACTCTCAAATTACAGATTTTATATTGACTGGTACACACTGCATGCAGTCTACTATAGTGGTGCTGGTTGGCAGAAGAGGCAATATTAATAGTGACAAACTTTTAAAAATTTTTGATAAGTTATCAAGTCTGCAAGTAAAACAAGTAATTTTGTCCACCTTGCCATACAGCACTGCTATGAGCCACAAGGAAAATCACTTAAGATACAAATTAAATATGAAACTACATACCATGGTATCATATTCCAAAAAAATTGAATTGTTCGATTGTAACATAATCTTCAATAATAATAGTTTGTTGACATTAGATAGATATTTTCTATCAAAATTTTTACAACGAAAGGTAGCTCTGTTGCTATCTAATTTTTTAATTTTTCAAGCCAAATTATTGGCAAGTACAACTGCTTTTATTGAGCAGGATAGTTTTGATACTTCACATTTGGAAAATGAAATTCCAAAAAACTAGTTTATAGGACAACAGATAATAAATCTGGCCAGTTGACTTTGGCCCCTGAGAATAATCTTAGTAAAAATATTGTTTTTATAAACCTGGTGCACCATAATGTTAGAGGTTTAATAAATGGTAAAGATTTAGAGTTAGAGCTATACATTAATGCAAATTCTATTAATATTTTTTGTGCTACAGAGCACTGGTTAAAAGATCATCAAATCACATTGTTGAACTTCGTAAATCACCAGGTTGCTAGCTCGTTCAATAGAAAACATTCTAAACGTGGAGGCTCTTTAATATTAATTAATAAAAACTTAAAATTTAAAGAACGTAAGGATTTAGTAGCCCTCTCCATTGAGCGAGTTATTGAGATTGCCAGTATTGAGTTTGAGCATTTCATCTTGTTAAGCGTATACAGTCCCCCTGATGCTTCTTACATTAAATTTGAAGAAAAGCTTGAAGAAGCACTGTTCAAATGCCAATGTTCTAAGAAATCTATAATAGTTTGTGGAGATTTTAATGTTGATATATTAGATACATCATTAACTCCATCAGAGAGAAATAAAATGAAAAATTTATTTAAATCCTTTAATCTGCATAGTACATTCTTAGAACCCACTCGTATTACAGCCACCAGTGCAAAATGTATTGATAATATTTTTACTGATATTAAACCTATAGATAAAGGTATTGTGGATCCTGTGGAGTCAGATCATCGTGGCCAATGGATAAAATTTCCTAAAAGTAGTAACAAAGTCAGCAAAAAACAAATTAAATATGTACCAATTAACCAAAGTCGTTTGAATAATTTTAAAGAAAATGTATTAAAGAGATTACCATATCTACCTAACTTCACTTGTGTAGACCAGTCATATAAACACTTATTTAATTTGATTAATGATGAGTTTGGCAAAGTTTTTACCTCAAAAACTCTACAGATTGGTGGTCGTGCTGTTTTCAGTGACTGGGCAACACCAGGTATCTTTAAAAGTAGAAATAAATTATTTGAATTATATTCAGAAAAATCATATAATTTTAGGCAAACCTTTCAGGAATATGTTAAAAATTATTCAAAGATATTTAAACAAACGTGTCATCTTGCTAAGTCAAACTTCATTAAAAATAAAATTTCTAATTCTGTAAATAAAATAAAAATGACTTGGAACATCATTAACTCTGAATGCGGTAGATCTTTAGTGACTGAAAGGGATTTCCACTTAAAAGTAAATGGTTGCCATGTTACAGGGGACCTGGAAGTGGCTACGGAGTTTGAACACTTTTTCAAAAATATACCTATTTTGACAACAAAATCTCTCCAAGCATCTTCCAGTTCCGCTGAACTTTTATTAGAAGAATCTGTTCTTTGTTGCAGGGATGCATTTGTATTCACA
The DNA here is from genome assembly GCA_948477245.1 of Thumatha senex. NCBI lineage: Eukaryota > Metazoa > Arthropoda > Insecta > Lepidoptera > Erebidae > Thumatha > Thumatha senex. Next base: position 18,552,983 of record OX419748.1, read on the forward strand.
GATATTTGTGCTCAGGACATTGTAAAAACATTTAAATGTATCGAAATTAAGAAAACCGCGGACATTTGGGGGTTATCGGTCAAAACTGCATCATGTATAATTGAGGTAATTGCGCCCCATCTAGCAACTGTGTTTAATGACTGTGTTTCTAGTGGTACATTTCCTGATTTAATGAAACACAGCAAAGTCATTCCCTTGTTCAAGGCTGGCAGCGCTACAGAGCCGTCTAATTTCCGACCAGTGTCAGTGCTGCCAACTTTGAGCAAAGTATTTGAAAAAATAATCTTGAATCAAATGCTATCCCATTTTAATAGTCATAAAATACTCCATGCGAATCAATTTGGGTTTACGAAAGGGCGCTCAACTTCCGATGCTGGTGTTGAGTTATTAAAATGTATTCATGAAGCATGGGAAGACAAGCACGATGCATTAGGTATATTTTGCGATCTATCAAAGGCTTTTGATTGCGTTCAACATGAAACGCTGTGCAAAAAATTACACCACTATGGAATAAGAGGCAAAGCTCTCGACCTTCTGTCTTCATATTTGAACAATAGAATACAGAGGGTCGATATTAATGGTACACGTTCTGTAGGATCCATGGTTACAATGGGTGTGCCGCAAGGCTCGATACTTGGGCCATTCTTGTTCCTCATTTATATTAATGATTTACCATTTTATGTAGGGGACAGGAATAGGATTGTTTTGTTTGCAGATGACACCTCATTAATTTTTAAAATTAAAAGACAATTAGATAACTATGACGATGTAAACAATGCAATTGCAAGAGTAGTTCATTGGTTCAGCTCAAATAATCTTTGCCTTAATGAAAATAAAACTAAATGTATAAAATTTACTCTACCAAATGTAAAACAAGTTGCGGCCAATGTTCAACTGAATGGACAAGTGTTAGAGTTTGTAGAATCAACTGTGTTCCTAGGTATAACTATTGATGCCAATTTGCAGTGGGGCCCACACATAGAAAAGACAGCCTCTAGATTAAGTTCGGCTGCATACGCTGTAAAAAAGATCAGGACTCTAACAGATGTGGATACGGCTAGAATGGTTTACTTCAGCTATTTTCATAGTATTATGTCTTACGGTATTCTCCTTTGGGGGAGTGCTGCAGATTTAAATATTATTTTTGTTCTACAAAAGCGGGCTGTACGCGCTATTTATAATTTGGGCCCCAGAGTTTCTCTCCGAGAAAAATTCAAAGAAGTGAATATTCTAACCGTACCATCACAATACATTTTTGCCAATCTTATGTATGTCCAGAAAAATCTATCACAGTTTTCTAAACTCTGTGATAAACATAATATAAACACTAGAAATAAAAATAATCTTTCAGTCCACCACAGTCGACTACATAAGATTGGCGATTCTTTCCAGGGTAACTGTATACGCTTTTACAACAAGCTTCCCTGTGACCTGAGAAATTTACCTTTAAATAAATTTAAAAAGTTTATTAAAAACAAGCTTTGTGAAAAAGGTTTTTACTCCGTTACAGACTATTTGCAGGACAGGGACGCCTGGAAATGATCTGCTGGCAAAATGAAATAATATTAAATTGTAAATAGGCCATCAAAAAAAAAGCCTTCCTAAGTTTCTTGCCGGTTCTTCTCAGGTGGGCCGCGTTCCGAACCGGTGGTCGCTTTAAATATTTTAAATAGTGTATGACATTTTGTAAGCGCCGTTAAAATGGTCTATGCAAAATAAAGATATTTTTATTTTATTTTATTTTTATTTTACTACTACATATTTACTATAATTTGATCACGACCGCTGTACCGCTCACTACGTACAATTTTGTACTCAGTGAGCGGTACAGCGGACGTCGTACGCAGTGAGCGGTACAGCGGTCGTGGTCAAACTATACTACATAAAGTCATACAAACGTGTCAACTCCAGAGCCACCTGGAGCGCATCCTACAACGGCCAGGCGCGGGCGGAGAGAAGACATCGTTGCCAGCGCTGCCGCCGCCCGCGCTCGCGCGCTTCCACACGTTGTTCGAGCTGGGCGCGCGCCACTCGCGGAGCACGCTCACACCGCGACACGACAAGTCCATGCTAGTGGCCATCGCTCTCGCGGTAAGTCCCATGAACTTTTACAACGAAATATGATCGTTGATGTTGCAGTCTTCAGTAATATTAAACAAAAATTACTTTGGTTTTTTAAAAAACCTACCCTCGAGTTATACACGAAAAGTTTTTAACTACCAGAAAAAAATTAAGGGCAGAAATATACTTTGACATTGGCCTAATGAGAATATTATTATTATTTACTATGACAGAGTTATTACCATTATGAATATTAAAAACATATCACAAATCATGGTTCACTTGCCTATGACGCGACCGCTCACCGGCCCGGCCCGTGTGGCGCGTCGGTGTAGGCATGTATAGGTATGTATAGGTAGGTATATGAACACGATCAAACAGCTGATGTGATTTATTCTAGTAAATAGTTAGGTACTTTCAACTTACCTACAAATACTTTAATTGTTGTTCGAAATGCCCACCATTATTTTGGACACAAACACGTGCACGTTTTTGTAAGTTGTTTAGTTTTGTAGTGCTCCGACGAGGATCTTCTGCGAAAAATTCTAGTATCTCGTCATATAAGTTTTGTGAGAGGGCTGGTCTTCCTTTGACGTGTGCATGCGAGGGCATGTGGAGTGACTCGTGGTCTAGCAAACGCTGGTACACGCCGAACATCGTGGAGTGATTTGGTTGCCGAGCGTTTGGATAAAGCTCGCGGTACATACGTAAACCGGCACTAATATTTTCTTCACACATAAAATATGCACGCAGCATGAGTACGTACTCGCTATTCGTGAATTGGTATGCCATTTCGTAAGCCGAATGCACGGCGGTGCTGCGGTAGTAACACACAAGTGCATCAACTAAAATCCGCGCGACGACTCGCTCGTCGCTCGCTCACTAGCCTCGCAACCTGACGATGATCACACGAGCCGCACGGGCGGGGCGCCTCACCCCTGCTCTGCGCCGTGAGCGCGGTGAGACACTGACCAAATATTTTTTACGTATCTACATATTGTAGATTTTATGTGACGAAATAGTAACATTTTTCTAAGATTTTCTTTTTCTTAAGGCCATTATTTTGCCCGTTGACCTTGAAGATTTGATCCCTGTACTAGTATTTGTTTTTTGGCGCCACCTACAGACCAACGACCGTACTACAAAAAAAACGAACTGAAGATTATACAAGAACACAGATGTGTCGCAGAGTTGTCATCGTTTTTGCCTATTTCATTTGTTCTCTGAGAGGTCTAATAAATTTTGTTACTCTGATTTTTGTAGTCTTGTCTTTTTCTAGTCTATCAAAGTTTTTATTTTATATTTATTTGTCTACATCATAATTTATTTTTAACTACACGATGCAATATGCCTGCTGACATAGCTTTCATTCTAATAAATGTTACATAATGAAGGTCTGATGATGACCAGGTAAGTGCTTATCGGTTCTCAGTAACGGAAATAGTTAGGACGACCTAGCTTTCAACATTTATCTAATTGAGCACTGGTGATACTACATGGTACATTCTGAAGGTCTGATGATGACCAGGTAAGTGGATATTGGTTCTCAGTAACGGAAATAGTAAGGATGACCTAGCTTTCAACATTTATCTAATTGAGCACTAGTGCTACTACATGATAAATTCTGAAGGTCTGATGATGACCAGGTAAGTGCTTATTGGTTCTCAGTAACGGAAATAGTTAGGATGACCTAGCTTTAAAAATTTATCTAATTGTGCACTGGTGCCACTACATGGTACATTCTGAAGGTCTGATGATGACCAGGTAAGTGCTTATTGGTTCTCAGTAACAGAAATAGTAAGGATGACCAAGCTTTCAACATTTATCTAATTGAGCACTGGTGATACTACATGGTACATTCTGAAGGTCTGATGATGACCAGGTAAGTGGATATTGGTTCTGAGTAACGGAAATAATTAGGATGACCTAGCTTTCAACATTTATCTAATTGAGCACTGGTGATACATGGTACATTCTGAAGGTCAAAAATTTACTTTTTTTTGAGCTATGGCTTCGTCTAGTCCTATCTTGTGCGCTGAGATGAGACATTTCACCTCTACTATCGCGTCTTCTTCAATAAGCCCATCTGGAGTAGCTCCTAAATATGGAATCTCGGGATCTAAAAAAAAGTCCGCATGGTCTAATTTCAACATCGTTTTGTATAGATAGCTGATCTAGCGCCTTTTTTTCGTGTTCTCTTCCATGCTGTATAGGCGGAGCATCTATATTTATTTTGTAGAGCAGTTGTTTGACTACGCTGGCGCAACTAGTATCAGGCCTCATTTTAATAACTCTTCCAAAGTTTGAAGCCGTCAACAAGGAGCGCCGGAGTTCGAGCCATTCGCTTGACTCACTCTGCAAAATCTACTAATCACTTTTATCTAAGTTGGATAGAAAATTCTCCTTCATTTGTTCTAGCATCGCATCACTCACATCGGGCCTTATGGTTTGTTCTCCATAATCTTTATTTACGGCACCATGTGTCTGTCGTTTTTTGTAATAAATATGTTTTAACACATTTCTTTTTCTGCGATACTTGTTATCTAAGGTGCTCGTTTTGCCCTTAGGACTTTGCACGACAATTGTTTTATACACTATGGAAACCGGTTTTCTTTTAGTATTAAAATTAACTGCAGACGCTGAACATCGAGTTTGGTATCCACGCCTGCACGAATAATTCACTCTTTTACCACCCACACATTTGGCTACCACGCTATGAAAACTTTCCACGATGTTACTGTCAACATCATGAACAAGACTTCTGGAATGCCCCGCAATTGTATTAATAAAAAAACATATTTTCTGCCATAAGGAACTGCTTGCGGTAAGATTTCAACATTTTGTGGACTGTTACAGAAATTGCTTTTACATTTGGTATTGTTACCAAAGGCATGTAAATGTACAGTCTGGATGTATTCAAAAAGTTTTTGAGTGCTAAAATCTATATTTTCTAACGAGTCGTGGTATTTTTTGCTGCATTTTCGTATTGCTGACCTAATGATCATGATGCGTTATTTTGTGATTAGTTTTCTGAAACTTATAGGATATTTCGTATCAGTGGTTAGGTTGTCTAATTTGTTGCACAAGTTTCTTAGAAGGTGGTTCCTACATTCTACCTTTTTTAACTGTAAATTGAGGATAAGGTCTTGCTTCCAAAATTTTCGCATACGTGCTAGAGTCTCCGTCAGAAATGAGGCGACCATAAATCAGACCATACATTTCCATAGATGCTTTAAACCCTTCCACAATTATTGTTGACTCCATGGCAGTCGATGATCCCGTAAAATATTTAAAGCACTGGTGAGTTCTTGGGTTTTGATTTTTATTAAGGTCTTGCGTACATATGCTACAGTATTTATTTTTAATGCCAAGAAACAAAATCTTATTTGTGTGTCTTCCAATTATGGCAGCAGCTCCTGACATTGCTGAGTAGTTCTTTTTGTAAGACCACTTACTCCAGCATCCGTCTACAACCACATCTACAATAGGTTATAACGGTTGACGGGCTTGGTAGGGGTGGTGCGCACTAGGTAGCAACAACACACCTACATACACCCATCAGGTACGGTTGGTAATCCCTGGAGATGTGTAAGTAACACTATCTCAAAGAATCACCGGTGCACCAGCTAGCAGAGCACGTGTATAGGGAGTGAGTATGGACCAACCTGGAGCAGAGAAATACCAGAATTTATAAAAAAAGGAGGGCGCCAGGTATCTCTCCATCAAACGAATGATGTAATTAAAAAAACTCATGTTATCAACTTATTAATTATATTTAAATAAATAAATATCCATCACGCCTTATCCCCGAAGGGGTGGCAGAGGCATATTATATGCCCACTTTTCACCGTGTGGATTCCTGTCCCACGTAATAGGTGGTGAGCCCATTGCCGTGTTGAAATAGACAGACGCAGGTTGTGGCTACCTGCTGTTGAAATTTTCAAGCCGCCCATAAGGCCTTCAACCAGGCTTAACGACTGCCATTTTACTGGCAACCGGGACCAACGGCTTAACGTGCCTTCCGAAGCACGGAAACGCTCGCAAATGTGAATACCACAAAGTGGCCACCCATCCGAGGACCAGCCATAGTGACAGTTGCGTAACTCAGTGATCGTTTACAGAACACTGAGACCGCGGGGCCACGAGCGCTTATTATATTTATTTAAACTATATCCATATGTAGACATGAATATACATATATGAAAGTAAAAAGAAATGGCTTAGTCAAGCATAGTGGGATCCATATATATATGGTCACTTAAAAATAAATTTATATTTAATACAAATAAAATTTTTAACCAAAGTTTGGAAATGGGCGTGGCCAAAAAATGTCAAATTTTAAAGCAGTTGTCAGATGCCTTAAAAATATCTAAATTATATACAGACATACATTTAAACTATCTCTGAGTTTTGTTAACACACAACACCGCTTCCTATCATCATCATCATCATACACTACAACATAACAAGGTAAAAATAAAGTTTCACATTAATATTCCTTTGTGTTAATAAAAAGATTATAAAATATGTGTAACTGGAACGTCACATCGGTAGTCCAGTATATTAAAGTAGTTGAAAGCTACATATGTAATAGAAAAATGAATATTTAAGGTTAAAAGTTATTCCTTTTAAACTATCAACATCAGTCGGCCTTTACCGGGTTATTATACATAGAAACTAATTAAAGATTACCACTTATCTGGATTTAAGTTTAAGGAACATCCAAGTCCTTCACATCTCTTCCTATTCTAGAAGTCCAGGTAGTAGGTAACCAGAGTAGGGAAAAATATCCTCTTTGCCCAATGTCTCAGCTTACTTTAAGTCTTCTTACAGACATTCAGGAGTAAAAATGTAGAATGCAGAGAACGTGAAACACGTTACACTCAATTATTATGTAGATATAAAATAAATAACCGAAAACATAAACCATAAACATAAAACCCCTGTAACAACAGAAAAGTTACAGACATTAGTAATTTGTAATAAAAATCATTTTCACCCTCAACATTATGTTAAGGAATGCAGTCTAAGAGATTATATAGTATTAACTTACCACTTATTTCAGTGGGGTTTTAACTAGATCCTTCTATCATCAATCTTTTTCATATTATTTGCTAAGTCTCTTGAAAAGCAGACTGAAATACAAAGTACAGCCATCGTAAGAACATATTATTCGCAAAGGCCAAGTAATCTTACCGATTACGAAGAAACAAATATAAACAAATATGCTCATCTCAGCAACAATTATTATGTCTAGATATTTGCTAAAAAGACTTCGGATATTAATCCGAATTAAATCACCATGACAGGCATATACTCATCACGCCATGTCGTCACAAAAAGGGACGAGCTCCTGTCTTTTTTTCGCTCGATTACGGCGGCCAAGTCATACGGCCATACAGCCTTGACAAAACATTGGCAAAATAAACGAAACCAACATAAAAACCTTACTATTCCTGTTTGTCACACCGCACGCAATACATTATGTGTGGTTGTAAGTCAGGACAGCCAATCTATCTAAGTTCAATGTCCAGCACCAAACTGAAAACCACCATAGATCCATGCGTTAATTTTAGAACGCGCCCAGAAACTCGAAACGACCGTGACAGTTTTGACAACATCAAATTCATGTCACTCAAAACAAAAACAAACGAGAATGAAATGTTTTAACATATTAAATAATTAGACAAATAAGTTTAGAGTTATAACTAAAGTATTGTGAAAATTGAGTTTGTTTCCACAAAAGGGATGTATACAGAAAACAAGGTTAGTAAATCAAATCTTAGGAATATGTAACCGACACTCAGAAGTGTTACAAGGTATCCCATCTTTGCTGACGTTACCTTTTTCTAAAGCAATTCTTTTTTCTTCTTCAGCAGCATCATTCATGGATTTGCTAAGTGCTTTGTCCCAGGCATTGGAAGCAATGTTGTGGCGTTTTTGGTATACAGGTTCAGACATCACGGGCAAGTCAAATGCTGATAACAGTTCCTCTAATTGCGAATACCCTATACCAACTGAAACGGCGCCCGCGACCGCTGCTGTATTAATATCTAAGTCACCAGTGACATTACAAAGAGAAAACTTCTCTTTACACATCAAATATTCTACTGTAAACTTAGAAGCAAGTCCAACACGTTTCTCTCCTATAAGTTTCAAACTTTGTATACCACAGTTAAAAGCACCATGGCCACCTATTTCTTGTATTTTGGAAAAGAAGTAAGCTATATCTATAATTCGTCTTCCAGATATATTTTATGTTTCTGCTTGTGATTCTTGTTCTTCAATAATCAAAACTGGTAAATCTTCTTCATCTTCTTCAACCTAAAACGAACATTTTAACAATACAGTGTCAAATTAAATTAGCTAGGGAAGCTATCGAACATATACCGCAGTGTAAGCAAACACAATAAGTTACCGGCATAATTTGCTCTGCCCCCTCATCAACTGCCATACTAGACAGATCGTGTGTATCTGTTAATGGCTGAAGTTCCTGATTTTGTGATTCGGAGTTTTGCTGGTTTCTTAATTGCCTGAAAAATAATAACTTAAATGAGCTTAAGTAATATTTTTTGCTATTACAGTTTGGTGATAATAGCCATATTTACACCGCAAAAAAACTGAAAAGATATTTTACCTAGGTTTTTTTAAACAAGATTATTTTTCCGGTGACCTTAGTTTCCATGAGCTCTTTCAAATGGATCCAAACACGCTGGTACTACGTAGCGCCGTCACTGAGATCCTATACCCACCTTCGTAGTCCATCATCAGGTAGGTGACATCATCAGTCACCAAGGTCTCCATGAGACCTTTCAAATGAGTCCTATCACGATGGTTCTACATAGTGCCGTCACTGATATCGTATACCCACCTTTGTAGTCCACCATCAGGTAGGTGACATCATTAGTCACCAAGGTCTCCATGAGACCTTTCGAATGAGTCCAAACACGCTGGTTCTACGTAGCGCCGTTACTGGGTTCATATACCCACCTTTGTAGTCCACCATCAGGTAGGTGACATTATTAGTCACCAAGGTTTCCATGAGACCTTTTGAATGAGGTTAAACACGCTGGTTCTACGTAGCGCCGTCACTGAGATCCTATACCCACTTTCGTAGTCCACCATCAGGTAGGTGACATCATCAGTCACCAAGGTCTCCATGAGACCTTTCAAATGAGTACAATCACGATGGTTCTACGTAGTGCCGTCACTGAGATCCTATACCCACCTTCGTAATCCACCATCAGGTAGGTGACATCATTAGTAACCAAGGTCACCATGAGACCTTTCGAATGAGTCCAAACACGCTGGTTCTACGTAGCGTCGGCAATGGGTTCGTATACCCACCTTCGTAGTCCACCATCAGGTAGGTGACATCATCAGTCACCAAGGTCTCCATCGTCCGTCATTCGAAATTCTCAAGATAGCTTAAAACGATAAAAAAAACACAATAGAAATAATGTACTCAATAGGGTAGGTACTTACCAATAGTTTTGGAGAGCTCGGCCACTGTTCACCTTACTTTTATTCTTATATTTAGGCATAGTCAGGCTTACTCTATGATCGGTTGAAAAAACAAAACGAAATTACAAACTACTTTAAATATATTTACGAACTTAATTACTAATGTTGTTTCACGAAATTATTATATTTGTACTATTTACAACAAGATTTCATTCATAAAACATTCAAAACGTGGACTTTTAGATTTTATTTGGAAAAAATAACGCGCGTATAGTCCACCCGTCACAAGAGTCATCGAGACACTGAAGTAAAGCGTCCCGAGTACGCGTCACAGGCCTTAGCGGGGGTGCTTCAAGCGGGGTGCTGGTGAGATTTCGGATTATTATTCATATTTAAAAATATTAAAAGAAATAAGAAAAAAAATCAATACAAATTGTGAAATACGGTAGTACATATTTTTTGATACAAAATTCATGCCTAACTATTTAGCCGTTACAGAGAAAATTTACAATTTAGGTTGAAAAAGGACCTATTTAATAATATTTTTATCAAATTTTTGGGAAGTTTATTAAAATTTTAAATTCCATTTATTTTTTATTAGGGAAACGCACAAACGGATTCATCTGCAATCTTCTTTAAACTTACCTTGTTTTTGGGATTTGAGCGAGGTAATCCCCTTAAAACTGGATATATCGATTAAGTTACGTTTACTGATTACCCCAATTCTTTTTTTCTGGTTGTTTAAAACTATTCGTGTAGAATAGTACATTTTTTATATTTTGACCACTGAGGTGATAGACAAACAATCGCCTAAAGGATTGTTTGCAACACCAGAAGAGCAACACACACACTACTGACCCAGATCCTATCGAATATTTTTATCAGTCAAAGGAGTGGCAATTATAGTGGCAAAAAAAACTAAACGCCCACATTTCACCGTAGGTATGCATTTCTGACTAAAGTAGGAAACATGTAGTGAGCTGTGTTGAAATGGACATACGAAGAAACAGGAAGGCACAGGTTGTGGTGAACTGCCGTTAAACATTTTTCACGTCGCCCATTAGGCCTTCAACTTAGCTTAATGACTGCCATGATACTGGCGACCGGGACCAATGACATAACGTGCCTTCTGAAGCAAGGAAAGGCTCGTAAATGGAAATACCACAAAGCTTAGTAAATGCGTGCGTGAGTGAGCCGTTTCGGACATTTGCATGGAGTTTTCTTACTTCTGCTCATTTACTCATCTGATGACCAACTCCAGCAAAAGTTTCTTAATGCAGTCATCGCTTCTATTGCGAGTTTAATTTTAGATAGAAACCAATATAGTTTAGGTACTTGCAATCTTGTTAAATACATCTAGTTTTAAATTAAGTTTTATTGTACCTACTTTACGTAACTAAAGGAATTGACCGAATTAGGTAAAATGACCCGATATAAGATGACAAGTCATAGAATTCCATCACAAATATTAATTTATGGATTTTGGTATCAAGCCAAAACAATGTATCTGCCATCTATAATTATACAATGTTCCTATTTGATTCTGAATGGCCGCGGTGACTTTTGGCAGTGGTTCAAAAATATATAAACTTAATTTATCGATAAGCTTCTAGCGTATGTTTTTAACAAGAAAGTACATACTAGCAGACATCAATATCTGAAGATTCTGACTGATTATGACATTAATCAATTATTTGAAGGTCGTGGGTCTTCGCCAAAGATCGCACAGCATTAGGTCTTGTACCACTCTCAAACAGCAGTTTCTAGTGACCTTTATGACAACCATACAATAGGTAACATTTATTACATATCTGGTTCCAGGTGGCTAAATCAAACAAAGCCCTCAACATATCGGACGTCAACGAGTGGAGACGGGACAATGACGTAATCGTTGATGACGTCATCAATGACGACGTTGTCCATGTCCGCACGTTGCTGTGCATGCCCATTGTCAATGCTGCCAAAGATGTGATTGGAGTTGCGCAGCTTATCAATAAGGTAAGATACAACACACGTGTAAGTGGTTCGAAAAAACTCATCTTGGTTATACGGGGCATCACCAATATCCCTACTGTCCATCCCCTGGGGCTTAAGCTATTTCACCTATTAGCGGTACACCTGCTGATCAACGGATGAGGCAACGACGCAGATTTGGGAGGTCAGACGGCATTCAATCCCAAAAATGGCAAAAAAAAAATCAATCCAAAGCTGCACCTAGTAGCCAACAAAGCCGGGCCAAGGGTCGAAATTCAGGCAGGGTTTGGAAATAACTGGGAATACGCAAAGATAAAGAAGAAGATAAGTCGCACTGCCGGCACTACATAACGACCCCCGGTTAAAAATCTAGGTTTTCAATTTAGATTGATATATATATTTCGCCTAGAATATTGGCATGCAAAGTATTGTATCATAAGAATCTACATCCAGATATTTTGGTCTTCATTAAAGTCATCAACATTTATTTTTAGCAGTGTAATTGTCTTCGTAATTTGTTCGTAGTATAATGACAAACGCCGACAAGTTTCTATCAGTCGCTTGCCTTCTTGTAACCTGACCAATTTCAGAGTTAAGTCAAACTGCTAAGTTTTTTTTTGTTACTAGTTTCATCATCATCGCAGGCTATGAACGTTTATTGGTGAGCATTGGTATTTTCCAAAGATTGCTAGAACATTTCTCAATTGTTCTACGAGCAATGTAATCTACTCACTGCTACTTGAGCCCCTTTGATATTTGATATTAGTGGTACAAAAAACATCGTCTAGCATCAATCGCTCGCTTCGTAACCCGGTGTCAGCATTGCTACCAACACAGTTTTCACTTCTTACGGCTGTGAGAGAAAAACAGACAAATACTTATCATCCCGGGTCAGGGGCAAGTATTCTCAGTCTTCGGCGTGACGTAAAGTGAGTGGCTTCGATCGCTCTTAGAATTTACCCTAGACGATGAGTAACTGACACATTTTGTTTCTCGTTCATTACCAAAACAGTTCGTCGCGAAATCATCACATAAAATTATTTTTCCACCACGAAAATGAATTTCAGCACAAAAATAACAAATCCATAATTATTTGACAGGAGAACAGCAGTCAGTTTACTGAAGGCGACATTTCCATATTCGAAGCGTTCGCGATATTCTGCGGGCTCGGCATCCACAACACGCAGATGTATGAGAATGCCTGCAAGCTGATGGCGAAGCAAAAGGTAATTTGGACAACATTGCCTCCCACTTCACTTACCCTGACGAAATTAAAATTCTAGAATAAAATTACGGTTTTATACAAACTGCAACTAATTATTGAGTGTAAGAGAAATCTCCGGGCCCAAGCCACCTCACCTGCTGGAGGTGCACCTGCTGAATTGTGCACCAGACGAGGCAACGACGTAAGCGTCCTTACGTGGTTGGGAGGTCAGGCGATACTCGCTTTCAACAATCAAGATAAAAAAGCAACAAAAAAACAAACGACATCAGCTCCTAGCAGTCAAATAAAAGTTAACCACCCTCCCTCTTCCATTCCCGAACAACACGGATGAGGTAGAGATGTCATCCTTACACTGTGAAGACCATCGTGCCTAGAACCGAAAATTTTTCTACATCTTTCATATGTCGCACCATAAAAGCATGGAACTGTCTGCCAGCGCACGTGTTTCCCTCCTCTTATAATTCTGGTTCCTTTAAGAGAAGCGTAAAAAGACATATTTCTGGGCCGTCAAGATGAGGGTCGCTATCGGAGCCCTGTGGGTTGAGATAGCGGCTCCAATCACGGGTCGTCGTCTTTGCTTATCATAAGGCGGGCGACGCCATTATAACGTGCCACATATAAAAAAAAGAAAAAAAGGAACTCAGGTTTCAGAAATGAATAAAAATCATGTCCCAATGGTGTAAGCAGAAACATTTCACCACTACACTTCTTTATCAAGTTTACCCCTCGATAAGGAAATGTATGTTAGAGCCGATCTTGTGTCCTTGAAATTGTTAATACTGCATCACGCTTATAACAGTAGTATTTTCCCACTCTTCCAGTCGCTCCTTGTAACCTATTTATGATCATCTGTCTATCTGAAATACTTTATGGTATAAATAGCAACAAAAGTTTAGATGAATATACGTTATATATAGGTTTTCCTCCCTGTAGGTGGCACTGGAGTGCCTTTCGTACCACGCGACGGCCTCTGGGGAGGACACGAGCAAGCTGTGCCAGGACATTATCCCGTCCGCCGAGATCTACAACCTGTACAGTTTTCAATTCCACGGTAAGGTTTTATAAATCAAAATTTATACAATTTTAGAATTATTTTTTCATATTGATTATTATCCTATACCGTCGATTCCGAAATGTGTATCTCAATAGCTTGTGTATGGAACAGATTTCGAGCTGGCGGACGAGGACACGTGTCGAGCTACCCTGCGAATGTTCCTGCAATGTAACCTCGTCGAGAAGTTCCACATACCTTATGACGTAAGTATTTAAGGTTCAAAAGATTTACATTTGACCAAAGTAGTTATTGATTGTATAAAATGACTGTAGTAAATAAATATATCGAATTTATCGAAGCTCTTAACGATAGCGAGATCTAACTTGATCTCACCGCCATCTCTTGACCACGATGCTAATAATACTGACAAAGAATGTACAGACTTGATTGAAATGTTGTTCTAAGTCATCAAAAATCTACAGAAGCAACTTAAAATTCTTAGTTAGGTATATTAACCAGTTTTACGGTGATGAAAGTACATAATAAAATTATAACTTTGCACAATTCCACGAGTGATATACAGTCAAAGTAGTTTAAATATTTATGTATGGCGCACTGTGGTAACCAGCGATCTTTACGATATTGACTTATTAATCATTTATAACTTATGTAGATACTTCATAGACAACCTACAGTCTCTTTGATAATGATGTTTACAATGTGCTCAATAGATGGCAGGAGGGAAAAGTTAGAACTCCACGTCGATTACTGTCTATGACGATAGATTTCCACCAATATTACTTGTATTAGTTATGAAATGAAATGATCTGATTAGGTTTTTCACATTTTTGAAACAGAATTTATCACTACTGTAATGATAAGCTGTAAATAAGGTATTTAACATAAAGATACAATACTTTATATATGTTTAGTATAGGTAACACAATGAGATAGAAATCAAAGAGGTCTTAGAAGGTTTTTACAGGGTGTGACGTTGAGGTTTAGGCTGGGGGCGAATCTAGAGTGATTAATGACGACTAAAATATAGTGAAGAATTTCAACTTGTTTCGGTACGGGTAGTTTAGTGGCTAAAACATTGCCATGGTTACGCAAAGGTCACGGTTGAAATCCCCGTCTCGAACCAAGTTGTCCTTTTTTACTTTAATAAAAAAATATTCAAAATCAGCATACTTATTACTTTTAAAAATTTATCAATATGTTTGTAATTAGAAATATATAAGTATGTTTATCAGTTATGTAGATCCCATACCACTAGCTTATGTTAGCTTACTTTGGTCTAAATGGCGCTGTGTGAAAAGTGTTCCACAATATTTATTTATTTATAAAACAGTTTACAATCCACTAATACTGACAACAAAAATCAAATCTCTTTGTGAAAGTCGAGCTCGGAGCTTGCTGCTAAGAAATGAGCAAATATTATTAGTAAAAACTTAAAAATTCCGTTGAAATTAAATTAGAACTTACGGTCAAAGTGTTTTATTGTATAATAGCTAACCCCGCGACTAGGCCCCTGACGTTCTTTGAGCCCCGTGGTACCATTTAATCCCGTAGTTTTTTTTATTTTACAAACATGTGTAAAATTTTCCAGAATTGTGAACATTTATGGTTACTGACACGCTCTTTAATACAGTAGCGTGATAATATTAGCGCCATTTTCAGGATTATCCAACACCATATTACTTATTCTGTGCCAACACAAAAATATTTTTTCAATTCGGTCAAGTACCTAGTTCTTGGGATCACTGCGTTCAACTCAACACACAAACAGACTCTTCAGCTTTTAACATGACATATGACATATTGTCACGCCTTTATATCCGAAGGGGTAGGCAGAGGCATACTATACGCCCACATTTCACAGTATGCACTTTTGTCCCACGTAACAGGTGGTGAGCCCATTGCCGTGTTGAAATGGACAGGCGCAGGTAGTGGAGACCTGCTGATGAAATTTTTCAAGCCGCCCGTAAGGCTTTCAACGGCTTAACGTGCCTTCCGAAGCACGGAAACGCTCGTAAATGTAAATGATATAAAGTGGTCACCCATCTGGGGACTAGCCATAGTAAAAGTCCGCGTGGCTACGAGCGCTTCAGGTTTTAAGTAATATAGAATATAGATAAAACATTCTTCATACAAAACGGATAAAAATATTTAAGTAAATATGAATCTCCTTGATATCATTGTTTACATTGTGCTCAATAGATGGCAGTGGGGTCGAATTAGATCTCGGTATCGACTAGTATGTATAGAGATAGTTGTCTATCATTAATACTTTGGCTTATCAATAAGACGTGAAGAGATGGAATAATTTTTTGAAACAGTATATTACATTATAATTATATGCTGTTTATACATGTGTAATAGGGAACAGTAAATAATGATAATAATAATAGGATTGAAGAGTTTCAGAAGTAAACCACTAAGATATCACAATAACTCTTTAACATTGTTGACAAGATTTGCCAGAAGATTAATAACCCTATATCGAAGATGCAAATAAACTACTTATATAGAATACCCTTATACAACACTAAAGAAAAGTCAATAATTGTTAGTTTCCTTAACAGATATGTGAAAGAGGATTTTGTAGCGGCTGCACGCCTTGTGAAGTCTTTATCTGTTCATGACTTGGGATTTGAAGGCCCATCTCAACGAATTTATATAAATGATCATTTGACTTCTGACTCTAAAAAGCTGCTTAATATGACCAGATCCTTGGCTAAGGAGAAAGCATATAATCATGTATGGGTGCGTCATGGGAAAATACATCTACGAAAAGATGACGGCTCACATGTTTTCATTATTCACTCTGAAAAAGATTTAAACAAACTAATCTAATCAGTTGTATGTTTCTAATAATGTATTTTGTTTACTATTTGTTTACATTAGTATTTATAGTGTTCTGTACCTGTACATACCTACTTAAATTATGCATATTGCTTATTATTACTTTCATACTGGCCAGTCTTTGTAAATTGGTAAATGCTGTTAATATTACAGCGACAAGCTGTGAATACTATATTCATCGATATACTTGTTTATCATGTTGCGCTATCCTGCTTATTTTCATATCATGGAACGCATACCGTTACCCACTCGCACATTCAATGGCTCCGCCTTTCATATTCTCTCACTCACATGCCTGTTCATTGTTTATTAGATTTATAACCTACCATGTTGCTTATTTACTTTGCCTGAGTTATGTTTGGTGTCTTAGTGCTCTTCAATATAAATTGCAATTATATAAATACTTTAACTATTTTGCATATAATACTGTTGGTGTTATCTACAAATCTATTAATGGATAGTTCAAATCTAAATATTTACTATCAAAATACTCGTGGACTTAGAACTAAAACAGAAAAGTTTTATCGTCAACTCTGTCTTGCTTCTTATGATGTTATTATATTAACTGAGACTTGGTTGGTTAATAGTATTAGTGATTCAGAGATATTCAGTGATAGTTATGCTGTGTGGCGGCGAGACCGCGACTATGAGGTGACACAACAAGTATATGGCGGAGGTGTTTTAATAGCGGTACGTAAACAAATATTAGCTGTTGCACGTCCTTCTTTCCATTCCACGGCTGAGGATTTGTGGCTTACTTTAAATTTGCGACAAGTAAACACCAATACAAATATAAAACTGAACTTATGTGTCATTTATCTGTGTACTCAAAATTGTGGATGGTCATTTTCTGCTCAATTATCAAATTATCTGTCTAGTTTGTCTAGCACAATGTTAAGTTATCCTAATGAGAAGTTTTTAATCATAGGTGACTTTAATTTAAGTAAAATATCATGGACTAGAAAGGGTAATATTATGTTGCCCGGTAACATAAGTAGCTGGGATGAGTATAGGTTTACAGGTGAATTGCAGGATTCAGGTCTTTTTCAGTTTAATTGGGTGCTGAATGCCGATGGTAGGCTCCTAGATTTAGTCCTGTGCAATGAGGTAGCTGTGAGTGTATTGGAATGTACGGATCCCCTTGTACCCATTGATGTATTACACCCGTCTTTAATTATAACTGCCAGCTTTGTTGAACTCACGTATATATCTCAGGCACCATATGCGCAGTTTATCTATAGGAGGGGTAATTTTGCAGCAATTAATAGGGAAATTTCATCTATTGAGTGGTCTAATGAGTTTGGTAGTAGATCAATGGAGGAAGCAGTGAAATATTTTTATAATTCTGTTTCTGAGCTACAAAATAAATTTATTCCTACTAGGATAATATCGCGAAGCACTTATCCTGTCTGGTACTCCGGAGCGTTAAAATCCTTAATAAAAGAAAAATACAAATATTTTCGTAAATATAAACTATATGGAAGACTTTCTGATCTAGCCACGTTTAAACTTCTACGAGATAGGGTCAGCAGATTGGAAGCCGTTTGCTATGACACGTACTTGAGATCGACAGAGGAGGCTATTGAGAAGAATCCTAAGCGCTTTTGGAGCTTTGTCAAACATCGAGTGAAATCTAATTTGATACCCAGCCATCTTAACTATGGTGATGAAACTTTCGTGTCAGTTGAAGCTATATGTGATGCCTTTTCCTCACATTTTTACTCAACATATTATGCTGAGACCAATAGCCTCATGCCAATGTCATCTGGCATGTCACATATGCATCTGCCTAGTGATGATGCGTACTCTGATGCATTAGCTGATGTTTGTAAGGTAGAAGTCGATGTCAACTCAATACAAAAACTGCTGCTTCAACTAGATCCGTCAAAGTCTGCTGGCCCAGACCTTATCTCACCTCACCTATTGATTGGATGTGCTAAGACCATAGCCCTACCGATTGCCCTCTTGTTTCAAAAATCTATCTCCTCCTCCACAGTTCCACTAATTTGGAAATCGGCCTATATTACTCCTGTTCACAAAAAGGGATTAAAAACAGAGGTGACAAACTACAGACCTATATCTAAGCTGTGTATAATTGCAAAAGTTTTTGAGAGAATTATATATGATCAGGTGTATGCAATATTGAGGCACACCTTTAGTTCGGCTCAGCATGGTTTTTTAAAGGGAAGATCAACGGTTACCAATTTGGCATTGCTTAATGATTATATTACGGATGGCATGGCTAATGGGACACAAGTTGATGTAATTTATACAGATTTTAGTAAGGCATTTGATCGCATTGACCATTCCATCTTGAAGTCGAAGCTTTTGGGCATTGGAATTAGGGGTGATTTGTTCAGGTGGTTTTCTTCATATCTTGAAAATAGATCACAGGCTGTCGTCATCAGTAACTACATCTCTAGCTGGGTCACAGTACCTAGCGGTGTTCCACAGGGATCCCTGATGGGCCCGCTACTCTTTACTATTTATGTGAATGACGTTGATGTCTGCTTTCGATCCTCGCAGTTCCTTTGCTTTGCTGATGATATGAAATTGTTTTCTAAAATTTCATCATTGGATGACATTAAAGCCTTGCAGGATGACTTAGTGCGATTTGAGGATTACTGTATGCGTAATAAATTAGATCTTAACCCACAAAAATGCTCAGTAGTCTCCTATACCAGGAAAAAAGAAATTCTTCCAACCTCGTATGTGATCAAAGGTATTGAGCTTGAGAGATTGGATGTAGTGCGTGACTTAGGTGTTCTTCATGACTCTAAGCTTTCGTTTGCAGGTCATATTGAGCATATCGTTGCCAAGGCCTCAAGGGCTTTGGGATTTGTTATGAGGGTTTCCACTGGTTTCAAACGAGCTAAAACTTTAAAAATACTGTATTGCACTTATGTAAGAAGTCATCTGGAATATGCTTCACAAATATGGAATCCATGTTATGATAAATATATCAATATAATTGAGAGTATACAGAAACGTTTTATGAAATTTCTATGTTTTCGTCTTCGCATACCGTATCGCTCTGAAAATTATGTAAGTCTTTGTAAAAGGTTCCACTTACAGCCTCTATCCTATCGCCGAAGAATTGCGGACAGTAGTTTTCTTTCAAAAATAATAGGGAATGATTTGGATTGCTCTGCACTGCTAAGTAAACTAAAATTTAATGTTCCGACTAGGTCAACTCGGTTTAATCCTCCTATTTCGGTCCCAAAGGCCTCAGTTAATTATAGGAGGAACTCTTGTATTGTGCGAGTGAGTAAAGATTTTAATAAGTTAAATAAGGAACTGTCGTTTGATCCATATATCGCTAGTAGTAGCTTAGTCCGTAAACTACTTAATGAAAAATTTTTCTCTTCATAAGTTTAACTATTTGTTCTCATTGATATTGTTGTAGATGGTAACTCTCACATACATGTTAATTTATGTTTTTTTATGTATTTAGATGTGTTGTGCTTGAATAACGCAAGTGACTTATTAGTTTTATATTCTATAAATTTAATCGTGAAAACCTATTATTGGCATTCTGTCACTTATTGCTTAGTTTATAGGCTGAAATATTGCTGTTGGTTTTCCTATTGAAATAAATAAATAAATAAATAAATAAATAACATTATTTTGAACAATTAAAAATATTAGTGCGTAAACAAAGTACACAATACATGTCAGAAGTGAAACTTCTTTGGCAAACTATTTTTTACGTCTCGTTTATATTTATTACAAAAAGCTTTAGAATAGTTTAAATAACAAATATTTTTACTCTGCTTTGTATAGGACGACTTACAAATTTATCACAAAAAGTTTATTTTAAAAATTTCACCGATTCGGATTTTCGTTTTGTCCTCCAACTCCTCTCAAACCGCTCAACACTTTTTGATCAAATTTGACCCCAAAGATGGTTTAGAAAAAATAAAATCGGACATACCATGGAGGAACAATCACCGAAAATAAAATAGACATCGACATGAGAACTCGAAAAATAGCAAAACGCTTCGCTCCTAGATTTGTGGGGGACGGCAAGTGCACCTAGTATATAGTAAACACCTATACAGTCAGTTTTTTCCTTTGGATCTCCATCGGAGCTCACACCCTCTGGAGTCAACGAAATAGACATCGGATCCGAACCGTCCAGAACTAGACCTCCTTGCACCATTGGTACACAGTGAAGCAAAAGCAAACTTCCAGTAGGTACCTATAGACCTTTCCTTTAAAGGAAACTGTGTGATATTTATTTATTGCCCTGTCAGCAAATGCAGTGGTCATCGCAGCAGTTGAATGTTGTTGTGATTCTGCAAGATTTCTTAAACTAAACAAAATGGTGCCATATTTTGACTGCCTCTGTGCCGCGGTGGGAGTGTATCCGACTGCTACGCAAGAGGTCGGTTGGTGGCACGATGGTTTATTCTGTGTCTGGGTGTTATTTATCTTTCATATGTATGTATTTTGAAATATATAAGTATGTCTATCAGTTATCTGTTTACCATATTACAAGCTCTGCTTAGTTTGGAATCAGATGGCGTTGTGTGAGTTGTCCCAACGATATTTATTTATTTTCTTAACATTTAAACTTGTAAAATAACCTTCAACTTGAACTCTCTATACGAAATATATAAAGCTGAGGAGTTTGTTTGTATGTATACGTGTTTGGTTGAACGCGTTAATCGCAGGAACTACTTGTCGGAACCGGATTTTTTTTGTGTTAGATAGTCCACTTATAGAGGAAGTTTAATTTTATTATATTTATATAGGGATAATAAACAGTTGCAATATACAAATAAGTTTATTGGCATATATAATATGATTTAACATAAATCTTAGTTAAAAAAACAATTAAAACTATACCTAAATAAAAAAAAAAACTACCTAACCTATTTATTAAAATTTAGACTGGGTCCCCTCGGTAGGGTACCCATGATGCAGGCAGCATTCCCACGCTGAATAGCTATGGAAAGCCTTTGCGCGAGAAAACTACCTGCACGAGGATCGCTAGTTTCTTCCCTCAGACGCTTACTTAAAGCCGTAAAAAGACCATGTGCGCCGCGACCCCATGGACCTAGTGTCTCGACACCAAATGGAATGAATTCATATTGGGTACCGAGACAACTGTACTTGCCAACCTTCAGCCGCTCGCGAAGATTTGCCGCAGCGCTTGCTTTTTTGCTAGTAGCCGGGAGATAGGACGTTGCAAGAGTATCGGTGCAAGTGGCATCCCATACTAGTGCACGTCCCATTCTCCAGGGTACTAAAGACATCCCGTCGGGCCGCTTACCATCATCTCGTATAATTTGCGGTTCTAAGACCGCGGGGACAATAAGATATCACATGTTCCATGGTATTACATTAAAATTTAACAATATTGCAGCCAACAGCATTATCCTCATCTAAACAATAATAAACACGGTACAAATAAAAAGCCACTAACGGGTTGCATGCAGAAAATGAAAATAGGCTATGTAATATCACGCTACTACCCAGGAGAGCGGCGCAGTAATCACAAATGTCATCAAATCGGGCATTTTTATACATTTTTGTAACAGTAATAAACGACGTAGTTAAATGGATGCGACGGGTATTCAAAGTATGTCACGGGTTAATTTAGCCGCAAGAGTCAGCAAGTACCATAATAAGCAGAAATCAGTTAAATCTTTCCGATGGTCTGAGCGACAGTACTTGTACAGTACAGTACAGCACTTTACGGTTTGTTAATATAACAAAACTAAAAAAAATAAAAATGCCGTACGGCAGGGTAGGTCGGCTTCTAAAATAGAAAGTCCGAAACAATGGATTGAATTATTTTTAGAAATAAGGTTAGTTAAGCACGTACAAAATGCTGCAATACGTTACTGAAGGATTTTCATATTTAAACAATAACAAAATTACAGCCCGAAGTCACATCCAATTGACTAATGAAGAAAACCTTATAGCTACTTTGTGTTCCAGGTCCTATGCCGTTGGATCTTAAGCGTAAAGAAAAACTACCGTCCTGTCAAATATCACAATTGGAGACATGCACTCAACGTCGCCCAAACAATGTTTGCAATGCTCAAAACCGGAAAAATGGAACGTTTCATGTCAGACCTGGAAATTTTAGGCCTACTAGTGGCTTGTCTATGCCATGACCTGGACCATAGAGGGACTAATAACGCGTTTCAGACGAAGACGGAGAGTCCGTTGGCCATTTTGTATTCGACATCAACAATGGAACATCACCATTTTGATCAATGTGTGATGATTCTGAATAGCGAGAGTAATAACATATTTCAGGTAGGAATTTGTTTGTTATGACCAGAATCTAGCAGATGTAAGGGTCCCGGCCAAAATTTCCGGGGCAAAAGTGAGCTCACCTGCTAGCACCTGCTGATTAGGGAACGAAGTAACGACAGACTGCAATCGCTCCTAATAATGTCAAAAATTAAAACCAAAAGATAGCTGTTCCTAGCAGCCAAATAAAAGGAATTTCAGGCTCCAAATCTACGTAGGGCTTGAAAGCAATTGGGAATAATATAAGATGAGGAGGAACCAGCTTATGGTTCTTGACTTTGCCCACTAATTACTAAGAATCCCTATAATACTCCTTGAGGATGGTGGTTTTACACATCCTTATTTTGTAAAACATCACCTTGTTAAGCGACGGTTAGTCGTAAAATAGACGACCGTTTGTGGTATTTTCATTTAAAGAGCCTTTCCCAATACACGTGACCCCGTCGGTCCCGGCAGCCAGGTAATAGTAAAATCAAGCTGAAAGCTGTTTGAAAAATATCAACAGCTGATCAGCGCTTGTCGGTTTCCACATGACAATAAGCTCACCATTACGTAGTTATGTAGCGATATATCTCTAGATAGATAATTTCAGAAAACGGACCCATAGTTATTTTGAAGTAAAAGCTTAGGATACTATCGGGACTCGCACCCAGATGATGGTGACCTACCGACCTGTAGTATCACATCTAGGGTCATTATGATACCTAGAAAAATGCCTATTTAGCTAGTATTTACGAGCATTTTTACCTGAATTGGTGATCGCGTTTACGTCATTTTATATATGAAATCGTTAAGCACTAGCTAGACTTCCGGGATCTCTGGGACACCGTTCTGAGGAGTTTAATTAGGCGGTTGACGGATGGGTAAGGCCCTTGTGGTTTAAATCGGCTCGAGTCCAGTTCTGCCCCATAAATGTTTTCACACGTTAATACTAAATGGTGCTGTCTCCCTCGATGTGATAAAGCGCTGTATTTTTTAACCTGTAAGGTGGTTTCTTTCCAGGCTTTATCACCTTGCGACTACAGGAACGTGATGAGAGTGGTGGAGACGGCCATCTTGTCTACAGACTTAGCAATGTACTTCAAGAAAAGAGCGAAGTTCCACGAGCTAGTGGAAAACGGAGAATTTGACTGGCAGAGTCCTGAAAAGAAAGAGTGTAAGTAGTTTTTATTAACAAGTAGATACTAATAGCAAAACCGTCAGATGAAACAGTTCATATTTCGAATTGTATTGTATTTCTATTGTTCTTTGAGTGTTAACCATTAACTACACGTCACAACCAAACTTTTCATTGAATTTTTCATCAGATTTTCTTGTTATACTACTTAATTACTGAGGTTTCATAATCTCTAGTCACCACCAACACAACCATACACTATAGTATCTAATCATCAAAGTTTTCCTCAAATCCAGTGCTGTGCGGCATGATGATGACCGCGTGCGACGTGTCGGCGATCGCCAAGCCGTGGGAGGTGCAGCACAAGGTGGCCAAGCTCGTAGCGGACGAGTTCTTCGACCAGGGTGACTTGGAGAAGCTACAACTCAACCAACAGCCCATTGCTATGATGGACAGGTACGGTGATCACATTTTGATAGGTTGGGGTTTAAAATACACCTCACCAGCAAATAGGCGTCCGTAAAGCCCGTAAATCATTTACGTATATGTAAAGTGAATCTTGAAACTACATATAAACACAATAAATATTGATGGTATTAGTTCAATTACGGCGCACAACACTAATCGCCAACTTCTTTTTATATTTGGCACGTCATAGTTGCGTCGGCCTCCATGATGGAAAGCAAAGACGACGATCCTTCTTAAAATAGCCAGCAGGGTTCCTATAGCGGAACTCAGGTTGAGGGCCAGGAATAGTATGCTTTTTCACAAAATCCGATCTGCCGCTGAAACATCCACCTACAAGTTGTCCACATAACTTTTTTCTACTCTGATAATGGAATCTTATCTCGTCATAAAAGGACATTCGTATGGTTTAGGCATCTTATTCGTAGCTAGCGTGGAGTGAGCCTAACCAGATCATAGGAAAAAAATGGGACTTTACTCTGATATGAAATATATATCGTCTTTGTTGCTAAAATGAACTTACTTGTTCCAGAGAAAAGAAAGATGAACTTCCCCAAATGCAAGTCGGTTTCATCGACATGATTTGCTTACCACTTTATAAAGTTCTGTCTGACACATTCCCTTGGATTCTGCCGCTGTACTCCGGCACATTGGACAACCGGCAGCGCTGGCAGGACCTGGCAGAGAAGGTCGAGATGGGTCTCACGTGGATCGACCACGACACTATAGACAAGCCTGTTGAGGAGTTCACCGGTAAGCAGCCAAATTTTCTATCAACCAGATAAACCGATGTTTTCTAGCTAAAGAGTTTTTTTTTTATAAAGAAATGCTCCTTGGCTTTATATCATTACGGCATTACCCAGGAGAATCACAAATATCAACGATTCGTAGAACTATAATAAAAAAGGGGAGGAGGATCCCACCACACACCCGCGATTCGTCAATCCTACCACACAACGGTCAAGGATATCCCTCTAAATGTATGCAAGCATGCTGCCAAGCAGTCCTGAGGATGCTTCATGTGAAGGCGAAACACGTGTCGACTAAACACGTTGCAAAGCGGAGTATTGCACATTTCGACAACCTGGAGGGTAAGGCTACCTATTACCTCTCCTACATCCCTTTCCTTGAGGAGTTCGGTTCGTCATTGCTGCATTGCAATTAGTAGAGGTTATCCTTGACCGTTGTGCTTTATGATTGACGAATTGAGGATGTGTGGTGGATCCTCCTTTCCTCTTTTATAATCCTTCTACGATGGATTTCCGCCGTTATATCAACAATTCGGACAGATTTTTATATATTAATGTAAGACTAGTTGTAGCTCGCGGAATTTTCCCGTTAGCCAATTATTTCAATGTATAAGCTATTATACTGAAAAGTTTACGTAAAATCCATTCAGTACTTTTTGCGTGAAAGAGTAATAAAGACCCTTACAAAGTTAAGCTTAAGTTCTATAAACGATCACTGCGTTAAGCCACTTTCGCTATGCCAACCTGCGTCTGTTTTTTTCAACACGACAACGGGCTCACCACCTATTTCGTGGGACAATACACAAGGTGAAAAGTGGTCGTATAAGAGACAAGACAAGACAGACAGACAAGCCTTCGGGGATAAGACGTGTTTGATAAATAAATAATTTGTGTTGTCTTTAGCGTGGCTTTGTTTAGTTTGTGTTATCTAATTTAAATTTTTTTTTTCCCGTCGTTGTATCTACTTGGCTACTCTCCAAATGACTGAATATATTTTGACAAAGTGCGTTTTTCCAACCGCTCTTAACAACCAAACCCAATTATGATTCAATTTGAGTTTTAAAATTAATAGAAAAATATTTATAACTTGTAAAACAATAATATTATTACAGCACTAAACGAGCCAATGAAAGATGTGGAACTCACAGTTCAAACCTTGAACTGCTCGAAACCAATCCCTGAGATAGGCAGCAGCAGTATGGCAGTAGTCAAACCTATCAAGCACTCCTTCCACTCCTTGAGAAGAGGCAAGAGTAGTAGCGCCACCTCGCGGTCGCACAGGAACAAACTCACCAGGTAATTGTCTAAGTTTGCCAAACTGTGTCTATCTATCCGCCAGCTTGCAACTCTATAAGTACCATCCAATGGTTATCGCTTACTCCTTTATAAACTTTTCGCTTCTACCTTCCCTCATAGCTAATATTAACTAAGAACCATATCAGGAAGAAACAGTTATGAAAATAAATAAACCGCGCAGTATGTTCCAGATCAATGTACGCAGCGCCCTGCCGGGATGGGGCTCCCGAGATCGAGCGCCTTCCGAGGAAGATCATGGCGCCACTGCCGCCGGGGAAAAGCCTCACGCCACCGGTCGAAGAGGCGCCCGCGAACACGAGGCATAAGGGCCGCCTCTGCCATATGTTGTGACGGTTGAGTTTTAACTGGTGAGTAGGCACTCCTAGCAGCACTAAACTTAGGTGTCTTCTGGGACCTGCAATATAGTTCTTACACGTTTTCTTAGACATGAGAGAGAAAGTTATATTACTAACCGCCGCACTCAGAGTCGTTCATGAAATTAGTGTAAATTGTCATTTAACTAATTATGATTAAAATAAATAATTGGCCGTTGCTCCCAGAGACGAAAATTAATGGTTCATTAGTTAATGCCTACTTAAGTCAACATAGGGCGGTACGCCGTATCGAAACGTATGTCGGTAAAGTGCAAAATCGCTACATACCTAAGGACATTTAAATAATTTTATAAAATATAGTTGTTTTTATAGGGTAAAGTTATTATTTTCCTTCAAAATAAAAAAAAGTTTAATGTTTTACTATTATTTTTAAGGAAAATTACTAACAACTACGGAATATTTCCTGAATGCATGACTATAGTTATGGATGGATCACTATACATATCGCTCTTTGATTCTCTCCGCAAAAAATATAGGTGACATAATAGCGGTAACACACGTTCGGATTTGGTCTGCCGGACCTCGACAGATCAAATCCGCCGAGTCCGCCAACCAAATCTGTCATTATGATCTGTCATTATGAAAAAGTGTCTTTTTGGAGAAAAGTTAAATTATATTTAGGAAAATTTACGAAAAACTAGCTAGAACGGCAACATTGATCATATCCGATGCGGATCGAGGCGAATTCAATTTATAATAATTATGTCCGCTGGACTGCTGAACACACAGTAAGATTTGGTCGGGAAGCATATCAAATCCGCGATCGGGAGAACCAAATCCGAACGTGTGTTAGCGCTATAACCATACTTTTGACACGTAAACGTTAATTTAATGTCCATTTAAGATTTAAGTAAGGGTTCGGCGGCCATTAAAGTTAATTGACATTAAATGACAATAATGACTCATTAACTGTCTCTGAGAGTGAATTTTTATTAATCTTTACGTAAAACTCCTTAATCAATCATTAAATCGACTCTGAGTGCGGCAGTTAGACATATCTATTGTTCATCAATTATCAGCTACGCCTTATCCCCGAAGGGGTGGCAAAGGCTATTATACACCCACATTTCACCGTGTGAGTCCATTGCCGTATTGAAATGGATAAACGCAGGTTGTATTTGCCTGCTGTTGAAATTATTCAAGTCGGCCATAAGGTCTTCAACTTAGCCTAACGACTGCCATGTTACTGGCTACCAGGACCAGCGGCTAAGCATGCATACGTAACTAGTCATAGCGAAAGTTGCTTAACGCAGTGATCGTTTACAGAACACTGAGTCAACGAGGCCACAAGCGCTTCTTTTGACGTACTTAGACAAGCTCTGGTAGCCTCGCTAAGTCAGTGATCTGTAAACGATTACGACATCAAGCATCTTAGCTATAGTTACTTCTGAGATGAGTGAACGCTTGTGGCATTTCCATTTACGAGCGCCAGGACTGCAAGTAACATGGTAGTCGTTTTCTAGTTTCCATTTCTGTGCAATTCATTTATTTAACCATTGATTGAATATGCCCATTCTGTAGGAGCAGCCAGAATAGTACAGACAAACCTGAGAAGCTGGGCAGAGTGAAGCCGTCCAAATCGATCGATTAGATGATACAGAGGGTTGGCTCTAACGTCACTTTGTACGGAATGTACCAACTAAAATTACCTTCCTACAGTTAATAACTTAAACAATTAGGAGTTATTTTCAAACTGGACACTTCTTGTCAACTTAATCATCATCATCCGAGCGTCTGTCCCAGTAGCGTCTCGCGACGCCCGGGGTCGCTTTCCTACATTTTCTCCTCCACTTCGCACGGTCGTCGGCATCCCCTGTAGTGAGACCATTGGTACGCATGTCATCCCTTACGACGTCAAGCCAGCACTTCTTGGGTCTTCCCCTCTTACCGGGACCCGGCGGGGCTGACATGGCCAGACATTTGTTACCTACGTAGCCCGGCGGTTGCCGCAAGACGTGACCATACCAACGAAGGCGACACTCTTGCAACTTGTCTGTCTTTTTGTCAACTTAGTGTTTAGTTTAAACCATCAGTAACATCATTTGCGTAACTATGGACTTTACTCTCTGACCTCTTTTATACTGTTCAGGCCGGTGAATGAATTAAATTTAATAAAACAACGGGTTGCACCCCGGGAGTGTAGGCAGAAGAGAAAACCTGAACATTAACGTTATGCATTTTTGAATATTTTAGTCTGGTTAGGGAATTATTTCGCACGAATTGCTTTATTTAGCAGTATAAAAGTACTATCGTATATGTGGTTAAATATAATAATCTTTATTGCGTTAGCGAACACAAACATGACAATTTATATTAAATAAGAAAATTATCACTTCAGAACTTTTACAATTAATTTACAATAAAAAGTTAATTTTTATTATTAGATGACCTTGTTCAATTTACATTATATTTAAACTTAATATACACGAATTTTACAAGTATACAGCCGGTCGAGCCAACAGCAGTTACCACCCGTGGATGCACGTAGGAGGCTGTAGTACAAACACACACGCACACTCGCCCTGCACGGCTTAAACGAAACAGGCAAACACTTTCGCCACGCGTTAGAAAGAGAGGGGGAAATTACTTTCTCTCCTACGCCGCACGGTGGTCTACTCTCCCTCGTCTTACGAATTTTCGATCGGGTCACATGTCCTAACGCGGGTTTAACATTTTTACCCATCGTCAAAAGTGCAGTCGTTAAGCCAAGTTGAAGACCTTAAAAATGTTCAACAGCAGGTCGATACAGCCTACGCCTGTCTATTTCAACACGGCAATAAATATAAATAAATATTGTAAATAAATAAATATTGTTGGGACAACTCACACAACGCCATCTGATTCCACACTAAGCAGAGCTTGTACTATACATATTATAGATAAATAACACCCAGACATAGAATAAACCATCGTGCTCATCACACAAAGTTTTATCCTGGGTGGGAATCGAACGACCTCTTGCGTAGCAGTCGGATGCACCCCCACCTCGCCACAGAGGCAGTCAGTCAATGGGCTCACCACCTGTTACATGGGACAAAAATGCATACGGTGAAACGTGGGCGTTTAATATGCCTCTGACTACGGGGATAAAGGCGTGACGATATGTATGTATGGCAAAAGTGCACAACGTCGCTAATGAAGTTTTTACTTAAAAAAACACTAATCGAAGGCAATGTGGTAATAAACAAACCACTTTTGCCTGGCCATATTCAGCAACACAAGATTCTTACAGATATTCTACAAGGTGACGTCAGAGTCCAAGGTCGTACTCTCTACTTAGAGTTTGTAAGTCAAAATGTCGTTTTACTATTAGTCGTATCGTTGTACATTTCTACTATTTAGACACTTCGTATTTAAGTAGCCTATATGAAACATTTATTTCACTATGGCTGAACAAAAATATTTATTAATGAAATACTTGATATAAAAGGACAACAAGTTGGGTGTAATTTTTTTCCACGAAAGAGTTACGATTATACCTATTGATCTAAAATAAAAAAATAAGGTTACATAGTCTTTAGGCTTGTCATAAATGAAGCAGCACTGTTTCATGACAATCCTAAATTGCAATAATGACAAACCTAAAGACTAATTTGACTCGTAGATACTTATACTGTTGTAACTGTTTTATCTGTTGTTAGATCAACAGTATGACATCGATTTTTTAATAAATAGTTCTGTTCAGTTATGAGACCGTAGAGAACTAAAACTTATAATAACTTTTAACATTTATTTCTGCGTCTTTTTGACGTTAATGTTTCCTGTAAAGCAAATTCTAGTTAAATATATATCTAAATAAATGTATTATTTACATAGACTGTGATCTAGTATTACTTCGCTATTTTCTATTATAAAAATAACAGAAATGATAGATTTTGCCATTCAAATCTTAAATATGAACTTAATAAAGTGCATTTAAATTAATAAATAATCTGACCTTTGAAGATGGCAGTTTTCTTAGGTATTGAAAGGTATGTTTCTTTATTTTCTTACTAAAACCCATATTTACTACTCCAGCTGGGTTGAAAATATAATGTAATAGAGTTGAAAATGTAATAGACGTCCAAAGACAACTAACTTGTAAAAACATCACAGTTATATTATTTAAGTTTCATGAAATTTGGCTTGCATATATTTTGTTTTATTATTATTTCCAACACACAAGCAAACTGTAATTAATTCCTCCGATTGTAGATAAGTAGGCAGAGATTAGCGTTTACCACTTCTTTCAATCGTTTAATAATTTAGGTACTTATGTGTAAATGAATGGGAAATCTATATTTTTGTAATAGTACTAATGATAAGTCTTCTATCTGTTACAATTTTAAAATAGAATATTCGCCTCTTCGGCCTCAGAAATAAAGTCTACCTACAATGTAACTAGTAAAAATGTGTCAGATGAAGTTTTCATAATTATTAACATTTTAGAATGAGCAGTAAATTTATTTGCTTAATTTATCAAGCTGAAAGTATTATGATGCTAGTCGTATGTTATGTTCTAAAATATTTATTAATGTTACAATCACACGTAAATAAATACGTCCATTTTGCTTATGAAGCTTATTTTGTGCAATAATAATTGTAAATAATAAATAAAATATAATTTATTTGCTACAAGTTCGACTCTGTTTAACCGAAGTCTGAGGTTCTTTTATAATTTTAGGTAACTGCAATATTTTTAAGATATTTAATCTTTTACTACAAATTATTTGGTGGTTTAAAGTTAAAAAGATTGTAAGTCTTATATGATTAACGATTTTTTTTTTTGAAATTTTAAACTTCCAATATTGTATTTGTCTAAACATTCTGGTGTTCTCTCTGTTCATGTATTCACTGCAATTAGGTGCATTTGTATGAAATATAATGGTAGCTATGGCTGAGTATAATGACCTTGTCAATTGATTATACAAAGAATCTTTGGTATATCTCTTGCTCATTTGAATGCTTCTATTTTTTCTCAGTTTCCGTTTCAATAATGTTATGAAAGTATTCAATAGATGTCAACTATTGTGTATTTTTTACTAATGTTAAATGTAGATAATTGCCATTGAATTAGCAAACAGATAATTAATTATAATATCTTTTAAAAGAAAGCAGTTGTATGAGTTTTTAAATAAGAATAGTTGTGGTAGACCATACTACTTTGATTCCAAAAACACAAATGTCATGATTCGTAATTCGGCTGCTTTTTCATTTTTTCAATGTAAAATATAGTACTACAGACACTGTACTGGCACTGTAACAATTACTTTCTTTAACTAATATCAGTGTAACGTAGTCCAGGTGTTGTGAAAATAGATTACCAATCTAATTGTGATTAATATGGGCTGTATTTTATAGTGCGACCCTGTATTTTTTTTAAATAAACCTTTTGTTCGGATTATACAAGGTATTTATTGTTTATACAAAGTGGTTGAACGAAGTTCTGTTTATTTAAGGTTCCTTACCTCAATAGAAAAACGGAACCCTTATAAGATCACTTTCTTGTCAGTCTGTCCGTGTGTTACCATCGATTTTCTCAGGTAGAATAAAAAGGTAAACCTAGCAAGTTGAAATTTATACCAAATACTGAGGTCTATGGTCCCATTAGGTGTATAAAAATCAAGGTTCTGAGTCAACACGAATAGATATGTGCAAATTTAGATTTTCGTGAAAAGCTGTAAGTACCAAAATTTACCTTAATTTTGAACTTTTTTATTTTAGACATTTTCTCTTTACTTGTACTGGACCGTGCTTCTTACCAAAATTGATAATTCTAGGCCAACCGAAAATTAACAACCAACCAAAAATCAAGGTTCTGAGTCAACACGAAAAGATATGTGCAAATTTAGATTTTCGTGAAATAGTTGTAAGTACCAAAGTTTGGGTTAATTATGAACTTTTTTATTTTAGAAATTTTCTCTTTACTTGTACTGTAGGACCGTGCTTCTTACCAAAGTTGATCATTCTAGGCCAACCGGAAGTACCCTATAGGTTTTAGATTGAAAACCTAAACGGAACTACCGTTTAGGTTTGACCTGGAATCACGAAATTTGGCAAAAAGCAAGGTCGTCTAATGTGGTCAAGGTCAAAGTCAGCACAAATAAAGGAAAAATTCCATACATCCATAGAGAAACGAATTCAATAGACCTCCAATTTTTTTTATTTGGCACGTCAAAATGGCGTCGTCCGCCTGATGGTAAGCAAAGATGACGATCCCTGATTTAGTGCCGCTATCTCAACGCACAGGGCTTCAATAGCGACCCACAACTTGACGGCCCAGAAATATGCCATTTCACGCTTCTCTTAAGGGACCCAGGATTGTAAGAGGAGGTAAACACGCGCGCCGGCAGAGAGTTCCATGCTTTTATGGTGCGACTTAAGAAAGACCTACGGCATCTTTCCGTTTTGGGCAGGTTGGTGCCCACAGTGTAAGGATGACATCTCTGCCCCGCCCGTGTTGTTCGGGAACGGAAGGGGGAGGGTGGGACTAGTTGGAAGAGCTCATCAGAACACTCACAGTTGTAGATGCAGTAAAATGAAGCTAAGCTGGTGATCGTTCTGCGCATCTCTAACGGTTTAAGATTGCCAGTTACATCTAAACAATCTATGAGGCAAATGGCTCGTCGCTACAATGCATGAATCTGACACTAATATAATAAGGATCTCTTTTCCTGCGTGAAAAACCACCTGCACCCTGTTAAGGACTCTGAGCTTGCACCACCCGATTTAATTTTTTACTGTTAGGCTCTCGACGAACGTCCAACCCCAGAATGCTGAGGTTATTTTGCAGCGGTAGTGTTGTGTTCTGAAGAGTTGGAAGGGGAAGGAAAAGTGACACTTTAGCAGTAAATGAACATGCCTGCGTTTTCCTGGCATTGAATTCGATCAGATTATCGAGACCCCAACCGCAGATGCGGTTCAGACTTCGATCGAGTTCCGCCACAACTTGTCCCCCCATAGCCTCAACATCCGTCTTTGTGCACATAAAGCAAATTCTCAAATATATATATTGTGATATAACTGTTAGAATATTAATTTCTTTGAACCTTTCTCTTAGAGATACCCTGGCACCAAGCTGGTATATTTCTCTCACAGCTCTCTTCTGTAAAATAAATATCGTATTAATGTCCACTGAGTCTCCCCAGAGAAGAATTCCGTATGACATAACGCACATAAATGGAAATAACTAGTGAGCTGTCATATTGTTCTTACTTAATTTGCCTGACAATTTTTTCCACTGCAACTTTAAGTCAATAGTAATACCTAAAAACACAGAAGCCCCAATAGTATTCAACCCTTATCCATTAAGTTGCACATTGGTGGCCACCTGTCTAACATTAGGTGTCGAAAACTTTAGTTAACTTAAGTTTACAACCTTCCTACTAATTTATATTTTTTTTAATAGTTATAAAGCTAGTAATATTTATCCATAGATTGAGTGGAGTCCATCGCATTAATGTTTAAAAATGGTTGTAACACTGTACATTGGTGTCGAGTTGTTAAGAAGCTCGATAGATGGCTCTGGTCATACTCTTAAATGACGATTAAAATATAGTGAAGAATTACAATTGGATTCGATACGGTTCGGGTAGTTCAGTGGCTAGCACATTGCTCTGGTTAGGCAAAGTCACGGGTACAATCCCGATCTCGAATCGGATTGTCTTTTTCACTTTATTAAAAGCATCAACAGGTTGAAGTTATCAATTAATTGTAATTTATCGATTATAGGTGACACTTGTCGACATTTTCTCCATACAAATTTCGGGAGGGTATTACTCCACTGTTTGACACTGTACATCCAAAGCTAAACTTGATATCGTTTTGTCTCTTTATTAATTTTGTCTGTACGGAAACAGAATAGTAAAATAAAAAGCCGTTAAAAAGTTACGAGCTACCAAAGATTCGTTTTTATTGTCAATTTTAACGCAACTTTGGGCGTAAATTAGTTATAAAATAATTGTCAAATTACCAAAACAAAGTCGGTACCGACAAAACACAGTTATCGAAGAATTCAATAAATTTTAT
This sequence comes from Thumatha senex, assembly GCA_948477245.1. Lineage (NCBI taxonomy): Eukaryota > Metazoa > Arthropoda > Insecta > Lepidoptera > Erebidae > Thumatha > Thumatha senex. Next base: position 18,587,865 of record OX419748.1, read on the forward strand.
TTGTAATTGATTTATGCAGTGGTCTTTTCATAAAACTCGATTTTCAAAAGGCCTTTTCCAAATTTTTAACGCGCGCCTTTTCCTACAAATTGTCGTGCATCTCACTGAATAATGTTTTCCCTGCTGAGGGGCGGGAGGACGACGCTCACGCACACATGAACAATATGTCACACGCTCGTCGCCGCACGTTGCTACTTCTACTTATTCTAGTTTTAATCGACCGACTCAGACTGCTGCGACCTACGTCGCCGTCGTACGTATGACGTGTAAGTTGACTATCTTTACCTGCGCTCTAAGTTACTACACTACATTGACCTCTGGCTTGAACTTTGGATTTCGATACTACCTACTTTATCTGTTTGGCTTCGCACTGTTTGGACTCCGAATTTTAGTTATAAATTGGAATTGTTGGTTTGAGTAGACGCTGTACCAGTGACATTGTGTTGGTTCATTGAAGAACAGGTGCGAATAGGGTTGCCAACTTTTATTTCAAGAAATAAATTATATTTAGGTCTGAGAAAGATATTAAACAGTATTTTATAAAAATCAACAGTTTTTTTTTATTTATGTTTTGAATACATTTTTCTTGACGTTCTCGCAGAACTAATTAGTCCTTTTGGAAAGCCTTTTATATCTCACCATAACTCTACACATTTTTTAGCAAATTGATATTTACTCTATTTCTATCGTCCCGCCACTTCGCATTCATAACTGAAAATACCCTTTTATTCAGTAGATCCTGAGGTGACGGAAACAGACAGTAAATAATAGATCTTTACCTCTGAAATTGCCATTCTGCAGTACTGGCCATTTCAAATCAAAATAATTTTTGTTTGGCTAAGAATTCTAATTTCAAATTTTAAAAACATGTAATTCTTTTTCCAAAAGTAGTCTTTTGTTTATTGATTAGTGTTACATTTGCATCGCATTTATTTATTTTATTTATTTTCAATCTTTTTCGTCATCATGGATACGTTAAAAATTCGAGTAATTATGGAATATGAGTACCGTCGTGGCAGCAACGCAACACAAGAGGCACGCAACATCAACGACGTTTACGGAGCTAACACTACAAACCAATATTTGTTTGCACATTTCGACCTGAAAATTGAACCTCGCGGTCGTCCGAAGACTTTGGTCGACAATGACGAATTAAAGGCGATTGTGGAAGCTGATGATACACATCTACGGCTGAATTAACAGCAGTTTTCGACGTTAGCGTCAAAACAATATTGGTCTATTTGCGTCAAATTGGCAAGGTAAAAAAGCTTGACAAATGGTTGCCCCACGATCTCAATAATCGCCAGCGCGAAGTACGCGTCGAGTCATGCCTTGCACTGCTCAACACACACACAAGTGAAGGTATTTTGAAAAGCATTGTTACCTGCGATGAAAAATGGATTCTGTTTGATAACTGCAAGCGCTCAGCAAGTTGGTTGGATCCTGGTTCAGCACCTTAACAATGCCCTAAACGAAAACTTACCCCTAGAAAAGTGATGGTCACTGTTTGGTGGTCTAGTGCCGGTGTGATTCATCACAGCTTTAAGAAGCTGTGATGAATCAACGGGGTGAGCATTACTCCAGATGTGTACTGTGAAGAACTGAACACAATGATGGAGAAGCTGGAATATCTCCAACCAGCATTGGTCAATCGCTTGTCTCCGCTGCTCCTGCACGACAACGCGCGACCTCATACTGCACAGCAGACGGTCTCCAAGTTGCAAGAACTGAGGTTGGAAGCTCTCTGTCATCCGCCCTACTTACCAGACCTTGCGCCTACAAACTACAACTTTTTCCAGAATTTTGATAACTTCTTGGCGGGAAAAAAAAATCAATACCTGAGAGGCATTACAAAATGCCTTTGAAGAATTTGTTACCTCCCGTCCAGCTGATTTCTTTAAGAAGGGCATAAACTGTTACTGCGTTGCCAAAGATGCATTGATTGCATAGGTGATTACTTCCATTAATACAAATAAAAAATACATGAAAAAAATACTTTTAAAAGTTTTTCATACAAAACGGCAATTTCATAGGTAAAGACCTTAGTATGCTAACTTCCACATAAATATTTTATTAAAGTAAAAAACACATCTTGGTTTGTCACGGTGATTGAACCCGTGACCTTTGATAAAGTACAAAACTAGAAATAATATGATGAGACTATTTTATTTATATTATTTCATTCTTGTTTAATATTAACTAGTAAATAGCTCCATTTCTGATCAGTAGACAAACGACAGACAAACTTTTAAAATTATTTACATTTTATCAGAAATGCGTTATGCCGGAGTTAATAGATCCCCGTTACCCTCGCAAACTACCATTTAGAGATCGAATGTAAATCAAATTGGCATAAGCACAGACAAAATTAGCGGAAAATAAAAAAAAATGTTTTTTTTTCCGGTCTCTAGCAATTTGATATATATTTATTTGATTTTAGAAACAATGTGTTTCAATAATAATAATTTATTTGGACAAGAGCCTCGACCAGAAACTGACGAGGCTCACGTTAGGCAGCTGGATCAAGCGCTTGATTCAGAAAGTAGTTCTTCTGGAAATGGCGCGTATTGTTAGGAGGTTGCTCTTCAAGAGCCCTGATCATCGGCAGCTAGGACCCTGTTCCCGATAGTTTTATTACTAAAAATGTTTAAAAATATAATTAATATGTATAGAAAATGAGTAAAGAATACTTTATAAAAAAATAGTAGAAAATGTGATGACTACGTATAAAAATGTTATAAAAGAAATAAAGATTTCCAAAACAGTTTTATTTGTATTTTTCAAAAATTTAAAATATGTTATGGAAGCACCCATACAATAATTGAGTAAGCATCTTGCAACTCTTGTAGCAATCTTCCGTTACTCGCTCTACGATATGACTAAAAAATCATGCTGTACCTAAGTTACTTGGTTTATTCTATTTGTTTGCGAAATAATTTCTTATAATTGGAATTGGCCTTCGGAAGGCACGTTAAGCCGTTGGTCCCGATTGCCAGTAAAATGGCAGTCGTTAAGCCTGGTTGAAGGCCTAATGGGAGCGGCTTGAAAAAATTCAACAGCAGGTAGCCACATCCTGCGTCTGTCTATTTCAGACAGGAATCCACACGGTGAAAAGCGGGCATATAATATGCCATTGCCACCACTTCGGGGATAAGGCGTTATGGATATTTATTTATTTTTTAATTTTCATTGACAATCCTAATTTTTCGTTGGTAGGTATCTATTTGATGTATGGAGTTGACAACTTTGGCGGCGGACAAAGTAGGTAGATATATGTGGGATTATCATACCTGTGATAATCCCACATATATGTACCTCCTTAGTACCTACCTACTGCTATAATTATTTAGGTACCTACAATACAACAAACATCGTCATAAACCGTCGCTGCATCGTAGACACTAAAATGTAAACTTTAGGTACGTAGGTAGGTACTTACTAAGAAAACAATCTTAGTGTGTCTTGTGTTTACAGTTAGTGATATTGAGTACATATAGGTAGGTAAGTAAAAAATTTAAAAAGACAGGTAAGTAAGTAATTATGAAAACAATTTATAATAGGTATGCAGACTATTTACGATGATAAGGTATCCACTGCTTGAGCGATCGCTGCATGACCGCCCGGGGAATACTAAACGTAATGAAATAAGCATATGTGTGTATCGTGGAACATCGTTTTTGTTCGGAGCGGTTCGGAACGCTGCATGTGTGCGTACGAACTAGACGTGCGTAAAGACTAGCGTCAAACTGCTCATAACTGATACTATCACTTGCTATCACGATGCTAGGTGAGACAGCGTGCTTTTTGGTCACGCCCACCAGTGAGTTCGAGCTTGCGACTTGTGCCACCTTAAGCTCTTCATCGAGTATTCATACGTCAGAAATGCCTTATATTAAGAGCACTCATGGACCGATAATAACCAACCATAGCTAAGAACCACCGCCAGGAAACTGACTTTCAAATTAAAATTAAGAAAACTGCATCAAAATCAGTCCGTTTGAGAGCTACAACACACACACACACACACACACACACACACACACACACGACTTATTTCTATTTTTAAATAATTATAAGTTTATACAAACAACTTTGTGTCAAACTGACAGTATACGGGTATTCAAGAATAATAGGATAAATGAAAATAGTCGAATGTAATCTACAGGTGTTTTATTTTAAATGAGGTGTACTAATGGTTTGCTAGAGAAAAAAAACCCTACTACGTTCTCCTCTCTATTTGGATCAGATGTCCATTGACCGGCTTCAACATGACTTCCATCTTTAGCAGCAGCTGCGAATGATCTGCGGTGATGCGATACTTTCGTACTATATGAGCAAGAGTCGTTTTCATCGACATCATGGCGTAATGTTTTCCTGCAAAGGTTTATTTTAATTATAGAATTAGGCTCCATTTGCATCTTAGTCAATAACGCCCACTGATGAGCATAGACCTCCAGGAAGATCACAACACCGTATATATAAATTACAGCAGATTTTCGTGATCTTTATGAGGTTGTCAATCTTCATTTTAATAGCTCTTCTATTATGTGTCTGCTGATTTACGGTTTCCAATGTCACTGGCACTTAAATCATCTCCATTTTCATAAATCAGTAACCCTAATCGTGTTTCATGATCACCAGACTATAGAATACTCATACTAATATTATAAATAGCAAAGTGTATTCGACTGCTTGTACTACTACGAATCTATTCGATTCCTATCGATTTTAAAATAGACATAATTGTTGATCTGGAAAGTACCTAAGTACTTTTATCCCGGAAAATAGATGTAATCCCACAAACATAAACACAGTTTCATACACACATACATAGTGTCACGCCTTTATCCCCGAAGGCTACCCCTTTGTTTGCTTTGTTGTGCACTTTTGCCATACATACATATCGTCACGCCTTTATCCCCGAAGGGGTAGGCAGAGGCATATTAAAACCCCACATTTCACCGTTTGCATTTTTGTCCCACGTAACAGGTGGTGAGCCCATTGCCGTGTTGAAATGGACAGGCGCAGGCTGCGGCGACCTGCTGTTGAAATTTTTTAAGCCGCCCATAAGGCCTTCATCTTGGCTTAACGACTGCCATTTTATTGGCAACCGGGACCAACGGCTTAACGTGCTTTCCGAAGCACGGAACTGGGGAGGGTCTAAAAAGCCGAATTAATTTAATAAAATAAAAATTAAATGTGTCTATTTTAGATGTTAAATTTGGAAGAAATTTTGAACCCGTTGCCTTTTTAGTGAGGTGATAACAAAAAAGGCTAAAAGGTCTTATGTGCTAGACACTAATAAAGTCCTGGTAGTCTCGGACTGACACAGTTTCCATCAACATAAACACGATAACCAATTTTCTGCTGGAAGACTCATAAATAATAGCGTACTAACCGCACCCCAACCAAAGAAATAGCGTACCTATGCACAATCTTCGTCCCAAACTGAAAGCGGCAAAAGCGTTCGGGTTCTCCGGCAATCGGTTCGGGTCGAGCCAGCGCTCGGGACTGAACTCGTTCCGGTCAGGTCCCCATATCGGATGCCGATGTACTCCAAACAAAAAGAAGACGCACGTTCGACCCGCTAAAAGTGTATAGTTTTCTGAAAAAAAAAAAAACATCCCTATCATTCAAATTTTTATTAAATTAATGAAAAAATATGTGTAAGTTAGCATACTAATTGCTTTAAAAAATTATCTTCATCATTGTTATTCCTGGTTCAATCGGGAGTCCTGGCTTCAAATTTTATACTTTTGATGTGGAAATAACTATTTTACTAGTGGTAGTGCCTCTAACCCCAAAAGACCCCGCGTTATCGCCTCAACCATCAATCGACAGATGTATCAGAAGAAAAGAAATGTGTATGTTCATGTCACTATTACTACCCAGCGATATAATTAAAATAATAATGAATCTTAGACCAACAAAGAGTTACTGGCTATGATGGAATATTTGTAGTAATACTGAAACGTGTTTCACTTATGTCATTCGTATTAAGGCTTGGTATTCATGCCGAGGCCACGCTTTTGAGTTTTTTAAAACAGTCTGATTCGTAGAATTTTATTTTAGATACTTTAATTTTAGATACTGTAAAAAAAAATTGTTAGTTAAGGATTTATTTTAATCTAGTCAAAATGGCTTTCTGTAACAAAATCTAATAAACTTCACTTGATTGAAAAGCATTCCAAAGTTGCCCCCTTTCGAAATGTTTTTTCAATGCCAAATCTAAACTACAGATAATTTTCATGAAATTTTTATACCCAACTAACTATAGCTACTAAATATTTATAGACATAATCGCTTAATTTGACTATATACAGTGATTTTCATAGTACAAATGTTTAAATAATACCAGATTCGCGCCGCTGACGCCTGATCAGTCGCGCGCTGATGGCGCTTACTGAGGTAGGACTTGTGTCAGGTTTTTTCGTTGCGCTCCCCTTGTTATTTTTTCGCAATGGCACAGTATATTTATCAGAGCAGTAAGCATTCCATCATCGTCCAAGCGTCTGTCCCAGCTGCATCTCGCGATTCCCGGAGTTCGCTTTGTATAGGGTTTATAAAAGTTTTAATATAAAATGAGCTACGTACACTTCACAGAAGCGTTAGAATTATCCCTGTAAGTAGTATAAAATTGAACCCCGGTACCCAGAGGTTAGAAGGCAGTTTTATAATTAACTGAGCCAGTGGGCTGTTTATTGTATGTTTACTTATTTTACCGCTAACTATTGACGAATTTTTTTTTTATGACGAATACTTTCAATTTGGATCTAAACAAATTTTATCAATAGATTCTGAAGCTTTAGCATACCGACTGCAACTGGCTGAAGTAATCAGTGCAGTTGTTATATTTAAGCTTTGCTTCGCTTCGCATAAATTATTTAAATTGTATCCAAGACCGTTGTTTTATTCTTGAAGTATAAATTATTGAAGTATATTTACAAATTTATTAGGCACAGCCACGTTATTACATATAAAGTTTGTAAGTATGAATGTTTGATGATACTTACATATAAAAACTACTGAATGGAATTTAAATAAACTTTACAATAATATAGCTTATCAATCAGAATAACAAATTGGCTACTTTTTAGCCCGGGAACAAGTTCCTTTAGTAAACGGAAATGAGAAAAATTAATCACGCGTGCGGAGTTGCGGGCGTCAACTAGTATATCATAAACCCATAATAAAATCCAACACAATAACAGAGATGTTCCATTTCGATTGCTACTGCCAATCATTTTAACTGTGGCGTGCCAGCGGAAAATATAACGTCGATCTATCTTGGCGGGGGCTGAGGAAGCGTTTCGGTGCCTACGCGAATTGGCCTACCGGCCCTTAAGCCATATTATTAATCTGTGCGTATCTCGTGGTGTTTTCCCAGGGCAACTTATAGTAACAATCACAAAATCACTTTTTAAAAAAGATAACAAATATGATATGAATTGTTTTAGACCTATTGCATTGGTTACATAAATATTTGAAAAGGTGATTCAAGAGTGTTAATATAATATAATATAATATTTTGAAAGTAAACATTTAATAGTCGATGAACAAGATAAAGATATTAATATTGCTAGTACTAAATAAACGGTGTTACTCACGTGTAATTTTCGGGATAGCCCGACTAGTTTCGGACCTATCGGAGGTCCTTTTTTAAGAGGAGCGAGCAACACTTACCAGTTGTAACATTGGTCCCTTCAAGCAATTTTCTGTAGGTTTATACTGGTCTAGCCTATACTACCTATCTTCACTTACTGAGCTTAACATTCCTGTCAAGTTTCCTGGCGATCACCGGACCGATGGTATATATTCTTATGCTCTCCTTTATTACAGCCTCCAAGTATACCAGCTTTGATAGATTCTGTTTTTCCACATCTCTGTCTCCTTCACCAAGAACTTCTTTTAATCTAAAGATTGATAAAAAAAATCATTTAGAATTGGTGAAAATTCTGAAAGAAATTCGGCATAGTTGGTTAGAAATTTAGTAATTTTATGATAGTAGACGAAGTGCCAATAGTTCACATGCCAAAGTGTTTATCTTTAATGATGGGTTCAAAACCGACCATATTTTGTCTTCTTCTGTAAAGTTCTCATTAAAATTTGGTCAGTTTACAGTTGACGTTGGTTTTAAATCTATTCTTTACGTTCATATATTAAACAAACTAAGTACTTACTCAGCTAAAACCTTTTCCTGCACCTTAGGATATGCTCCCAACAATAGCATAGCATACATGATGGCATTGGCTGAAGTTTCATAACCGCTGACAATCATAGTGTCCACATGTTCCCTAACCTCTTTGTCGTTGAGCAGACCTTTCTCAAGTGACAATTCTAGTAGAAGATCCAGGAATGCCTTAAATCTTGTACCTGGATAAGGTGAATGAAGTTTTAGTAAGCCATCTTAATTTGATTTGTTTGTTTGATTGTTGTTGTTGCTACATATTATACATGTGTGTAAATAATAAAAGTAATTTTAAATGTTTTCCAGTTTGTAGGATGTTAGTTCCATTGTAATTGATATAAATGTAATGATTTGAATACCAAAAGTGCAACTATACTATTCTGTCCAATTTACCTGGAATTATACTCCTCTCAGCGCAGGTGGGGCCATCAAACTCAGTCTTTCTTTTTTGAAGAAACTGTAATACACGCCTTACATCATTATCGTATACAGCATATAGTAAACTTTACAATAAATTCACATAATTTTATTAGAGCCTTCTTATTATTGATCCAGGGTCCAAGATCTCCAAGGCTTAAACCAACTTGCTGCATTTCAGGTTTAGTCTTTAGTTTTCATACAAATGCCACGATAACAATCTTTAACAAAAGCTCAGGTGTTTAGGTGTTACAAACGTCAAAGGTTACTTTGCCCATCTTCTATCAGACATTTATTCAGCGATATTATTATCATCATCAATCGTATCTATTCACCAGCTTCTACCTGTAGTTCATTTTCTTCGCTGAGATACCAATACACTGCTTATACACCAAATAATAGAATCTTAAATATTACCGCCAATAACTTCAGGACATAAGCCTACTTAACCTTGCACTTTTATAAGAATCAACAATCAGGACTCTTATTTCATCTAACCAAATGAAATAAATATATAAGTGTACTAAGCAACCTACAAAATTTTCTCACCGTATCAGATACTTTGTGCACAATTTGAAGGGCGTCATCTTGTTTCTTTTTGAGGAGACTAAAACGGAAGGTGTAAGAACTGTGTAGCCAGAACTTCGTGAACCGCTCAACTTGGCTGTTGAAGAGTAACTCCACCGCGTCGAAGTATTTGTTGTTCAACAAAGTGTCAGTAAAGTCCACTCCTAAGGCAGTTACTAGAACAATATGAGTATTAATAGGGATAAAAAAAAAACATTTGCTCAGAATTCTATTTACAATCTTGCACTGCACTCAGGATTCAAAATTTTTTTTTTCCTCATTACTATTTATTAATGATATCCCGTCGTTTATTAATGTGCCCAATTTGTTTATGATTAGTGATATTTATGATTATTGCCCCGCTCTACTGGGTTGTTATGTGATTATATATATATATATTAGCACTTAAATAGGTAAAAGCATTCGCTAATATCGAAGCTAATCAACTGATAATTGACTTAGTTACACCATTTTAAAATAAATAAAGCTAAGTGTGGGTGAGATCGCGCTTGGAATTCAGACCTCGGTTAACGAATTTCCGACATTGAATGCAACTGGGAGTTAACGTTACCTACTATGAGAATGCTGCTATTCTTACATGCCCAATTCTATAATAAAATATAGGAAACTTACAACAAATGGTCTCCAAAGCGCTGCTCCGGGTGTACATCCAGTGGTTGAAGTACCCTCGTCCAACTTCTTTATCCAAGGCGTCGACTAGTTTTCTGGACTGGCTGTTGAAGACGCCCATGAATTGGTCCAGTACCATTTGGCTGAACGCTGGGTTAAGTAACTTGCGATGCTTTTTCCAAATCGATACTAATAAAAATGTTTACACAGAATAATTTTAATTGAATCTATTAAGCAGTTTTTGCATTTATCCCGGACATATATTACATTCCTAATTGTTAGCTAAGTAACAGTTAAGCTAAGTTAGAAATTTTATAAAATTTACAACTTTTTTTTGGCAGTGTTACAGATACCCAACAAAATTGTTATATCAGGACAACGTTTTGGAATCAGCAGTTGTGTGTCAACAAGGTGATCCTCTCTGACCGGTAATTTTCAGTTTGGCTATTCACCCTTTTTTATTTTTATTATTAAGCATCATTATCACAGATTTCATGCGTACGAAGTCGCGGGCAACTGCCAACTATATATATAACGGCGCGACCATGCTTATGAAGCGCTTGATTAACTTGAAATGCTAAAATACTATAGTGTTGCCTTTTTTTTTTCTTTTATTTGTAAGCGCTCGTGGCCCCGCGGTCTCAGTGTTCTGTAAACGATCACTGAGTTACGCAACTTTCACTATGGCTGGTCCTTGGATGGGTGACCACTTTGTGGCATTTACATTTGCAAGCGTTTCCGTGCTTCGGAAGGCACGTTAAGCCGTTGGTCCCGGTTGCCAGTAAAATGGCAGTCGTTAAGCCTGGTTGAAGGCCTTATGGGCGGCTTGAAAATTTCAACAGCAGGTAGCCACAACCTGCGTCTGTCTATTTCAACACGGCAATGGGCTCACCACCTATTACGTGGGACAGGAAACCACACGGTGAAAAGTAGGCATATAATATGCCTTCGGGGATAAGGCGTGATGGATGGATATGATTTGTATTAGTAATAAATAAATAATAATAAAAAACAATACCCTTATGAAAAAATAGATCTTATTGAGGCCGCTAAGTGAGAAAACATAATTTTAATATTTTAATGTGAGTTAACCGTTTTTATCATTTGGAAAATATGGAAAATTATGAACTTAGCCGTATTCAAGGTCTCGCTATCTTAGTAATTAATAATCGTAGAAAATTAAAACCTAGACTGAAAGACAGAAAAAAAAATCTAGTAGGCTTGATCAAATATCACATAACTGCTTTTTAACTATCAGACGGCAGTAATATTTAAGAATGATATTATTACAAACTAAACGATATTACTTACGTGTAAATTTCGGGATAGCTCGATTAGTTTTGGACCAAACAGAGAGGCTTTTTAAGAGGTGCTTCTAACCACGTAAGAAGAGTAACATTGCAACTTACCACGTGGTTTAATGCACCCCTTGAAAAAAATCTAACGTAAAGTTTTGATCACTGCGTTAAGCAATTAACGCTACGGTCCGTCCTGAGATGAATGACCAGTTACGAGCGTTTCCGTTCCTCGAAAGGCACGTTAAGCCAATGGTCCCTGAATGGTCGTTAAAAACGTATATAATAAAATAAAACTGTAATAAACTCACATTTGGCAGTGATTAGGCCTTCACCTATCCAAGGTTTCGCGAAGTCGTAGAAGCCATCCTTTTCCAGACATGTGTTTGCTACCGTAAACATGTCGTCGGGGTCTGTTACGGCTGGAACATTACACATTTATAGGTTTTTAATCAACTTCCGAGGGGTGGATCAAGGTTGAGAGGCTGAGAAAGGCAAAGGACAGAACGATTAATAATTGAGGGTGAGGGCGGTAGACACTCTGTAATAGAAACACATAAGTAAGAGCCTTATGCTGAGAACTGCTCGAGAAAGCGTCCGCTCATTCAACCCCAAGACCCAGTGTCGATAGTTTCACACCGGTCACTAAGGAGCTGCAAAGATATCTTCTGATGCAGTAAATGAATACTAAGTTGGATCAAAAGGAAGTTTTGTCACAGTAGTTTCCTTAGATATAGAGGGCACCTGGTGACTCGTAATTAAGAAGCAGCTCGTAGATGAGGAGTATTCGGAGAGAATAAGGAGAACGCTGAACGACCGATAGGTAAACAAGAATGAGAAAGGGTTGCGTCCAATCCTCTGGAACTTGCTGCTGGACCCGTTACTAAAAAGTTATATGTTCAGGCATTGCCGACGATGTCGTCTAGGTCTTTGATGGTGATACAGGGGAGGAACTTGAAAGGCGTGCCAATGCTGCTCACGAACATTTCAAGAAGTGGGGTGATACAAATAAACTAAAATTCGTGTCTCGATAAGACCAACGCCATTTCTCGGTCTACATATAGGTAATGATTTGAATTGGAAATCTCACGCAGAAAACTTATGCCAAAGGTTATATCGCCAATCGTATGCTTTTTACATGCTTGCTCGAACGGTAAACACCCCAACAGTGTTGACTGCATACCATGGAAACGTTGTGTCTTTAATTAGATTTGGTATTATATTTTGGGGCAATTCTACCCACAAAGATATGATATTTATAGCGCAAAAGAGATGTCTCAGAGCCATATGTAACATTAAAAAAACCGAAAGTTGTAGACCTCATTTTGTAATGCTTGGTATACTAACGCTGCCCTGTATTTATTTATTTGAAGTAATCATGTAAGTCAGAAATAATAGCAATAGTTTTATAAACTACAACAGCAGAAGACACTGTCTGAAAATATGCTGTCCACAGAACAGAACTACATGGCACAATAACATCATTTTTTGTACGGCACCGCGTATATACAACCATCTTCCAAAAGAACTACTAGAGATAACAATTCATGAGCTATTTAAAGGTAAACTTAAAAAATTACTTATAGAAAAATGCTACTATAGTGTTGACGAATACTAAACAGACAAACTTTGATTAATTGACGTGGTTCTTATCTTTGACATTATAAATTATAGCTTTAACATTCGTATTTCACTGATTATCCTTATTATTATTATTATTTTAGTATATTTTTCAGCATTTAAGAATTTGTGAATTCTGTTTCTGATAATTTATACTGTTGATTGATGGCACTTGGTGGAACTTGCTACACATTTTCAATAATAACACTTGTACTAATCAAGTAAATATTGTGGAATAGTACAAGTGTTATTATTGAAAATTCTGTTTCTTTTGTGACATTGTTAGGTTTTGATTGAGAAATGGCTGCCTATTATTTCTGAATATTATTGAATGAAATACTGATGGATTTTAATAATTAACTATGATTATATTATATTAAAAATACTAATAAAAAATAAATGTAAAGAATATATAAATATAATTGTAATTGTAGATGAAAACAAATTGAATTTTATAAATATTGAAAATGTTTGCATGCTTGATGTAAAACAGGGTGATACTTGCTGTAATCTTATATAACATGTTCCCTACCCATATTTTTGCAAATAAATGAATTATTATTATTATGTTTCTTCTAGTCACGGGTATCTTCTTTTTTTTATGAAGATACCCGGACTTTTGGTAGGCGTACATGGGGACATTACTGGTCCAACACGCAGAGGCCCTTTGAGAATTTTAATCTAAAAGGAAATGGGACCCCCACTGCAGACAGTCCACGCCCGCCTTATGTAGAATAACGATAATGGACCACCTCCAATGGGAGTTAAACTATTGTAAAATATGCTAACTATAAAATGGGCTATTGGGTTGGGGGTTTGATGAACAAGGTGATTATAACTATGGATGAAGGCGGCGTTTGCCATTTTAATATCTAGTTATCAAAATTTTGGCAGACGGTGACTCGCCAACTCACTAGATGGGCCCCCTATATAATCGCCATAGGCATGATAAGCCTGTAAGGCGACAGGAGGCAACACCGGTGTGAGCGGCTTGGGGTGTCGAGCGGTGCGGCGCCGGTTTCACCTTCGCGGTACAGGCCCGGAGCGGGCTTCCCCGTAGTTATGCCCTTGAAACTGACACTTCGACCCCCGAGCATATAGCTCTGGCTCCCTCTCTCTGACCGGCCAATTAAGGCAAGCCAAAGTTGAGATTTGCTGCACTCCCGGGAGTAGCACTCACATGCTAACCGGTGCAGAAAGGCAATAAAACTCTGAGGAATCGGGACCGATGGGTAGCCACGCATATTCAGCTCGCCACAAGCTACTCTGCGGATGTGAGCTTTTCAATAACTTTCTGATATTTTTTTTTGTTGATATCAAAAAGTGGATGACTCGAAAAGCGAATCTACTATGCCCTCATAGGGTTGCGTTAATCCTATAAAAGATAACAACTGTCCTTGAGGGGTTATTATTATTATTATTATTTCTGATTACGAATAAATTTATTCGTGCTTCGTGGTTTTGAATATTTTACCTACACAAAGTTAAAATAATTAAATGAGTGTTTATTTAGTTAAAATAATTCAGTAAATTCTTATTTCAACGAGTCTTTATTTTCAAAGGAACTAACATCAAAATTTGTATAGCGAAACAAAAATAAATATTTATATATTTTAGGATTTTTATGTTTAAGGTTATAAAATAGGGTAGCTAAGTTTGTATGAAAATATGTAAAACCTTATTAGGGACATGAAATAGAAGTCTGGAGGATGCAATAGGTGTTATTACCAGGTTAAAAATAAATGTACTGATGTATCGAGGTTTTACGGGGATAAAATAAAGGTTGTAATTTAATATAGGAAATCCTTCACTTTCAAAACTAGCATATCATATTTGTATACTTGCTTAATTTATGATTACAAACAAACAAACAAACATATGTTTCAGGATTTATGATATTAGAAAAAATAAAGGATATATATATATATATATGTGTATATTTATATATATAAATATATATATAAATATATATATTTTTTAGTGACCACTTTGTGGCATTTACATTTGCGAGCGTTTCCGTGCTTCGGAAGGCACGTTAAGCCGTTGGTCCCGGTTGCCAGTAAAATGGCAGTCGTTAAGCCTGGTTGAAAGCCTTATAGGCGGCTTAAAAAAAATTTCAACAGCAGGTAGCCACAACCTGCGTCTGTCTATTTCAACACGGCAATGGGCTCACCACCTATTACGTGGGACAGGAATCCACACGGTGAAAAGTGGGCATATAATATGCCTCTGCCACCCCTTCGGGGATAAGGCGTGATGGATATTTATTTATTTTATTTATATTTTTGTATATATCTTTATATAGAGATAGCGTTAGTTCTCGTTAGGAAATGTAGATTGTGCTTCAAATTCATTGGCACAAAAATTCCGAAAGATGGCTCTCTATTTCAATATTACTTATTATACTCTTTGCCCTTACCCCAGCATCTCGATTCTAAGTGAATTTATCCTCATTTACAATTAAATTAATTACCTTCATTCCAGTTCTCACAAGTATTCTTAAACCGACCTTACATTTTTTAATAATGTCTCTTAAACTTATACTATCATATTTTACTCCAATCCTCTAGTACCATACCCATCTCGCTCGCATGCCTATCGCACTGTCATACTAACTTAACACTCTTGTGGGAAGAATCATCCCTGTTTAGGAGGGGAAAGTTAGGACTATATATTTTTAACTGTTTACTCGTAGTTTGTAATATTTTTCGTATAAGCTTTTCTTGATTATTGATGATGATTAATGTCTATTTTACATATCGATGGCCTCATCGAATGAACGTGCAAATGTTTTTATTTTTCGTTTTTAGATTCATTAGGTCGTTTTCCTACCCTCTAATGTTTTTCATAAATTTTAGGCCAAAAATACCTTTCTTGCACGGAAATATAAGTAATTTTTTAACAAGAAAGACATTCATGCAGCTTTTACACGTATAATGCGTTCTAATTACACAATAATAAACATGTATTAACAGCAAAACGTTTACTATAGTTGGTCATCTATTATTTAGTTTAGGTAATAGACGTTTGCACGTTAATTCGTGTATTTTTTGTTCCTTACAATTTGTTTAATGTTCATTACGCGGGAACTAACTTGCACAAATTTAGTATTGTCTTTTACTATAATAAATAAGTTTTTTAATTGTCTTTTATAGATTTACATACTTACATATTGTTACGCCTTTATCTTCGAATGGAAAGGCAGACGCATACATTCGCCCACATATCACCGTATGCATTTTTGTCTCACATAACAGATCGTGAATCCATTGCCGTGTTAAAATGGAAAGGAGCAGGCTGTGGCCACCTGCTGGTAATTTTTTTCTAACCGTCCCTTGGGCCTTCAAACAGGCTTAACAACTGCCATTTTACTGGCAACTGGGACAGACGGCTTTATGTGCCTTCCGAAGCACTAAAACGCTCGCAAATTTAAATTCGACAAAGTGGTCACCCATCCAAGGACCACCTATAGCGAATGTTGCTTAACGCAGTGATCGTTAACAGAACACTGAGTCAGCGGGGCTACGAGCGCTTCTTTATAGATTTAGCACTAATATTCTTTGTTTCTTAAATTAATTATAAATGTACTAAAGATGGATTAAACAAATATGAATGACGAACAGTTTATTGCAAATGGTCGAAGCAGGATAGAAAGGAGTGAGTAAAAAACAAACTCACAAAACTAAAATGGAAAGTGTAAAAATAATATCAGGGATAGGGCACCGCCGCAAAACGGCGCGCAGGAGCCCTGCCAAAACGCACAACTCAAATCGATTTCCTACATAGTATCGGCAATGCGGCCAACTACAAGGTCATACCCGGAAAGAGTCTCACTGCACAACACCGTCTCCTTATCATGGATCTCTGCGTAAAGCCCAAAGCCAAATGTGACGAGCGGTGTCAGCGCCGCATCAGATCAGCGGCTATCCTTGTAGCGGCGAAGGCAGTACTCGGTGATTTTAAGGCTGATCACAAATGTGACAAGGAAACTTAATGGTGAACATCTCACTCCAGAGGGAGACTAGGGAGAAGAAAGCCCTCTTTAGAAAGTGGCAATCGACCGGATCTCCTGACGACCGCGACGCGTACAGGGCTGTCAAGCGCGCCTCAAAGAGAGCTGTAGCCAGACCTGGATGAGACTACTTACAACATCTGTATGATAAGTTGGAATCGTATGAAGGGCAGAAGCTAATCCATAAGTTGGCGCGCTCCAGGGTCAAAGCGGCACAGGATATTTCCAAGTGCCGCTGTGTAAAAGACCCTGAGGGCAACCTGCTATGCGAAGACCTCGCGGCAAAGGAGAGATGGCGCTCGTATTTCCACGAGCTGCTTAATAAACAGCACTTAGAGGTGCAACCTCCCTCCGAATCAGGGACTAGTTGCACCAATAACGCCTGAAGGAGTCCAGAATGCACTTTGGTGCATGAAAAATCGGAAAGGAAGGCTATAATGGAGGCTGAGTTTTATTAGTCCAGTCTTCAAAATTAAGGGGTCAGTGCAGGAGTGAGGGAGCTACCGCGGGGTAGAGGTTATGCCCCACACCATGTGAATCTTTGAGAGGATTATTGACTTCCGGATCCGGCAGGAGTGTACTCTTACGGAGTGTCAATATGGGTTTCGCCCAAGTCATGGAACCACTGACCCTGTTTTTGTCCTATATGTTGTCGCAGAGAAATACAAGACGAAAAATACGACTCTACACTGTCTATTCCTAGGCATGCAAAAGGCCTTAGATTGTGTTCCTCAAGCGATGATCTGGTGTGCACTGCAATCCAAAGGTGTTCCAGAGGCTTCTATTGACATTATCCGGGATTCCGTAGTTCGGACCGCTGTTGGCGACACGAAACGCTTTCCTATTACCGTCAGGGTACACCAGGGTTCTGTCCTTAGTCCGTTCTTGTTTAGCGTGATATTAGACGTGATGTCAGACAGCCTCAGGGACTCACATGAGCGGTCTCCATGGTTGCTAATGATATCGCGCTGGCAGACGTAGATAGGGGCAGGTTGGTACGTCGTGTGAAGGCGTGGAAAGAGACGCCTGAGATCGGTAGTCTGAAACTTAACGTGGAAAAGACCGAGTACAGGGCATTAAACTCTACAGATCCCACATCCGTCCGCATAGGCGATGATTCGGTCGAGCGCACGGACCAGGTTAAACGGACCTGGGATCTGTATTTCACGCGTCCAGTGACTTTGATTGTGACGTTAAGACACACATTGCTGCTGCGTGGTACAAGTGGCGGGAGATGAATGGTGTCATTTATGACACAAAAATTCCGGTCAGGTTGAAGGGACAAATCAATAAAACCATCATCAAGCCTGTCTTTTTACATGGCAGTTAGGCGTGGCCACTACTCGAGCGACACAAGTAGGAGCTGCGTGTCACTGAAATGAAGATGCTGCGGTTGATGTGTGGAGTCATGCGCATGGACCGTGTGAGGAACTCTCGCCTCTCGCATCCGCGGCAGCCTTCACGTCCGTCACATTGCAGATAAGCTGCAAGAGTGTCACCTTCGCTGGTATGGTCTTGCGGCAACGTTGGAAACAAATCGCTGGCTTGACGTCGTAAAGGATGACATGCGTGCCAATGGTTTCACTACAGGGTATACCAACGACGGAAACGAACAAACGAAGGAAAAAAAAGTAGGAAAGCAGACCCGGGCGTCACGAGATCTAACTGGGACAGACGATCGGATGATGATGACTATGGTTACTAATGTGCATAATAACGCTGGCATTTCGTATCTGATTTATAACTAGTGGTTCTGCGAACCGTAGACTTCGGAGTTATGTTTTTTTTTTCTTTTTATTTTAAATAATTATTAAAGAACCGACATTTCTTATTTTCGTTTTGAGCGCTCTTGCCAACCACTACGGGAACATTTCCCCTCCCCTGCCTCCATTTCCCCCCTGATCGAAAAAACCCCCTCGCTTAACGTTGTTGGCTACATCAAGGATCGACGTCGACGCCAAGTTGCATGCAAATCCGATGAAAAATACGACCTGTAGACTGAATGGACGGACGGTCGAACATCAATAGCATTTTTCTGATACCAGTGGAGTTAAAACGGAAACATTCGTTTTTTATTACAATTTAATAAAACATAATATGATTTTTCAAAATACTGAATGTTAATCGTTAGTTCCTATTATTATAATATAGAAGTATTTGAAAAAAAAACTTACAAAAACCTTTTAGAAAAGCAAATAGTTATAAATACTTTATTAAATATGTATTACACGATCGAAAAACTAACTAAGTGACTTTAATATAAATGCCATTATCATTACTTCGAAACGCTACACATTTTTTCTATACAAGCGTGCAAACAATTATGGCCTGAATCAAATGAAACGTAATTTGCCTGGAATAATAGTCTAACATTGTATGTATTATGTTACTTGAAGTCGTATACATTTACGCGAATAAACGTGAAATGTTCTAAAACAGCTGATCACTTTAATTTCACTTGAACAAAAATATAATATGGATTTTCATAAAATTCCTGAAGTTTAATAACAATTTCTTTAAAAAAAGTAAGACAGTCTAAAGATAATTATTAAACTTTCAATATCATTTTACATTGTATAGGACTGCTTGCAGAGATACCCATGATATTAAGGAAGAACCGCTTTTATTTTGTCCGGAAAAATTGGCGTTTTCACTTGCACGTTTATTCGATGGGGCCATCGATTTGTTCTTTTGCTTTTTCTTTCTTTGCTCATTAATTATTATTATTATTTTGTTTTATTTATCTTAAATATTATTACTATGGCAGTTCTTAAATCTATTGTGTAAAATAATATATGGTTCAATAGCAATATATAACTATATTGTTGACAATATTTTATGTGCTATTTCTTAAATTACCTACTTAAAGAACTGATTTCTAACAAAGAAATAAGTTCTTAATCTACGAGTAGGTAAATAATCCTCATTTATTGAAATTTTAATTTGTATCTCCAGATCCGTCCTGTCCGCGAGATGTATAGGGCATTCGGTTAGGACATGGACGACCGTCTCCTCCACTCCTGGCGCGCAGGCGCACGATGGGTCTTCATTACACTTGAATCGCTCCAAGTATGAGGAGAACCCACCGTGTCCTGTCAGCAGTTGGGTTGCGGTGCCGGCGATAGTCATCTTGCGGACGATACTATACGCTTCCACTGCGCATGGAAAGAAAAAGCGTTGTAACGGAGGCCGTCCCGACCTCTCTGTATCTCTTGTTTCACTCGTCAAGCGTGCCCCGTCTAAGGACACGCTTCACGAATAAGACAGGAAACAGACCGTAGTCCGGTGCTCTCTTCAACGGCAGAGCTGCTTCTTTCTCGAGCCAATAGGCTCGTTTTGTACCCTCTAGCCCTACGTAGGTCTTGACCCAGAATAAGGAAATTTCCTAAGCCTGGGCCCGTTCGAGGGTTTGCGTAATCGTGCCGAGAGTCCTGAACCTAATCCGACACATGGCATCAAAAGCTGTATTATAATAACTCCTCAAAAACATAAAACATGATAAAATTAATTTACCATAAAGTGTCTGAGGGCCAATCCGGGCTGCCACTACACCGCCTAAACCGTAGCTATGTTGAGCAAACTCATTGAGAGTCTCCCATAACTCTGAAATCAAAAGCAGAGACCATGCATTATACAAATTACTCTCACTTTTTAACATTTTTCTTGAATGTTCAGGGGGTGTAACGAAGGTAAGGAATGTCATAAACTTAACCACATGCGACAGTAAGTGGATTACAAATACTTACTGCAGCTATTTCCAATGAACGACAGTGCGTGACCAATGACAGGATAGTATCCAGGCAAAAGTGAAGGCTCGTCCGACCTGATGTTGTACTGTTTCCATAGCAGGTAAGCGGCACAGGCGATGCATATTATCACTAATGCTATCATCTTGGCTTTACAATTTGAGCAACGAGTAACTGAAAATAAAAATTAACATTCAAATATACTGGCTTTGCAGGAGTCTCTCTTACTAAAAAAACTAAACTATCTTCACGCTGTATCCCTGACGGTGTATTTAGAGACGACAGATCGCCAGGCTTCGCGATCCATGCATACTTCTTTCGCTTCCTTAAGATTCATCTATCGCTTCATACACGCACGTCTGGGTATCCGAGTACTTTTGACCTTTCCGTCTTATTCAGATCTTTCTTTTGAAACACAAGACCAAAATATTATCCGGAATATCAATATTACAAAGCGGAAGAATCCTGATCACGAGCAGTTTTTGTAGCTAAACCTGATGCAGTAATTCAGAGAAATTATGAACTCTGAGAATTTAGAGATAAAAGACCAAAACAGCAAGATACTGGAGTCCAACTCACAGATTATCAAAATGCATGAGATTAGCTAACTATAAAGAGATTCAAAATGGAGTGCAGACACTCGAAATTCAACAAAATGAAGCAAGTCAACGTATTAATGAAATGGAAATACAAATAAATAGCTTACAAAAGCTACATCTTGGGAATACTGTGAAAGTAAGAAATATTCCACGGCAGGAGAAAGATGTGCGGGAATGTGTCAAATAAGTATATCAATATCGTCAGTGTCGGTGATAGTTATTTGGTCGAGAGTCCGGAATCTTTTCCACAGCACATTCTTGAGTGTAAGACTTCCCTAAAAATTATAGTGCAAAATATACGGAGTATAAACAAAAAGTTTGACAATTTTTAGTTTATTTCTAACAAGGACAACCTTAGATTTTGATATCATAGTTCTGACTGAATGTTGGCTACCGGGTTGTGATTTGATACCATATATGGCACAATACAATTCTTTTTACACGCGGAGATACATAAATCAGTGGTGTCGTCTTATATATAAAAAAATAATGCAGCTAATTTAATGGTTTATAAACCTGATTTCAGGGAGGCAGACTGTCTGGTGGTAAGAGTTAGCAACAGTTAGCAAAAGTTAGGAACCATACCTGGATGTACTTGCTACTCATTGCTTACTACCAAGTCATTTGTTTCTCACTGGGGCCGAGAGGTGCTATGACCACTGTTTTGCTAAATCCAACTATAAAACCTTAACGGTTGTTTGTGAATATTCTATCACTGATCACAGAAGTGTTTATTTTAGTATATCCTTAACGTACGCGCGAAATAATATTGAACGAAAGTTGTACAGTAGCAAGTTTAACCATGACTCAGCCTATGACTTACTTCAACAAGTAAACTGGAACAATTTAGCACTGATAGAAGATCCTAACGAAATAACAAAAAGTTTCATTGAAACTATTTCTGAAATTATCAAAAAAAGGACAAGGTCAGTTAACATACTAAACAGAAAACAAACAAGGCAACCCTGGTTAACACCAGGTTTATTACGTTGCCTCCGTTTTAGAGACACTTTACACAGAAAGCATTTGAAAGCACCAGAAGACAGAGCACTGGAAGTTACTTATAAACGTTAAGAAATCATTGCTATAATCTTCTTCATAAATCATAAACACGACGAACTAGACTTAAGTGTTAGAAAACATGATATACAGAGAACTTGGAATGTTATTAAACGTGTATGTAATTTGAGAGAATCCGACAAATCCCAAGTGCCACACGAATTATTGAAATTAAAATCGATACCAAAGGAGTCTATCAATAGTGTCAATGAAGATTTCGTCACGGTGGGTTCTAAACTATCAAATAACATTTAAAAAAGAAGACAATGTACAGAAGACGAGATTGCCTAAAATTTTCAATGTACCACTTAACTCATTTGTATTGCTAGAAACGGAGGAGGCTCAAGTATTGAGAGTTGTTAGGTCTTAAAAAAACACTAAATCATCAGGTTGGGATGGCATATCTTCCATGTTTATTGGGTGGATGGCGATGCGTTAAAGGATTCTATTGTTATGCGAGATAAATAAATTCAAAATGGACTGTATTTGCGGGGAAAGACAAAAAATGAAATTTACACGCGATTGTCGACGGAAAAATAAATGGAAAAACAGGAATGGGCACACAACCTTGCTGCTTGCTGCGAGATGCTGAGGTGGAGGCTGCGTCCCTGGACTTGAATTCCTGGTTTCCTTGCACGAAAACACTATTTATCCATGGAAAATACAATTAATGCGATAGTTGGTGCGGGCGCGCGCGCGGCCATTATAGTACAGACTGAGCGTCTTCAATCGTGGTCGCTGCCCGTGAGAGGCTAGCGGCGCGAGCGTAGGTACTTGCGTGCGTAATACAGCTGTCTCGCTCCACCTTTATGCAATACAAGGTAGGTGCGAAAGAGAAATGGAATAAAGGGGAGCGGGGGGAGTGTCGACAACTAATTAATTAAAAACAAATGCAGATCAGCGATGCAACATAGAAAAAATAACGCGGCTACTCTTTTATCATATACCGGCGCAACCTTTTCCCCCCGGCTTGAAGGGTTACCTTCGAAAAAGGAACAACTGACTATACAGTTGCCACTAAGCTTTAGCTGCTAAATAAAAAAAAATGCAATCGAACTAAACTAAACCTAATCGAACAAACTAAATTTATTATTGAAGTTACTGAGAAAAGCTCCGACGTAATTTGTACCGTTGTCCGAATACATTCGAGATACGGAACCCCGACGCGACAAAAATCATTTAAATGCAGCCATGAAGCATGGCGTGCTCAAATCACCAGCTAACTCTATATGAACGGCGCGAGTCGTCATACAAACAAAAAGACGAACCTAAGCTTTCGTGGAGCGTATACCACGACCACGAGAAACTGTTACCCTGAAGGGGCCAGCGTAATCTGTACCCGTGTGTACGAACGGTCCAACAACATGAACAACACGACAAGGACGATGATTGGCCATTTCGGGCGCGATTGACTTCGGGCGAAGTTTGAAACACGGAATACATCTATGAACTATCGAACGAATCAAATTGCGTGCGGAGAGAATCCAGTATTTCTGGCGCAAAATTGACATTAATAAATCTGGACCAGCGTGACAATTCACCCTATGGTGATATTCAACTAAAAGATCAACGATATGATCCTTGCGCGCGAGAACTATAGGATGCATTCGATCGTACTCTAATGCGGACTGGCTCAAATGACCACCAACTCGAATGAGGACATCCTTCAAAAATGGTTTCAAATGCTGAAAAGCGCGACTACAAGGCTTATTCAATTCCAAATTTCTAATTTCAGACGCAAAATAAAATCTCTGAAGTTCACGAAGCACGATTAACTCAGCCTTGTTTAAGTCAAAGGCGGTAACATGCTCGCGATGAGGAAGGATTTTCAAAAATCGACAAATAAAAACAACACTACGGAAAAGAATCGACCACAATGAAACACGGCTAGCCAACTCTAATATAGGCGATTTTTCGAGCGGTGCGGTAGTAACTAAAGAGGTTTCCTTTTCCTCTGGCGGAGTGGACACAGTAGCGGGGTTGAAAGGACTAACAGGCCATTCATCAGGTGGGGCTTGGCACCAGGAAGAGCTATGGAACCACAACTGATGATCCAAAATCTGTGCAGGTGTTAACCCACGAGACAAACAATCGGCAGGGTTGTCCGTACCTGAAATTAAATGAAATGAAAAATCTTTATTCATGTAGGTCACAAAGTAACACTTATGAACGTCAAGATTATTGCTTCTACTTTACATTTACTGCCAGATTCGTACAGCAATAGGTAGAGCCTGAGGAAGAACCTGTCAATAAAACTCATGGCCACTCTTTTCTTACCGCCAGTAATTACATTAGTTTGAGTTACATGATGTTTGACCAATTATATAGTAATGAATTTATACAAAACAAAATCAATGTTGTGTGTAAAATGAATTGCAACAAAACAAAAAAAAACCAAAATCAATGTTGTGTTTAAAATCATATCAAAATTAGAGCTATTCTTGTTGCCAGTTTTAAGGGCAGCCTACACTTTAAGAAGAAGAATCTAGCAAGAAAGTCAATGGATGCTCAATGTAGGTATGGCTTACAACATTAAAATCACACTTACATTGTTTCTTTGGGTTTATGTGAGAACGGTCGACTAAACTTAGTTTGCCTTAAATTTAAATAATTTTATTTGTAACAATTGCAATAACAGCTATGAGCTGACCAGTCCCAACAGACGGCACCCGTTCACGGGTATGACGTATATATCAGCCATCGCCCTACTCAACCGTATTATAGGGAATAAGGCGACCCGATACATACGCCACCACTGCCAGGACACTTAGGCGAGCATGACATACCCAAAAACTGCACAGCATCTATCATGTCAATTTCAAAATAATAAATAAGTCTACTTGGTGCTCACACAAACTCAAATTACATATTTTTATATTAGTTATTACTGGGACTAAACGCAACCAATTTAGAAACCTTTAGTTGTCAGACGTTTCAAATTATTCAATATGCAGAAATGTAAAAATACAAGATATGTATGCAGATTCAAGACAAGTACAAAATAACACAAAGTAGTTCGAGCGAAGAGCAAGCAACTCATTTCCATTTATTTTTATCATTCAAATAATCATTAATTGTGTAATAGGCCCTTTTTAAAGAGGTGCGTCTTAATTTCTGCCTTAAATTTATGTAACGGCAGGTTCATAATGTCTAAAGGAATTTTATTATATAGGCGTACACTAATTCCTGCAAAAGAGTTGTGAACCTTTTGTAAACGATGATGCGTTCCAATTAATTTATGCTTATTTCTAGTATTTATCGAATGTATGTCACTGTGTCTATTGTATAAATATATGTTCTGTTTAACTAACATGATATTTGCAAATATATACTGTGATGCAACCGTTAAAATGGCAATTTCTTTAAATTTCTCTCTAAGAGACACTCTAGCACTTAATTTATATAATGCACGTATAGCTCTCTTCTGGAGTACAAAAATTACTTGTTTATCAGCTGCTTTGCCCCACAGCAAAATGCCGTAAGACATGACACTATGAAAAATCCTGAAGTTGTAACGTTGTAAAACGTCACATTGAAGTTTCATTGTTAGTCTTGAGATTTAGAGAGAGAGGAGAGTAGATTATTGACCCTTTCTCACTACTTGTAGTCGAATTTATATAAATTACGTTTTGAGTAGGCAGAATGCTTTGAATGTATAGCCTGTTCTTGGAACGAACGAAATTGAATGGTCTTGTCCACAGGCCAATGTCTTGGCAACCATGCCAACGAAAAAAGTTCTGTCAATTGGTCAATGTCTTTTGACAGTGGTGACGGAACGACATTCGCTTTCCTACAGATCGACGGACAAGATGTCTGTCGTAAATATATTTTTTAAACTTCGCTAAAATTGTATGTGGAAGTTCACGCCTGTGACTTCTTATCAATGGTTGTATCGAGATGACTATGTATTTCGCTAATTACGAAGCTTGGAGAGGCGTTAAAGGAATATTTGCCTGCTCTTCAAGATTAATGAGTTCCCATTAAAAGTGCTGAAAATGCACTTTTTTTTTATATTAACCTTATTCTTGGATGAATATTGCCGTAAATGCTGACCATGTCCACAGGCCAATGTCTTGGCAACCATGCCAACGAATAAAGTTCTGTCAATTGGTCAATGTCTTTTGACAGTGGTGACGGAACGACATTCGCTTTCCTACAGATCGACGGACAAGATGTCTGTCGTAAATATATTTTTTAAACTTCGCTAAAATTGTATGTGGAAGTTCACGCCTGTGACTTCTTATCAATGGTTGTATCGAGATGACTATGTATTTCGCTAATTACGAAGCTTGGAGAGGCGTTAAAGGAATATTTGCCTGCTCTTCAAGATTAATGAGTTCCCATTAAAAGTGCTGAAAATGCACTTTTTTTTTATATTAACCTTATTCTTGGATGAATATTGCCGTAAATGCTGACCATGTGGTTACGGGCACGCCATTCTAGTGGAGACGACACCTGTCGCGGTCTGCATAAGTGATGCCGAATCCCGTGGTTAAGTACACGCCTTCAGGTATTTAGTTTGAATTGTTTTTGTGTAGATTAATCTAATAATGATGCACGACTCAAGAGTAAAGACTCTATGAACAGGCCCAAAGACTCATGATTAGGCCCATGTAACTACTCAATGATTTGGCTGTTGTTTTGAATCATGTTACGATATATATTTTGACTTATAAGCTGGCATTATGCTGGGTATTCTAAACTTCACGCCTCAACCCTGAGAATAGTTAATCTTTAGCTTACTAAAACACTAGAATAAATTATACCAATGGGGATAATGTTTATAATGTATATTCAATCAATTCGCCTCTAAAAATATAGAAACTTTCTTCTAGAGATGTATTCTATTATTTTTGGTTCCTGCTCTTATGATTAAAGGCTCAATCTCCATCGCTGATATCCGTGTGCATAAAGTTGGTAGGACTTATCCTCCTGGCGCCTGAAACAAGTTATATTTTGTTTGTTTGTTAGTTTGTTTGTTAGTTCATGTCTCCATAATAAGACATTGAAATATTATTATTTTAGGTTCCTAAATTGTATGTGGAAGTTCACGCCTGTGACTTCTTATCAATGGTTGTATCGAGATGACTATGTATTTCGCTAATTACGAAGCTTGGAGAGGCGTTAAAGAAATATTTGCCTGCTCTTCAAGATTAATGAGTTCCCATTAAAAGTGCTGAAAATGCACTTTTTTTTTATATTAACCTTATTCTTGGATGAAATTTGCCGTAAATGCTGACCATGTGGTTACGGGCACGCCATTCTAGTGGAGACGACACCTGTCGCGGTCTGCATAAGTGATGCCGAATCCCGTGGTTAAGTACACGCCTTCAGGTATTTAGTTTGAATTGTTTTTGTGTAGATTAAATAAATAAAAAATAAATAAATATCCATCACGCCTTATCCCCGAAGGGGTGGCAGAGGCATATTATATGCCCACTTTTCACCGTGTGGATTCCTGTCCCACGTAATAGGTGGTGAGCCCATTGCCGTGTTGAAATAGACAGATGCAGGTTGTGGCTACCTGCTGTTGAACATTTTTTTAAGCCGCCTATAAGGCCTACAACCAGGCTTAACGACCGCCATTTTACTGGCAACCGGGACCAACGGCTTAACGTGCCTTCCGAAGCACGGAAACGCTCGCAAATGTAAATGCCACAAAGTGGTCACCCATCCGACGACCAGCCATAGTGAAAGTTGCGTACCTCAGTGATCGTTTACCGAACACTGAGACCGCGGGGCCACGAGCGCTTCATTTGTGTAGATTAATCTAATAATGATGCACGACTCAAGAGTAAAGCCTCAATGAACAGGCCCAAAGACTCATGATTAGGCCCATGTAACTACTCAATGATTTGGCTCTTGTTTTGAATCATGTTACGATATATATTTTGACTTATAAGCTGGCATTATGCTGGGTATTCTAAACTTCACGCCTCAACCCTGAGAATAGTTAATCTTTAGCTTACTAAAACACTAGAATAAATTATACCAATGGGGATAATGTTTATAATGTATATTCAATCAATTCGCCTCTAAAAATATAGAAACTTTCTTCTAGAGATGTATTCTATTATTTTTGGTTCCTGCTCTTATGATTAAAGGCTCAATCTCCATCGCTGATATCCGTGTGCATAAAGTTGGTAGGACTTATCCTCCTGGCGCCTGAAACAAGTTATATTTTGTTTGTTTGTTAGTTTGTTTGTTAGTTCATGTCTCCATAATAAGACATTGAAATATTATTATTTTAGGTTCCTAGCCAAAATAAAACAATTGTAACATTTATATTGATTTATTATTGCGATTGGCACCGTTTAGGGACATAGTAATTCAATCTCATCACCCATCATTGACATAACATATTTAAAAACATTACATTTGGCGCCCGAACAGGGACTTGAAGGATTGATTTGAATATACATTTGCTTATTGTGAGTAGAGAGTGAGTGAGTCGTGCATCTTATAGTGATCTTATGTATTATTATATATGTTTTGCTCTGAAATATATATTTGTATATTTTGCTAAGAGTATATAAAACTATTTTGTTATTGAAACATTCTCAACAAATGAAAAAATACTGTTCTACTGGTATATATATGTCTGAAACTGGAGTAATCTTAAACTAAAGTAATTGTGATTTCTTGAAAATAACCTATAACCTAACTTTTAATAATACAAAGTAATTAGTTTGTATACTAATTGTATCTACATATTGATGTGACTTTCATAACTATTATTTGCTTTTTATGATATAAAAATATGAATGAATTGTTGTGAATAACATAACAATGTTTTGAATGATAACTTGTATTTACATAATAATGCATTTTGTGACAAACTTAATTATATAGCCCTACTATTTGTACGAGCCATGCATCATTAAAGATTTAATATTTCTACAGCATACTACTTTACAGCCTATTAATAGGTGATATAAATATAAATAAAACATAACCATTTAAATTAAAATTATTCATCTGAGGTCTTTCCAATCACACTTGTGTAACTTTGCAACGGAGTGTTCGAAACTTTTGAAACTTGTTTGAATGATAATGGTTTGCTTTTTGGCAATCATCATCTGAGCGTCAAGGCCCGGTTGTGCTTGACTATAGCAGTGATTGATTTAATTGAGTTTTCAGTGCTTTCTTTGAATGTGTTTTGGCTTTTGGATGTTAATAGCTGACTGCTGACTATTACTATCATCTTACCATTCGTTCTCGGTTGCCTTTGGATATTTTTGCAATTAATTGTTTTAGCTTTTGAGTTTCTTTGATCTTTTACTTGTCAACTATGGACAAGAGCGTGATGTTTCCACCCTTGCTTGATGATAAGGAGGAGTAATAATAATAACAGTTCAAAGAACCGATTAGGTACCTTCGAGCACAGGTTTGTGTAAGAACTGATAGTGACTCGATGTTAAAGAAATGTAGTTATGCTCCTGATGCTGCAACTAATGAAAGAGAACGCAGTCATTGGCTAAATTATTTAAAAGTTTATTCTAGAAACATAAATTCAGCTCCTATTTTGTTTGTTAAACGTAAAGATACTAGACCTTACTTGGAATTTCTTATAAATAATAGAACTTATTCTGGTCATCGATATATACTTTCTGTTGTAGACGTTTTTACTAAATACTGTTGGTTATTCCCAATGATAAATCTACTACTAATGTAATTTGTAAACTTCTTGAGAAGGAGATTTTCCTCAAGTATGGAACTCCAAAAATATTTGTTTGTGATAATGGAACCCAATTTACTGCTAGACAGTTTGTTACGTTTCTTAAGGGTTATAATATAAATAAAATATTTTATAATTCCCTGTATACTCCTCAAAATAATCCAGTTGAAAGATATAATAAAACCGTTGAGACATGTATAGCATGTTTTGTCAGAGATGATCATAGAACGTGGTCGAAGTTTATACCTCATGTTCAACTAGCTTTGAATGGTAGTGTGAATCTTGCGACGGATTTTGCTCCAAACTTTTTGATGTTCGGTAGAGAACTTATTTTTGATGCATCTTTGCACCGTGTTACTACCTCCATTGATAATTTAGATCAACTAGAGGTAGGAGATAGAAGTTCTTTTGCAACTTCACTCAATTCACTTAGTGAAATCTTTGTTAAAGTACAATCTTGTTTGTTGAAAGCGTATAAGCGAAATGCTAGTTATTATAATGTAGGGAGGCGAATCATTACTTTTGGTGTTGATGATATTGTGTGGAGAAGAAGCTTTGTGCAGTCTAATGCTCCTGCATAGTTTTCTACTAAACTTGCACCTAAGTTCGTTAAGTGTAAAGTAGTTTCTAAAGTTTCACCTAACGTTTACCTTTTGGAGGACCTGAATAAAGGTACCACAGGTCGCTACCATGTTAAGGATATAATTAAATAATAAATTATTTTGTTTTGGAAATTACAGACTTTGGTCTTGGTTTTGGTACTGGTTTGGAAGGAATTGGCTTTTGTTAGTATGATGTATGAGAGAAAATAGCCATTTGAAAGAGATGTATGTTAGGTTACTTCACAACTTTTTATTAGAATCAAGTTCTGAATCTTTAAAAATAGAACTTAGAATATAACAAATTGATTAAAAATTTATCAATTTACCTTTTGGAATTATCAAAATTTACCTTTTAAAAATAACATTAACTTTTTCACACAAATAACTGTCATACACATCGAAAGATCTTATCTTTTTGTTTGTTTGTTGGAACCTTAATTGGTTATTAAAACATTATTATTCCACTTATATTATGGAATGATATTGTTCTGCTTGTAGGAAATTTTCCTAGTTTTGTTTGTATGTTTAGGTTATTACTCCTAAATTTAATTTTGTACATATTGTATGTATTCTTTTATTAGGATGATGAATCCTTAAGAATAATTTTTTTGTTTGTTAAGTAATTTAAAGTTACCCGGATATGACTTTTGAAATACCTTTTGATGTTGATGTCTGTCTCTTTTGACTATAGGATCACATCTTTATTTGTGTTCGGAAATTCGGTAGGGTTGTGCCGGTCACATTTGTCATATTGTTTTGTTACAACATTTGTGTTCGGAAGTTCGGTGGTGTTGAGCCGATCACATCTGTTTGGTTTTGTTACAACATTTGTGTTCGGAAGTTCGGTGGTGTTGAGCCGATCACATCTGTTTGGTTTTGTTACAACATTTGTGTTCGGAAGTTCGGTGGTGTTGAGCCGATCACATCTGCTTGGTTTTGTTACAACATTTGTGTTCGGAAGTTCGGTGGTGTTGAGCCGATCACATCTGTTTGGTTTTGTTACAGCATTTGTGTTCGGAAGTTCGGTGGTGTTGAGCCGATCACATCTGTTTGGTGTATTTTTCCACAATATTTTTTGTTGGAATAATTTGTTCGTCACAGTACTATGTGCAGTTACTGTTTGATTTTGTGTCTTTGTTTGTCACAGCCACGTTGGTGATGCTGTTTGATATTGAAGTTGTTCGTTTGTCACGACACTTTGTACAGTTGCTGTTTGACTTTGTAATTATTACAAGTCACAGCACAGTTCTGCTAATATTTTGGTTTTTAAATGGGAATGTAAGTGAAAGAAGTCGGTGGCGATAGAGCTCAACCGCATCTTCAGTATATATAAGGGTAAGATTGGATGAAAGAGTCAGTGGCTAGATAGCTTAACTGAACTCCTGGTTTGAGAACTTGGTTGGATTTGTTATTTTTTAGTACTTACGTTAAGTCAATGCTTTGACTTTAAGTTTTTTTGTTGTATCAATTTTGATATTCTTATTTGTGGAGAGTTGGATAATAGAGTCGGTGGCTATGGTGCTCAACCGTACTTTCGTATATAGTTTAGTGTTGGTAGAGTCGGATGTTTTTCTGAACTCATGGAATGTGAATGTTCTGGTTTGTGTTACAGATTTTTATTGGAACTATACTTATGGTTAGTTGGTTATTTATTCTTGTTACAGAATTTTGTTTTTGGGATTTTGGTTTTCTTTTATTGGAATTATTTCTATTTATTTTTTAGAGCTTTATTGTTTGAAAAAGAAAGTTCCTTTCTTTTATTGCTGGTTGGGGTGTGATGTAACGTTGTAAAACGTCACATTGAAGTTTCATTGTTAGTCTTGAGATTTAGAGAGAGAGGAGAGTAGATTATTGACCCTTTCTCACTACTTGTAGTCGAATTTATATAAATTACGTTTTGAGTAGGCAGAATGCTTTGAATGTATAGCCTGTTCTTGGAACAAACGAAATTGAATGGTCTTGTCCACAGGCCAATGTCTTGGCAACCATGCCAACGAAAAAAGTTCTGTCAATTGGTCAATGTCTTTTGACAGTGGTGACGGAACGACATTCGCTTTCCTACAGATCGACGGACAAGATGTCTGTCGTAAATATATTTTTTAAACTTCGCTAAAGTGAAGAAATCCTTATAAATTGTATGTGGAAGTTCACGCCTGTGACTTCTTATCAATGGTTGTATCGAGATGACTATGTATTTCGCTAATTACGAAGCTTGGAGAGGCGTTAAAGGAATATTTGCCTGCTCTTCAAGATTAATGAGTTCCCATTAAAAGTGCTGAAAATGCACTTTTTTTTTATATTAACCTTATTCTTGGATGAAATTTGCCGTAAATGCTGACCATGTGGTTACGGGCACGCCATTCTAGTGGAGACGACACCTGTCGCGGTCTGCATAAGTGATGCCGAATCCCGTGGTTAAGTACCCGCCTTCAGGTATTTAGTTTGAATTGTTTTTGTGTAGATTAATCTAATAATGATGCACGACTCAAGAGTAAAGACTCAATGAACAGGCCCAAAGACTCATGATTAGGCCCATGTAACTACTCAATGATTTGGCTCTTGTTTTGAATCATGTTACGATATATATTTTGACTTATAAGCTGGCATTATGCTGGGTATTCTAAACTTCACGCCTCAACCCTGAGAATAGTTAATCTTTAGCTTACTAAAACACTAGAATAAATTATACCAATGGGGATAATGTTTATAATGTATATTCAATCAATTCGCCTCTAAAAATATAGAAACTTTCTTCTAGAGATGTATTCTATTATTTTTGGTTCCTGCTCTTATGATTAAAGGCTCAATCTCCATCGCTGATATCCGTGTGCATAAAGTTGGTAGGACTTATCCTCCTGGCGCCTGAAACAAGTTATATTTTGTTTGTTTGTTAGTTCATGTCTCCATGATAAGACATTGAAATATTATTATTTTAGGTTCCTAGCCAAAATAAAACAATTGTAACATTTATATTACATTTATATTTGACTGCCTCTGTGGCGCGGTGGGAGTGCATCCGACTGCTACGCAAGAGGTTGTGGGTTCGATTCCCACCTAGGATAAAACTTTGTGTGATGAGCACGATGGTTTATTCTGTGTCTGGGTGTTATTTATCTATAATATGTATGTATTTAGAAATATATAAGTATGTTTATCAGTTATCTAGATCCCATAACACAAGCTAATATTAGCTTACTTTGGGCTATATGGCGCTGTGTGAAAAGTGTCCCACAATATTTAATTAAATTTATTTTAATATTGATTTATTATTGCGATTGGCACCGTTTAGGGACATAGTAATTCAATCTCATCGCCCATCATTGACATAACATAATTAAAAACATTACAAAGTATACCAGCCTAGCAGTTTCCCCATCAGTGAGCTGCCTGACTTTACTAACGGCAAAGGCTGCCGAGCTGAGTTTACCTGCAAGACACGTTATTTGGGCGTTCCACTGCAGTTTGCTATCTAAAGTGATTCCCAAAAATACAGTTGATTCTACAAGATTTAGGGTATTACCGTTTAATGTTATATTTGTACCGCATTTACTGACATTAGGCATGCTGAATCTGATACACTTTGTCTTCTTAGCGTTTAGCAAATTATGCGTCGTAAACCAATCTACAACTTGGGCAAGTGAACTATTTACGCCGTTAAAATCAGTAAGCGTGCGATCAACTTTAAAAATAAGTGACGTATCATCAGCAAATAGAACAATGCCGCAGAAGTTCTGTATATAGAATGGCAGATCGTTAATTTAAATTAAAAATAGAAACGGACCTAGAATTGATACAGACCCATAGCTACAGAGGCTCCAGAGGAGCTAATTCCATTGACATCAACATGTTGTATTCGATCATTTAGGAAGGAGGCAACAAGGTCCAGTGCAGAGTCTTTGACACCATAATAAAATAGTTTTCGCAATAGTGTTTTATGGTCAATGCAATCAAATGCTTTGGAGAGATCGCAGAATACACCAATAGCATCTTGTCTATTCCCCCAGGCGTTATATAAATGATTTAGAAGTGTCACACCTGCATGAATGGTAGAACGACCCCTTGTGAACCCATACTGCTCTTCATGTAATAGCATATTTGAATTAAAATGAGCTTGTAATTGTTGCAATATAATTTTTTCAAAAATTTTGCTAATAGCAGGTAATATTGAAATTGGTCTGAAATTACCAGGGTCGGTTTTGGATCCAGATTTAAATAGAGGTATTACTTTACTGCGGTTCATTAAATCCGGAAACACTCCTTTATCAACACATTTATTAAATATTTCAGCTAGATGTGGTGATATATTAACGATAATAGACTGTATCAATTTTACAGAAATACCCCACAAGTCAGCTGTCTTTTTTGAGTTAAGCGACTTGAATACTTTAATGATTTCGTTGGGATTTACATATTTAAAGCTAAATAAGACACTACACTGATTCACGCTGCCCCAAGCATACGTTGAGCTTTTATCTGACAAGTATTTAACGAGCTAGTTGTTTTCGCGGGTATGTCTGTAAAATAGTTGTTAAAAGTTTGTGCTACATCTAATTTATTATTAATCACTTTGTTATTTATAATTAACTCAATGTTATTATCACGAGTGGTGCCGCCTTGCGGTGGTTACCAAATAAAAGGTTGTGGACTGTATTATAAATGGGCTTTAATGCCTTAAATTAATTTATTACAATTGAAACCAAGTAAGTGCCCGAGGTCTAGCGCGTCGTGGAGCGAAGTGAGCGGGTTAGCCGTGGTAAGCCCCCCGGCCCGCCGCACCGTTACGTTTCGGTCGCCTGTTGCTAGGCGAGATGCGCCGACATACTCCCCGGGTTGAAGAGTTTCAAGTTTCTTCTACTGGAAGTGGGCAGATGCAGTTGAAGCCGCGGCGAATAGTGCCTTTCCTCGTCTTCATCTCCGCAACCCTGGTGACTCCGTCAACGCCGGGATAGGTCTTAGTGACCCGACCCAGGGACCAGAGCAGTGGTGGCGTCGTCTTGTCCTTGATTAGGACCAGAGACCCTGGCTTTACTTCCCCTCTGGAATGAAACCATTTTGTTTTGGCCTGAAGCAGAGAAGTATACTCGTTATGAAAACGTCCCCAGAAGTGCTGCCTGATATACTGGATCCTCTTCCAGCGATCCAGTCGTGTGATGTTGGCATCGGTCACCTGGGGGCATGGTACTGACAAAAGTGGTCGTCCAATTAGGAAGTGGGAAGGAGTTAGTGCCGAAAAATCGTTAGGGTCAGAAGAGAGAGGTGTAAGAGGGCGCGAATTCAATACCGCCTCTATTTGAGTGAGACAAGTAGACATTTCTTCAAAATTAAAATGAGTAAGATTAAGCAATCTTTTTAAATGATGCTTGCAAGACTTGACAGCACTTTCAGCCAAAGAATTAAAATGAGGGCTATAAGCAGGCGTGAAAATAAATTCAATACCCTCCAGCGCCAATTCAGATGCAACATTTGATGATTTAAGAAAATTATACATTTCATTAGACGCGCCTACGAAGTTTGTCCCGTTATCGGACGAGATGCTTCGGGGCTTGCCTCGACGCGCCACGAAACGATTTAGAGCGGCCATGTAAGCCTCAGAGGTGAGATCTGAGACGAGCTCCAAATGTACTGCTTTCACTGCCGAGCAAACAAAGATGCACATGTAAGCTTTTGTTAGTTTGCAGCCACGCCCTTTGCGGTCGGCTACCAATACTGGCCCGGCATAGTCGACGTAACTATTTAAGAAAGGAAACTCAAGATTAGTCCGTGATGATGGCAGGTGGCCCATTACAGGCTGTACATTTTGAGCCTTATGTCTAAAACATTTGAGACATTTATTCACGATAAATCTTGACAAATTCCTTCCACCTAGCGGCCAATACGTTTGTCGAATGTGCGAGAGTAACAACTGTGGACCGGCATGTACAAGCTTTAAATGTTGCATGTGAAAAATAAGTTTAGTAAGTATGTGCTTACTACATAAAAGAATAGGGTGCCTCACATTGAAGTCATAGGGGGAGTTATCAAGCCTCCCGCCCACGCGGATGAGGTTATAACGATCAATGAAAGGTGTTAAAGGAAGTAATCTACTTTTGCGTGGCAATTTTTGACTACTTTTTAAAAGTTTATATTCCTCAGGGAACATTTCGACTTGTGAGAAATGAATAATTAAATTTATTGAATTTTCTAACTCTATTAATGAAAGATTGCCACACAATTTATTATTTTTATATTTTAAGTTGTAAATAAATCTTTGTACATATGTAAATATTCTTTGAATTTTGGTTAGGCTAGAATACCTTAATAATAAGTAATGAATGACAGATGAATGAGAGGTTACGTCTACATGATGAACGCTACTCGAATGATCGTTACTACTATCGCTACTGAAATGAGTCACCACCTCCGGTAAATCATGTTTCTCCGTGTTTGGCATAGTGGGCCATTGACACTCATTGTGTAATAAAAAGGATGGCCCGGACCACCAAAGGGGTGTGTCCCTGATAATGTCGGCCTGAAGACCACGGGAAACAAGATCCGCCGGGTTGTCCTTCGACGGTACGTAGCTCCAGGTATGACCACATGTGCTCTCCTGTATCTCGTTGACTCTGTTTCTAACAAAAGGCTTTAGCTGATTAGAAGGAGTAGAGAGCCAACCCAAAACTATGGTGGAGTCACACCAGAATCTACACTTGTGGATAGGTATGGTGAGAGATTCCTGAACCTTAGTACACAGCCTTGCACCTAACAAAGCTCCACAAAGTTCAAGCCTCGGAATTGTCGTAGGTTTGATGGGTGCTATACGATTTCTAGAGACTAGAAGATGTACACCGGTGGCTCCAACACTATTACATGATCGAATGTACACACAAGCACCGTATGCCTTTTCGGACGCATCGGTAAAGACGTGTACTTCGTGTATAATAGAGTCTGCGCATAAAACCCAACGAGGAATTTTTAAATAATTCAATGATTTGATTGTATTCTCAAATACCGACCAAGCTTCACTTACCTCGAGCGATACTACGTCATCCCAGTCGTACTTATCCAGCCAAAGACGCTGCATGAGTATTTTGGCTTCGACAACGCACGGACCTACGAGGCCCAATGGGTCAAAAATCTGACTGATAACAGAGAGGACATGACGTTTAGTGACTTTGTTAGTAGACGTAATGTTAATTGTGTAAGTGAGTGAATCAGAGTCACAAACCCAGTTAAGTCCTAGGGTTTTAGCTTGAGAGGTGCCAAGACCTTGCTCAGAAAAATATAAGGTATTATCTGATTCATTGTCACTATTATTAGAGTTTATTTGATTTAAAATTTCCAAATTATTTGACCGCCATTTACGTAAATTAAATTTAGCTGAAGAAAGAACCGATTTTACAATTTTAGTGACTGCTACAGTTTCGGATATGGTGTTCCCTCCGCTGAGATAGTCGTCGACGTAAAAGTCACGCCGTATGGCACATTGTGCACGACTATCCTCAATGTTATCAGCCAGGCTTACCAAACACTTAGTGGCTAAATAGGGAGCAGACGCAGTACCGTAGGTAACTGTATTTAACGTATAAATTTTAAGAGGTTCAAGCTGATCAAATCGGAAAACAATTTTTTGCAGAGTACGCTGGTCTGGGTTCAGCTGAATGGCCCTGTACATTTTTTCCACATCACCTGAGACCACGTATTTATGCTGACGAAAACGTGTTAAAATATAAAACAGTTCGTCTTGCACTACCGGAC
Organism: Thumatha senex; assembly: GCA_948477245.1. NCBI lineage: Eukaryota > Metazoa > Arthropoda > Insecta > Lepidoptera > Erebidae > Thumatha > Thumatha senex. The sequence goes on from OX419748.1 coordinate 18,626,012, forward strand.
CGACCATCTGAATGTCGTTGAGAGACACTCCCGTACTAGTAGGGGCTGATGCGTCGAAGACTACGCGTAGTTGAGTAGTGGTACTGGAATTCCGAATGACTCCATGATGTGGAATGAAGTATTTGGTCATAGAATTTACAGGTGAAGGAGTACAGTCAGCATCTAGCGTCATATGACCTAAGCGTTCGTACTCTCGCATAAAATTATAATATTTGCTTTGAAAGGAGGGATCACGCTTAAATCGTCGCTCTAGGGACAAAAAACGGTTCCTAGCATTGATATAGGATTGTCCTAGAGAACTTGGATCCTCCTTCAAGGGCATTTTAACGATAAAAGCACCATCGTCATTACGAACGGTGGTTTGTTTGAAAAGTTTTTCACACATTCTTTCTTCGAGAGAGTGAGAGTGTTTAGGTGAAACGTTGTCAAGCTCCCAAAATTGAGTTAGGTCGGGAGTGACATGGGAATGATGGCAAAAGTGAGTAGAAGCACAAGGAAGAAAGTCAGACTTATGTGAAATACTACCGGATACAAGCCATCCGAATTTAGTCTCGCACAATTTGGGTAAATTTTTTCCTAAGTCTATCGTATTTGTACCTATGACATTCCAGAACACTTCAGCCCCTACCAGGACATCGACGGCCGACGGAACGTTGAAATTCGGGTCCGCCAATGTAAGACCTGAAGGAATAGGGACATGATGAATGGGCACGAACGAGGACGGCAGGACCTTTGTGATCTCAGGTAGAACGTGGCACTCAATTTCTACAGTAAAGGCACAGCATAAGGATTCCATTGAAAGGCGACAAGACTGTGTACTGGTGGAAATATGATTATTAATACCCGTTACCTTGGTGCTCGTACCGCGTTGTGACAAACTCAGTTTTTCCGCTAAGTTCTGCGTAATAAAGTTGGCCGTACTACCGTTGTCCAACAGTAGGCGCGCAGTGTACTTCTTACCCGTTGCGCTGGTCACGTTCACCAATGCTGTGGACAGGAATACATGCGCAGAAGTAGAAAGCTGCATTGAATTGGCCGAAAGCACAACATTTGAAGATTGTGATGCCGAAGGCAGTGCAGAAAGATCAGCAGAAGGCAAATGATTAATTCTTGGCGTAGGTTCGCTAGATTGTAAGTGCAAAAGCGTATTATGTTTTGTCTTGCAATATTTACAGTGTGAAAATTTACATTGCTTAGCAGAATGACCAATGCGTAAGCAGTTAAGACAAACAGTCAAATCTTTTGCCTTTTGAATGCGATTTTCTATTGATAAGCTTCTAAAAGATTCGCATTTGTATAAAGTATGTGCTTGGGAGCAAAGCGGGCATTTATTATTTTTATTAAAATTTTTACTATTATGTTTTTTATCTGGGTTAATATTAGAATCATAATTTTTATTTGTATGTGAATGACTATTGTTTAAGGCAACAATAGTGCTACTCTGTAAGGAATTTGCATTAATATTCGATTCAATAGATTCGAACCAATCAGCTTTCTTATTTAAAAAACAACAAAATTGTGAGGTAGTGGGATAACCTGTAATTTCATTGTTCCTGTAAACCTCCCATTCACGACTAGTAGTTAAATCTAATTTTTTAACCATAACAAAAATAATTATGTCATCCCAATATTGAGTGGGCCTTTTTAAATTTGTTAGTGCCCGAACATTTCTATTAATTGTATCCACTATGTTTCTAATGGAGACACTCGATTCACTAGTCATTGGCTTGACGTCAAACAACAAAGCCTGTAAATGGTTACTCACAAGTATGTAATCATTGTTGTACCGCTCACACAACAAGTCCCATGCAATCTTATAATGATCACTTTTGAAAGTGATATTTTTAATAAGTGATGCTGCGTTTCCCTGGAGAGAAGCACGCAGGTAGTGGAACTTGTTAATGTCACTGATGCTAGCGTTATCGTGAATTAATGACGAAAAGGTATCTCGAAACTCGAGCCAGCACTGGTAGTTTCCATCAAAGTGAGGCAAGTCAATTTTAGGCAAACGAACAAAGTTATTGTGAACATGTACACCTGAGTCAGCATCCTTGAAGCCCGGCTCAGAACCGTCACCGATACTCGAAGAACCGAGCAGGCTGCGTGTAAGTGCCACCAGATTGAAGAACTGGCGGTCGAATTCTTCACGCTCCGTGAAGGCAGTCTCGGCATCGTCGGCAAGCATTTCGATGTCTGTCTGTAAATGATCAAAGTCGCCGTGTAAGGTTTCGAATTTATTAAAACGCTCCTGCAAGTCTAATCTTTGCAACTCGGATAATTTAGCACTACTGTTAATTAAATTTAAATAGTTGCTGTAAATTGTAAGCTTGCATTTTATAGAACTACGTTTCTTGGTCAATGATTTAATGTCCGTCATGTTGTAGTACCTACTAGAAAGAAAAATATAAATCTACGTTTATTTACCGTTACACGAAAGATAAGGCTAATGAATTACTTATAGAAAAAATCACAAAACAGCTGAGCGCAAACAATAGCACCGGACCGATGCGATGCAAGCAGGTAATAAATTTCACTGTCGCTAAAACCGGTATCGTTCAAGGACGTGATGCGCTCGCGCATAGATTTACGTACGAAATATATTAACTACAAAAAGCATCGAAATAATGACTACGTAAATGCACTATTATAAAATTATTAATTAAAAAATAACTATTTGTGAAGGGTAATGTACTTGCTCACTCAATGAAATTTTATCAGGATAAATGATTATTTCGGCAAGAAAAGATAGTGGGAAAATAACTAATTGGAACGAACTCACTCAGATAAGTACTTATACTCCCAGAAAATGACTTCAGCTTCTTCCAAAGCGATGCACGCGCTCTCAGGAACGACTTCTTTTTCTTCAATGTAGGTAGGTATGTGGCCGATGTAAAATTCTTTGCTCGGGAGAAGGACCAAATCTTATGGTGCCGCCTTGCGGTGGTTACCAAATAAAAGGTTGTGGACTGTATTATAAATGGGCTTTAATGCCTTAAATTAATTTATTACAATTGAAACCAAGTAAGTGCCCGAGGTCTAGCGCGTCGTGGAGCGAAGTGAGCGGGTTAGCCGTGGTAAGCCCCCCGGCCCGCCGCACCGTTACGTTTCGGTCGCCTGTTGCTAGGCGAGATGCGCCGACAACGAGGTAGTGATCGGCCGGTTTCAGTATTGATTACATTCCAAGTCATTTACCTTATTTTTTGACTCTTTAATTTTATTACTTATATGTAACGACTTGGCAGCAGCACAGGCCTTTTTGAAGGTTTTAGAATAAATTTTAACATATTGAATAAAGGCAGGATCAAAATTAAATTGCTTCATACCATATAGTTCGTACAACTTAGCCCTACTTTTGTAAATTCCTGCAGTTGCCCACTCACAAAATTGCAAGTTTTTGTTTTTATAAAATGTTTTTGATTTGTAAATGTTACTTTAAAAAGTTTTAATGGTATTAAATAAGGAGTCATATAAGCCGTTTGGATCTTCCTGATAAAAGTCAATATTAGTGACTTTTGCTGAAACATTAACATTAAATTGTTTAAGTCGATATGCACTCATTGGCCTACATACAATTTTATTCCCTGTAGAAGTGACATTAATAGGAAATGCCGCTTTCTGACCAAGATGATCTGATGGAAAGTTACTTAGTATCTCCCTTGTTGTTGATGCACAGTTGCAGAATATATTATCTATACATTTTCCAGAATGTGAGGTGATTCTAGTTGGCTCACAAAATAAGTTTTGTAAGCCAAAAGACTTAAACAAATTTATAAATCTAATACACTTCGAAGACTGCACAAGTATGTCCACATTAAAATCCCCACATACCACAACATGTTTTCTACTAGTGAACAAACGCTTCAATGCATTTTCCATTACAGTTTCTAATAAATTATAATCCCTATCTGGAGGACTGCTCAAAAGACATATAACCATGGCCAGATTTTTTACCTGTTGTCTTACAAGCTAGTTTTTTGGGACAATATCCCAATCCCAAGTTAAGTTAAAATTATGCTCAAAAGGAGCTGGTTTATAAGCCAATAGTTTGGCTTGATTCAATAAAAATTGGATAACAATACAGCTATGTGACGTCGTAAAAACTTTGATAGTAAATAACTCTCTAATATCAAAAAGTAATTATTCTGTAATAAAGGATTACAGTCAAATAATTCTATATTCCTACAATATGTGGTCAAGGTATGTAACTTTCTATTCATATTGTATCTAATATTGTTTTCAATTTGTGTAAAAGATTTGCTATATGGCAGTGTAGATAGTATAACTTGTTTAACTTGCAAATTTGACAACTGTTCATAAAACTTTACTTACCTTTTCACTTACCCTCTCGCTCTGGCCTAGCAAGCGGGTCTATGCAATCGCTCTGTTATTATTTTCATTTTTTTTTGGTTTAAATTTGTTTTCACAGCTCGTGAATTGGTTAAAGTAAGATATTAGTGATTGTGTTCGGTAGCACGTAAGTGGAATTTAGTTTTTTATTGTCGTTAATCGTGTAAATATTGTGGTTTATCATTCGGTAAGTTTTTACTTTTATTTTTTTTCTCATACGTGTAGGTATCAGTGAATAAATTTAACTTTGAGTGTGAATGCGCACTTTGTTTACATTATTTGCTTGTGCCGTTAAATAATTTTATAAAAATCATGTCTTTACGAAATGAACCCCCCGATAGAGGGGGAGGTAATCGTGTATGTGCAATATCGAGATCGCCCCCGGCAAAGCGACTATTTAGTGAAATGTCACCGGTTTACCATACACCCGACACTTTAAACAAACGGGTACAGACGGTTAAATTAATCAACAGTGACCTCTCGGAGCATCATAGTCAGGATGAATACTGTACTTTAGTCGAGCAAGCTAACAGCTAGTTAGCGTCAATCAATAATTTAGTTAACGATCAGGGATCTCGTATCACGCTAAGTAATAAAACATCAATCATGGACATGACCCAGCGCTTGACCGGTATTATTTCCATGTTAGCATTAAAATCATCTTGCAATGAGACTAAGATAGCAAATATGGCCAAAGAATTACAATCTGTTAAATGTCAACCGAAAATGACTTATGCCGATAAACTGAGGCTACGTTTGCCGACAAAATCAGCCCCAGCTCCCGCCGCAGTGGAGGCTCTTCCCGCCCGGCCCTGCGTGGTAGCTTACCCTGCACCTGATCGTACTAGCGAATACACAACATCGTCTGCGACTAAACAGGCTCTTATGAAGGCTATCAAGCCAAGTAATGACGGATTTCAGATAGTAGGCGTTAAAAAAACCGCGAAATCGGGTGTAGTCTTACGTGTTGCGAGCGAAAACCAGCTAAAGAAGCTGGAGTCCGTGGACGCCATAAAATCAGCGGGTTTGCGTTTAGAAAAACCTAAAGGTCGTAAACCAAGAATATTAGTAAAAGATGTTCCTGGGTCTATGGAAGACAATGACTTTATTAGAGCATTATATCGTCAAAATATAAAGGACGAATTAAAAGTTAGCGAGGACGCCTTTATAAAAAATTCAAAAATTGTCCGTAAGCGTCGGTTGGACAACGGTCGTAAGTGGATTGGCGTGGAGTTGGATCCGGAGATCCGGAATCATTTAGAAACCACGAAAGATAAATTATTTATTGATTGGGCCACTTGTAGATTTATTGATGACCTCGATGTAGTGCGTCAAATGTCATCAATACGGTCACGTCCACAAGTTTTGTACCAGCAAGTCACCCAGCTGTGCTAACTGCGGCGAGGAACATGATACACGAACATGTCCACATAATGACAACTCTGATTTTAAGCCGATCTATATCACATGCAAAAGGTTTAAGAAGCCACATGACCACCGTTGCGGCTCTAGGGATTGTCATACCTATAGGCATAGACTGCAGCAGCTCATTCTGAGCACAAATTACTTGTAGTTATTTGATTTAATAAAAAAAAAACCTAACCTAACCACTCCGGGAGTGCCGACAGAAGTGAAAACTCAATTTATTAATAATTTATTTATCTAGACGCGTTGGTACATGCATATATGCACACACTATAACTGCGTATCGTAACGGGGTGTAGCGAGTCCAGAGATTTATCTCATCTAAAAAATTGCGTACCGCGCTAAAAGAAGTTTTTCCTTCAAAAATTGACCGGGATCGACGTTAATGATGATGATGATGAAAAATAAATCTACACTGAAAGACTCCTAATTGATTACACAGCATCATTTAATAAGACCTGTAGATGACCGGAATCAACGTTAGATGATGATGATGATAATGGTCGCGAGTCCAGAGATTTTATCTCATCTAAAAATAAGCGTACCGCGCTAAAAGAATATTCACTTCAAAAATTGACCGGGATGGACGTTAATGATGATGATGAAAAAAAAATTCTACTCTGAAAGAGTCTTAATTGATTACACAATATTATTTAATAAGACCTGTAGATGACCGGGTTCAACATTAGATGATGATGATGATTATAGTCGCAAATCCAGAGATTTTATCTCCTCTAAAAATATGTGTACCACGCTAAGAGGCGTTTTCACTTAAAAAACTCAATTTATTAATAATTTATTTATCTAGTCGCGTTGGTACATGCATATATGCACACACTATAGCTGCGTATCGTAACGGGGAGTAGCGAGTCCAAATTTATCTCATCTAAAAAATTGCGTACCGCCCTAAAAGAAGTTTTTCCTTCAAAAATTTACCGGGATCGACGTAAAGATGATGATGATGAAAAATAAATCTACACTGAAAGAGTCCTAATTGATTACACAGCATTATTTAATAAGACCTGTAGATGACCGGAATCAACGTTAGATGATGATGATGATAATGGTCGCGAGTCCAGAGATTTTATCTCATCTAAAAATATGCGTACCGCGCTAAAAGAAGTTTTTCCTTCAAAAATTGACCGGGATCGACGTAAAGATGATGATGATAAAAAATAATTCTACACTGAAAGAGTCCTAATTGATTACACAGCATTATTTAATAAGACCTGTAGATGACCGGAATCAACGTTTGATGATGATGATGATTATGGTCGCGAGTCCTGAGATTTTATCTCATCTAAAAATATGCGCACCGCGCTAAAAGAAGTTTTTCCTTCAAAAATTGACCGGGATCGACGTAAAGATGATGATGATAAAAAATAATTCTACACTGAAAGAGTCCTAATTGATTACACAGCATTATTTAATAAGACCTGTAGATGACCGGAATCAACGTTTGATGATGATGATGATTATGGTCGCGAGTCCTGAGATTTTATCTCATCTAAAAATATGCGCACCGCGCTAAAAGAAGTTTTTCCTTCAAAAATTGACCGGGATCGACGTAAAGATGATGATGATAAAAAATAATTCTACACTGAAAGAGTCCTAATTGATTACACAGCATTATTTAATAAGACCTGTAGATGACCGGAATCAACGTTTGATGATGATTATGATTATGGTCGCGAGTCCAGAGATTTTATCTCATCTAAAAATATGCGTACCGCGCTAAAAGAAGTTTTTCCTTCAAAAATTGACCGGGATCGACGTAAAGATGATGATGATAAAAAATAATTCTACACTGAAAGAGTCCTAATTGATTACACAGCATTATTTAATAAGACCTGTAGATGACCGGAATCAAAGTTAGATGATGATGATGATTATGGTCGCGAGTCCAGAGATTTTATCTCATCTAAAAATATGCGCTAAAAGAAGTTTTTCCTTCAAAAATTGACCGGGATCGACGTAAAGATGATGATGATAAAAAATCTTACGCTTTTTCGATCAAGGTCACGTGTCCTGACGCGAGTTTAAGATTTTATACCCAACGCCGCTAAAGAAGTTTTCACTTCAAAAAAAACTATTGTAACATGGAAAATCTAATTATAGGACAATTAAATTTACACAACGATTTTTTAGAAATTTACGAACGACGAACAACAGCCATGGCGGAACTGGACCACCTAGTTATAGAGAACAAACTAGACATTGTCTTCTTACAGGACAGAGCACCCGCCTGCGTAACAGAGTGGTACAATTAGATGCCAAGGCACGAGCTGGGATTTATGTTTCTAGTACAAATTTTACTGTAACATCTTTGAACAACCTCATGACATCTCATTGTGCTGTTGCTGAGGTTACTTCTTCGGCCTATAAGGTGTTTGTTGTGAGCAGCTACATTCAATATTCACATCATGTTGATCCTCACTTACACCATCTTCGTCACGTCCTGCAGTCTCTTGCGGGTCAAAGAATAATCATAGGCGCTGATGTCAATGCCTCTTCTACATTATGGTATGGCAAACTACGTGTATTCGATATGGACCGGCGCTGTGCCGTCGAAGAATTCATTGCAGAAATGAATCTATCTATACACAATTGTCCCAATGCACCACCTACTTTTTGCGGGCCTATGGGCGAGTCTTCTATTGACGTGACGCTTTCACGCGGCGACGTCTCGATATCCGAATGGCGTGTCCTCCCGGATGCGTCCTGTAGTGATCATCGTCTAATCGTTTACAAGCTCTTACCCGGTGATACACGAGAGGCGCAAAGTACTACTTGTAATTTCAAATATAAAATTAGGGGCGCAAACTGGGAGCTCTTTGGTTCTCTGTTTGCGGCTCACGCAAAAGATTTTAGTCATGGTAACCTGTCTGTCGAGGAGAGTGCTTCGTTAATGTCAGAAACTTTTACCTACTGTGCCGACGTGGCCATTGGTCGTGGATCAATTACTAACACTCGGAGATGCGATTGGTGGACTGATCGTTTGGCTGAGCTTCGAAGGCGTTTCCGGAGAGCTCGTAGAAAATTAAATTATTTTAAAAAGCATAAAATTAGTGACGGTGCGGAATACATTACCGCTTTACTTGCTCTTAGAGTTGCCAGGTCCCATTACAGGGTAGCTGTTGAAAAATCACAAGGTAATTTGCTACGTAAACTAGTACATGGGCTGGAAGCTGAGGGTCCGTGGTCGCCTATTTACCATGAGTTTAGGGCCAACCGTTCTGTTGATCTTACCTATGTACGAAATATCAAAATTAACAACTCGCATACTATAGGCCTGAAGGAAACCGCGGATTACCTCTTGGATTCTCTTATACCGGACGACTGCTCGGAGAACGATAGTGATTATCACAGACAGATCAGACAGTGGGCTCTTGAGCCACCATTCTCACCTCAGTCAGACCTACCAACTTCTGATGAGTTTCTCGAAATTGTTAGGTCGTTGTCCATAGGTAAGGCGTCGGGTGATGATAAAATCTCTAACAGAATGATAAAGGAGGCTTGCAAGCTGTCGGGTAAAGTAATATTAAATGTTTTTAACCGATGTATTAACGAGGGAGTGTTCCCCCGTATTTGGCGATGTGGCTATATTCGGATTATTCCTAAAAAAGGCGACAAGCCGCCAGATGACCCTAAGTCGTACCGACCGATCACATTGTTGCCCTCCTTGGGAAAGCTTTTAGAGCGTCTCATAGTACCCCGGCTCCTGCCGGGCGGTATTAAATTTCACGAAAATCAATTTGGATTTACAGTAGGAAAATCTACTATTGACGCAGCGATATCAGTGCGAAAAACTGTCACTTCATCGGTTTGTCAATATGTGCTGGCCACCTTCCTAGATATTTCCGGGGCTTTCGATAATGCTTGGTGGCCAATGTTATTAATGAAATTAAAGTCTCGCTTGTTATAAAAATATTTACTCTCTGATTTATTCATATTTTTCACAAGGTACAACAACTTTAAAACTAGGTCATTATTCTGCTACCAAAACGTTAACAATAGGCTGTCCACAGGGATCTGTGCTAGGTCCACACTTGTGGAACTTAGGATTTGATAACTTTTTTAGTTTACCATTACCGGAGGGCTGTTCAATGACCGGATACGCCGATGACGGTATGTTACTCGTTCAGTCAAATACTCGTGCAGGACTCCAGAGCTTGGCCCACACGTGCTTGCTCGTTGTTGCGGAGTGGGGCGTACGAAACAAGTTATTTTTTGCTCCAAACAAAACATTTCAGCTGCTTTTGAAAGGAAGTTTGAAAGTACCACCGCGCATTAAATTCAATAACGTTTACATTAAAAATAAAACTTCGGTTTGCTATTTAGGATTGATTTTAGAGAGAAATTTTGCATTCGTTGAGCACATAAAAACTGTAGGTGAAAAGGCTAAAAATAGCTTTTACGCGTTGTCGAGAATATCTACTAATACATGGGGACTTTCGTTCAAAACACTGAAGGTCGTTTACGGGGCCACTTATCTGGGCTGTATGTGTTACGGGGCGCCGGTATGAGCCGATAAGGCTACAATTGGGGCTGCACGGTTAAAGTTACTTCAAAGTCAACGCCTTGCCTTGATATTTTTATGCATGGCCTACAGGACGGTTAGCACGGAGGCTCTGCCGGTGATGGCAGTTGTCCTCCCGGTTGACCTCGAAATTCAGAGACGCGCGGCTTTATACTATTCGGCTAAATATGGCATGGATGATAGGTTTTTGTTAGCAAGAGATCGCCATAGAATTGCCAGGCTGTTTCGAGATTATGTACGTGAAGAACTTTTAGACGAATGGCAGCTGCGTTGGAACACTTCCATCAAAGGGCGCCACCTCTACCGGTTTTTCCCAGACGTTCGTGAACGATTGAGAATATCCTGGCTGGAGGTTGATCACTGTGTTGCTCAATTTCTTACAGGACATGGTAACTTTAGGAGCAAATTACATTCGTTTAAGCTAGTGGAGTCACCGTTCTGTCAGTGTTCAACTGCTGATGACAATAATGATCAGACCGCCCATCATATACTTTGGGAGTGTAGCATTTGGCAAAACGAGCGATATAATATGCTTAATTGTTTACAAGTAACATCGGGAGTAGTTTACTACGCGGATCTCGTGGCATCGACGGTGAATTTTCGTGCTTTTAAACGTTTCTGCCATACATATTACTGGAATCAAACATAGCTCACATAGGACCCATACTATATCTACTATTACCGTGGTGCTTCCCTATTTCTATAGGATTTACACCTAGTTGCTTTCCAGGTCTCCCGCTTTTCAAAGGAGGGAAGGGGCATTACGTTCTTTTTCTACTAACTCACATTATCTTCTGATTAATTTCGTTGCGGGTTCCAAGACATGCTAACTTCTCCTGGGACTTCACCGAGATCGAGCTCGGTGTAACTTTTCTGGTGTTTTGGTCATTGCTGTAGATCATGGTTTACAGGAGTCACAGTAGTGGGAATGAGGGTGGGATTAGTCCCATTAAAAAAAAACCTAAACTCTTGCCTATTTCATCACAATAAACAACAGTCTTTTCAACGTTTAAAGGTTGTGTAATTTTTGTTACAGGGCTATTACAGCAAGTTTTATTTGTCTTTATAATATTGTCACATATACTGCCCACAGAGTCAACCATTGGAGAAGTTGACTCGGCCCGAGATGTTATTGACAAGGAAGAACATGGTAGGGATTTTTCACAGTCAGGTGTTTGATTATATAATTTTTCAAGTGAATAGAACCTTTGTTCATTGCTGTGACAAGACTCCACCAAGCTATACAAAGCCTTAATGTACTCTCCAATTTCTTTCTCTGATATTTTGTATTTTAAAGTTATGGAATCTAAGGAATCATGTAAACTCATAATTTCTGTCTTTAATTGATGTATATCTGTCTCATATTGCTCTGTTTGGGACGTGATAATAGTTTTGCGGCGCCAATTTCGACTGAATTTTGGCCACCCTATTTGCGACAAATGTATCCCAACGATGGGGCGAAGAATGTGTCCAACACAAAGCGACGGTCGAGTCCGAGAATGCAAAAATTCTATCTATATTAATGCGATGAAATCGGCGATCTGATTTGCGAACACCAATACAAAGCATTTGTCTAATGTCGGCTGAAAGCTCGACAGCGAATAAGCCAAAGTTAACTATAGTTTCGAACAAATTACCTTGGAGATTTTGACCACTGTGCAAAATATCGTTTACCGAAACATTCGAACTAGTTTTGGCGCTGCCATCTAAAACAACGCGCAACTTGGTGGTTGGTTTATCCTCGCGGACAACTCCATGGTGCGGTATGGTATACGAAGGAGCGTGCTTCGTCTCTTCGGTTTCGGGAGGCGCGGGTGAAATGAAATCTTTATCCAAACATTCTACTATTACGCCATCGTAAGCCTCCTTCAACTTTCACAGCGAATTCTGTGCTCGACGGCGCAACAATATGACACTGTCGAGTTACAATCAAAATAAGCGGGTGCGGAACCAACAATAACAAACCCAAGAACCGTCTCTAAGGCGAGCGGCGTGGGGTGCGATGCGTGACCTTGAACCTTGAAACAGGAGGTGCGGGAAAATCGAAGCGCCAACTAACAAATCAATATCTCCTGGAACGGCGTAAGTATCATCGGCCAAAGGCAAATCTCTAAAATTAGTCAATAATGAGGTATTGACTGCGACAGTCGGTAAAAGTTTGGTAACCTTATCGACAACTAGCGAATCCATCGAAAAACTAACATCAAAATCAAAACGCGAGTGGAATTTAATCCCTACAGAACCTTGAACGGTTTTAGTGGAACCCCCAATACCTTTCACAACATTACAGGCGGGGCGGTTATTTATATGCAAACCAAGACGACTACAACAATTTTCACTTACTTTGAGAAGCACTATCTAAAAGTGCGCGAACACTATGTCCCCTACCATGCGAATCGTAAACAACAACTCGAGCGGTTGCCAGAAGTACCATAGTAGGGCTTGTGTGCAAACTTGATAGCGAGCACAAAGCGACATCGTTCGGCTGGACGCGCGCGGCAGTGGCGCCGCCGTCGCTAGGCGTGGACGGGGACGAAACCACGCGAGCGCGCTCCGAACCGCGACTCAACGGCGCGGGCGGCTGTGACGTCACAGCGGATGGACGGTTAGGCACTGAGTTCGCGCAGCTGGAATCGACGGGCGAACTACCGGACATGGCGTTATTGTTTTTGAAGTGTAATAATGAATGGTGTTTACCATTACACTTGCGACAAAAATTATTCGAATTACAGAATGAAACACGATGTTTCTTACTGAGACAATTGATACATAAATTACTAGAACGAACAAATTTATAGCGATCGCTTGGAGTGAGTTTATTGAACTCCGAACATTTATAAAGTTGGTCATGGTGACCTTGACACAAAGAACAATTTTTCGAATGCAACACTTGCGATTGCGAAGTTGTAGATTCGAAATTAACAAAAGACTGCGTGGACTTCGTGGGCTTACTGCGATTAGTCGGACTATTTTTCGCTACTCCGTGGTTTAACGAGGTTCGTTGCAAAATTCGAATATGTTGACGAACGAAAGTTTCTAAATCGTCGAACTTAGGTATTTGATGGCCACGTCTATCCATTTCAAATAAGCGAACGGTTTTGGAATCTAATTTCTTTAAACCGATATACAAAAACAAAAAGGTGCAGAGCGAATGGATCAAAATCCGGATCGTTAGGACCGAAAAATGTTTGAGCGGGCGAGATAAATACATTCAAAATGGACTGTATTTGCGGGGAAAGACAAAAAATGAAATTTACACGCGATTGTCGACAGAAAAAGAAATGGAAAAACAGGAATGGGCACACTACCTTGCTGCTTGCTGCGAGATGCTGAGGTTGAGGCTGCCGGGGGCGTCCCTGGACTTGAATTCCTGGTTTCCTTGCACGAAAACACTATTTATCCATGGAAAATACAATTATTGCGATAGTTGGTGCGGGCGCGCGTGTGGCCATTGTAGTACAGACTGAGCGTCTTCAATCGTGGTCGCTGCCCGTGAGAGGCTAGCGGCGCGAGCGTAGGTACTTGCGCGCGTAATACAGCTGTCTCGTTCCTCCTTTATGCGAGACAAGGTAGTTGCGAAAGAGAAATGGAATAAAGGGGAGCGGGGGGAGGTCGACAACTAATTAATTAAAAACAAATGCAGATCAGCGATGCAACATAGAAAAAATAACGCGGCTACTCTTTTATCGTATACCGGCGCAACCACCAGTATTTAAGGCGGGAGATAGACACAGTCTTACTAATTATCGACTTATCTCGCCTTGCCAAAAATTTGACTGCCTCTGTGGCGTGCTCACACGTGAATCCTGGGGCTCACAATCGACCACAAACTCACATTCAACACACACGTTTCTAACATATGCAGAAAGGCGATCGGCATTTACAGGAAGCTAGCGAGGATGGCCCGGATCAGCTGGGGGTTACACCCCGAGGTGATCCGGACGATCTACGTGGCGGCCGTGGAGCCGACGATACTGTACGCAGCCAGTGCTTGGCACGCAACGGCGGAGAATCTTGGTTTCCGAAAGCAGCTGAACGTGGTACAGCGCGGTTTCGCCCAAAAGCTCTGTAAGGCCTATCGTACGGTCTCCCTGAACTCGGCGCTGATCTTGGCTGGGTTGCTCCCTCTGGACCTCAGAATTCACGAGGTGGCCTCATTATATGAGGCCAAGAGAGGGGTAAACCAGTCATGGTTGGGAGACAGGGAGGTCGAACGAATGACCTCGGCTTTGGAGATGCCTCACCCCGCGGAGCATACCGTCCTGGAGTTCACAAGTCTGGTAGACGAGGAACAATTAAATGAAGCGAAAAACTACGATGTAAGAATATTTACCGATGGGAGCAAGATTGAGGGCCGAGTCAGTGCTGCGCTATCTTTTTGGAATAGCGAGACCGAGACTAAAGCCCTCAAACTTGCTCTCTCACCCTACTGTACCGTCTACCAGGCCGAGCTCTTGGCGGTATGCAAAGCGGCCAGTGAGATTCTCAGGCGTGGCGCGTCCACGTTCGGCATCTTCAGTGATAGCAGAGCCGCTCTCTTGACGGTAGTAAACCGTCATGCCCTCCATCCCTTGGCAGTGGAGACCAGGGCCGCCCTTCAGCGTGGATTGGCCCAGGGTAAGGAAATTTCCTTATTCTGAGTCAAGGCCCACGCAGGGCTGGGGGGCAATGAGCGAGCGGATGAGCTCGCGAAGAAAGCGGCTCTGACACTGAAGAGAGCACCGGATTACGGCCTGTGCCCTGTTTCATTCGTCAGGCGGGCTCTAAGGCAGAGCACGCTTGACGAGTGGAACAAGAGGTACAGGGAGGGTGAGACCGCCTCCATCACCAGGCTTTTCTTCCCTTACGCAGTGGCGGCGTACAGTATCGTCCGTAAAATGACGATCGCCGGTACTACAACTCAGCTTTTAACGGGGCACGGTGGTTTCGCCGAATACTTGGCTCGCTTCAAGTGTCGGGCGGACCCATCGTGTGTCTGCGAACCCGGAGTTGGTAAGAGCGTGGTCCACCTGCTAGTGGACTGTCCGGTTTACAGTGCCGAAAGAACGGACTTGGAGACAGAACTTGGATTGGCAGTGACTGTTGACAACTTGACGATATTGTTTACGAAAAGCTATAGAGATAAGTTCTTACAATATGGAACAAATATTGTAAATATAGTTAATGAAAGAAATAGAACATAAGAATTGTGCAACAATATAATATGAGGTATATTGTCTGTAACATTTATATTAAGTATATATATTGGAACTAGTCTAAGGTTGATTGTTATTAGCAAGTAAGAAATGTAATAGGGACCCCGTGTGTCGTCACTGCTCAAGTGGCGTCGTGGACACGGCGGAGCACACACTCGCCGTGTGCAGGGTAGTTACAGCGTGGGTAGGGCCGCGTATCGCCCTCACGGGTGTTATTGGTGTCGATTTGTCGCTGCCGGCCGTGGTGCGAGCCATGGTTGGCAGCCAACAGTGTTGGGCCGCCGTCGCCTCGTTTGCTTCCGAGGTGATGGCGGCGAAACGTGAGGAGTTGCGTCTGTCCCGTACGCTCCCGCCCCGCCGTCCGGTTCGGGGGCGTCGTCGTGCTCAATTCATGCGCGCCCCCGAATAATGTCTGGCCAGTTTTACAACTAAAGAAGTTTTACAACTAGTCTGGCAGGATATCTTAATAGTAAAAAAAAAATATTGGATTATTCATATACTTGGCCAAGGCATTTGACAGTGTCTCTTTTCCTTTGCTGATCCGCAAGCTGGAATGTATGGGCATACAGGGTATACCACTTAAACTAAAAGGACTATTTAAGTAACAGATGACAAACTTTCAAAATAGGTGACATGCATTGTTGCAAGCTAAAGGTGAATTTCGGTGTTTCCCAAGGCTCAGTTATTGGACCTACTCTGTTCTTAATTTATTTGAATAGCCTCTGCGATATGGAACTACCCGATGCAAGGGTGTTTACATTTGCTGAAGATACTGTTATCCTATTCCAACACTAGTCCTTGAATGAGGTTAAATTATCAGCAGGAAAGGATTTTTAAATGTAATAAAATGGCTTGACGAAAATTTGCTTACTTTGAACTTAAATACAACAGTATTAGATAAAATCTTCAACCACCTTTAACTTTTAATTTGAAAGCACATTCTTCTGGATGTAATGGGTCTGTAGACTGTACCTGCTTTATATTATCTGCTACTGACAGTATCGGATTTTTTGGAGTGCAAATTGACCAAAATCTAAATTGGAACATATCAGTAACCTAAGATTTAGAATACGGAAATTAAAACCTATTTTTTTTTTAAATATAAACTTAAGAGACTATTCAACAAACAGAATGGTTTGTCTAACTTTATGCCAATCAATTGTGACGTATGGCATATCAGCGTGGGGTGGTGCTAGCAAAACTATTCTTTTAAACTTAGAAAGGGCCAAAAAATGTGTTCTAAAGGTCATAAACTTCAGAGGCTTTCGATATCCTGCAGTGCAACTATACAAAGAGTTCAATGTGCTAAACGTACGACAACTTTTCATCAAAAGTATTGTCTTGAGACAACACTTCCGTCCGGGACGAGCGAACATATCTCTCCGCAGAACTCATGATGTTTATGATGCTTCAGCATGTAGGACTTCATTTGCTCAAAGTTTTCTTACTTTTTGACTCCGTTCTTATATAGTCGCATCAGTTAAATTAAACCTATAAAAGATATGACTGGATTTATGTGCGGAAGGACTCTAGATGAGTTGTTGAGTGTTATGTACTACGAGCAGACTGTAACTTTTATACGGATATGTGATATGTGGTACTGTGCTTTTGTTTTTTTTTCTTCCTATGTAGAATTAACATAATTAAGGATAAAAATAATTATCATATAAAAGGTATTATATGAATAAAAGGGTAAGAAGTTAATACCGATGTTTGTGTATGTATAATTATATATGTATAAGTATTATACATACATACATACGTACATATTGTCACGCCTTTATCCTCGAAGAGGTAGGCAGAGGCATATTAAACGACCACATTTCATTTTGTATTATTTTATATATACCTATAACACGTGTAAAGTGCTGAAGTATATTTCGGGTTTTTAAATCATGTCTTTATTTTTGTTTTTTGTACCTTAATATTATTATTATAAAAATATTCATCACAACAAAGATTTATTTACCTACAACACAATTTTTTTATCAGATCCCTAATTATATTTTTATTATAATTTGCCTTTTTTTAAAATCATAAGAATGTTTGTTGTGTTGTGTTATCATAGTATCTGAACCTTGTGCATAAACTATGTATCCACTAAACGTGTTTTATGAAATTCATGTCGAAAAGTCAGTTTAAAAGAACCCTATGTCAATAAGCTGTCTCGATTAGCACGGGAGGTAAAATTCTGTTTACGATGATTTGAGTACCAATGTATCTTAATGATTACTTACTTCATTATTAGTATCGATTTGCTTAATAAATTATTCCTTAAAATGATTATGTGTTGTAAAAAGTGGATGATAAAACTTGTTAATTATGTAGTACTTAAAAACATGTAAACGTATTGTAACCTGAGTGAGTACCTGTCACTGATGTACTTTTCTTTCAGCGTTATTAGATTCACTCGCCATTATCTATATAAATAGTCGGATTTATTTTATTACTATATAGATTTTTAGATAGGTAAAATGAAATGCTCACAAAACACTTAGCGTTTGTGCATTGGGAAGGATATTAAAAAATGAGTGGTTCTCACTGAGGTATTAAATACATAAGGTACTGAACTTCTATACAAGAAACATTTTTACATTGTCTGGGATACTTACCTTTTAAAGTATTTGGTACTTAATTAGTTCTGGTTTATATTTGTGTTCATTAATTGGTATGCCATGTGTTACTTTAAGGGAAATAAATAAAAAACTGTTGTGTGTTCTTTAAAGTTCTGGGAATATATAGGTCGAGTTACCCCGGCCTTATGACGTCATGCCAGACCTTCTTAGGTCTTCCCCTCTTACCGGGACCCGGCGGAGCTGAAATAGCCAGACATTTGCTCCCCTCGCAGCCCGGCGGTTGCCGCTACAAATGATCATATTAGCGAAGGCGATACTGTTGCAACTTATCTCCAATATCACCTAGGCAAAGGATGCCGCGAATGCGAGACTTTCTCCCGCGGTCTACCCGCGTGACTCCACATCCACAGCAGCATCTTCATTTTCGCACGCAACTCCTACCTGTCTCGCTCCAATAGTGGCCACGTCTTACAAGTCTACTGGAGCAACTGTAGCCATTTAAAAGGACAGGCCTGATGATACATTTATAGCTTTGACCTTAAACCCTGACCATTTTTAAGTCACAAATAACATCAGTCGTCTCCCGCCACTTGGCCCAGTATTTTAACCTGGGGGCCGAGTCTGCTATTTCAATCGTGTTGAAATAGAATCGAAATCGTCGATTAATAGAAAGCCACCGGTACAATTTTGTCAGCTTTTCGTAGTCGATTATTACAATCGTACTACAATAGATTTCTATCGGTCGGCTAATAGAATTCTACTAGCACGTACCGCGCCGGCCGCTGGTCTGTTGCATTTTTGATGGTCTACTAACATTTTGACAGCTAAAAACAGCGATTCTGGTACTATTCTACTGCTTGTCAATAGTAGACTCGGCCCCCTGGTCAGTGCGCTCGATCAATTCATCGCCTATGCTGACGACTGTGCGATATGTAAAGTTTAAAGCCTAATATATTTTTAATAGATAGACATACACATTGAAAAGTAAGTGGTATAAATTATATACACAAATGGTATATAATTTATACCCTTATTTTAGAAAATCCTGAAACGTCTATTATATAAAAAATAAATTTCATACCATGGGCCGGCACAACACATAGGTATATTAAGAAGATGATACCTTACTCTTCTGTCTTACTTTAAAGTACATTTTTTTTCGTCACACTGTAAGCTATTAAACATATTACACTCACCATTACAGATTTTTCATACCAAGCTCCACCGACTAGCTCCAACAGAACACCGATTTCACCAACAAACGCGCAAGATGCTGTTTCAACACACAAGATAATAATTGGTAAATTAAAATTATTTTAGTTTTATATTACGCACTACCTGAGGAAAACCTGGCAATAAAATTCATGGTCAAGCTATTTGAATCGCCAGTAATTACATCTATTTTGGTTTACATATACAAATAACAATTAATTACTGTGAAAAAATATCACAACTATAATTTATACAAATAAAATAAAAAACAATGATGAATTATTAAAACACCGAATCAGTAAATTTTATTAATATTTTTTTGCCAACACCATTGGTGCACAATTACCTCAACAAATCCAGCTAAGGAATAACGGGAACTCTATTCAGCTTGAGATTACTTCGCAATTAAACTCTTTTGTTCACCTTGAAACCGACACTGATGGGTAGAGTTGTGATGGGGTTAAAACCTGAAAGTGCTCCTGGATGGGACAATATCTCGGCAAAAGTTCTAAAATATGTCAATAAAGAGGTAGTCCCTGCTTTAACAAATTTGCCCAACTTATGCTTTAAGAAAGGTATATTCCCAGCCCAATTGAAGTATGCCAAAAATAAATAAAAAAAGAATAGATAAATTATTAAATATTACACTTCTAAATTTCATAACTACTTTTAATATAGTAGCTGATTCTCAATTCGGATTTAGGCAATCATATCTACAGAGGATGCAGTAATCGCTCCAAGTTTACTGATAATGTGACATATGGCGTGTCTCAGGGGAGTGTACTGGGTCCTACGCTCTTCCTTCTACAATGTGCTACAGAAATGTGTAGTCATATTTGAAGTTGGTATTGAGAATCATATCAGTAATGCGCGGCTCGGGCTTTTGAATCCCATAGACTTGTCGTGTCGTGGGAAATGATTTTTATCTTTCATCGACAGTGCAAAATATCGATATCGTATTTATGTTCATACCCAACACAAACAATAAACATACCTACTTCGAATGAACTCTATCTTTGAACCCGAGTAGGTTCACCAAAATATTGAAATCAATACGGCTTTGTCTGGTTTTTGCTCTGCAAAACGCTAAACTCAGCTCAGATAGTAAATTTATGTTGCAAATTAAGACGAAGTCTACTTGCAATATTCCATAAAATAAGATAAAAAAACAATGAGTATCATTTAAGTACAGAGACAACATTTTTAGAACTTATTTGGTATCAATGTAGATTGCGAGATTGTCTTGAATGCTTCGTAAACATATTGTCAATCTAATCATGTACCAGGCGTAAAAATAACGTATATTTCCTTCATTTTTACACTTGAATGTATTGGTTCCGTACAGATATTTTAAAACATTGTCCTTTTTTGTTGCAATATTTGCCAGATATGTAAGTAGGTTCTGGATAATAAATTATTTTTTTATTTGTGTACAAGTGACTTTATGTTGTGCATAAGTGACTTTTATTAAAAATTGTTCGCATAGTTTATGACACGCTGTGAAAGCATATTAATCGAATGACACAACTTGTTTCAAAATCGGTGAAACAGTTTAGGGCACATGAAGTTACAATGAAAGGAACGGATACAAACAAAAAAAAAACAATGCCCTTCCTCTGAGTCTAATTACGTAACAATTTTTACCAGATAGTAAGTACATTTTTACATACATTTTTAAATCATTTTCTTTTAATTTATTTGTGTTACTTATGTAGCAGAAATAATTGGAACCAAATACTTTTTTAAGGTACGTTGACTAACATTTCGAAACATTTCAAACCTTCACCTACTGACCAATTGACAAGGCAACGAAGCCGACGCAAGAAAGACCTTACGGGGTCGGAGGGTATGACGGCAGTCGCTCCCAACAATGCCAAAAATTAAAGGCTTAACCATAGTTGTTTCTAGGAGCCAAAAACAATGAACCGAATGCTCCATCCAAATAATCCAGGTATGATTTGAAAGCAACTGGGAATACACTAAGATGAAGGACAGACTAGGATTACATAATACTGTAGAAAGTGTTTGTCTCAGTGTTTACTTTTACCGTGCTTTACGGTACTCTAAAATAATATTAGGAAACGCCCATTATCCACCCACTACAAAGATACAATAGGGTAAAATAGCTTATTAACAGAAGTCATAATTTTTGGTTTTACGGAACGTGGAAAGGCAGAACACTGGTAGCTGACTACTTTAACTTTTAAGACAATATCGCTCAAAAATCTTACCGGTCAACAAAACCGTGAATAATATTCCACTTTTACTATCATCATTTATCATATTTTACTACTTAAAGAAAAACGGTAATAATCAGCATATTGTTAATACCTAAAAAAAAAATCAAGTTTATGAAGTTCGTAAAGAAGGGTTTCGATTACTTTCGATGCAACCGTGAAGACACTAAAATGAAGAATAATTTTATAAGATGACTAATTCACCCTATTCTTTCTTTGTGTGAGTGTATGATGTGGGCGTTTCCCAATATTATAACTATCGTCGTAGGGTACCGTAAAGCAATTTTCAGTAAACACTGACACTTTAAAAGTATCATGTAAGCCTAGTATTGTACTAATATGTTCCGTCGGTATCGTTTGCATTCTAGCATTTTTTTTTCGGTTGCAAATGAAACTTACGTTTTGGAGTATTTTAACGAACGAAAAAGTCAAGGAAAAGCAGTTCCTTGGCTTTTTCGTTCGTTTCTGTGTGCTTTATTCATAACTAACTATACGCACGTGACGCACGGCTTTGCATAGTGTTTTATTCTCGATACCATCTAGTGTTTTATTATGATTCTGAGAATTTAATTACATGAACATGTTTAGAAAATATTGGAAAAAATCTACTTACTGATGAAAACTACGCCTAAATCCATTGTTTAATTTAAATACGTTCCATTGTGACTTACTGTAGCCTAAACAGTCTCACCGATTTTAAGACAACTTTTTTCATTAGATTTGAATGGTTTTCCGGTGTGTCACAGGTTTTGCCGCGACATCACGATACTCAATTGAATTTTTAAATGAATTTACTTGTGCAGAATCATCATGTTAATGGATATGGCAACGGTCAGTCGCGCGGTCAGACGGAAGTTGCTACCAGTAATGCTAAAAACAAAAAGTTAAATTATAGCTCTCCTTGCAGCCAAATAAAAGTGAACCCCAGACTCCAAATCAATTTACGATTTTGAAGCAGCTGGGAAGACACTAAAATGAAGAAAGATCTAAAGAAACACGTATCCGGCAAATATTACAAAAAAAAAGTATTGCGTTAATGTTTTAAACAATTTATCTGTACGGAACCAAATAAATTCATGCGTAAAAAATAAGTATACTCCTGGTACATTAGGAGATCTAGACGAGTCGTGCGCGGCGGTACTTAACAAAGGCGGCGGCGGCGGTCAAATTTTAGGTATACCTAAAATTCCGTACCGTATACTGTATTACCACAGTATAAAGAGTAAACCTATCAGTAGCGTTACGCCTTTGAAGTTGACAAAAATGCCGACAACGTCTAGACAGTGATGCTTGTAGGGTTGTCACAAGTATACAAGGCTGATGTTTTTTATAATTTATTTATTAACTCGTACTCGCAATCAACTATCAACATTATAATATAATATCTAATAATATTATAAATGTGAAAGTTTGTAGAGACCTTTGTTACTCTTTCACGTAAAAACTACTGAATAGATTTTAATGAAACTTTACAATAATATAGCTTATACATCGGAATAACACATATACTTTTTATCCCGGGAACAAGTTCTTATGGGAAACGGGAACGGGAAAACTTCTCTACGCGGGCGAAGCCGCGGGCGTCAACTAGTATGTATATCTAATAAATCAATAATATAAATACCGGTTTAAAAAAAGGATCTGAGATTTCACCAATTGCCGCACACGGAAGTAAATAAGGTTCATTTCATGTCGAATCGATAGTTTTTTTTTATGAGAAAGCGTTTACGAAATGGCTGCCGCGTAGTAGATATAAAATTATGGGGTTTCTACCAATCAATATGGCCGCCGAACTAGTCTTATAAAATTTTATGTTGGGTATCGTATAAAGGGTTTTTTGGTATGCTGAGTACGAATTTCGTGTTAATTTTGCAATCCAATATGGCCGCCGCGCCGTGGTTATAAAATTTCATGTTGGGTATCGTATAAGGGGCTTTTTGGTATGCTGAGCACGAATTTCGTGTTAATTTCGCAATCCATAATGGGCCACGAGCGCTTCTTTCGTTTTTAACCGTTTTCCTAAAGTAGAGTATCGAGAGATATCCAGAAAAAAATTAATATGTTATTTTCACGTGTTTTATATGTTTTTAAGCTTTGAATATGGTGTATTAATTAGTGGTGATTTATTTTGGATTTTTGGAATCAAATGTACCCAATTGACAACTGTGTATTTTTTTCAAAGCTTTTTAGCTGAGGTACATAGGCTTTGAATAATGGCAACACTGTCACTTCCGAATTTCATTTCTTCTTAGTAACTTGTTGTGTTTGCTTGTAGTTAGTAGTTGCGATTATGGCGATTTTAAGTAATTGTGAATATTATGAAATGATGCGTTTTGTGAGTGCCGCTGATAGTATTTAGTCTGTATGGAGAAAGATTTGTTTGAGTTGGCGCGGTGTGGCGGTGGTTTCCGTCTCTGAAATATTTTAGGTACATGGTAAATAAGTTTTACCTACCAAACAGGTTCATTTCATGGGGCGATTAAGCAGCAGGGTGAACATATCGAATCTTTACTGTAATGGAGTTTTGTTATGTGAAGTGAACATCGATTTAGTGAACGTAGTCTTGAACCTTGACTTGATCACTTTCATTGTGCTCGTAAAAAGGTTACATTGCAAAAAAAAGTGTGTAGTATTTTACGTAGTGTGTGTGTGCAGTGAGTGTTTATGAAGGCTTCCGGATGAAACCGAAATAATTTGTCAATCGATATCAACACGTGAGTATTTTTACGCACGATCCCGTTTTTGTTAATAGTTTTACAATGTGAGTTTTAATAAAATTATGTATTTTTGTCAGTGCATATTATCACTATCATTGTAGCATTTATTGTAGTTATGTGAACTGATAACACGCCTTAGCTGATATACCAGAATGCCAGGTGGCAAAGAAACACCAGACCGCAAATGCAAAGTTATGACGCCACTGTGTCTGAATTGTATCGAGTAGGTAAATTACCAGGCGTACATAACTCTCACAGCTGAGCGCGGGTCAATGAACGTAATTGAAATTAGGTATTTAGTTAGTGTTGCGACGTAATTATTTTATTATACTATCGAAATAAAAAGGATTTTCTTAAATTTGTATGAAATTACCGAGGCCGTGACTTTATTGACATTTCGCAATCGTGGCGGAGCATAGGCTCTAGTTATCAGACATGTGTACCGACAGTCAAATATGAATACACATTTCTGACTCCCAGACTCTTGAATCGAGCGACCTTACATTCCCAGGCCTAAAAGTCCAATACATAAAAAGTATACAGTATAACAAAAAAGTTTTTATGCATTTTTAATGCTGGCATATTTCGTCGTCTTTCCCGTATATATTATTCCAAATTTGAATTTTAAAATTTAAAATAAAGAATAAAAGCCGAGCTTGGTCACTGATTTAAAAAAAATAATGACTGTAGAAAGTTGCTTTTGAAGCAATTTAATGTCGATTTGGTTTGACTTTTCGCAATTGTTGTTAACCAAAGTTTAGTTTAGTTATTTTTCTATAATTTGAACCGTTTTTGGCTATAAAATTATGGACACTTCACCTGAAGTAGCCGCGTAAGCTGTAGCACTTCTTCAATCTGGGCTAAGTCAGCGAGATGTAAGTTCACAACTTCACATAAGTCGTTCCGTTCAAAGAGTGTACCACCGATACCTGGAGACTGGCGGCTTCGTTCGGCGAACAGGAGGACCTCGTTACCGAGTGACAACGGCGAGACAAGATCAATACATTGTCACTACTAGCTTACGAAATCGACGCCTTAACTCTGTTCAGATACAAGAACAGCTCAGGGACTTTCACGGAGTGGTTGTAAGTGCTCGGACCGTTAGAAGGCGACTCAATGAACGTGGTTTAAAGCCCTATAAGCCAGCCAATGGACCCAAATTGACACGAGCACACCGAATTGCCCATCTAGAGTTTGCGCGCGAACATCTAAATTGGATTCGACATCAATGGAGCCAGATGAGTCCAAGATAATGCTATACGGTAATGACGGAAGGAGTAAGGTGTACGGAAGACAGAACGAGCGTTTCGCGCAATGCTGTATTGACGAGAAAGTGAGTTATGGTGGAGGATCATGGACAGTCTGGGGAGAAATCTCTATGGAAGGCAAAACTGAGCTAGAGGTAGTAACGGGACCACGACTGCCGCCCCTAGATGGCAATAGATACATTCGCCAATGTTTAGAGAACCACGTGATACCATATGCTGGATTTATTGGCCAAGATTTCGTTTTAATGCATGATAATGCAAGGACCCATACTGCGGGAATCGTCAGGGAGTACTTAAATGACATTGGTATCACTGTTATGAGATGGCCAGCGCGAAGTCCTAATATGAATCCTATAGAGCATCTATGGGATGAGCTGAAGAGTTCTACTAGAGCATTGCCTCCCGCTGGTTTTATATATAAACCTAGTTTTATATATAAATATTGAGGTTCTGTGGTTCTGACAACACCAAACAGCAGACATGCCAGGTGTATCTTTCTCCTACTTTTCATTTTTATTAGAGAGTGCTCGCTGAGATATGGTGTGACATGTCCCCTGGGAGGTATTGAAAAGCATGCACGATTCTGCTTTTCAATACTATGCAGGCAATACATTAATTTTGTTGAATTAGCCGATCAGTTCGCGCCAATAAACGCGGACCATACACTACATCCGCATAATTCAGCCTCGAAAGCACCAGTGTATCTGCTAGTTGTATTCTAAGTTCTTCTGTAAGGTGTGGTCTAATCCTATACAAAACTTTTAGTCTGTAGAAGCAATTCTGAACAGCTACCGCGACGTGCTGCTCAAATCGCAGACCAGAGTCCACACACAACCCCAAATTCCGAGCCACCGTGACACGACTTATTAATTCTCCTTTAACAGCTAGATTAAGCGTTGCAGGGACTTTACCGACCTGACACTTAGTACCAAAGAGCATATATTGGTTTAACAGCAAGCAGTTGTTTTGTTGTTGTTTTCCGAACATGCTGACAAGCGATTCAGATCACCGTTTAGTTCTGCTACGGCTTTTTCATATTCATTAGGTTTAAATGAAATGTACAATGGGCGGTCTGATCATATTTGGCGTCAGCAGTTGAACACTGACAGAACGGTGACTCACCCAGCTTAAATGAATGTAATTTGCTCCTAAAGTTACCATGTCCCGTAAAAAATTGAGCAACACAGTGATCAACCTCCAGGCGTTCACGAACGTCTGGGAAAAACTGGTAGAGGTGGCGCCCTTTGATGGAAGTGTTCCAACGCAGCTGCCATTCGTCTAAAAGTTCTTCACGTACATTATCACGATACAGTCTGGCAATTCTATGGCGATCTCTTTCTAACAAAAACCTATCATCCATGCCATCCTTAGCCGAATAGTATAAAGCCGCGCGTCTCTGAATTTCGAGGTCAACCGGGAGGACCCCTGCCATCACCGGCAGAGCCTCAGTGCTAACCGTCCTGTAGGCCTTGCATAAAAATATCAATGCAAGGCGTTGACTTTGCAGTAACTTTAAACGTGCAGCACCAATAGTACCTTATCCTTAATGGCCTTATCTGCCCATACCGGCGCCCCGTAACACATACAGCCTAAATAAGTGGCCCCGTAAACGACCTTCAGTGTTTTGAACGAAAGTCCCCATGTAGCAGTAGATATTCACGACAACGCATAAAAGCTATTTTTAGCCTTTTCACCTGCAGTTTTTATGTGCTCAACGAATGCAAAATTTCTCTCTAAAATCAATCCTAAATAGCAAACCGAAGTTTTATTTTTAATGTAATCGTTATTGTATTTAATGTGCGATGGTACTTTCAAACTTTCTTTTAAAAGCAACTGAAATGTTTTGTTGGGTGCAAAAAATAACCTGTTTCGTACGCCCCACTCGGCAACGACGCGCAAACACGTGTGGGCCAAGCTCTCGAGTCCCGCACGAGTATTCGACTGAACGAGCAACATACCGTCATCGGCGTATCCTTTCATTGAACAGCCCCCCGGTAATGGTAAACTGAAAAAGTCATCAAATCCTAAGTTCCACAAGTGTGGGCCTAGCACAGACCCCTGAGGACAGCCTATTGTTAACGTTTTGGTAGCAGAATAATGACCTAATTTTAAAGTTGTTGTACCTTGTGAAAAATATGAATAAATAAGAGAGTAAATATTTCTATAGCAACGCGAGACTTTAATTTCATTAATAGCATTGGCCACCAAGCGTTATCGAAAGCCCCGGAAATATCTAGGAAGATGGCCAGCACATATTGAGAAACCGATGAAGTGACAGTCTTTCGCACTGATATCGCTGCGTCAATAGTAGATTTTTCTACTGTAAATCCAAATTGATTTTCGTGAAATTTAATACCGCCCGGCAGGAGCCGGGGTACTATGAGACGCTCTAAAAGCTTTCCCAAGGAGGACAACAATGTGATCTGTCGGTACGACTTAGGGTCATCTGGCGGCTTGTCGCCTTTTTTAGGAATAATCCGAATATAGCCACATCGCCAAATACGGGGGAACACTTCCTCGTAAATACATTGGTTTAAAAACATTTAATATTACTTCACCCGACAGCTTGCAAGCCTCCTTTATCATTTTATTAGATATTTTATCGTCATCCGACGCCTTACCTATGGACAACGACCTAACAATTTCGAGGAACTCATCAGAAGTTGGTAGGTCTGACTGGGGTGAGTACGGTGGCTCAAGAGCCCACTGGCTTATCTGTCGGTGATAATCACTATCGTTCTCCGAGCAGTCGTCGGGTATAAGAGAATCCAAGAGGTAATCCGCGGTTTACTTAAAATAATTTAATTTTCTACGAGCTCTCGGAAACTCCTTCGAAGGTCAGCTAAAGGATCACTCCACCAATCGCATCTCCGAGTGTTGTTAATAGATCCACGACCAATGGCCACGTCGGCATAGTAGGTAAAAGTTTATGACATTAACGAAGCACTCTCTTCGACAGACAGGTTACCACGACCAAAATCTTTAGCGTGAGCCGCAAACAGAGAACCAAAGAGCTCTCAGTTTGCGCCCCTACTTTTATATTTGAAATTATAAGTAGTACTTTGCGCCTCTCGTGCATCACCGGGTAAGAGCTTGTAAACGATTAGATGATGGTCACTACAGGACGCATCCGGGAGGACACGCCATTCGGATATCAAGACGTGGCCGCGTAAAAGCGTCACGTCAATAGAATCACTCACCCATAGGGCCGCAAAAAGTAGGTGGTGAATTGGGACAATTGTGTATAGATAAATTCATTACTGCAATGAATTCTTCGACGGCACAGCGCCGGTCCCTATCGAATACACGTAGTTTGCCATACCATAATGTAGAAGAGGCATTGACATCAGCGCCTATGATTATTCTTTGACCCGAAAGAGACTGCAGGACGTGACGAAGATGGTGTAAGTGAGGATCGTTATGATGTGAATATTGAAAGTAGCAGCTCACAACAAACACCCTATAGGCCGTGGAAGTAACCTTAGCAACAGCACAATGAGATGTCATGAGGTTGCTCAAAGAGGTTACAGTAAAATTTGTACTAGAAACATAAATCCCAGCTCGTGCCTTGGCATGTAATTGTACCACTCTGTTACGCAGGTGGGCGCTCTGATATTGTTCCTGTAAGAGGACAATGTCTAATTTGTTCTCTATTACTAGGCGGTCCAGTTCCGCCGTGGCTGCCCTATCGTTGTGTAAATTAAGCTGTCCTATAATTAGATTTTTCATGTTCCAAGATTTTTTTTAATTAAATAAAGCAACTACAGGTAGTTTGTGCTCAGAATGAGCTGCTGCATCCTATGCTTATAGGTATAACACTCCCGAGAGCCGCAGCGGTGGTCATGGAGCTTTTTAAACCTTTTGCAGGTTATACAGAAGGGTTTAAAATCAGGACTGTCTTTATGTGGACATGCTCGTGTATTATGTTCCTCGCCGCAATTAGCACAGCTGGGTGACATGCTAGTACAAAATTTGTGAACATGACCGTATTGTTGACAGTTCATACAACGCATTACCTCGAGGTCATCGATAAATCTACAAGTGGCCCAATCAATAAATAATTTATCCTTCGTGGCCACCAAATGATTCCGGATCTCCGGCTCCAGCTCCAAACCCACCCAACTATTTTAGAATTCTTAATAAAGTCCTCCTGGCTAATTTTTAATTCGTCCTTAATGTTTTGGCGATATACGGCTCTAATAAAGTCATGGTCTTCCATAGACCCAGGAACATCTTTAACAAGGATTCGCGGTTTACGACCCTTGGGTTTTTCTAAGCGCAAGCCCGCCGATTTGATTGCGTCCACTGACTCCAACTTCTCGATTTGGCTTTCGCTCGCAACACGAAGTACTACACCCGATTTCGCGGTTTTTTTAATGCCTACAATTTGGAAGCCATTGTCACTGGGCTTGATAGCTTTCATAAGTGCCTGTTTAGTCGCGGACGCCGTTGTGAACTCGGTTGACGATCAGGCGCGGGGTAAGCCACCACACAGGGTCGGGCTGGAAGAGCCTTCACTGCTGCTGGGGCGGGGGACGATTTAGCTGGCAAACGTAACCTTAGTTTATCCGCATATAACATTTTTGGTTGCTGACATTTAAGTGCTTGCAGTTCTTTGGCCATATTCGCCACCTTAGTTTCGTTGCATGACGATTTTAATGCCATAATAGAAATAATGCCGGTCAAGCGCTGGTTTAAATCCATTAAATCCATCCACTAATCTAGCTTTATGCTGGACGACATTTCCATGGGCGTCCTTTTTAATTTATATATCCATTTGCAATAGACAATTTTCTTATTATTTGGTCTGTTAACTAATTTTCAACTATTTCTTTGAATCAATGAACTGTATTCTTCATCCATTGCAGATTGCCAACTTTCCTTATCTTCTGAATTTATAGCTTCAAAATAACTGCAAGGCTCTTCGTTAATGACCTCCATACAAGCTTTATAAAGTATAAAATCGGAACCAAAATCTTTCGGTTTCCTTTGTCTTAATGGATATCGTCGAACTGCAGTTTCTACTTTGACATCTAAACGTTCTGATTCTTCATCTGTCTTTGCATCATAAAATAGTTCATTTTGAACATCTTCTGCTTCGACATCTGAACGTTCTAATTCTTCATCAGCCTCTGCATCACAATTTAGTTCGTTTTGAACATCTTCTGCTTCGACATCTGAACGTTCTAATTCTTCATTAGCTTCTCCATTACCACAAACTTCATTTTTAGCCACTACGGCCGTTTCATAAATCATATCATCAAGACCACTAGTACTAGCCTGTGGTTCTTTATCACCTGTAACTAATACAGTTTCACCCGGATGGGTGTCAGCCATCCCATTTAATAGTAGGGGTGTACAATCTTCAAGAACATTAGCGTTATTTTTTAAATTAGTAAAATTGTTCTCAAAAAATGTAACATCTCTAGATTTAATCCTATTTCTCCGACAATTAGCATTTCTAAAATAATAATTTCTCGGGGTTTCAGAGTATCCAACAAATATTTTTTCAGTAGCTTTAGCATCAAGTTTCTTTCTTAAGCTGTCAGGAATATAGACTAATGCTCTACAACCGAATACTCTTAAATGAGACAAATTAGGTTTCGAGCCATACCACATCTCATAGGGAGTACGACCATCAGTTGCATGATAAGGACACCTATTCTTCAGATAGACGGCTGTGTCTATAGCATCTTCCCAATACGCCTTAGGTAACCCGCTTTTGGAGAGCATGCAACGTGCCTTTTCGACTAAGGAACGATTGGTACGCTCAGCGACTCCATTTTGTTGTGGGCTATATGGGGCACTCGTTTCATGTTTAATTGTAAACATAAATAGTCTGCAAAATCCCTATTTACAAATTCAGTTCCGTTATCGGAACGTATTCTTTTAATTTTAGTGTCCATTTGTCTTTCTACAAGAGTTTGAAACTCACCAAACTTCCTTTTTACGTCAGCTTTAGATGAAATAAAATAAGCAAATATCATCCTTGAATAATCATCAAGAAAGATTAAAATGTATTTATTACCTTGAAATGAAGATGAATACATTGGACCACACAAATCTGTATGAATCAATTCTAAAATATTAGTACCACTCGTGTACAAAATACGTTTAAACGGTTTTCTAGCTTGCTTTCCCTTGACACAGGAGACACACGGCTCTTTATTGATTTCTTTATATTCAATACCAAAAGCCTTACCCTTTTTGAGCTGATCCATACCTATCCTAAACGTCTATGCCAAAGATCATAGGACTGGTCAAGAAGCACAGGGGAAGCAACTAACTTTTGGATGATATTAACAGCACAATCTAAAGTGTACAGCCCTCCAGAAACAAAACATCGCAATAGTACATCACCAGTACAAGAAAAATTTCTATAAAAAGTACATTTATCTTTATCAAAAACAGTAATAATACCTTTTTCAGCAGCTTTCTTAATCGAAATTAAATTACAGTTCAAATCAGGACAAATAACAACTTCACTAATTTTACCTTTGCATTGCGAAGAATCAAATTGGACATCTCCGATACCTGTGCATCTCAGCTTGTCACCGTTAGCTATCGTAACTGTTTCTTCGATAGTCTTATCAAAGTATCGCACATTTTTCACGCATTCTGAATCACAACTCATGTGGTTTGTGGCGCCAGAGTCAATGAACCATTTTGATCTGAATTCATCTGCAGTTTTTAATGCAGTCGCAGTCACTAATATCATATTAGCCTGTTTACCTTTTCTATGAGGACAATCAGGTCTCTTATGACCAGGTTCTCGACAATCATAACAAATAACTGGCTTTTTCTGAATATCAGAATTCTTTTTCTTAGAATTATTTCTTCCACATTTATTTCCACGTGACGTATAGAATACTGCAGTAGATGGTTGATCTTCTATACTTTTAGAGATCTCGTTCAATAATCTACCTTTGACCAATTCACTTGTTATCTGGACGTTTGAATTTTCCAATACCATAATCAAAGGTTCATAGTAAGGTCCTAATCCACCAAGCATTATTGCAGCAATAGTGGCATCCTCTATTTTAACGCCAATATCCACCAACATTTGATGCGTTTTCATTATGGCATCAATGTATTCTTCAATATTGTTATTGAAATCACTCAGACTATAACGGTAGAGTTTACGTTCCAATGCTAATCTACGACCCATGCCTTTATCCTCAAAAGCTGCGGCCAGCGCATCCCAAGCCTGTTTAGCAGTCTCTGCGTCCCTGACGTGTGTAACGGCAGATCCCTCTAAGGTCAGACATATTGTGGACAAGGCCTTCTTATCATTAAAGGCTTTGATATGAGCAGGTGTCGTATCGCATTCTGGGTATCCATTTACTGTTTCCCATAAGTCTTCGTGAAGAAGATACATCTTCATCTTAAACCTCCAGTCTGAATAACCCTCTCTACTTGTTAAAAGTTCTATTTGTTGAGACATACTACCCGTTGCTTTATGCAAAGACTTACTCGTACCTGTATGGCCGGGTATGGACGAATCTCCGTCTCCAGGCATTTCTTTTAAATATTGCCTACTCACGAAATAATAACACTATTTACACAATTATTTCAAATATTCTCACTGATTCACATTTATCTTCGTGCTGATAACGTCTGTTGTAATTTTTTTTGTAGTGATGCAATTGGTGGTAATTGTAGCTGTCCAAAGATTAATACGGTGACTGTTTACACTGTTGATAGATGGCGCTTGGTTATAACTTAACATATTGTACTCAATAACATCCGAAATACAAAAGATATATACTAACCTTTGAATAAGGAGAAACCGGTCAGGTTTAAATAATAAATAAGAGAAACAGTACAAGTGTTTTTGTTCAAGATTAATAAAGTAAGATAAACAAAATACCTCGGCGTAGGTCGAAAGAGCTCAACGGGCACTGCTAAAAACAATATATTTTTTAAAAAATGAGGTACCCTACAGAAAGACTTTATTTTATTAGTGACGTTTCTGTCAGGAAACTATATATAACACAAATTATGTTAAAAAAATCACAACAATTTAGTTTGACAAAATTAGAACAAAAGAAGGATACCGAATGTTGCTCAGTCTGCCAAGGTGAGTGGTTGCGCCGGTATATGATAAAAGAGTAGCTGCGTTATTTTTTCTATGTTGCATCGCTGATCTACATTTGTTTTTAATTAATTAGTTGTCGACATTCCCCCCGCTCCCCTTTATTCCATTTCTCTTTCGCACCTACCTTGTCTCGCATAAAGGAGGAGCGAGACAGCTGTATTACGCGCGCAAGTACCTGCGCTC
This sequence comes from Thumatha senex, assembly GCA_948477245.1. NCBI lineage: Eukaryota > Metazoa > Arthropoda > Insecta > Lepidoptera > Erebidae > Thumatha > Thumatha senex. The sequence continues at coordinate 18,659,810 of OX419748.1, forward strand.
GCGCCGCTAGCCTCACGGACAGCGACCACGATTGAGGGCTGGCAGTCTGTCCTACAATGACTCGCGCGCGCCCGCATCAAACCTTTCGCAATAATTGTGTTTTCCATGGATAAATAGCGTTTTCGTGCAAGGAAACCAGGAATTCAAGTCCAGGGACGCCCCCGGCAGCCTCCACCTCAGCATCTCGCAGCAAGCAGCAAGGTAGTGTGCCCATTCCTGTTTTTCCATTACTTTTTCCGTCGACAACCGCGTGTAAATCTCATTTTTGTCTTTCCGTCGTTGTCTTTGTCTATGCAAATACAGTCCATTTTGAATTTATTTATCTCGCCCGCTCAAGGCTCCAGTAAGAACTACTTTTCTTCAATGCAGTTTAATTTAATAGGGAAAGGGGCCCCCACTGCATCTGCACTAATGTGTAATGGTAATGGATCACCTCCAATGGGAGTTAAACTATTGTAAAATGTGCTAACTATGAAATGGGCTTTTGGGTTGGGGGTTAAATGGATTGATAAAAACGGCATCTGCCATTTTAATAAATTATTATCAAAATACTGGCAGACGGTGACTTGCCAACTCACTAGATAGGCCCCCTATACAATCGCCATAGGCATGATAAGCCTGTAAGGCGACAGAGAGCAACACCGTTGTGAGCGGCTAGGTGTGTCGAGCGGTGCAGCGCCGGTTCACCATAGGGGCTTCCCCGTAGTTAAAAAAAAGCCACCCCCGAGCATATAGCTCTGCCTCCCTCTGACCGGCCAATTAAGGCAAGCCAGAGTTTAGATGTGCTGCACTCCCGGGAGTAGCGCATTATAATATAACGCTCTCCCGTTAGCACATTAAATGCTGTCCGGTGCAGAAGAGCAACAAAACTCTAAGGAATCGGGACCGATGTGTAGCCACATGTGATGCGATGTGGTAGACATTCAGCTCGCCACAACTGCGGATGTGAGCTTTTCAATTACTTACCTATAATTTTTTTTGTTTGTATCAGGAAGTGGATAACTCAAAGCATATCTTCTATGCTCTCATAGGGTCGCGTTAATCCTATAAAAGACTAGCTGATGCCCGTGGCTCCACTCTTGTGTAATTTGGCTATAACACAAAAGTGTTTCCCGTCGGAATAAGATATTTTCCCGCTATAAAAAAAGCCCTATGTGGTAATCCAGAAAATGTGATATCTTTATGACGAATTTCATCTAAATATTAATAAGTAACAAACATCCAAACACAAAAATCTTTACAAGCTGTCCCTTTATAATAGTAGTAGAATTACATGCTTGTGGGAATACCGGGAATTCCTTTCTTGGTGTTCATCTAAAGTACCCAAAGAATACTTTCACCAATCTTTAGGTTTCTATGTCTAATGCCTGTGCCTGGTTTTAACCGTGTCGTTCCAGTTCCCGGTGGCATTCCCCTTTCCTAGTGCTCATTCAAAATATCTAAAAAATACAAATTTTACGCTCCTATGTTTAAAAGCTTAGGCTATTTAGTGGTTTTAGCCACATAGTTCCCGTTTTTCATTAAGTACCTAATGGATACTTTCACCAAATTTCACGTTTCTGTTTAATTCTTTAGACTATTTGTGGTTCATTAACGTAATTCTAGTTCCCATTGGAATACAGGATCAAATATAGCATATGAAACTCACTGATAATTTAGCTTTCTATTGGTTAAAGAATATTCAAAATCAGTTCAATAAATCCTTAGATTACCCCCTACGTCACAAACTCATAACATCACTTGCGAAAATGTCAGGTTTAGAATTTGATCTAAATTCAAAGAAACCCTTGAATTCTGGGTTAACGAATTTTGAGATGTGTCAAATATCATCTTCTAAACTTTAAAATCCACTATACTAATGTAATACAAAGTCGTCCGCCGCGTCTGTCGTTCTCGATAAACTTAAAAACTACTGAAAAGATTACCATGCATGTTTCGCTAATACATTATATTAGACTAGCTGTTTCCCCGGCTTCGCCCGTGATATACTTCAAACATACGTTGCATCCCATACCTCAAACCTATGAATAAATGTATGTATGAGTTTTCTATTACTTTGGTTAGGCCCATTTACTGACACTTTCTATCACTAAGTTAGTTGCATCCAATACGAGCCTGTGAATAGTCGCGTCGTTTCATTTAATCATTAGTACAATAAAGATTCAACTTTATGCACACACCATATGGTCGCATTTCGAGCCGGATCCATACGTACAGTGCCTACGTGACTTGTGAGCATAGAGAACAATACGGCAATAGAAAACAATGAGAAACCACATTTTTGAAGAAAAAATAAACGTGATTGTGACAAATTTGCGTAACATAAATCTAATTGTAAAATAAACATTCACAAATCCAATATAAAGCTGTTGCTAACTTTTCAGTGTACAATTCTCATAAAAAGAGGTGATAGAACTTCCATCACTCCTTATCCCCGAAGGGATGGCAGAGGCACATTATATGCCCACTTTTCACCGTTTGGATTCCTGTCCCACGTAATAGGTGGTGAGCCCATTGCCGTGTTGTAAGACAGACGCAGGTTGTGACTACCTGCTGTTGAAATTTTTCAATCCGCCTATAAGGCCTTCAATCAGGCTTAACGACTGCAAATTTACTGGCAACCGGGACCAACGGCATAACGTACCTTCCGAAGCACGGAAACGCTCGCAAATGTAAATGCCACAAAGTGGTCACCCATCCGAGTACCAGTCATAGTGAAAGTTGCTTAACTCAGTGATCGTTTACAGAACACTGAGACCGCGGGGCCACGAGCGCTTCATTCGTAAAATGTCCACGTTTACGGTCGAACAAAAAGGTTATTTAAATAATTTGGAAGATGTAGCGCAACTTATAAAAAAACGCAAGTTAATCCAAAAAAGTGCCCAATATCAAGACTAACTGATGGATATATTAAAGCACGATTATTATGTATTCACGATCACTGGTATTCTTTCAAGAAAACACATGAAATGTTGGCGAAGTGTACGCCAAGAAAAAAAACGTGGAAAAGCACTATTAGCAACAGCACAAGTAAAAGTAAAGAATGTAAATGGACACATAATCCAGCTACGAGCACAGGTAGATCAGGGACAGAACATCACAAGCCAGTTTCATAAGTGAAAGAGCAGCTCAATCATTAAAATTAAAAACTTGGGACGACGGATACAGAGAGGACGGATCGCCAGGCTTCGCGATCCATGCATACTTGTTTCGCTTCTTCAAGATTCATCAATGGCTTCATACACGCACGTCGGGGTATCCGAGTACTTTTGATTTTTCGGTTTTGAGCAATTTGCTCTCGTAGTCTTCATATGTAAGTCTCGGCCTCCCCTGACTCCTTCTACCCTCTACTATCGCACAATATATATTCTTCGTCAATCGTTCCTCACTCATTCGTTGGACGTGTCCAAACCAACGGAGCACGCCCTTTTCCAGCTTAACGCTGACACTTTCATTCAAACCTGCCATATTGCGGTATCACTTCGTTACGTATTCGGTTGGCCAAAGTTACGCCCCACAATTTTCGAAGTGATCGCATCTCCACAGCATTCAATTTACTTTCATGCATCTGCTGACATACCCAGGTTTCGCTACCGTAAAGCAAATTTGGCACTGGCACTGCGTTATGAATCGCCAGTCGTGCTTCTTTTACGATGCTTTGTCGCTTTACTAATTGGGACAAAGCACTGTTAACTTTGTTTCCGGCAGCTACTCGCCATTCTACATCAAAATCACATCTTTCATCCGCGCTAAACATATTCCCTAAATACACAATTTCATTCACTTGCTCTAGACGTTCCTGGTTTACCATGATCTCGCATTTAGTTCTTACGTCATCTTTTTCAAATACTAGAACCTTAGTTTTACTTGCATTCAAGCGAAGACCCTTACTTTCACACTCCTCTTTCATATTAGTGACTAATGCCTAAAGGTGAGGCCATGAGCACCGCATCATCAGCGTACAGCAGACTTTACTGTAAAGTCATCCAAATTCACACCCATATCACAATCTTTCAACTCCTGCAGGCAACTATCCAGATACTCTATGAACAGCCAGGCGGACATGACACAACCCTGTTTGACGCCTGTACAGACATGCCCCCTAACTCGCACGCAAGCCTTACAGTCCCTATAAAGCGACTGTACTACCCGCAGTAGCGAGCCTTCCACACCATATCCAGGCAGCAAGTCCCACAGAGTTTCTCTCACAACGTTATCAAATGCTTTCTCCAGACCCACAAAAGCACCAAAAACCTTCTGGCTAACAGCCAGAAACTTCTCCGCGATCATGCAGGAGAAAACCATTTGATCCATGCAACCTATTCCACGTCGGAATCCGCATTGAGCCTCCCATAATTACCTTTCAGACTTTTCTTGCATTTTTGCCGTTATAACCTTTGCATACACCTTACTAGCTAAGCTGACCTTGCCCTGTAGCTGGAGAAGTTTAGGCGCGAGCCTTTTCATTTATAAATAGATACTACAACTGCTATTCACCAGTCCAGTTGCGGTCACTCCACGAGGTACTTTGCTGGACGCACTAGACGCTATGCAGAAAGGTGCTATTCGCGTTATAGATTATCCCGAGGTAACAAAAGCCTTGAACCTAGCCTAGCGCAGCTTCATTGGCTGCGTTTTACCGTATCTACCATGGCGAGTGTTCTAAAGAGATCTTCAACCTAATCCCACCTTCTCCTTTTCGATCCCGAACAACGCGTGCCGGGCAGACGTGCCACTCCCACGCTGTGGAGAGAGTTTTTGCTAGATCTGAGCGGTTCAAAAGATCGTTCCTCTGGCGAACAATAGAAATTAGGAATGCTCTGCCAGCGCACGTGTTTCCCTCATCTTATAAACCGAGGGTCTTCCAGCGGAGCGTGAAGAGTCACATCATGGGGCCGCCAACTTGAGAGCCATTGTTAATAGTCTTGTGGATTGTAACAGTGGCTTTTGATTCGCTAGATGTCGCCATGGCTTTCCATCAGGCGGGCAGCGTCACTTTGGCTAGCTAAATATAAAAAAAAAATCATCTGGGGCCTCACCCGTACGCCAGCATAAGTTGCATAACAGACATAGTAAGTCCCAGACGCGCTACCCACCGTACTTGATCATCTCAACAGTAACTCTATCTTTTCCCGCAGCCTTACGACAATTCAAACTTATCGCTTGTTCAATCTCTTTCATACTAATGACTTCAATTACATCGGGATCCGGATCGAAGTGCGCTCCACTTCCCGATGTGGCATCTCTGTCTTTTCTTGTATACATCTTTCCATAATATTCACTTCATCTCAGCAACACTAAGCACTTTATTCATACTACAGATTGTCGAGCAACTCCGAGTTTTGCCTACCACTTTCCAGAAGAGCTTGGCATTATCCAGGAAATTGGACGAAAACTTTTCATCCGCTTTCATTCTGCACCTTTCATGATCTTCTTCTATCAGTGCCTTCGTGTTGACTTTTTGCAGCTTGTATCTCTCTTTCATATTGAAATCATTCCGCGAGGTTAAGTAGTCTAAAAATGCTTTCTTCTTCAATCGTACGCCTTCTTTCAGTTCTTTGTTCCACCATGCATGACGCTTATTACTACTGCCTCTTTTCGTTTCTCCACTCCAGTCAGAGGAGAAGAGAGGGAGTGAAAGAGAAAATTGATGAGGTAAGCGAGATGATGCAAGAGTGGGTGTACTACTTTCGGCATGAATGAAAGAATGTGTGAAAGAATACGAATGTGTGATTTGGTCAGTGTCTCACTACGCTCATGGCTCAGAGCAAGGGGAGGTGAGGCGCGCTAGCGCAACCCCTGCACGTGCAGCTCGTGTGATCATCGTCAGGTTGCAAGCGAGGTGAGTGAGCGACTAGCGAGTCGTCGCGCGGATGTTCATTGACGCACTTGTGTATTACTACCGTAGCACCGTGACAATCGACTAACGAAATTTGAAAAATTGTGAGTACGTACTATACGCATATGCTGCGTGCGTTTACGGATGTACCGCTTTATCCAAATGATCGGCAACCCAATCACTCCATGATGTTCGGTGTGTACCAGCGTTTGCTAGATCACGGCTCACTACATAGCATGCACACGGCGGAGGAAGACCAGCTCCTCTCACAAAACTTGTATGACAAATTACTAGAAGATCCTCGTCGGAGCACTAACAACGCCGCACGTCGTTTTGGTATCAGTCAACGTTGTGCCTGGAAGATAGTGAATTCCGCTGGAATGCATCCATACCACTACAGAAAGGTCCAGGAGCTTACTGCAATCGATCAAGCGCCAAGGATTGCGTTCTGCAACTGGGTAATCACTAACCCTAACTTGAATGTCCTGTACACAGATGTTTGTTCACGCGGATCGGGCTGTTTAACCAACACAACGAACATTGGTGGTCTTATCAAAATCCCAAATTAACCCGACAGCATATATTCCAACATAGGTTTAGCGTGTAACATAGGTGGCGAAGACCGAGTACTTGGCACTAAACTCGACAGATCCCACATCCGTCCGCATAGGCGGTGATTTGGTCGAGCGCACGGACCAGGTTAAATACCTGGGATCTGTTTTTCACACGTCCAGTGACATCGATTGCGACGTCAAGTCACGCATTGCTGCCGCGTGGGCCAAATGGCGGGAGATGACCGGTGTCATTTGTGACCCTAAAATGCCGATCCGGTTGAAGGGACAGGTCTACAAAACCATTATTAGACCTGTCCTTTTACATGGCAGTGAGACGTGGCCGATATTGGAGCGACACAAGCAGGAGCTGCGTGTCACGGAAATGAAGATGCTGCGGTGGATGTGTGGGGTCACGCGGATGGACCGCGTGAGAAACTCTCGCATCCGCGGCAGCCTTCACGTCCGTGACATTGCAGACAAGTTGCACATTGTAGGTCCATACTCCATTGAGGGACGATTAACGGGCGAAACCTATCTAAATCTTCTTGGTTTTATGCTGAACAATATGCTAGACGACATTCCGTTAGTAAACCTAAGAGGGCTAAGGATACAACTATACGGGGCTCCACCGTATTACCACAGTGCGGTACGTACCTATCGAACTGCGAAGTTCGGAGAAAGATGAATCGGTCGTGGGGGTCAGATCGCGTGGCCCGCGCGATCTCCTGTCGTAACTCCATTAGACTTTTTCATGTGGAGCGAAATAAAACGAAGAGTGTATGTGAGTGAACCAAATACACGGGAAATTTTAAAAACAAAGAATAATTGACGCCTTTGACGAACTTCGACAACAATGGTTGGTTAGGTTAGGTTAGGTTAGCTATACTCAAAAGAAAGATAAGATTTAGGTGAGCATCTCGTCCCATTTTGAAGTGCCCGCTAATTCTGTATGTCGTGGTGTTGTGCGGTGGGCGCTGCGATTGGCTGAAGCGCGGGCCAATTCGCAGATTTACGTAGTTTTGTTGTAAACTTACGAATACCTACATTTGTAAATTGTTATAAGGTATTTATAATAATATTTCTATCGTAAATATTTCTTTAACATATTCTATGTTACATTTTTCCCACGTAAATAATTACTATAATTACTTACGAATACGATATTAACTCAATATGTATAAAACTTCTTCATCTTAACGTATTCCCTGTCGTTTCGAAACCCATATTTATACTTTCGTTTCGATTAAGATAGTTATATATAGTCATTATTAAAATGTCTAAAAGTAGTAGCAGTAAAAGTTCTGAATCCGACATTTCTGTCGATAAAACGTTCGTCTTTCTGACGGCAAAAAACGAACGTATGTTTTCACGAGTAAATGATTTGTATAAGCGTTCATTAAACATTTCTGACTTCGCGTCTAAGTCTAATGAGTCGTTCATGTACCAATCAGAAAGAATAGATGAAATTCGGAACCAGTTTGAAGATATAATAAACAAACTAAATGATCACCAAATGTCTTTAGATTCCAATTTTAAACCCGATTTCATGCCGCTGGACGCATTTGAAGACTTATATGATAAAGTTAAGCAAGGTCGAAATAAAATTTTGCAAACATAATCTCGGATAAACCAATCCGTGATACGTTGTCTAGTCCTCATAAATCATGCCACATTAAGCTGCCTCCAATAGTAACCCAGGTTTGACGGCAGGACAGAACACTGGCCTAAGTTTTACGAATCGTTCAAAACATGAGTATCAACAGCTGACTGACTCACAGCGTGTACAGTACCTTGTGGGTAAATTGACCCACGGTGCGTTAAAGGTCACGGCAGGTATTGTTGCGACAAGCGAGACCTATCCATTATTTGGGATAGTTTAATAAAAAAATATCAAGATAAACGAGCCTTGGGCACTCATTATTTAAATATTATATTAGATTCTAAAGGTTGTACGAGCACTTCTGCAAGCTTAGATAATTTAATTGAAAAATTTACAAGTTCCGTCTCGGCATTGAAACATTTAGGTATTGACGACTTAACTGATTTTATACTCTTTCACTGCGCGTTTAGGAAAATTGATAACCAAACGGTACAAGCGTTCGAGTTGATGGTTCGAAATAAAGAAATTCCATCGTATACTGAATTAGTCTCATTTGTTCAGGATCAAGTGAAAATATTACAACGTTCTAATAATTCGAATACGGTTCGAGGTTTGAACCCGGTCGCGAGCGATCGCAAACCATCCGCTGCGCAACCGTCGCCGTCGTCACCTCGTACACAAACTTATAAATCGTTCGTGGCGAGTAATAGCTTACCTACCGCTTCTTCAGTAAAAACGTTTTTTATTATGATAATAGAAACCACGCAATTAGTGCGTGTTCTGAGTTTAAACACTAGATTCTCCACGAACTCGTTTTGAATATATTAAGGCGAAACGTAGTTGTATTAAATGTTTAAGGCTTGGTATTCCTGCCGAGGCCAAGCTTTTGAGTTTTTAAAACAATGCGAATCGTAGAGGAAAGGGTTTTTGATTCTGAAAAAGAGATATATGCTAGTTAAGGATTTAAGCTAGTCAAAATGGCTTTCTGTTACCAAATCTAATAAACTTCACTTGATAGAAAAACATCCCAAAGTTGCCCCCTTTCGAAATGTTTTTTCAATGCCAAATCTAAACTACAGATAATTTTAGTGAAAATTTTATACACAACTATAGCTACTAAATATTTATAGACATAATGGCTTACTTTGACTATATACAGTGATTTTTATAGAATAAATGTTTAAATAATATCAGATTCGCGACGCTGTGGCCTGATCAGTCGCGCGCTGGCGCTTACTGAGGTAGTACCTGTGTTAGGTTTTTTCGTTGCGCTCCCCTTGCTATTTTTTCGCAATGGCACAGTATATTTATGGGAGCAGTAAGCATTCCATCATCATCCGAGCGTCTGTCCCAGTTGCATCTCGCGACGCCCGGAGTTAGCTTTATATAGTGTATATATATGAGAGTTATATACGGCAATGGACTCACCACCCATTACGTGGGACAGGAATGCACATGGTGAAAAGTGGGCATATATAATCTCTCCTCTGCCACCCTCTCGGGGATAAGGCGTGATAGATAAATAAAATATATGAGAGTTTTAATATAAAATAAAGTACCTACACTTCACAGAAGCGTTAGAATTATCCCTGTAAGTAGAATAAAATCGAACCCGGTACCCACAGGTTAGAAGACAGTTATATAACCAACTGAGCCAGTGGGCCGGTCAATGTATGTTTACCTATAAACAAATTTGATCAATAGATTCTGAAGCTTAAACATACCGACTGCCACTGGCTGAAGTAATCAGTGCAGTTGTTATATTGAAGCTTCGCTTCGCATAAATTATTAAAATTGTATCCAAGACCTTTGTTTTATGCTTTCAGTATTAATTATTTAAGTATATTTTTAATTTATTAGCCACGACTTTATCCCCGAAGGTGTGGCAGAGGCATATTGTGGTGAGCCCAATGCCTGTGTTCAAATGGACAGGCTCAGATTGTAGCGACTCGCTGTTGTAATTTTTAAGTCGCTCAAAAGTTATTCACTTGACTTAACGAGTGTCGATTGTAACGTTAACGTGTCCTTCGAAGCTCGAAAACGCTGGTAAATGGAAATGCTACAAAGCGGTCATCCATCCAAAATCCGAGAGAGTTTCTTAAATCAGTGATCTTTTACAGAAACCGAGTTAGTAGGGCTACGAGCGCTTTTTATATATGTTTTTACTTTATGTTAGTAGCCTTAAACAATGTATGATATTTCATGTAACTAATAATTAATTAATTAAATAAAATAATAAAATATTCTTAAAGTGTAGGCTGCCCTTAGAACTGACAACTAGAATAGCTCTAATTTTAATATGATTTTAAAAAACAACATTGATTTTCTTTTTTGGTTTTGTATAAATTCATTACTATATAATTGGTCAAACATCATGTAACTCAAACTAATGTAATTACTGGCGGTTAGAAAAGAGTGGCCATGAGTTTTATTGCCAGGTTCTTCCTCAGCCTCTACCTATTGCTTTGCGAATCTGGCAGTAAATGTAAATGTAGAAGCAATAATCTTGACGTTCATAAGTGTTACATTGTGACCTACATGAATAAAGATTTTTCATTCATTCATTCAATTAATAACCCCAACATTTTAACGCGAAGGTTTTTTCGCTTTAGTGGATCTGGAGAAAGCATTTGATAAAGTTGTGAGAGAAACTCTATGGTACTCGTCCGTGTGGCCTGGATGGCCGTCTACACCATATCCGGGCAGAATATGGTGTGGACGGCCAGCTGCTGTTGGCGATACAGTCTCTTTATACGGACTGTAAAGCTTGCGTGCGACCAAGGGGGAGGTTCACCTGACGCCTCTTTTTGACTTCTGTTCGGGCGTCAAACGGGCCGTCGACGGTCCGCCTGGCTTTTCATAGTGTATCTGGATAGTTGTGCAAAAGTGTGGCTGCAAAAGTTAAAAGATTATGATGTGTTGTAAAATTGGAAATTTTACAGTACATTGTCTGTTGTACGATGATGCAGTAGTGATGGTCTCATCAGAAGCCGACCTTCAGGCATTAGTCACTAATATAAAAGTAAAGGTCTTCGCTGCATGTTAAACTAAGAATCGGGTATTTGAAAAAGAAAAAGTAAGAACTAAAAGCAAGATTTGGGTAAACCGGCAACGTTTAGAGCAATTGAATGAAATTGTGTACTTAAGGAGAATGTCTAGCGCGGACGGAAGATATGTTCTGAAGAACAACGGTGACTAGCTGCCGAAGACAGGAACATAACATTATGATTTTTTGATTTTAATATAATTAAAAAAAAAGAGTATAATGAGTACGGGACATTTTATTTGGTACTTGTACATAAAGCCTAAATTTGTTATTAAATATATCATCATAAACTCCTACTAATATTATAAACGCGAAAGTTTGTAAGTATGGATGTTTGTTACTTGCACGTAAATCTACTGAATGGAATTTAAATAAACTTTACCTTTTTTTTATGTGTTCTGTTATCTGCAATCAGTTTTACTATAAGCAGATTGTGTGAGGGTAATTAGGTGAGTGATTGAGCTCTCCAGTGGGCACATCTCCTCGTTTATTTCCAATGGGCTCAGTCGTCACTGATTATGTCTTTCCTTTTTAATCTTTTGCTATAACCTCGATGCGTTAGTTGTGAGGCCAGGGGATTGGGGTGATGTCGCAGTCGCCGGTGATAGTAGGCTATCACCTGCGACTGCATACTGTTTTTAATTTCGTCCTCTACCATAACTATATATTATATATAATAGCTTATCTATCAGAATAGCACATAGGCTCCTTTTTATCCCGGGAACAAGTTCCTTTTGAAAACGGGAACGGAAAATCTTCATCACGCGGGCGGAGCCGCGGGCGTCAACTAATATATCATAAACCTAAAATAAAATTCAACACAATAACAGAGATGTTCCATTTCAATTGCTACTGCCAATCATTTTTACTGTGGCGTGCCAGCAGAAAATAAAAGTACATCGTCGATCTATCTTGGCGGGGGCTGAGGAAGCGTTGTGGTGCCTACGCGACTTGGCCTACCGGCCCTTAAATGGATCACATACGGTCACTGCTTAAGAATAAACATCAAACACTCTTGCATTTTGATACTAAAGATCATTCGTCGATCAATAATCATTCGTCGTCGTAACTCGGTATCGAGCAGCAGTGCGGGCCTCGGTACTTGTGTTATAAAGAATAAATTTCATCGAGTACGTTTATTTACGTTTATATATATTTGTATAAACCATGAGTTGCTGTCCTAAGTGCAATGATGAAGTGTTCGATGGAGTGCTTTGTAGTCAGTGTAAAAAAAGTCTCCATTATGCCTGTTCAGGACTTACTGAAAATACCTACCGGCGAATGACCGCTGAAAAAAAGGACAACTGGCGTTGTGTTAGTTGCCGAAATACAGGTGTTCAAAGCTCACCCAATTTTTCTGATGTGTTGAAAGAATTAAGGGAATTCCGAAGTGTGTTTGATGATATGAAGTCAGATTTTGACAAGTTGAAGATTACGCTCAAAAATGTAGCAGACAATGGAAGAACATGGGTGGTCGAATGGATGCTGTTGAGTCGCGGCTGCTGAAAATAGAACAAGTAACGGACCAGTTGAGTAGTGGTAACAATGAACGGGCCAATTTTGCACGCTTCAATAATATAGAAATTTCAGGAATACCTTTCCACAAGGGTGAGAATCTTGAAAACATATTGTCTAACATTTATGCAAAGGTTGGCTTGTCGCTAGAAATCAGGGATATTAATTGCGTTCATCGTGTTCGTCGGTACCAGCAAAAGCGTGAGTCAACTACCCGATCGCCAGCAATAATAGTAATAATAATAAATCTTTATTCATTTAGGTCACAAAGTAACACTTATGAACGTCAAGAATATTGCTTCTACATTTACATTTACTGCCAGATTCGCAAAGCAATAGGTAGAGCCTGAGGAAGAACCTGGCAATAAAACTCATGGCCACTCTTTTCTAAACGCCAGTAATTACATTAGTTTGATTAACATGATATTTGACCAATTATATAGCAATGAATTTATACAAACAAAAAAACAAAATCAATGTTGTGTTTAAATCATATCAAAATTAGAGCGATAATAGTTGCCGGTTCCAAGGCCAGCTTACCCTTGAAGAAGAAGAATCTGGCAAGAAAGTCAATGGATGCCATTTTAAAATGTAGGAATGGCTTACAACATTAAAATTACACTTACATTGTTCCTTTGGATTTATGTGAGAACAGTCGACTAAACTTAAGTTTACCTTAAATATAAATAAGATTATTTGTAATAATTGCTATAACAGCTATGAGCTAACCAGTCCCAACAGACGGCACCCGTTCACGGGTATGACGCATTATATCAGCCATCGCCCTACTCAACCGTATTATAGGGAATAAGGCGACCCGATACATACGCCACCACTGCCAGGACACTTAGGCGAGCATGACATACTCAAAAACTGCACAGCAACTATCATGTCAATTTCAAAGAAATAAATAAGTCTACATGGTGCTCACACAATAACAAACTCAAATTACATTGTATACCAGGACTAAACTAATTGTATTATAATAGACAGCGGTGCAGGGATCAGCTGATAGCCGCGATAAAAACACGCCGGGGATCACTGTAGACGTTGGTTTTACTGGCCCCCCGATAAATATATTTATAGGCGACCATTTAACACCACAAAATAAGCTTTTGTTAAAACGGGCCCGTGAACTGAAACAGCAGTGCGGTTATAAATATCTTTGGGTTCGAGATTGTAAATTATTTATGAGAAAAACAGATTCCACGAAAACCATTCGTTTTTCTACGCATAAGGACTTATATAACATTAAGTGACTTTTTAAACTTAGTTTTGCCTTTATACTGGGCTTATTATGTTGTTTACCTACAAAGTACAAAATATATGTCGTTAACATAATATAGATCAATTTTTATTAAATCTTATCAGTGCACCGCAGAAATCTATACTATTATAAAATTGTAAAAATAGTTGTGACGTACATTGAAGATAAATAAAAAAAATTGTAATGGACTAATTAAGGGATTCCGAGTCCGAAACTGTGATTTTTTTTCTTCGTGTCTGTTTGTTTGTTTGTTTGTTCGGGGTTGGAGCAAAATCCAGCGGGTTGACCACAACTGTGTTATTAGTATATTTTGGTTAATTTTCTAGCTTAAATACTGTGCTAGATTTCATCAAAATCGGTTCAGCACAAGTAATTATACAGCTTGAACTATATTTTACTAGACACTCTATACATAGGTAAGGTCAAAGTATTTTTGTTATTACGATTAGCTGTCCTTAAAACTGATTTTTTCATATTCTTGCTGGTTTTCTATCATGCACATACTCATTTCGAGTTGCATTCACTGATAACTAAACTATGAGAGAAGTTAAGTTACCTAAGTACATTCAAATTTCGGATGGGAGACCACTTCAAAAGTAGATGCATCACATTTCAGCAGACACTTTTCTTTTAGTTACATAACAAGTTTCTGTTATTAATGGGAAATAGATCAGTGAAGTAAAGTAACCCAAGCACAGTCAACTTTTGGACGTATGACGATTTTGCGATATCTGCAGTTATCTAAGAACAACTTGAGTGAATTTTTTGCATTAAACGAACACTCACTTGGCCCAATTCTGCTTCACCAGCACCTGCTTACTGATGGTGGAGGTTCTGATGAAGGTGCCTCGGAAAGCTCAGGAGGTCGGTAGGCCAAAGGCAGTCGCTACTAATTTATAATGTTTTATATACCATACATACATACATATTGTCACGCCTTGACGCCGAAGGGGTAGGCAGAAGTGTATGTGCATTTTTGTCACAAGCAATAGGTGATAATGCCGCTGACTCATTGGCTGTATGGGGAAAGATTTGTTGACGAAACACAAGAGGGTCACTGGCCGGCGGCGGCTTCCATCCATCTGGAATGTTTTCGCAAGATCACCATCTTGCGAAAACATAACTGAATCGGTTCTACCTACCATACCGATTCATTTCGCGGGGCAATTAAGCAGCAGAGTGAACGTATCGAACCTTTACTGTAATTGAGTTTAGTTGAATGAAGTGAACATCAAAATATTAGTATAATTTAGTGCTTATAACCTTGTACCACTTTCTTTGAACTCGTAAAAAGAATACATTGCAATAAAGAGTGTTATATTTTATGCATTATGTGTGTCTGTTAAGTGTATTGATGTCAGTGAATATCATGACCTTTATCGTAGTTATGTGAAGTGATAATAATCCTTACCTAATGTACCTACCACGCTGCTAGGTAAGTTCAGAAACTCAAGGCCGCCAACGCAAAGTTATGGCGCCGCTGTGTCTGAATTGGATCCAGGTAGGTAAATTGACCAGTCATACATAATTGTTACAGCTGAGCGCAGTTCAATGAACGTCCTTGAAAGTAGGTGATTATAGGTAGTGTTGCGACGTACTTATTTTAATACACTATCGAAAAAAATAAGGGTTTTCTTAATTTTTGAATGATATTACCGAGCCCATGACTTTTTTGACATTTCGCAATAGTGGCCGAGAATATGCTCAAGTTATCAGACATGTGTACCGAAGGTCAAATATGACAATACATTTCTGAAGCACATTGTATAACTAAGGGTAATGTAGGCTACTTGGAGGGATTGCCTGTAGCTGATCTAACATGAAATATCCCTGGAAATATAGATGTCGTGCTAGGCGCGCAGCTGTTTCCACACATATATTTAGGTAGTAAGGTTGAGTCGCACACTAGTGCACCTCCTGCTTTATTGACTGCGTTCGGTTTCGTGTTAATGGGTGACTACCCTAATAATGATACAACAGTATGTTCTACTTCTTTATCGGCCCTCGCGCTTGATGACATGGTGCAAAGGTTCTGGCAATTAGAAGAAGTAAATAATAATAATAATTTGATCTTGTTAAGCCCAGAGGAGACCCAGTGTGAGAATTTATTCCTCGCCTCCGTGGGACGAGCGGAAGATGGGAGGTATTCTGTTGCCTTACCGTTCTTGAGAGACCCAAATGAGTTGGGCAACTTTCGTAATACAGCCCAGCGCCGATTTATGGCCTTGGAGCGTAAATTTAAGCAGTCCCCTGATTTACAGGAAAATTATAATAAAGTAATTAGAGAATTTATTGAAACAGGTTACCTGTCAGCGGTAAACGATAATGATTTATCCGATGATGGATACCATATCCAACATCACGCTGTCACTCGTGTCGACAAACCCATGCCGCGAGTTGTGCTCGACGCCAGTGCTGCGACTCATACTGGATTGTCATTAAATGATGTCTTATACGTCGGTCCTAATTTACAGGCCGATTTATTTCAACTTTTACTCAATTCTCGTCTATTAGTATTACTCAATTATCGTAGCGATGACAGTGGATATAAAACAAATGTATTCACAGATTGGTATCAATAGTCAACATCGCAAATATTTCTCTTTTTGTGGGGTATATGTATAATACAGTAAAATTTTGAAATCCATTTTAGTTTTTTGCTTGATACAGTAACAAACAGTCATGCAAACTTACATTTATAATATTGGTAGGGTAGGATTCCATGCCTCAATGCATACTTGGTTTAGTAATTGTTAAATCTATTTCAAATTTGTATCTTGTACTTAGTTGCCTGTGAAGTGATTGATGTATTATTATTTGTTTATTTTTGTTTTCTAAGTCGTATGTTTTTATTGGTATAATTGATACAAGTGTGCATGTAAATTAAAAAGCACAATGATGTATACTCACATGCTGCCTTTAGTGGCGACATCGGGTGTCTCCTCAAGACGCAGACACTGAAAATCAGTACTGTAGAATGCAATAATATTGCTATCACAGTTTATGCTGAGTGTCAAGCCTATTTGCGGGCACAGCTGGCAGGACTGTGTAATATTGCGTTATTTACATGGTTTCCCATTTAGTTCATTTGTTATTTTCTTTTCTTAAAACATTTCGGATATACTTTGACTGTTTTGCCAATAATTTTTTTCGCTTATTACAGTTAAAATTGTAAAACATTGACACACTTATTGACATAAGTGTAACACGTGGCGCCACGTCAATCAAATTAAAATATTATAAATATGATATTCATTCATTCATTCAGTCATTATTAAAAACTCATGTACAAGTAGATGAAGGGGATAAAAGAACCGGCGAAGGAGTTGAAATCCATACTACCAACAGTTGAGATATTGTTTCTCAGATATTGAACACCATGCCGATAGTTTTCTGTTTTTTATTTATTTTTGTCTTCACTTTGTAGATTTGATAGTGCCTCTATAAAGCGTAATTAAGATAAGAAATCATATTATTTGTTATAAGGCCTTTTGTGGCGTGGTGTCAATACCTAGGCGAAGTTCTTAGACTGTATGGGAAGTGTATTATCTAATTAATATATAATAAAAGGAGAGGTTAATGTCAATTAGCTGTGTTTGCAATAAAATATATTTTCATTCTTTCTTTTCTTTCATTTAAGAATATTGTATCGCTATGCGAGTACCGACAGCAAAAATATTACATTTTAATCGTGTTCCATTTGGAATCACTTTTAGTCCTTTTCTGGCTATGAGAACTATTCGTCAGTTGGCCCAAGATATGGGTCCACAATATCCTGATGCCGCTGCTGTAGCTGAATCTAGATTTTATATGGATGACCTGGTTCATTATATTGAAGATGAAACCAGCGCCGTTCGTTTGTCTCAAGAATTGATTTCATTATTCAAGGCTGGCTCCTTTGATTTAGTAAAATGGACCAGCAATTCTCAAGTTGTGCTTGATAATCTACCTGACTCGCATCGTGGTGCAATAGATTTCTCCGTAAGTCCTAATAATACTTCCAAAGTGTTAGGGCTTTCTTGGGATACTGTGGAGGATAGCTTCTTTTTCAAAACTAATATTATACAAGAAAAATGTACTAAGAGGAGTATCCTTTCCATAGTCGCCCGCCTGTACAACGTCCTCGGTTTTGTAGCACCTGTCACATTTTATGCCAAGCTTCTAATTAAAGAACTTAGGTTAAGTAATATCGGCTGGGATGAGACTCGGCCTGACAGTATTTTTCATAAGTTTATAGCCCTAATACAGGAGTTTCCTTTGATTTCCTCTATTAATGTGCCTAGACATGTGGGTGTTTTACGCGATAGTGATGTGCACATCGTGGCCTTCTGTGACGCCAGTATGGCCGGATATGGCTGCGTTATATATATGCACAACACAGACACTAATGGTAGCGTTACTGTCAGACTGTTGTGCGCCAAGTCTAAGGTCTCCCCCACCAAAATAACTACACTTGCCCGCTTAGAGCTTTGTGCCGCGTCTAGTCCTGATGTCTAAATTATTACGAACCGTGCACGATACTTACCGAAACCGTATACCTATTGCAGGTACTTATGCATTCTCTGACTCTTCGATTGCTCTTTCGTGGATTCACTCTTCACCGTATCGCTGGTCGGTGTTTGTCAGTAATCGCGTTGCTCATTGTCAGGAGAACTTGTCTTCTGAACATTTTTATCATGTGGCTGGTAAAGAAAACCCCAGTGACTGTGAGGCATCCTTCTAGGCTAGTCTCACATAATTTGTGGTGGAACGGCCCATCGTGGATTTGCAACCCAGATTCTGAATGGCCCATAAAACCGTTTAAAGGTACTAACCTAATATTGGTGAAATACCCGAACATAAAACGCATGCACTTAAGATTATAGTTCAGCAAGAACCACTAGTCTTACATGAACTGGCTCAACGCGTCTCCAATCCTTATGGGACAAACTTCTCAGAATCATTGTTTACATTCTTAAATTTATAAGGAATATTTCCTCGTCTTCTAGCTTTGTGAATAACCTTATGACTGCTGAGAAGACAATACTTAGTTCTGTGCAGAGAGTTTACTTTGCAGAGGATATTAAGGCTCTCAAGAATGATAAACTACCTTCAAAAAAGCTTCAATGGCTGTCGAACTTCCTTGATCAAGATGGATTGTAACGTATAGGCGGCCGACTTTCTAATTCTGACTTACCTTTTGAAGCGAAATACCCAGTTCTGTTGCCTAAGCATGATACTGTGGTAGACCTTACAATTAATCATTTCCACAACATGAATTGTCATACAGGCGCTGGACTCCTTATGTCTATTTTACGCCAACGGTACTGGATATTAGATGCCAGGACAGTCGTTAGAGCTAAAATACGGAAATGCAATTACTGCTTCCGTGTGAATCCTTCGCATCCTTATCCGAAAATGGCAGATTTGCCGTCTTACCGCGTTGTTGAAGCCAAGGCATTCGTCCATACTGGAGTGGATTTCGTAGGCCCTCTACGCATTACACTAGCTCGTCGTCGAGGTCAACATTCGCAAAAGGCGTACATATGCCTATTCGTTTGTCTGGTAACCAAAGCTATCCACGTTGAGTTGGTATCTGATCTCACGCCGAGTTCATTTCTAGCTGCTTTCAGTCGCTTTATTTCCCGACGTGTACCTATATCGTGTCTTTATTCGGACCACGGCACCAATATTGTGGGAGCAAAGGCTCAGTTAGACGCAAAGGCTCAGTTAGACGAACTTTATACATTTTTGGTTAAATCTGAATTTCAACCTTCCTTAAAGCGTGAACTTAGTTCACGTCGTATTGAGTGGAAAATGATTCCACCTCGCTGTTCTCATTTTGGATATTTTGTAGAAATGTGGGAGTCAAATTTGAAAAGTCTGAAGACGCATTTGTATAGGGATATAGGTACCCAGCTTCTGACTTACGAAGAGTTACAAACCGATTTGGTTCAGATCGAGTGCATTATAAACTCGCATCCGCTCACTGTGGTGTCTGATCCTTACCCGGAAGTAATTACACCGGCACATATTTGAATGTCCACTCCTCTGCAGTACTAACCTTAACTTAACTTAACTACCTTCACGCTGTATCCCTGACGGGGTAGTCAGAGAGGACAGATCGCCAGGCATCGCGATCCATGCATACTACTTTCGCTTCCTGTAGATTCATTAATCGCTTCGTCTGGGTATCCGATTACTTTTGACTCTTCCGTTCTTGAGCAATCCGCTCACGTGGTCTTCATATGTAAGTCTCGGTCTACCTTGACTTCTTCTGCCCTCTACTTTCGCACAATATATATTCTTCGTCAATCGTTCCTCACTCATTCGTTGTGTCGTGTCCAAACCAACGGAGCACGCCCTTTTCCAGCTTAACGCTGACACTTTCACTCAAACCTGCCATATTGCGTATCACTTCGTTTCGTTTTCGGTCGGCCAAGGTTACGCCGCACAATTTTCGAAGTGATCGCATCTCCACAGCATTCAGCTTACTTTTATGCATCTTCTGACATACCCAGGTTTCTTCTGACATACCCACGATGCTTTGTCGCTTTACTAATTGGGACAAAGCACCGTTAACATTGTTTCCGGCAGTTACTCGCCGTTCTACATCCGAATCACATCTTCCATTGGCGCTAAACATACTCCCTAAATACACAATTTCATTCACTTGTTCTAGACATTCCTGATTTACCCAAATCTCGCACTTAGTTCTTAAGTCTTCTCTTTCAAATACCAGAACCTTAGTTTTACTTGCATTCAAGCGGAGACCCTTTCTTTCACACTTACTTACCAGCCGCTGATATAACTAATACCCGTTCAAACCTTATTGAGCGCAAACAACTTTTAGATAGTATGGTTAAATCCTTCTGGAAGAAGTGGCGTATAAAGTATCTGCACACGCTGCAAGTCAGACAGAAATAGATAACCCATGACCACCCTGTTGAGGTCAGAACTGTAGTACTTGTAGGACAAGATGATTGTCCAACTTTGAGTTGGCCATTAGGTGTCATTATAAAAACGCACAGCGGGTCTAATAACGTAGTGCGTGTTGCAACAGTCAAAACTAAATTTGGTGTTTATAAACGGCCTGTTGTCAAACTGTATCCGATCCCAACACAATAATATATAATTTACCTATACATTTACGCTTAGTTATTTACAAAGTTATAAATTATTGTAATACACTTTACCATACACGTTTTTAATCATACCTAGGTTAATTTTTGTAAGTCAATTAATAAACCACACCTTCCTAATAATTTCTTTCTCTTTCAAAATTCTGCGAACTTTCAAGAGGGGAGCATGGTTAGGCAATACTTTTTGCTTACTCCACTAGTATTATACACCACCTATACTCAAAAGAACGATAAGAGCATCTCGTCCCATTTTGAAGTGCCCGCTAATTCTGTATGTCGTAGGTGTTCTGAGGTGGGTGCTGCGATTGGCTGAAGCGCGGACCAATGGCGTACGACGATCCACTCTTGCCGTCGATTTTTGTAAAATGGCCGAATTTGAATAATATCGAAGAATCGTAATATTCGAAGAGCTCAGTTTCCCAGTTATTGCAACTGCATAGAATTTGTGATACGCCTATTGAATTCTATCAAAATATACCTAATCTCGTCACTTCGACAGATTTAGTAGAGTGAATTGTTCATTCTACCGTAGAAATAAGAACCGCGTGTGATTGATGATTACAATCAAGCATTGCCTGGACATCCGCAGTCGCTCCTACTGAAGGAAGACGCCCGATTGAAGGTTAGTGGTTCGCTTCATTATGTGTAGTAGGGAGTCACCTATTTCTTATTATTTTTGAGTTATAGGGAAACCTTTTTTCTTATTCGAGGAGAGATCCGCTTACAGACTACCCACTGCTGGCTAGCAATGGGCTTGTGTGGGGGGTCGCCCAGCACCTGATCGTGGTGGTGCTGGGAATACCCACTAAAACTCCTCGGCTACCTTTCTGCCCTAATGGAGGTGTTTTGGGACCTGTTAAACTCACCAATATTGCCCCTAATAAGGTTTGATATAAACTATGTTTCCACTAATTTACAACACTAAAAAAATAAAAACAATTTAAAATATTCAGCAATATATATTTTTCTTTGTTTATTAGAAGCAGGTATGTAAGTTTTGATGTTAGTTTCTTCGAAAATGAAGAATTTCTTATTGAAATAAGAACCCCTATTTTACCTTCTTATAGGTAAAATATAGAAAACCACGAAACACGAATACATTTATTCGTAAACAGAAACACGAGCACATAGTCTGATATTTCTAACTTTGATAATTACTATCTAACTTTGTCGGCAGCGCGAGTGCTGCACCTAGTGTTGCCATCGTCCATAGGCTACGGTGACCACTTTCCATCAGGTAGGTATGTATGTCTGCCACCTGTGGTATAAAAAAAAGAACTCATTCAATAGAGGAAAGATCTTAAAAAAAAGACTCCAAAATCAATCCAAACTCATTCAATAGAAGAAAGATCTTAAAAAAGGACTATCAAATATCGTGTGCAAGAGGAGTACCCGAGACTTAGCACAGTCATCAAGAGGACTTGTCGCGCAGATAAAAACAAATTCATTTCTAATATTTGCCTGGAATTAGAATCTCACGCGAACAAACTGTAGACCTCCGATTTGTTTGACAAAGTTCGCATGCTAAGTGGACGCTAAAAAAAGGCATGGGGATTAGTGATCAGTCTGGCAGGCCATTACACGAGCTGAGTATTCATATTATCCAAAGAATGTAAACATGTTATTGCGTTAATAATGCAATTTAGATAAAGCTATAAAGATTTTAACGCTTATAAAAAGTTATTGAACTACAAATAATAAAGTGGTGAAACCTTAGTACATAATAGCCGTAGGAAAAAATGTACACGAATAAAGACGTAATATGCTCTAGCACCAGTGTTCGTAAAATAATTGAATTAAATTAATTACATAAAACATCATTATGATTGTATTCTGCGTTAAAAACAAACTATTTTTTTTTGGAAGGATAAAGACGTTTGCTTCAATTCAAAAAATAACTTTAAATTTGTGAAAAAATATTAGTAAGATGTATTTTCACCTCTAGATTGCTAATCTGCGATAATATTAAAAGTCATGCAAAGATTTTTACGTCTTTGTTCGTTTGGGCCATCGAAATAGATTATATTTTTGCATATCCTGTGTTATTCTTACTATCTCCTTTTCTTTATATTATGTACACTCGGAATTAGGGGCACCAAATACTGTGTTAGGATTTTTACATCGGAATTAGGGTCCTTTACCTTAGTCCAATATAATCTACGGGTACTTTATTTAATGAGGTGTATTAATGAATTGCTAGAAAAAAAACACTGCTACATTCTCCTCTCTATTCGGATCAGATGTCCATGGACTGGCTTCAACACGAAGTCTATCTTTAGCAGCAGCTGCGAGTCATCAGCGATGATGCGATACTTTCGTACTATATGTGCAAGAGTAGTCTTGATTGACATCATGGCGTAATTTTTTCCTGCAAAGGTTTATTTTTATTATAGAATTATGCCCCACATTTTCATAAACCAGTAACCCTAATTGTGTTTCATGATCACTAGACTATAGAATGCTCAAACTAATATTATAAACAGCAAAGTGTTTGTACTTCTTGTACTTCTTAAGACTGCTTGTACTTCTTTTATGTCGTCGTAAGGAATCAATCGATTCCTATCGATTTTTAAAATGGACATAGTTGTAGGTCTGGAAAGGGCCTGAGTACTTTAATCCCGAAAAAATATATTTAATCCCACTATAAGCACGATAATCAATTCCCTGCAGGTAGACTCATGAAAAATAGCATACTAACCACACTCCAATTAAAACACCGCCAAAAAATAGCGTACCTATGCACATTCTTCGTCCCAAACTGAAAGCGGCAAAAGCGTTAGGGTTCTCCGGCAAACGGTTCGGGTCAAGCCAGCGCTCGGGACAGAACTCGTTCTGGTCAGGTCCCCATATCGGATGCCGATGTAGTCCAAACAAGAACAAGAAGCAAGTTCGACCAGCTAAAAGTGTATAGTTTTCTGAAAAATAACATCCCCATCAGTGTTATTCCTGGTTCAATCGGGAATCCTGTCTCCTAAAGCCAGGGTAAATAATTTTAGACTTTTGATTTAGAAATAACTATTTTACTAGCGCGAGTGCCTCTAACCCCAAAAAAAAACCCTACGTCATCGGCTCAACGGCAGACGTATCAGAACAAGGGGGTGTAAGCCTTATGAACGCTTGATCTTATAGCCCTTAGTGATGGCCGAAACCCTGAACACTTATCATGATTTGCGGTATCGCTTCGCACCTCTCGCATTTGGTAAGGTCCTTTCTTCAGCGTACACTGGGATTAAGAAATAAACTCCCTGAATCAATTTACCCGAACGTCTACAGTTCTTTATAAAGGGTCTTAGAAATAACTAATTGATTCGGGCGTTACATAGCGGAAATCGTACTATTACTCCGCCCCTCCTTTATTATTGTAGAACGATAATAAAGAAGGGGCCGAGGATCCCACCAAACACCCTCGATTCGTTAATCCTAACGCACAACGCTACTAATTGTAATGGCGGAATGTCGAATCGACCTTCTCAAGGAAAGGGATGTAGGACAGGTAATAGGTAACCTTACCCTCCAGGTTGTCAAACATATGCAATACTCTGCTTGTGTGCGTTTCGATTGCTCCGCCACGGAACCCAATAAAAAAACAGTTTGTCTAAAATTTGTTGGAATTTGTCAAAACCGAATGCAAGAAACCAAACATTTATCATAGTAGAAATAAAGAAGATATAAGACTTGAAAGTTGCCCGCGCGAACGAAACGTGGAGGATTGCGCAGCCACGGAGATCTCAACTACTTCATGGGTTAGAGATCTAATTCTTTTGGTCAATTAAAGATTGAATTTGTCAAAAATTATCGAATAAAGAAGTAATATTTTACGAAATATTTGCATGCGAAGTTATGGCCGCGTAATCCTCCACTCGTTGTTTCTTTAATGTTGGTTATTTTTAATCCTTACGATTTCTTGTAGATAAATTAAAACAAGAAGAAGAAAAATTTGTCGAAAGTAATGAAAGCAATAAATACTACTAAAGTTTAGTTAAACAGGAGATATCAAGCCAAAACAATAAGTCCGGGGCCGCGCCAACGAAACGCTACTTTGTAGGCTGATATCTCACAACCTATAATTGCTAGGATTTTGGTGGAAACCTCCATTTATTCTGCAAACTAACTTCATTTAAATGACGAATTGGTTTACCTTCAAAACAGTTTTCAACGCGTGTTAAATCAAAAATAATGATGTCTATGATGAAACCCAAAATAGTTAAATGCATCCCATTATGGGATGCCACGGGGCAAAATTCTTGGGCCGCTGTTGTTTTTGGTGTACATAAACGACCTCCCAAAAGTGAACAACGAAAATAAGATACTATACTCCCGGACACCTAAACCGAGCCACCTTGATTTTTTTGGTTTGGAGTACTGTAACTTATTAAAGATGTATGTAAAAGGAAAATGTTTTGATGCAGTTTTGGAGCTGGTATACTCATCATTCATTTAGAGTGCCACTGTTCTAAATTTGAACTACAATTTATTAAAAAAGTCTAGTTACGTTGAAACAAGTCCATAGTTGCTTTTTTTAAGGAAAAAAATCTAATCGATTTTTAAATAAAGACATGTTTTACATGAAAAGAAATGTTTTCAGATTATTTTGAAGAGATCTGGGATCTCGAGGCTGGAGTCCTCAAGAGTGTTTACGAGGAGAGCGCCCTGTTGCGAAGTAACGGTGGATGGCCCCTTCCGGACGAGATCGACCGCTGGAGACAGTCGGAAGTGGGCCGAGAGGTTGGTAGGCCCCCGGCTCGTGGGGGCTGTCCGGCCCGTCCTACGTGCTTGGGTAGCGTGTGCCCTCTCTACCGTCGACCTCAGTCAGCTCCTCACAGGGCATGGCGTATTCGCCAAGTACCTGTGGGAGGTGGCTGGGGTGGAGCCGGACCCCGTGTGTCGTCACTGCTCAGGTGGCGTCGTGGACACGGCGAGGGACCGGTCGCGTATCGCCCTTACGGGCCTTGTCGGTAATGATTTGTCGCTGCCGGCTGTGATCCAAGCCATGGTCGGCAGCCAACAGTGTTGGGCCACCGTCACCTCGTTTACTAGTGAGGTGATGGCGGCGAAACGTGAGGAGTTCCGGGTGCGGGAGCGTACGGGACAGACGCTCCCGCCCCGCCGTCCGGTTCGGGGGCGTCGACGTGCTCATTAATAGTGTCTGGCCGTGGGCGGAAGGTCGGTGGACCCCGCCCAACCGGCCACTTGGCGACGGGCACCCTTTCTGTGTTCCAGGGGGTGC
Organism: Thumatha senex; assembly: GCA_948477245.1. Lineage (NCBI taxonomy): Eukaryota > Metazoa > Arthropoda > Insecta > Lepidoptera > Erebidae > Thumatha > Thumatha senex. The sequence continues at coordinate 18,685,979 of OX419748.1, forward strand.
GCACTTTTTGCTCACACCCGTACCGGCCGCTCTCACCTTCTCTGCTTACAGAGGAGTGCTCGAGAGCGGTGGAGGTGCGGGCTAGGTCTTCAGCTCCTTAGGGAGCTCCGGGGTGGTCGCTTATCGACCGCCCCGAGACGGACTCCTACGTTCTAGGGTGCCCCTTGCCGGCTCGCAGTGATTTAACCTCAGGCCTACCCTGCGAGTCGGTTTTAAGGTGAGGCGGAACACCGCGGGGTTTAGTGGGTAGGACGGCCCTCTCTTACGGGCCGGGAGCCCCCGCAGCAGGGATGATGGTGCGTAAATACCCGGGTGCGGGGAATACCCGCGAAAATTAAAAAAGAAACGTAATAGGTGGTGACCCCTTGCCGTGTTGAAATAGACATACGCAGGTTGTGGCTACCTAAAATTAAATAATATAATATCTAATAATATTCTACATAATATTTATGAACAAAAATTCTATACATACCAATTTATTACTTAACTATGAAGGTGAAATAATAACGGAAGTTGAGGTTACAGAATTTTTAGGTATATACATTATATCCATCACGCCTTATCCCCGAAGGGGTGGCAGAGGCATATTATATGCCCACTTTTCACCGTGTGGTTTCCTGTCCCACGTAATAGGTGGTGAGCCCATTGCCGTGTTGAAATAGACAGACGCAGGTTGTGGCTACCTGCTGTTGAAATTTTTCAAGCCACCCATAAGGCCTTCAACCAAGCTTAACGACTGCCATTTTACTGGCAACCGGGACCAACGGCTTAACGTGCCTTCCGAAGCACGGAAACGCTCGCAAAATGTAAATGCCACAAAGTGGTCACCCATCCGAGGACCAGCCACAGTGAAAGTTGCGTAACTCCGTGATCGTTTACAGAACACTGAGACCGCAGGAATATATTTACATTGATTCAGATTTAAACTGGAAGACGCAAGTTGATCAAATCTGTAGTAAATTCAGTTCATTTTCATATGCCCTGTAATTCAGTTCATTTTCATATGTTTATGCTAAGAAAAGTAGCTAACCTAGCGACACTGTTCTTCTTCTTCTTTTCGTTTTGCTTAGCTACTTTACTATTTTGCCTAAAATTGGAATAGATTTTTCACCAAATCCAGTGACGTTGACATGACAATTGAAAAGTGACTTTGACAGATTGTGTTTCCTAAAATTTTATGTGACATGACATTCACATCTGCTCCAGAATCCAAAATACAGTTAATTTCATAATATTAATGTTCCATGAATTTTTCGGACAACAATTGTTTGTATTTGACACTGAACTGCTTGGATATGAATTATGTGACTCAAAATTATGCAAAGTATGACATGAATGAGAACTGTGACTATAGGTACTAGACAAATTATTGTGAGTGTGACATTGACTGACTGTTAAAATTATTACTAAAAGTATGACTGTTGCTATGTGGACTGAATTGAGATCTCTTGGACTTCAAGACTCTTTGACAATGACTAAAGGGTAAGACCTGACTATTTTTTTGACTTATTGACTGATTGTGTAACAAATTTTTGTTGTTTACATACTGACTTTGACCTCTATTTTGACTATGTAAAATAAATTATGCACTATTAATAATACCAACAAAGTTGTTTTGACTAATATCTTTTAAATTCATGGAAGTAAACGATTGCAACTAACTGACTATTTTTATTTTTAAAACAATATTTAGCAAAATGACCAAAAGAATTACATGACCGGCATTGTACTCCTGCTGCTGGGCACTTGTAGCGATGACTGCCCTAAGCGACCACACGTTGACTTAGACTGCCTAGGCTGCCTAGGGCTGGGAGATTTCCTGCGATGGGACACCTGACTTGAGTGACTTGACTGAATGGAAGCTCGCTGTCGACGATCTCCTCGACTACGGCTCCTCTGACGAAGTTGCATGACGCTTTCACTAGCGGCCTCCATGACAATTTTATCAGCATCCTGCTGTGCGACGACTAGAGTTTTCGCCAGCTCACGCATCCCCTCATAGGTCAAATTCGGTTCTTGTAACAATCTTTGTCGTACATGTGCTAAATCCAAATTTAGATTTGCAATGAAAATATCCCTACTGAGCGATTCTCTAAGCGTTTCAAATTCGCAATCCTTGTTTTTGTTTTCGAGATCGGTCAAGAAATCATCGATTTTTCTGATTTTGAAATATCATCATCATAGCTCATAGTAATATTTTTTCTAGGTTCAAAATAGTTATTGAATTTGGTCTTGACATCTTTTAGTGCATTAGTTTCAATGCTCAGATTAAAGGTATTAAAATTTTCTAAACCTTTATCTCCAATATGGTGCAACAAAGTTGCAATCTTACGTTTCTCTGACGCCTGTTAACAAATGTAAATCTAAATTTTGATACCTCTTTTTCCACGTTTTAGCGTTATTATTCGAAAAATCAGCCGATATATTTAAATTCTTCAAGGATCTATACATGGCGTTGACGCCACCATTTTCTAACATATTGCTTTTCAGTTTCTTCTTGGAAAATTTTCTTAGAGACGTTCGTTTACTTCTGACACCATGTTGTGTGTTGCTAAATGATAGTCAATCTTCAGTAGATTCCATTTATTTGTTGTACAATTACAGTTTATAGTTCTATTCAGACGGAGCACATCGGGCTCGCGCCATTGGCAGGAAGTAAGAGAACTCTAGAGATGTGACACATTGACAAGCAACCGTAACTAGTGATGTAACACTAGGGTCTTAGAAGATTTTTCCAGGGTCAGCAGCGCAATTGCAGCACCTCTGGTATTGCAAACGGCCTTCGATCTGGTGGACAGTATACTTGTCTGCGACCGACGAGGGTTTTAAAAAATCCTGCCAATAATCATGTTAAGTTTTTCGCCCACTCTATATAATTGCTTTATTAATCGTACGCGTCACCAAGTTCTCCCTCGGGGATCAGGGGATATACATTACTTCATCATGAGGATTACGCAACACCCCGAAGGCACAGTGAAATTAGCTTTTGATATAAAAGCCCTAAATAAGAGCCCTAATAACCGATATCACAGGGATCGACAAAAAACACACATTAGGAGGGATGGGCACTAACGGTACTAATTCGACGAGCAGCTCTCCTGGCGCAGCACCTCCTCTGCAGAAAACCGCGGTAATAGTAACCAGGCCCTGCTGGGTTATGTTCTCCGTCGGTGAGCAGGGTTCCAGAGCTCATTGGGGTGACTCTGTGCCGGTGACTGCGAGACCGGAGGTTTATCTGCCTAAGCTGTCATGCCCGGACGATGTAGTGTACGTCTTACTTGTATGTAGTCTTACTTGATGTACCCTGGCTACAAGCTTGAGAACAAATTTAGGCGACAAGCCGGGGTATGTATGTACGTCCGGGATATCTGCTGTCGCAATCTTAAGAGCCTAGAAGACAGGGGCCTGTCTACATTATGGGTACGTGTGGATCACGATGGCCACACCTGGATCTACGCGTGCATTTACAGGTGTCACAGCTGTGACGCGGATACAGTTCGCCTCTTTGACCACCTGCAAAAAATGACTGACAAAGTCATTGAGCAGTATCCCTTCGCAGAGATAGTGATGCTGACGGACTTCAGCGGTCACCTTGTTGATTGGTTGGGTTAGGTTGGGTTTGCCCTGACCTATGGGTTCTCCCAACTGATTAATTCTCACACGAGGATACCAGACAGGGAGAACGACCAAAGTGCATTGCTGAACCTCCTGCTAATTTCGCGTTAGGACGGATTCATCACCTCAGTGGATGCGCCGCTTGGCACATCAGACCACTGGATTTCTTGTGGCCTAAACCGCCGCAGCCTAATAAGCGCCGGCATGTATGGCACTACAAGGCAGTAGACTGGGATGGACTGCCAGAGTTCTTTGCGTTGTACCCGTGGAGGCAGCTTTGCTTCACTTCAGACGATGTGGAGTCCTGCGCTGCAGCAGTTGCTAAGAGGATCTTGGCGGGTATGAAATGTTATATTCCTCTCCGCTGGATTCCCGCAGGGACCAAAAAGCGACCGTGGTTTAATCGGCTTTGCAGAGAAACTAGAATGCAAAGAACTCGGCTTATAAAGCTTCGACCACGGCTCGGGCTAATAATGTCATCAACATTTCTTAAGTGTTACGCAAACTAAATGCCGCATCGAGGTCGAGCAAAAAAGCAATTGCCAAGGCTAAATTCGATTTCATAGACAGAATTGGTGAACGATTAGCAGGCTACCCTTCTGGGAGTCATGAATTCGGGTCACTTGCCAAAGATGTCAAAAGAAACTTTTGTCGGTCTGGTTTACCACCCCTACTTAAAACTAACGGTAGTTTGGCTCAGAGCGAAAAGAAGAACGCTTCTGGGGTCTCTCTCTCAACTATGGACGACGGGGGCGCTTGGCGGCCTGAAATCCCGTGGTTTGGAACTTCCATGCCGGAAATTAAATTCACACAGCGGGAGGTCCAGCAAGAGCTTCAGCCCCTCGCTGTTTATGAATCTAATGTGCCAGACGGTATACCTGCGGTGCTACTTAAACAGTGAGGTCCTAGTGAGGTAGCTGTGTACGGTACCTACACGTCTTTTCACGCTTTCATATTCCATGAGACAAGTCCCGGCTTCATGGAAGACCGCGAATGTGCATCCTGTGCCTAAGAAGGGTGACAGGACTGATCCATCTACTTATTCCTCTCTTTTATCTAAGGTGATGGAGCGTGTAATCAATACACAGCTCCTGAGATATCTGGAAGAACACGACCTGCTCAGTCACCGGCAGTATGGTTTCCGTTACGGTCGCTCGACTGGCAATCTTCTTGTGTATTTTACACACCTCTGGGCGACGGCTATCGAGCGTAAGGAAGCGGCTCTAGTAAATTATCGATATCTCTAAGGCCATTGACCGTGTCTGACACCGTGGTCTTCTATCGAATTAACGATCCTATAGACTGCCCAGGGAACTTTGCGAATGGGTATCCATCTTTTTGGCCGGTAGAACTATCAGAGCCGTCGTTGACGGCTGCTGTTCGGACTACATAGTCATAAATGCTGGGGTCCCGATGAGCTCAGTGTTGTCACCCACCCTGTTTTTGCTGCATATCAATGACAAACTGACGGAATTCATTGCTATGCAGATGATAGCAACTGTGACACGGGGTGACACTTATTACACGGGTCGCTCCAATATCCCCCGGTCTGCAGTGGAAGAAAGTCGTGCACAACTTGTATCTGAAATCGAGGCTACTATTGAGGAGGACAAAATCTTGTCCAATTTAACCCTACCACTACTTAAGTTTTTGCAATCACCACTAAAAAAGCCCCATTTACTGTGGCGTCGCAATTCCAGGGCACACATCTCTCAATCTCCAATAGTATTGGGATCCTTGGTGTTAAAATTCTAATGACGTTCAATACCTTAGTCATTTGAAGAAAGAAAGTAAGAAAAATCATTTATTCAGTGCATTACAATTGTTTGATAACTACTAACATTGTAGCGAGGTGCAAGTTTCTCATTGCTTCCATTTTAAAAAAAAAATAAAAAAAAAAATATCCATCACGCCTTATCCCCGAAGGGGTGGCAGAGGCATATTATATGCCCACTTTTCACCGTGTGGATTCCTGTCCCACGTAATAGGTGGTGAGCCCATTGCCGTGTTGAAATAGACAGACGCAGGTTGTGGCTACCTGCTGTTGAAATTTTTAAGTTTTTTATATTTTTTTTTTGCTTCCATTTTAAGTATGTTGTATTCATTAAAATATGGCGTTACATGGCTTCTTCGTGGTATGTCGAAACAATATCGAGCACACGCGTTTTGGACGCGTTGAACGAATTTAGAGGACAAGGTGAAGCTGCCCTTCAAAAAGCACGGCGTGCTCAACAGGGCGCAGCAGTACTTTACTGTCGAGCAAACACTGCTCCTCTATAAATTGCAAGTGCGACGCAAGAGGCTTTATTCCGGTACGCTTAGATTGTGGAATGAACCCTGAATTCCCTGCTTGGAATTTCCCGAACGTGTATAGTATGGGGTTCTTCAAAATGGGTCTTAGAAGGTTTTTAAAGGTTCCGCAGCGCGAGTGTTGCACTTCTGGTGTTGCAAACGTACATAGGCTATGGTGACCACTTTCCATTAGATGGGCCATATGCTAGTCTGGCACTTCAGTGGTATAAAAAAGAGGGAAGAAGTTCTGAGTTCTTTAGTCAAGGAGTGAAACAGCATTTTGCAGATTCATCAACTTGAGAATTACAACACTTACCAGGTAACATTGGTCCCTTCAAGAAAATTTCTGTAGGTTTATACTGGCCTAGCCTATACTATCTATCTTTACTTACTGAGCTTAACATCCCTGTCAAGTTTTCTGACGATCACCGGAACGATGGTGTGTATTCTCATGCTCTCCTTTATTACAGCCTCCAGGTACAACAGCTTTGATAGATCCCGTTTCTCCACGTCTCTGTCTCCGTCACCAAGAACTTCTTTTAATCTAAGGATTGATTAAAAATAATAGATATATAAAAGTAAGGTAAGTAAGGTGAATGCTGTGGAGATGCGATCACTTCGAAAATTTTTCGGTGTAATTTTCGCCGACCGAATACGTAACTAAGTGAATATGCAAATGAAAATATCTTTATTCATGTAGGTCACAAAATAACGAACACAACACAACATTATGAACGTAAAAATTATTGCTTCTACATTTACATTTACTGCCAGATTCACCAAGCAATAGGTGGAGCTTGAGGAAGAACCTGGCAATAAAACTCATGGCCACTCATTTTAAATCGTCAGCAATTACATTATTCGAATGAATCTTGTGTTATATTATCTACTTGTCTTGAATCTGCATATATATGTTGTATTTTTTTACATATTTTTTTTTACATTCTCCAGTTTAAATAATTTGAAACGCCAGGCAACTAAAGGTATGGCTGCGTTTAGTCCCGGTAATACCTAATATACATAATTATATGTAATTTGGCTTTGTTATTGTGTGAGCACTATGTAGACTTATTTGTAATTTTGAAATTGACATGATAGTTGCTGTGTAGTTTTTGGGTATGTCATGCTCGCCTACGTGTCCTGGCAGTGGTGGCGTATGTATCGGGTCGCCTTGTTCCCTACAATACGGTTGAGCAAGGCGATGGCTGATATATGCGTCATACTCGTGAACGGGTGCCGTCTGTTGGGACTGGTCAGCTCATAGCTGTTATAGCAATTGTTACAAATAATATTATTTAAATTTAAGGCAAACTAGGTTTAGTCGACCTTTCTCACATAAATTCAAAGGAACTATGTAAGTGTAATTTTAATGAACACAACATTTATTTTGTTCTTTTTTTTTGTAAAATTTCACTACTGTATAATTGGTCAAATATCGTGTTAATCAAACTGTATCAAATGGCGGTTAGAAAAGAGTGGCCATGAGTTTTATTGCCAGGTTCTTCCTCTGGCTCTACCTATTGCTTTGCGAATCTGGCAGTAAATGTAAATGTAGAAGCAGTAATCTTGACGTTCATAAGTGTTACTTTGTGACCTACATGAATACATGATTTTTTTTTGTGTGTACGTTTACATAATTAAAAATATATTTTATTTTAAACAGTATTGTCTATTATGTTTTTATTTTTAAATTACATTATGTTTACTATGTTTATATATTTATTTTTATATTTGTATATTTATGTGTGTTGACTTAGAGCGAAGCTTATCCCAAGCAGGGAGTGTAAACAGTTTGATCAACTACGATTACGATACGATTTTCAACAGTGTAAACAGTTTGATTAACTACGATTATTAATCATGCCATTCTCGAGTTGACCGAATGTTAGCTCCAAAAAGTATTAAACATGCATAATTGGGCGGATATAGATCACACTCTACAGTCGCAAATAAAAATCAAAATGATGGTATAGTCATCTTTACTAATATACAGTTCATGTACAAAATGTGAGTGAACGATACTTTAAACGTGGAAGCTGTCTAGTATGTGAAATAGGTAACAGTGTAAGCATTCTAGCTATATAACAGTCCCCATCATTATCTACTGCAGAACAGCTAAATAGTTTCATGGACAGCCTTAATAAGGTGTACAGCGACCTTAATACTCGCACTGTGATCCTGGTAAGGGACATAAACATTAATTTAAGTTCAAACAATTCTGACACAGTTTGTAACCAATACATTACTCTTAACGCGTCATATGTATGTTTAATACAAATATGCATCTAACTAAAGAACATAGGTGCCTAGATCATATATTTATTTATTAACAAAGGAAGGTTTTCAGGAGAATACTGAGCAAAAATCATTTACGGAAGCTAATAAACTAACAACAGATTTCGTATATGATATTAAATCAGATTATGAGAGTTTTGCCAGCGTTTTAACAAAGAGAGGTTTTACCAAGAAAAAAATCCATAAATATATGCCCTGTAGGTCAGGTGTGTTTTACAGACTATATAAATAGGGATAAATCAGAAAGATGGAAAGAGGTATATTTCGATGAACTATTGTCAAGAGTTAAGAAGGTATTGTTTTTAAAAAGTCCTCCTCTTAGTATTAAGCTGAATTGATATCCAAATGTTGTGTAGAGTAGTTATACTGTTAATAGTAGATAACTTATCTGATTTGCCTGTACCGAAAAATATCTATAAGTATATCAATAGATAACACAGAAAAATTTATAAAATTAAACATTATGAAATGCACGATCAATTCAACTTAAATTAACTGATTTTGAAAATTTATTAATCAAAGAAAAAGTTCATATTGCTATCCTAATTCTAATTGGAACCTGACAGTCCCTTAAAAGTAACAAAAAATTCCAGTGTTGCTTTACCAGCCTTCCTATCTTCTGTCCATAGTTCAGCAAATCTCATAAGTAAAATTTTAAGGGCACCTTCTTAAACTTTGAGATTGCTGGCTTGGAAAAAACTAGAAATGCTTTCTTAATTGCATGCCCAGGTCAACATTTTCCAGTTCAGTCGGACAAAGAATTAGTCTACCTATTCAAAGGGGGAACGCTGCCAGTATTTTCGGAACCTTGCCTAAAGGGACTCCTTTTAATATTATATTTTATAGTTATATATCATATATTTAAGGTTATTTAATAATTTGTATTTATTCAATTGTATTCTTATAAATAAAGTTATTTATAGTAACGAATTATATAATATATCGTAAAGACCGTGTTAGCTACGTCACCCGAGAAGCTCAATGTGAATAAAATTAGAACATAAGAATATTAATTGTAAGAATAGCGATAAGTATAACTAAAAATAAATAAAGAAACAACCGTAGATAGGTCTAGATATAATTACATTGTATATAGTTAGGCGCGTTTTGTTTTACTCCCGCAACACCCCACTAGTTACTACCGAAACACCCCACTAGTTGCGGGCCGAATTTGTAGATATAATAAGCGCACTTTTGTACGACCGATACGGTTCAACGGTTCTGATACTTTACGGCTCAAGAAAATAAATCAAGAAAAATCCGAAGTTGTTTCTCTGCCTGGAACCCCTGCCCTGAAGCCACATCAGCGTGAACATACGGACAAGGCATTCTTCAGACCGGATCAGCTGCAACAACCTACAGGGCGACGAGAGCGAAATATCGTTTCTATATAGTCCACTCGCTCTCGCCGTCCGTAGCGACCACCTATTTTAGGGACTACTACCACCTTGGTCCCTAACAATTTCTGCTCCTTCGAAGTTCCGGATTGGAAGAATTGAAGAATACAAGTTCTGAAGATGCCCACAATCAGATCTACGTCACCAGGGCCATCCAGGAAAAACGAAGTCACAACGACCGAAGAAACATCCGATTGGTCCATGCTGCCACGACGGAAACGGAGACGTCTGCAACAAGATCCACAACGGAAGCATCCAGAATCTGCCGCCAGACCGCCGCCGCCACTGCAGGGAACGCTGCGAGGAAAACGAATCGAGCCGCCGCCGCTGCTGCCGCCGCTGCCGCCAACACTGCCGCCGTCGGTACAGCCACTAAGTCGTCACAGCACACGCCCGCCGCTGCACCTGGCCCGTCGAAGCAAACTACGCGTCCGCCTACGTATCTGTCGCGACCGAATCCGAAGAACCTTGGAGGCACGCCTACAGTACCACCGTTCGCGTCTTCGGAGACCCTGGTACCGCGCTCAAAACCGACTGCGAGGTCAACAAAGTCCACCAAGAGGACAGAAATCGAAGCCCGACTGGAACTATAGAAGAAGCAGTTAGAAGCCGCCCAGAAAGCAGTAGCTCTAGCCGAAACGGAGTTAGAGTTAACGCAGTACCAGTCAGAGGAAGAATACGATGAAGAATTCGAGTTGAACAAATCCACGCACGTCGAAGAATGGGTGAATCATACCAACACATTCCTGGAAGCGCCCAGGGAAGACAACCAGAAGAAAGGACTAACTCAAAAATCGGAACTCAAAGAACTCGCCGACGCTATCATCACCGCCGCAAACCAAGGCGCGAACCGTCCAGCCAAACCAAGCCCCCCCGAAGATATGGGACCTACCAAAATTCAACGGGTCCCACGAAGATTGGCTGCCATTCAAGAGAGCCTTAACGTACAGCAGAACACTGTGTACCAACGTACATAACATGGCGCGACTACGAAAGTCAATCAAAGGCACCGCGAAGGAAGCAGTGCGAAGTTTACTCTTCGTCGCATCGGATCCCGAAGATATTATGGCTGCCCTGGAACAAAGATTTGGGAGCCCGGACCAATTGGCGTTATCCGAACTTCAGAAGATAAAAGAACTGCCACGCGTCGGAGACACATCAAGAGAAATATACATCTTCGCGAGCCGCATCGACAACGCCGTGACCTCCATTAGTGCACTAAACAAACCGCACTACCTACACTCGCCGAAAATGTGCAAGAACATCATAGAGAAGCTCTCACCCATACTTCGATACAGATGGTTCGACTACAGCGCCCGCGCCGGCGAGGAAGAACCCGAACTAAAGAAAATAAGAGGATTTCTCAACAGTGAAGCCGAACTATGCAGCATGCACGCGCCCCCCGACGCAGCGACGGTCAAGAAGAGAATTACTGAGAAAAGGCGTCCTGTCAACACGGTTCGAGAAGGAGTCACACGAACATGACACCGTCGCCGCAAGTCAAGAAGGCTACAAGAAGTTCTGTTTTCACTGTGAAGGAGAACACTGGATCAATGAGTATCCTACGTACAAGGCGTGCTCCACAGAAGAAAGGTGGACAGTGGCCAAGTTAAAAAAAATGTGTTTCCATTGCCTGCGCCGAAGACACGTGCGGACCACATGCAGGGGACCCGCATGCAGAAGATGTCAACGCCCGCATCACACGCTGTTGCACTCGGAGCTCGCGAACAAACCCGCGGCACCGCCACAGCAACAAGCGAACTTGGAAAACGAAGAAAAACAAGAAAAGAGCGTGGTGTCCAAGCCCGTGGACGTCTACGGACCTAAGGAGTCCACCCGCGTCTTAGCGCTTCTCGACGAAGGATCTACGGTGTCACTATTAAACGCCGACGTCGCCCAGCGCATCGGAGTCACCGGTAGAGAAGAACCTCTCGTTTTGGAAACAGTGGGTGGCAAGATCATCGAGGAATGGGCTCTCAGAAGATGAACCTGAAGATTAAAGGGGCTCACAGAAGAGATAAACGAACCTTGAGAGGCGTACGCACCGTAGAAGAACTGAAGCTTTTACTGTAAACCATAAGCAAAAAAACAATAGAGGGGTGCAACCACTTAAGAAACAAAACTGGCGAGCTCCTGTATGAAAAAGAGAAGCCGTCCCTGTTGATCGGTCAAGACAACTGGGACCTCATAGTCTCCCGCAAGATATTGAAAGGAAAGCCGAACGAGCCAGCAGCGTCACTCACCAGTCTAGGGTGGGTTCTACATGGTTGTTGCACCGGAGTCCGTGGATTACGTGAGCCACTGCCGTAGCGTGAACACAGAAGAAGAGATCGGAAACCCAATTAAAAGGCATTTCGACTTAGACGCCATCGGAATACAACAGCGGTATCCTAGCAACGACGTCCAGAGCAATCGTGAGGCACCACTATATGGACGACTACTTGCAGAGCTTCGCGACGATTGAACAAGCGAAACGAGTAGCAGAGAGCGTCGACCGTGTTCACAAGACCGCCGGGTTTGAACTACGTCAGTGGGCGAGCAACGAATAACAACCATTAGCCAGCCTGAAGCATGAAGAAAATCCTACAGAAAAGAGAATCGGGCACGAAGAGAAGACACTCGGGATGCGTTGTTGCATAAAAAAAGACGCACTAGCATTCAACGTCGGCTTCAGGAACACTCCCGAGGACGTCTCCAGCGGCAACAGACCCCCAACGAAAAGAGAAGTCACTAGCGCCGTGATGTCTACATTCGACCCCATGGGACTCGACGCCCCGGCACTAATCAGAGGGCAGATCTTAATCCAAGATCTATGGAGAACCGGGGTGACCTGGGACGAGCCCGTAAGCGAAGACCAACGAAGCGCCTGGGACCAATACATAGAAGACGTCAAGGGTCTACTAGAATTGACAATACCACGCTGCCTGTCGCCCGCCACAATAAGAGGAGAGCTCCACACGTTCGTGGATGCCAGTGAAACTGCATACGCCGCCGCCGTATAATGGAGAACAAGAGACTGCGACGGGAAAGTACACATGGGAAATGTGATGGCGGGAAAAGCGAGGGTGGCGCCAACCAGGGCCACTTCAATCCCACGCCTAGAGCAACAAGCAGCGCTGTTGGGCGCGAGACTCGCGAGCAACGTTGTCAAAGAAACGGACCTAGAGGTTACCAACAGAGTTTTTTGATCCGACTTCACCACCGTGCTGCAATGGATAAAAGCTGACCCATGACGCTTGAAGCCTTTCGTCGCTCACCGGTTAGGATAAATAGAAGAGGTCACTAAGCCGCGCGAATGGAGATGGGTGCCTACGAAAGAGAACCCGGCCGACGACGCTACCAGAAGATCGTCGCACCACTTCGACGGTCAAGCGAGATGGTTCACGAGCCCCACCTTCCTCTATCAACCGGAGGTAGACTGGCCACGAAAAGACCAGAGAGTGTCGTGAAGAACAGAAGAGCACATGCGCCGCGGTCGTCGTGAAGGAACGATTGCAGTTGTCCGACCCACACCGTTTTAGCTGTTGGACACGATTGTTGAGAGGTACTGCAAGAATCTACATGTAAGGTGATCGGTGCCGCAAAAATAAGAGTGAAGAGAAAGAAGAGCGAGCCACGGGAAAGTATCTGCCTATCCCAAATAGATACCTCGCGAGGGCGCGAGACGCGCTTTTCACTCTTATTCAAGGCGAGTCGTTCCCCAAAGAAATAGCAAGCTTGAAGACAGGAAAACGAATTAACTTCGTGAACCGTCTCAGAAACATTGACGTAAATTTATATGAAAAAGGCATATTACGTCTAAGTAGCCGTACCACGAAGATTGAGAAACACGAAGGATTGCCGGTTCTAGACGGGAAGCATAGGATAGTCCGTCTCCTTATAGAACACTATCACCGACGCTTACATCATGGGAATCATTCGACAGTGATTAACGAGATAAGGCAAATGTATTGGGTCTTATCACTACGTAACGCAGTACGAGAGATAGTCCATCGCTGTCAATGGTGTATCATGCGAAGAAAGAAGCCTGAACCGCCGCCGCAGGGTAACCTTCCAGAAGAGCTCCTCGCACACCACTGTGCGCCCTTCACGTGTACGGGGGTCGACTACTTTGGTCCCATGCACGTGACGATTGGCCGCCGACGAGATAAGCGATGGGGGGCCCTCTTCACCTGCCTGACTACGAGAGCCGTGCTGGAGCTAGTCCCATCACTCACGACTATCTCTAGACTATGATCATGGCGCTAAGACGAATGGCTGTACGGCGGGGAACACCGCGCGTCCTCTACAGCGATAACGGCACGAACTTCGTCGGTGCGGACAACGAATTTAAAGAAGAGGCCAAGAAGATCAAGAATGAAGAACTTATAGAAGCCGCCGAAAGAAAGGGTATAACATGGAAATTTATACCCCCAGGAGCACCAAATCTGGGTGGGTCCTGGGAACAAATTATACGTAGCGTAAAGACAGCGCTTCACGCCACGCTGGGAGAAAGAAGCCCTCCAGAAGAGATCCTGAGCACGTTGATTACCGAGGTCGAGCACACATTAAACTCTCGATCCCTGACTCACCTGTGCGTCAATCCAGCTGACGAAGAGGCATTGACCCCGAACCACTTCCTGATCGGTAGGTAGTGCGGAATGACGGTGATGGGACAACACGACGATACTAACCTCGTGGGGAAGCCCATTTGGAGGTCGGCGCAGCGGATGGCAGATCACTTCTGGAGTCGCTGGCTGAGGGAGTACCTTCCATGTCTCATGCCTAGAAAAATGAACAGACAACGGGACGCAGAGTTCAAACGAGGTGATATTGTGATCATCGCAGACTCCTCACTACCTAGAAACACGTGGCCGCGGGGTGTGATAGAAGAAACCTTCGCGGGACCAGACAACCGAATACGAATAGTGAACGTGAGGACCCGAGGAGGACTCATGCGGCGCCCTACATCGAGGGTGATCCTGGTGACTTCGCGACCTCCAGATGGAGCGCCCGAGACGACGTGCGTTGGCGGGGAAACTGTTAGCTACGTCACCCGAGAAGCTCAATGTGAATAAAATTAGAACATAAGAATATTAATTGTAAGAATAGCTGGTTGAGCGGGCGAGGTAAATAAATACAAAATGGACTGTATTTGCGGGGAAAGACTAAAATGAAATTTACACGCGATTGTCGACGGATAAAGTTATGGAAAAACAGGAATATGCACACTACCTTGCTGCTTGCTGCGAGATGCTGAGGTGGAGGCCGCCGGGGGCGTCCCTGGACTTGAATTCCTGGTTTCCTTGCACGAAAACACTATTTTTCCATGGAAAATACAATTATTGCGATAGTTGGTTCGATGCGGCCGCGCGCGCGATTATTGTAGGACAGACTGCCAGCCCACAATCGTGGTCGCTGCCCGTGAGGCTAGCGGCGCGAGCGCAGGTACTTGCGCGCGTAATACAGCTGTCTCGCTCCTCCTTTATGCGAGACAAGGTAGGTGCGAAAGAGAAATGGAATAAAGGGGAGCGGGGGGAGTGTCGACAACTAATTAATCAAAAACAAATGCAGATCAGCGATGCAACATAGAAAAAATAACGCGGCTACTCCTTTATCATTTACCGGCGCAACCATTTCCCCCCGGCTTGAAGGGTTACCTTCGAAAACGGAACAACTGACTATACAGCCACTAAGCTTTAGCTGCTAAATAAACAAATGCTATCGAACTAAACTAAACCTAATCGAACAAGATAAATTTGTTATTGAAGTTACTGTTGATTAGGCAAAGGACAAAGACGAATAACTGGTCGCAAGTACGAACCAGTTGCGGTTTTAACGCGAACTATACGGGTGATCCCATTTGACCCAGGGAAAACTTCTACTACCCCAAGAGGCCAATGTAATGGAGGCATATTTTCAGTTAAAATAACTACGACAGTACCGACAGCAATAGGGTTCGATGGAGTATCCCATTTCTGACGTGACAGTAGCGTATGCATGTATTGGGTGTAAGGGGCCCCACCAAGATCTTCGGGGCCCAAGTCAACCTCCCGTGCCAGTGCGTGCACCTGCTGATTAACGGACGAGGCTCTGGCGCTGGCTTCCCCCTCTGGGGTTGGGAGGTCTGAGGGCGTCGCTCCCATAAAAGCCACCCGCCGAAACAAATAATGAAAAGAAGTAAAAGGAATGCTGCTAGGGATAGGGCGCCGCCGCAAAACGGCGCGCAGGAGCCCCGCCCGACTCCTGTGGCAAGTGGGCTAGGGCTGCCGTGTGTCGGGCCAGCACGGCTAAAGAAGTTAGCCCCAACCCGAATCCGCTTCGCATCTTGGAACATTGGCACGCTGACTGGGCGTGCGGTAGAGTTGGCCGAAGTACTCTCCAGGCGGAGGGTGGACGTGGCGTTCCTGCAGGAGACTCGGTGGAAGGGCAACAGAGCCCGGCCTTTGCAGAAAGGCTACAAGCTGTACTACACGGGTGCGCCTGGTGGGGAGAACGGGGTGGCCGTGGTGCTCTCCGAAGGGCTGCAGAGCGGCATCTTGGAGGTGAAACGCTGTAGCGACCGGCTTATGATCGTGAGGGTGCTTATCGATGGGATTATTACCCACCTGATAAGTGCCTACGCGCCACAGGCCGGTTGTAGCGACGCCGATAAGATGTCGTTTTGGGGCCAACTCGAGGGAGTGCTTCGGAGCATTCCGTTGTCACAGGGAATCGTTTTGGGCGGCGACCTAAACGGTCATGTGGGTGAGAGGTGTGAGGAGTTTGAACGTGTTCATGGTGGTTTTGGATACGGCACCCGCAACACTGAAGGAGAAACTATCCTCAGAACGTGTGCGGCTGCCGATCTGGCCATTGTGAACACGTATTTCAAAAAGAAATCCGAACATCTCATCACCTACAAGAGCGGGAGGCGTACAACTCAGATCGATTTCCTACTCACTAGGCGACACAGCATCGGCAAGGTGGCCAACTGCAAGGTCATACCCGGTGAGAGTCTTACTGCACAACACCGTCTCCTTGTCATGGACCTCTGCGTGAAGCCTAAAGGCAAACGCATCGAGCGGTGCCAGCGCCGCATCAGATGGTGGCTGCTTGATGAAACTAGGTCCCAGGAGTTCGTCTCAGCTGTCGGTGACAAGTGCACCGACACTGAAGGCGAACCAGTTCAAGATTACTGGGACAAAGTTCAGGCGGCCATCCTTGGAGCGGCGAAGGTGGTGCTCGGTGAGTCTAAGGGTGGACGCAAATGTGACAAGGAAACTTGGTGGTGGAACGACGCAGTCCTGAGGGAGACCAGGGAGAAGAAAGCCCTCTTTAAAAAGTGGCAAGCGACCGGATCTTCCGAAGACCGCGACGCGTACAGGGCTGCCAAGCGCGCCACAAAGAGAGCTGTAGCCAGAGCCAGACGAGACCACTTACAACCTTTGTATGATAAGCTGGAATCGTCTGAGGGGCAGAAGCTCATCTATAAGCTGGCGCGCTCCAGGGTCAAAGCGGCACAGGATATATCCAAGTGTCGCTGTGTAAAAGACCCTGAGGGCAACCTGTTAAGCGAAGACCTCGCGGTAAAGGAGAGATGGCGCTCGTACTTCCACGAGCTGCTTAATAAGCAGCATAAAGAGGTGCAGCCTCCGGACCTCCCTCCGAATCAAGGACTAGTGCCACCGGTAACGCCTGGAGAAGTCCTGACTGCGCTTCGCCGCATGAAGAATCGGAAAGCTGTCGGACCCGATGGAGTCCCCATCGAAGCCTGGAAGGCGATGGGTCCTCGCGGTGTGGGCATCTTAGTAAACCTTTTTAACCGCATACTCCTCAGCGGGCAGATCCCAAACCAATGGAGACTAAGTATTATTACTCCAGTCTTCAAAGGTAAGGGGTCAGTGCAGGAGTGCGGGAGCTACCGCGGTATTAAGGTGATGTCCCACACCATGAAGATCTTCGAGAGGATTATAGACTCTCGGATCCGGCAGGAGTGTACTCTCTCGGAGTGTCAATATGGGTTTCGCCCTGGTCATGGGACCACGGACCCTGTTTTTGCCCTGAGGGTTGTCGCAGAGAAATACAGGTCGAAGAACACGCCTCTGCACTGTTTGTTCCTAGATATGCAGAAGGCCTTCGACTGTGTTCCTCGTGCGATGATCTGGTGGGCACTGCGGTCCAAAGGAGTTCCAGAGGTCTATATTGACACTATCCGGGACATGTACTGTGACTCCGACTCAATGGTTCGGACTGCCGTTGGCGACACGAAACCCTTCCCCATCACCGTCGGGGTACACCAGGGTTCTGTCCTTAGTCCGCTTCTGTTCAGTGTAATATTAGACGAATTGTCGGACAGCATCAGAAACCCGCATGAGCAGCCTCCATGGTTGCTCATGTATGCTGACGATATTGCGCTGGCAGACGCGGACAGGGGCAGATTGGTGCGACGTGTAAAGGCGTGGAAGGAGACGCTTGAGAACGGCGGTCTGAAACTAAATGTGGCGAAGACCGAGTACTTGGCACTAAACTCGACAGATCCCACATCCGTCCGCATAGGCGGTGATTTGGTCGAGCGCACGGACCAGGTTAAATACTTGGGATCTGTTTTTCACACGTCCAGTGACATCGATTGCGATGTCAAGTCACGCATTGCTGCCGCGTGGGCCAAATGGCGGGAGATGACCGGTGTCATTTGTGACCCTAAAATGCCGATCCGGTTGAAGGGACAGGTCTACAAAACCATTATTAGACCTGTCCTTTTACATGGCAGTGAGACGTGGCCGATATTGGAGCGACACAAGCAGGAGCTGCGTGTCACGGAAATGAAGATGCTGCGGTGGATGTGTGGAGTCACGCGGATGGACCGCGTGAGGAACTCTCGCATCCGCGGCAGCCTTCACGTCCGTGACATTGCAGACAAGTTGCAAGAGTGTCGCCTTCGTTGGTATGGTCACGTCTTGCGGCAACCGCCGGGCTACGTAGGTAACAAATGTCTGGCCATGTCAGCCCCGCCGGGTCCCGGTAAGAGGGGAAGACCCAAGAAGTGCTGGCTTGACGTCGTAAGGGATGACATGCGTGCCAATGGTCTCACCACAGGGGATGCCGACGACCGTGCGAAGTGGAGGAGAAAATGTAGGAAAGCGGACCCCGGGCGTCGCGAGACGCAACTGGGACAGACGCTCGGATGATGATGATGAGTAGCGTATGCAAATAGTCTGTCCTCCAACGCTTCCAAAACGATTGAACGAGTTTATCCAATAATACATGACGCGAGAGAAGATGAAGTCGATCTGACAGACTATGACAGATAACCAACACAGATTTAAAGTCAACTGCGCGGAAATTGGATTGTTGTTATTTGTTTTGCCCATATTGGGCAAGCGAAGGAAACACAGACCATACAACCTTACCTATGTTGTGTATAATAATAATAATATTAATTAATTGTATTTATAATAATTGTATTTCTATAATAGTAATAATTGTATTTTTATGATGTTAATAATGATTTGATGGTGATAATTTGATAATAATTAATAATATTTAATAATAATAATTTAATATGTATTTTCTTTATTATGAATAACTTGTGCATGTTGAGTATTTTCCACAGTCGTACTAGAGTCGTATTTTCTATTTTTTATTGTTTTTTATCATCTATTATTTAATTATTGGTGACCCTGGCACAACAAGTTAGCGGATTTAATATATGGCGTGCTTGTTTTTGTGTTTTTTGTTGTTTGTTATTATTTTTTTGAAATATATATTGATAATATCTAGGAGCCAGTTGAAAATCAGCGCAGAGTACAGTAATGTGCTCTGCATGAGCTGAACTGGCTTCCTTTTCAGTGTAAAGTATTAATAAATATAAGTAGATATCATATAAGTGTAACGGGAACACTGAATAAATGGTCTTTCTATCTTTCTTTATCTTCCTCTTTCAAAAGCGGGTAAGTATTTTAACGGTGTAACATTCAAAAAGTGCGCTGGAGTCAGTGCAAGCGGCTCCGAGGGATCACTAGACAAGGTTCTACGAAGAGGACGCGTATTCATTACGGCCTCGACTTGAGTGAGCACGGTGCTCAGCTCTTCAAACGTAAAGTGTTTGGAACGCAAAAAATTATGTAGTTCGGAAAGGTTACGACGAGCTCCGACGTAAATTCGTACCGTGGTCCGAATACATTCGAGATACGAAAACCCGACGCGACAAAAATCTTTTAAATGCAGCCATGAAGCATGGCGTGCTCAAATCACCAGATAACTCTATATGAACGGCGCGAGTCATCATACAAACAAAAAGACGAACATAAAATTTCGTGGAGCGTATACCACGACCACGAGAAACTGTTACCCTGAAGAGGCCAGCGTAATCTGTACCCGTGTGTACGAACGGTTTAGCAGCCTGAACAACATGACAAGGACGATGATCGGCCATTTCGGGCGCGATTGACTTCGGGCGAAGTTTGAAACACGGAATACATCTATGAACTATAGAACGAATCAAATTGCGTGCGGAGAGAATCCAGTATTTCTGGCGCAAAATTGACATTAATAAATCTGGACCAGCGTGACAATTCACCCTATGGTGATATTCAACTAAATGATCAACGATATGATCCTTGCGCGGGAGAACTATAGGATGCATTTGATCGTACTCTAATGCGGACTGGCTCAAACGACCACCAACTCGAATAAGGCCATCCTTCAAAAAAGGTTTCAAATGCTGAAAAGCGCGACTACAAGGCTTATTTAATTCCAAATTTCTAATTTCAGATGAAAAATAAAATCGCTGAAGTTCACGAAGCACGATTAACTCAGACTTGTTTAAGTAGAAGGCGGTAACGTGCTCGCGGCGAGGAAGGATTTTCAAAAATCGACAAATAAAAACAACACTACGCAAAAGAATCGACCACGATGAAACACGGCTAGCTAAGATAGGCGACTTTTCGAGCGGTGCGGTAGTAACTAAAGAGGCTTTCTTTTCCTCTGGCGGCGTGGACACAGTAGCGGGGTTGAAAGGACTAACAGGCCATTCATCAGGTGGGGCTTGGCACCAGGAAGAGCCATGGAACCACAACGAATGATCCAAAATCTGTGCAGGTGTTAAACCACGAGACAAACAAACGGCAGGGTTGTCCGTACCTGAGACGTGATAAAAGTTTTGCGGCGCCAATTCTGACTGAATTTTTGCCACCCTATTTGCGACAAATGTATCCCAACGATGGGGCGAAGAATGTGTTCTACCTGTATCTTCTATCTGTATTAATGCGGTGAAATCGGCGATCTGATTCGCTAACACCAATACAAAGAAGCATTTGTCTAATGTCGGCTGAAAGCGCGACAGCGAATGAGCGAAAGTTAACTATAATTTTGTACAAATTACCTTGGAGATTTAGACAACTGTGCAAAATATCGTTTACCGAAACATTCGAACTAGTTTTGTCGCTGCCATCTAAAACAACGCGCAACTTAGTGGTTAGTTTATCCTCGCGGACAACTCCATGGTGCGGTATGGTATATGAAAGAGCGTGCTTCGTCTCTTCGGTTTCGGGAGGCGCGGGTGAAACGAAACCTTTATCCAAATATTCTACTATTACGCCATCGTATGCCTCGTTCAACTTTGGAGATGTCTGCATTTTCCGTTCTAAACAAAAGAAGCATTTTTCGGCTGACTGAAACGAATCGCCAAGAGAATTAACATCACCCTTAAAGGGGAGTGCGACAACATAACGACCATCACTACCGCGAGTAGTCGTGCGACTATAAAACTCTTCACAAAGTTTATCATCCGGGCTGACAATAGGAGGGACGTTCACCTCTTCTATCTCCCAGAATTTACGGACAGCGGAGTTCAGCAGCTCGACGGTGCAACAATATGACACTGTCGAGTTGCAATCAAAATAAGCGAGTGCGGAACCAACAATAACAAACCCAAGAACCGTCTCTAAGGCGAACGGTGCGGGGTGCGATGCGTGACATTGAACCTTACGCTGCAACAGGATGTGCGGGAAAATCGAAGCGCCAACTAATTTCACAAGTGATTTTAGTTCTCCGTAGTATTATAACTTACTTTTGATTTTTTGTTTTAAGTAAGCTTTATGTGCCTGATTTCTCAAACTTATCATCTGCTTGATATTTTCAGTGATCCATGGAGGAGAATCGATTAATAACACGTCACTGTGTTATTAATCGATTATGTACCTTCGGCGCATGTCTATCTAATAAGGCAATGATTTCAACACTAAAACGGCCTACCATATTGTTGACGCACTTTAGCCTTGCAATACTTTGCCAGTCAATACGTGAAAGGTCAGCTTCAAACGACTCCCTACAAATGCTTTTAAGTGGTCGAAAAGAAACCATCTGGGATTTAGACTTTTCCTTTTTAATATTTAAGTCACATACTAAAATTGCATGTGCTCCTAAGTCAGGTATATACTCGGCTATAGCTGATCGAAATTTTAAATCAGTGCAGGCCACATCAATAAGGGTTGCCCTGTTTGCGGTGTAATGTGTTGGAGTAGTAATATATTGCTTTAAATTAAAACAATTCAAGGACGTTATAAAAGTACAGTTACAGAATATGTACAATAACTGTAATTTGCAATGAACAGCTATTTCCAACAACAAATTCAGAAACTAGTGAAAAAGTTGTTTTCACTTGTTTCTGAATTTATCATTACGTAGCAACAAAAACACGTTTCACGTCGACTAATATCAAAACAATATCTATTATTATTAATAGATATAACACAGAAAAATTATAAAATTAAACATTATAAAATAAAATGCACGATCAATTCAACCTAAATTAACTGATTTTGAAAATTTATTAAACCAAGAAAACGTTCATATTGATATCCTAATTCTAATTGGAACCTGATAGTCCCTTAAAAGTAACGAAAAATTTCCGGTGTTGCTTTACCAGCCTTCCTATCTTCTGTCCATAATTCAGCAAATCTCATAAGTAAAATTTTAAGGGCATCTTCTTAAACTTTGGGATTGCTGGCTTGGAAAAAGCTAGAAACGCTTTCTTAATTGCATGCCCAGGTAAAAATTTTCCAGTTACTCCGAATTTACAGAGGAGCTGGGACGAAATAAATCAATTGTAAATTGACTTATAACTATCTTTTGCGCTGTAGTACAGGTTCAGCGCGTGCTAGGCTTTAGGCCGGCACGTGTGAGGCCAGCTACTAGCTTCACGCTCACCCTTCGTCAAATACAGAAACATTTTTTGAGCCTGACACGCTTCGAATCGCAACCTATCTACGGCTTACGGTTCCGGTCTGCTTTCCTCATAAATGTCCCTGTGGCAGTGATGTCGACAAGCTAGAACATCACGGACTGTCATGCCAAAAAGTTGCAGGCCGCTTCTCAAGACATACTGCACTTAATGATATCATACGCCGGTCCCTTGCCACCGTCAACGTGCCAAGTCTACTTGAGCCGACTGGTATTGCAAGAGAATGGACGGTATGAGTTTGATTCCATGGAAGATGGGCCGGGTGCTGGTACGGGATGCAATCTGTTCAGATACGCTGGCACCTTCCCATCTACATGGAACCAACAACAGAGCTGGTGGGCTGAAATAGCTAAGGAAATGCAAATACCCCCTGTATCTAGGCTCCTAATTTGATTTTGTCCCATTCGGTGTCGAGACCCTAGGTCCGTGGGGGTCCTAACGCCATAAGGCTTTTTAAAGAAATAGCAAAAGGTTAGTCGACATCACAGGAGACCGAAGAACTGGCAGCTACCTCGGACTTAGAATTAATCTACCTATTCAAAGGGGAAACGCTGCCAGTATCTTCGGAACCTTGCCTAAAGGGACTCCTTTTAAAATTATATTTTATAGTTATATATCATACTAGCTTTTACCCGCGGCTTCGCTCGCGTAGTGTTTTATATGTAACTTAACATAAAGTTTAATCTTGTCGGCATCGATTGTTCAAACGGTTATTAGATACAATGAATACGTTTATAGGTACACAAATTATCCTGTATTAGGTATTCTGGAAAGTGTTTAAGGTTAATGCTCCACAACGAACCAGCCAGATAATTAAGTACAGGGTGTTGAAAGTTTTATTTTTCTTAGCTATGACCTCATCTGTCAGTCAGTAGGTACACTTCTTTCAGATAAAGCCGTCCTGGGCCCAAAAATTCTTGGTAGACCCCCTATGCACCCTAATGTTAACCTTCTCGTTGCTCTTTGGTCCAATTTATGCGTTTTTGATCACTTTAATCTCTCTACATCACTCCGTCTCATACTATTCAAATCACCACCACCAAAACACCAAAAAAAGTGGTGCTGGTTGGCAGAAGAGGCAATATTAATAGTGACAAACTTTTAAAAATTTTTGATAAGTTATCAAGTCTGCAAGTAAAACAAGTAATTTTGTCCACCTTGCCATACAGCACTGCTATGAGCCACAAGGAAAATCACTTAAGATACAAATTAAATATGAAACTACATACCATGGTATCATATTCCAAAAAAAATTGAATTGTTCGATTGGAACATAATTTTCAATAATAATAGTTTGTTGACATTAGATAGATATTTTCTATCAAAATATCCATTTCCAATTAAAAGTAAATGGTTGCCATGTTACAGGGGACCTGGAAGTGGCTACGGAGTTTGAACATTTTTTCAAAAATGTACCTATATTGACAACAAAATCTCTCCAAGCATCTTCCAGTTCCGCTGAACTTTTATTAGAAGAATCTGTTCTTTGTTGCAGGGATGCATTTGTATTCACAGATATTTGTGCTCAGGACATTGTAAAAACATTTAAATGTATCGAAATTAAGAAAACCGCGGACATTTGGGGATTATCGGTCAAAACTGCATCATGTGTAATTGAGGTAATTGCGCCCCATCTAGCAACTGTGTTTAATGACTGTGTTTCTAGTGGCACATTTCCTGATTTAATGAAACACAGCAAAGTCGTTCCCTTGTTCAAGGCTGGCAGCGCTACAGAGCCGTCTAATTTCCGACCAGTGTCAGTGCTGCCAACTTTGAGCAAAGTATTTGAAAAAATAATCTTGAATCAAATGCTATCCCATTTTAATAGTCATAAAATACTCCATGCGAATCAATTTGGGATTACGAAAGGGCGCTCAACTTCCGATGCTGGTGTTGAGTTATTAAAATGTATTCATGAAGCTTGGGAAGACAAGCACGATGCATTAGGTATATTTTGCGATCTATCAAAGGCTTTTGATTGCGTTCAACATGAAACGCTGTGCAAAAAATTACACCACTATGGAATAAGAGGCAAAGCTCTCGACCTTCTGTCTTCATATTTGAACAATAGAATACAGAGGGTCGATATTAATGGTACACGTTCTGTAGGATCCATGGTTACAATGGGTGTGCCGCAAGGCTCGATACTTGGGCCATTCTTGTTCCTCATTTATATTAATGATTTACCATTTTATGTAGGGGACAGGAATAGGATTGTTTTGTTTGCAGATGACACCTCATTAATTTTTAAAATTAAAAGACAATTAGATAACTATGACGATGTAAACAATGCAATTGCAAGAGTAGTTCATTGGTTCAGCTCAAATAATCTTTGCCTTAATGAAAATAAAACTAAATGTATAAAATTTACTCTACCAAATGTAAAACAAGTTGCGGCCAATGTTCAACTGAATGGACAAGTGTTAGAGTTTGTAGAATCAACTGTGTTCCTAGGTATATCTATTGATGCCAATTTGCAGTGGGGCCCACACATAGAAAAGACAGCCTCTAGATTAAGTTCGGCTGCAGACGCTGTAAAAAAGATCAGGACTCTAACAGATGTGGATACGGCTAGAATGGTTTACTTCAGCTATTTTCATAGTATTATGTCTTACGGTATTCTCCTTTGGGGGAGTGCTGCAGATTTAAATATTATTTTTGTTCTACAAAATCGGGCTGTACGCGCTATTTATAATTTGGGCCCCAGAGTTTCTCTCCGAGAAAAATTCAAAGAAGTAAATATTCTAACCGTACCATCACAATATATTTTTGCCAATCTTATGTATGTCCAGAAAAATCTATCACAGTTTTCTAAACTCTGTGATACTCTGTGATAATATAAACACTAGAAATAAAAATAATCTTTCAGTCCACCACAGTCGACTTCATAAGATTGGCGATTATTTCCAGGGTAACTGTATACGCTTTTACAACAAGCTTCCCTGTGACCTGAGAAATTTACCTTAAATAAATTTAAAAAGTTTATTAAAGACAAGCTTTGTGAAAAAGGTTTTTACTCCGTTACAGACTATTTGCAGGACAGGGACGCCTAGAAATGATCTGCTGGCAAAGTGAAATAATATTAAATTGTAAATAGGCCATCAAAAAAAAAGCCTTCCTAAGTTTCTTGCCGGTTCTTCTCAGGTGGGCCGCGTTCCGAACCGGTGGTCGCTTTAAATATTTTAAATAGTGTATGACATTTTGTAAGCGCCGTTAAAATGGTCTATGCAAAATAAAGATATTTTTATTTTATTTTATTTATTTTATTTCTTTTAGAGTGGTTTGTTGAATATTTTGAGGATAGAGCCACGTTATTCGTTGACCGAGCTCGGCTCCTCTAAAGGGTCATTGATGGTAACTTTCAGATTTGAGATGCAAATCCGGTAACTTGCACATGTTAAATTCCTTATAGACGCTATGCCAACATCCTTCCCTCGTGCCCTTCTATCTGCCTATGAACCGGAGTCCCGCGTGAACCTACGAAAGGATAGCCCCAGGGCAGATGCCTCGAACGCGATGTTTATGCCAGATGACAGACCGCTGCGGCGTCGTTTTCGGGGTGTTCTTTACGGGGTAAAAGATGTACGTTTAGTTATCACGCCACGCCACCGTCTAGAGTCTTTTGTAAGGACGTTACGCCACAGTCCTCACGCCCCCCGTCATGGAGGCCTTTAGACCGGAGCGAAAAAAATTCTGCGGCGCCCTTGCTGCGGAACTCGAGAGGGAGAATTTTCTCCCGCTCTTTCACCGCGTGATTTACTCGCAAAACTATGCAGCAGCGTCCCACTTCCCGGTGCTTAACGCTGCCCTTTTAAATCATTTTTAAAATTCCTGGCAGCTAACCCCTTTGCATGATACCATCATGAAGTGTGGCGCTCCCGGTCTGACTGGTATTAGCGAACAGAAATTGTTTGCAATATCGTTAGTTTGGATGTATCTTAGCCGGCAAGTTTTGTCACGTTACCCGGTACCAAGGTTTGTACCCGGTAAAAAAATGTAGGAAAGCGGACCCCGGGCGTCGTGAGACGCAACTGGGACAGACGCTCGGATGATGATGACCGCTCGGTGATGGCATCGAGAAGAAAGTCAAGTAAAAATCATATGGGACCCCGTGGTTTGGGCGTGCATTTTAGCGCACGCTTAACCGCTTTCTACTACTTTGAATCGTAGTGACGTAACTTCTTGCTTATCTTGCGTCTCGGAAGTGGCGATACGAACTATTAGATGGTTTAGTGGTTTAGTGGCTTTCCAACGACTGGGAGTTCCCCACAAAGCCGCTCTGCTGTTCGTTGCAGCAACTTCGTGAAGGGCCCTTATGCCATTCCATCACATACGAAAAAAAAACTTTTAAAATCTGAACCTATGTCTAAGCTAGGAGTTCAATAAAAAATTTAACTTGAACAAAATTGAAGTAAATAATTATCAGAAAATAAAGTAATGACAACGAAACGATATTTATAAACCGCTAACTCGGTGTTCTGTAAAAGATCATTTCGTTAAGCATCTTTCGCAATAGCGGGTCCTGAATGGGTGACCACTTTGTGGAATTTTTTTATACGTGGCACGTCAAAATGGTGTCGCCCGCCTATAAATTTCCATCACGCCTTATCCCCGAAGGGGTGGCAGAGGCATATTATATGCCCACTTTTCACCGTGTGGATTCCTGTCTGAAATAGACAGATGCAGATTGTGAAAACCTGCAGTTGAAATTTTTCAAGCCGCCCATAAGGCCTTCAACCAGGCTTAACGACTGTTATTTTACTGGCAACCGGGACCAAAGGCTTAACGTGCCTTCCGAAGCACGGAAACGCTCGCAAATGTAAATACCGCAAAGTGGTCACCCATCCGAGGACCAGCTATAGTGTAAGTTGCGTAACTCAGTGATCGTTTACAGAACACTGAGACCGCGTGGCAGCAAATACGACGACCCATGATTGGGGCCGCTATCTCAACCCGCGGACGGCTCCGATAGCGACCTTCATCTTGACGGCCCAGTAATTTGCCTTTTCACGCTTCAAGGACCCAGGATTGTAGAAGGAGGGAAACACGTGCGCTGGCAGAGAGTTCCATGTTTTTATAGTGCGACATATAAAAGATCTACGGAATCTTTCGGTTCTAGGCACGATGGTGTCCACAGTGTAAGGATGACATTTCTGCCCCGCCCGTGTTGTTCGAGAACGGAAGGGGGAGGGTGGAACCAATTGGAAGAGTTCTTCAGAATTAAATTAAAGAAGCATTTACATTTGCAAGCGTTTCCGTACTTAGAGGCAAGTTAAACCATTGGTCCCGGTTGCCAGTAAAATGGCAGTCGTTAAGCCCACTTGAAGGCCTTATCGGCGGCTCGCTACAGCCTGTGCTTGTCATCACCTATTGCGTGGGACAAAAATGCACATACGCTTCTGCCTACCCCTTCGGCGTCAATGCGTGACAATATGTATGTATGTATGGTATATAAAACATTATAAATTAGTAGCGACTGCCTTTGGCCTACCGACCTCCTGAGCTTTCCGAGGCACCTTCATCAGAACCTCCACCATCAGTAAGCAGGTGTTGGTGAAGCAGAATTGGGCCAAGTGAGTGTTCGTTTAGTGCAAAAATTTCACTCAAGTTGTTCTTAGATAACTGCAGATATCGCAAAATCGTCATACATTCAAAAGTTGACTGTGCTTGGATTACTTTACTTCACTGATCTATTTCCCATTAATAACAGAAACTTGTTATGTAACTAAAGGAAAAGTGTCTGCTGAAATGTGATTCACATTCTTTCCAAGTGGTCTTATACCCATCTAAAAGTAGAACGCGCATAAGGCGCTTAACTTGACTGATCTTTTACACATTAGCGACTGTAACTGAAAGAAGCGTATATCTGCGGAAATGTGATGCACCTACTTTTAAAGTGGTCACCCATCCGAAATTTGAATGTAAATAGGTAACTTAACTTCACTCATAGTTTAGTAATCAGTGAATGCAACTCGATATGAGTATGTGCATGATAGAAAACCAGCAAGAATATGAAAAAATCAGTTTTAAGAACAGCTAATCGTAATAACCAAAATACTTTGACCTTACCTATGTATAGCGTGTCTAGTAAAATCTAGTTTAAGCTGTATAATTATTTGTGCTGAAATGATTTTGATGAAATATAGCACAGTATTTAAGCTAGAAAATTAACCAAAATATACTAATAACACATTTGTGGTCAACCCTTGGATTTTGCTCCAACCCCGAACAAACAAACAGACACGATGAAAAAAAATCATGGTTTCGGACTCAGAATTCCGTAATTAGTCGATTACAATATTTCTTTTTTATTTATCTTCAATGTAAGTCACAACTATTTTTATAATTTTATAATAGTATATATATTTAAGGTTATTTAATAATTTGTATTTAATCAATTGTTTTCTTATAAATAAAGTTATTTATAGTAACGAATTATATAATACTAGTTGACGCCCGCGGCTTCGCCCATGTGGTGAAGATTCCCGTTCCCGTTTCCCACAGGAACTTGTTCTTGGGATAAAAAGTAACCTATGTCCGTCTCCTGGCTCTAAGCTACCTTCCCACCAATTTTCAGTCAAATCGTTACAGCCGTTGTTGAGTTATAAATAGTGTAACTAACACGACTTTCTTTTACATATATAGATATCCTAAAGACCGAATAGATGAATACGGAGGTGTGGCAATATTAGCACATAAATCTGTAAAGTCGCAAATCATTGACATTCAATCAACTAATATAAACATTGAAATTATGGCTATCAAAAATTTTAATTGCTCATCGGTTGAAAATATTATTACACTGTATTCTTCTCCTTCATCTAGAACATCTTAATACGATTGGGATACATTGTTTTCTAACTTAACTTGAAAAAACGTTATTTCTCGGTGATTAAAATGGTCATCACAGGGTATGGTTGCACAAAACTGATGCTAGAGGGTTGCAAATATTTAAAGCAGCTATGGACAAAGATCTGGTAAGTCTAAACACTGGTTAACATACACGTATATATATGCAGAATAATACACAGATTAATTCCGCCCCTGATATGTCCTTTTTTTGCTACAGCTATAGCTATGTCCTTTGATGGGCACGTTCTAAATGAAACAATTGAAAGTGACCACCGTATCATTGACATGTACACTAGTATTACCAAATCCCCCACCAATGTTAAAAAGAAATTATAAAAAAGCTGATTGGGTTACCTACCGTCAATTCTTGCACCCTCTTTATGAAAGTTTTAAAGTTTCTAATGATCAACAAAAAACTACGATAACTAAATTAATTGTATTAATATAACAGCAGACACACGTGTCCCGTGGCCAAAACTTGGAAATACAGGCAGTTCCAGAAAATAAAAATGAAAATATTTTAACTATATTCTAAAACTTATGCAAGACTTGTATTTTAACTATTCCGATCGCCGATAGTTGTATTCTGTCTTGTACAAAAGTGGCTAAGATGAGTTCTGAGTCTGCTCGCTCACGTAATATACTCATAACTTTGTCCAACAGTTTATTAAGAGATCAAGTACTTTCAGCGTGCCGTCACATTAGAAATAACAATGAAAAATGAACCATTGAATACAACTCACCTAGGTATTACTTCAAATGGCAGTGTAGTGTACATTGTAATGTATCATTTTTTACTTACTTTTTTTTGATTAAATGTTTCATTATTCATTCTTTCAAATCAGTCTACTTTTGGTGCTCACCTTGAGAGGTGCTGGGAATAAGTGCTGAGTGTGAGGGTTGTGCTCTCCAGAAATAGTGAAGTGATGGTCTGCAGTGTTGTGTGTTCTTAACCGGCTCTGTGAAAGACGCCGACCGCTCGTCAGTTTCAGCTCTCTACCTGCCTGAGTTCGCGACCAGCTTCTCCGAGGTCGGTGACGTAGAGGCCTTGAGGGGATTTGAGGCCCCCTTCTCAGCGACGTAGAGGCCTACTCGAGGCCCCCTCTTCCTAACAACGTGGAGGCCTACTCGAGGCCCCATCTTAGCGGCTGTACTTGAAGAATCAAGACCTAATTTTACTCCCGGCTTTCCTTGCTTTTATTTTCTTAACATTTTTATATTATATTAAATCAACTTTACCTTTTCTCCTTTTTCTTTTACTTTTCCTTTTAAGCCAGGACTCCTCCAGTCCTGGTGACAGTTTCCTCCTAAACTTTACTTTTTCCCCTCCCGGAAAGTAGTAACGTTACAGTTTGGCGCCCAACTTCTTATTAACCCCCCCCTTTTTAATTATTTTCAGGTTCTCTAAATTCTAAAACAACTTGCTCAAGAGATTTTTATTTGGTAAGCTTATATTTTCATCACCTCATCCACCTCAACCTTTACAATACTTCTTTACACTCTACTTATACATCACTATACTGCATCCCACACACTTGCACACCACGGCGGTTACCCAATGGTAATTGTCATCCATTCTTCGCTTGCAAGTGTTTTTAAAACCATTCGTGGTCATTTACAAGTTGTGGTTCGGATTCTCTACGACGTACTAAGGACAATATCCTATAGTCGTTATCACCTAGGCACATTATAACACTCTACTAATACATCATTATACTGCATCCCACACACTTGCACACCTCTGCGGTTACCCTCTGGTAATCGTACCCAGTCTTCGCTAGTGAGTGTTCTTAAAACCATTCGTGGTCTCTTACTAGTTGGGGGCTGGGACACTTCACGACGGCTGCAGGACAATATCCTGTGGTTGTTTATACAAAACTTTACATAAATCAACACTTTGAACATTAATTCATTTAGTTTTGCTTTGTTTTCACGTCTAGTGCAACCTGTATGAAGATTACTTGAAAATTTATATAAACCTAGATTAAACTAATAAACTCGTTTAATATTTTAAAATCTTAATCATAGAGAGACCAATAAATACTTGTACCTAAAATAAACGAACACATCGGTTTTTCAGTGCAGACAAATTTTTATTTATTTGACACATAACAGATAAATGTTTAGTTACCATAGCAACACACTATATTTTGCTAGTGTCTATATAAACCTAGATTAAACTAATAAACTCGTTAAATAATTTTTAAATCTTAATCATGGAGAGACTAATAAAATACTCGTACCTAAATAAACTTGAACTTGAATACGAAGTGTCCATCAGAGCTGAAAGACCTGCTGAAACTTTGACGAATCTGAGAGATCAGATGACTAAACTATGTCATGTTCTATCACATGACATAAAATCCTCACCTATACCTCTTCAACTTGATCTGTCACAAGCTGAAACTACTCTCAACTATATTGAGAGTAAAATTTCGCATATTGAATTATCTAGGGATCGTAGTAGTTTAAAAAAGATAGAGTCGTTTATAAATCATCTTTATTATCGTCTAGAACGTATAAGTGCTGTTCCACCATTGATCGAGTTGTGCTCAAATCTTAGATCTCGGTTTTACTTACTTCAAAAACGATTTGAAGTTCTTGTTTTGAATCATACTGAAACTGAGGAGGACGTGTTGGTGGAAGTATACAACCCTCCTACTCTAAACCAATCTAACCCTCTTGCTCTGAACCAATCTGACCCTCCTACTCTGAACCAATCTAACCCTCCTGCTCAAAATCAAGCTGAACTTCTCTTCAGGCCTCAAATTTCC
Source organism: Thumatha senex (assembly GCA_948477245.1). Lineage (NCBI taxonomy): Eukaryota > Metazoa > Arthropoda > Insecta > Lepidoptera > Erebidae > Thumatha > Thumatha senex. The sequence continues at coordinate 18,718,408 of OX419748.1, forward strand.
GAACCTTCTGAGGTTCTCGCTTCTTCTCAACCGATTTCATATCCCGCTGCGGTTTGGAGTATGCCGCAATATTCCTTGGTAGACCAGAATTGTCACTCGCCGTACAATTTTGTTAAAGATTTTAAAAGGTTTTCATATGATGGTAAAACATGTCCTAGGTCTTTCCTGCAAAAGTTAGAGGAATTCCGGATCTCTAGAAATATATCAGAAGATACTTTGGTTAAACATGCCTTTGAAATTTTTGTCGGAGATGCACTACATTGGTTTAGATTTCAACATAGTCGAAATCCCTTGTTGACTTGGAATCAGATCCATATTCTACTTATTAAAGATTTTGGAATTCAGGACTATGATTACAAATTATTAGAAGCTATTAGGAATCGCACTCAAGGGGCTACTGAGACCATCATTGTCTATGTGTCTATTATGTTCGGTATGTTCAATCGTCTTTCCAAGAAACTTGGAGAAAGCGACCAATTGGAAATTTTACTTCACAACATAAAACCTTGTTATTCAGTTTTCGTTGCGCTTAAAGAGATTAATTCAATCGATTCCTTGATCTCAACCTGTCAGAGTTATGAAAGGATTTCAGAAAGAGATCTAAATTTTCATGAACCCAGATATTCAGATACCCCTTCTTGCGCTGCGGAGTTCGCTTATCGTCCGTTGACTCTTAAAAATAATTCTACCCTTAGTCACTCTAACGCGATATACAACAAGCAACCACATTTTACTTCGAAATTGCCCTCTTCCTCGCAAACTCCTTCATATCCAAGTCAAGATAATCCCAAAGAAGATTTTTGTTGGCGTTGTCGGGTTAAGGGTCATTCTTTGAGAATGTGTACTCAACCGAGGTATTTGATCTGTTTTAAGTGTGGTCTGAAAGGAGTGAAAATTTCAAATTGTCCTAAATGTACACCGGATTCTCAAACAAAAAACTAAATAGTGACTTGAATAGTTTTAAGACTCAAAATTTTAACCTTAGCGATTGGAACCAATGGTTAAACACTATCCGAAATTTTATGTTTTATTATAAAACAACTTCTGCAATCTATGACAAGGAAAGGGACTATAATAGACCTTTTATTAACGTTTCTATTAACAATGTAAGTTTTTCAGGTCTTTTAGATAGCGGAAGCTGTTTTACTATTTTAGGAAATAATTCTCATAAGGATATTCAAAAGCTAGGGTTTAAGCTATTCAAGTCATCAGCTCAAGTTATGGTTGCTAATAAACAAAAATCATCGTCTTCTGGTTATTTTCATTTACCGGTGAGTTTTAATAATCAAACTCGTATCATTAAAGCTTATGTTTTTCCGGAGATATATCCATCTTTGATTCTTGGCTGGGATTTCTGGAAAGAATTTGATCTGTGTCCTAAGTTACTTTCGCTTAAACTTAATCTTGATAGTAGAGATTTTAAGAACTGTGCTATTGAAAACAAAATCATGTCTTTCGATCACCTTTCCAATAACCAAAGTATTATTGCTAGAGTTATGATTGAACGTTTTAAAGACATTTCTTTTGAACAGAAAGGTAAATTAGGTCTTACTAGTCTAATTTGTCATCGAATTAATACCGGTAATGCTTTGCCTATTAAGCAACGTTGTTATCGTCTCTCTCCTGAAAAACAAAAGATTCTTATTGATGAAGTCGATAAAATGCTTGAATTAAAGGTCATTGAAAAATGCGAAAGTCCTTGGTTATCTCCTGTTCTTATAACCCCTAAGTCGAATGGAGAATGGCGTTTCTGCGTTGATAGTAGGAAATTAAATTCAATTACTCGTAAAGACGCTTATAGTCTTCCTTTTATTTCTGAAATACTTGATAATCTTAAAGGCTGTAAGTATTTGTCTAGCATAGATATTGCCAAAGCATTTTGGGAAATCCCTTTACATCCTGAAGATAGAGATAAAACTGGTTTCTATGTGCCTGGCAGAGGTTCTTTTAGGTTTACGGTAATGCCGTTCGGTCTAACTAACAGTCCTGCGACCCAACAAAGACTCATGGATCACTTATTTACTCCTGAATTCGATAATAAAGTATTCTGTTACTTAGATGATATTGTAATCATCAGTTCCACATTTGAGGAACATATCTCTTTGTTACTTAAAGTTCATGAAAAGCTTTCTTATGCTGGGCTTACTATTAACTTTGCGAAAAGTAAGTTTTTTCGTAAAGAACTTAAGTACCTTGGCTATGTAGTTGACGAGCTAGGACTACGAGCTGATCCTAGTAAAATTGAAGCTATTTTAGCTTATCCTATTCCTACGTCTAAAAAAGAGGTAAGGCAATTTTTGGGTACATGTAGTTGGTTCCGTCGTTTCATTCCCAATTTTAGTTCTATTGCCTCGCCTCTCTGCAAATTAACTGCTGCTGGGAAGAATTCTCCAAAATTTGTTTGGAATCCGGACGCAGACTTAAGTTTTACCAAACTAAAAGAATGTTTGACTTCGACCCCGATTCTAGCTTGCCCTGACTTTGACCTTCCTTACTTTGTTCACTGTGACGCTTCTAATTATGGTATAGGAGCTATGTTGACTCAAGAACAAAACAATGTTGAAGTGGTTATTGCTTATATGAGCAGAACTCTTAGTAAACATGAGCAAAATTATTCTACTACTGAACGCGAAACATTAGCTGTTATAGCTGCACTTGAACATTGGCGTTGTTATCTTGATAATGGTAAACGATTTACGGTTTACACTGATCATGCTGCATTGAAATGGTTTCAAAATTTATCTAATCCTTCTGGGAGATTAGCACGTTGGACTCTTCGTTTGTCATGTTTTGATTTTGATCTGAAACATAAGAAAGGTAAAGATAATGTAGTCCCAGACTTACTTTCTCGTTATAAGGGCCCTGATACAGAAATTTTAGAAGGGGTTGCTCCTGTGTCTAGAGACAACGCGTCTGAGTTAGAACATTTCAATAAACTTTTTAACAGATGTCGTGATAACCCTGATGATTATCCTAACTATAAAATTCGCGAAAATAAGTTATATCGCTATTCTAACACAATAGATGATCTTAATGAAGATTTTTCATGGAAGGAAGTTCCTCCTCCCTCTGAGAGGCTTGACCTTATCAAATCTTGCCATGGCTTGATAAATAATAATCCTCACATTGGTATTTTTAAAACTTACAAAAAACTTTCCTTAAGATACTACTGGTCTGGTATGTTTAGAGAAGTGGCAAAAGTGTGTTCTACATGCGAAACATGTCTTGCCTATAAACATTCGAATCATTCACCTTATGGCCTTATGGGTAAACCAAAAATTTGTTCGAGGCCTTTCCAGAATATATCTTTGGACCTCATGGGTCCTTTGCCTATGACGAGGCAACGTAATCAATATATTCTCGTAATTACGTGCTCATTTTCAAAGTACTGCCTTATTTTTCCTATTAAACGAGCTACTACTACTATTATTAAACGACATCTTGAAAACTTTGTATTTTTAGTACATGGTATACCACAAACCATTATTATGGATAATGGCTCACAATTTCAATCTAATGAGTTCCAACGATTTTTAAATAATTATAAAATACCCTTTATATTCTATTCGCCTAGATATTGCCCTCAAGTTAATCCAACTGAACGATATAATAGAACGATTATTACGGCGCTATCGCAGGTAGTCGGGGATGATCACCGTTCATGGGACGTTCCGTTACAAAAGATTCAATTAGCACTAAATAGCTCTGTAAATGCTGCGACAGGATTCTCCCCATCTTTTCTTGTCTTTGGCCGTGAAATCATATCATGTGGTTCACTCTATTCTAGTTGCTCTAACCTAGACGAAATAATTTTCCTTCCTCGAGATGTTTATGCCGCTAATATAGGGTTATTATCTGTCATCTTCGATAAGGTACAGGTTGCACTATACAAGGCACATTCAAATAATGCCTTTCATTATAATACTAGGCACAGTTTTAAAGAGTTTAATATCGGTGATACCGTCTGGCGGAAAAATTACGTTCAAAGTAATGCCGGCGCCTATTTTAGTGCCAAATTAGCCCCTAAATACATAAAATGTACAGTTGTGGAGAAACTGTCACCACTTGTTTTTATTTTAGAAGATCAGAATGGCTTAAGAGGAAAATGGCACATTAAAGATTTTAAAGTATAGTTTCATATCTGTTGTTTTTGTAAAAAAATGTTTTGTTTTAATGTCTTATAATATTTTGTCTAACTTAACGTCTCAACAATTGTTAATTAACTTAGTGATTATTTTATTATTATTTCCTTAAACTTGAATTCTCCTTGATGTCTTTAAAAATATTTTTACTTAGCATTTAACATTAAGTTCATTGTAAATACTTCACAAGTTTTACTTTCTCCAAACACTTTTGGCATTTTTCCTTTCTGTTTTTTCTTTTTTCTTCATAGAGCGGTACACAACTCTTAAAATAAGCCATTGTGTATCGTTTGTAATACTTCAACTTAGCTTCTTGAAAAAGCAATTTTGTTTTTAACCTTGACTACTTGAAAGCTTTATTTTTAATACTTGAACTACTTGAAACTTGAAGGCTTTTCTTAAGCAATTTTGCTTTTAACCTTGACTACTTTTCTTAAGCTGGAAAGCTTTATTTTTAATACTTGAACTACTTGAAACTTGAAGGCTTTTCTTAAGCAATTATGCTTTCAAACCTTGACTGCTTTTCTTAAGCTGGGAAAGCTTTGTAAATATTTCTTTTAATTTTAACGGGTTTTAAAAAAGGTGCGGATTACGACACCTAATTTAAATAAATAAGCCATCGTAATTTAAAAACCAGAGCATTTCAAAATTTAAACAAATTTAGAATTAAGTTCTTTAGAATATAAATTTATAACAAGGTCTAATATCTATACAACCTAACCTACTGGCAGCTCTAACAATAAATTAAAAATAAAATCTAGGCTTGTCATTAACTGACATTAAAAATTACAAAAGGTAAACAAACATTAAGAGAGCATAAAAACTCTTAAATTATCAAGGCCTATGAATGCTACAGATAATGGTCATGCAGATAATTTGAAAGAATGAATAATGAAACATTTAATCAAAAAAAAGTAAGTAAAAAATGATACATTACAACATCTCGGAGCATTTGTCACCAGAATGTAAGGCACTGTACGCTGCCACCAAAAGGAAGGCTAGGGAGCTTGATTTCAAATTCGTATGGGTGAAATACGGCCGTATATATGTGAGGAAATCAGAAAGAGCGGATCACATACATATCAAAAGTATGGAAGTTTTGAATACCTTGTCTTAGTCCCACTCTTATTCTCATAGATTGTATTTGTATTGCAACACATGTTTTTATTTAGTTTTAATATTTGAACATTTATCATTGTCTATAATTATGTTATTTTTTTATCAGAATGTTAACCGTATTCGAACCAAGATTTCAGAATTAAACCTAAATGTACTCAATAGTAATTATGACGTGATATGTCTGACCGAAACAAATTTTAACCACAGCATCTTTGATGCCGAGTTATTTGATTGCCAATATAATATTTTTCGTAGGGATAGGTGCGACACGTCGTAGGGATAAGAGACTTTAATACCCCATCACTTGCATGGTCAGCAAATCTAAACTCTAATGATTTATTACTGAGTACGCCGTCAGATCTAAAATCCATCTACCTAACAGAAACATTAAATATTTGCGGGTTGTGTCAATACAACTGTATTCCCAACCAGAAGAATCGGTACTTGGACTTGGTTCTATCCACAGTGGGTACTACCGTGGTTAGCGGTACTGAGCCACTGACTCGTTTAGATGACCATTATCCTTCCTTGTTGATAGAGACAGATAGAAATGCCCCTCCAAAGTACCTAAAATTAAGCAGGCGATGGCGACTCAACTTCTTTAAATGCAAATATGATGAGGTGAAGAGGGAACTTAGTACAATTAACTGGTTTATTGAATGTCGGACCTTGACGTCGATTTATCTCTTGACAGATTTTACAACATCTTAAATAAAATAATCAAACGACACACGCCATTGATGAGGGATGACTCTCATATTTACCCCACATGGTTTTCACAGGCTTTGAAGCGACGTATGAAAGAAAAACTGAAGTATTACTTTATCGCAAGTTTAGAAACCCTCGCGAGTACGATACTTTCAGTATGCTGCGTACGAGATGTAAGAAACTAATGAGTGAAGATTACAGCTCCTTTGTGTCAGGTGTCGAGTCATCGCTTGAAGACAACATTAAAGCCTTCTGGAAATATGTTAACGCTAAAAAGAGCTCAAATGCTTTTCCATCTGTAATGACATTTGGAGACTTAAGCGCTTCGGACAGCGAGGGCATATGCGAGTTATTTTCCCGTTATTTCGGCTCTGTATATGAACCAGAGGCACCAACAAATAGGAACAATAATGCCACAGGTAGCCACAATGACTCTCTGTCGTCCATTCACATAAGTCAGGACGATGTGCTTTGCAAAATTCGCTGTCTACACGTCAACAAAGGCGCCGGTCCCGAAGGCATTCCTGCTTTCTTTGTCAAAACATGTGGCAAGGAGTTGTGCTTACCACTGTCACTTCTATTTACCATGTCACAGCATTCGGCAATATTCCTAACTGCTTGGAAGGTGGCCCTCATAGTCCCAATACATAAATCTGGCGATAGAGTGCGCTGTGAAAATAACAGACCCATCAGTATACTATCTTGCATGTCCAAACTTTTCGAGTGCGTGGTTCATGGCGCATTATACCATCACCTGTCTCCATTGATTTCCTTAACCCAGCATGGATTTGTCAGAAATCGCTCGACTCTTTCAAATTTATTAGTGTATACAAATTACTTGTGTCACGCTTTCGACTCCATTTACACTGACTTTTCCAAGGCCTTTGACAAAGTCAATCATTCTAAGCTCCGCACGAAGCTTTCCACCTGCGGTATCCATGGCACATTATTACGGTGGGTAGAGTCCTATTTAAGTAAGAGAAGCCAGTTAGTAACCATCAAAGGAGCCTTTTCAATGCCGATTATCGTCTCTTCTGGAGTGCTACAGGGCTCACATTTGGGTCCATTGTTCTTTGTGGTCTTCATTAATGACCTAATTGACCGACTTAGCTGTTCGTGTTTGCTATATGCCGACGATCTCAAAGTATATACTGTCGTTGAGAATATACGAGATGCGCAACTTCTTCAAAAAGACTTGGAATCTGTTGACCGGTGGTGTGTTGAAAATTATATGAAACTCAATGTTAAAAAGTGTTGTGTCATATCATTCACCAACAGGCGACAGAAAATACTGTTTGATTACAATCTGAGTGGGCAGCAACTGGAGAGGCGGTGCGTAGTCAAAGATCTGGGCGTTTTATTTGACGAAAAATTATCTTTTCGTGCACATTATGATCACATCACAAGCAAAAGCGCGAAACTACTCGGATTTATACTAAGAATTACTAAAGACTTTAGAAACCCCTACAGCCTGCTCCATCTCTTTTCTTTTTTAGCTCGTACTGTCTTGGAATATAATTCGCCTATTTGGTCACCGTTTTACGAGGTACATAAAGATAGAATTGAACGAATCCAAAGGAAATGCTTCAGGGTAGTTGGCTATAGATTTGGATTCAACCGCACCCTCTTCTCATATGAGGAAAGGCTCAGCTGGTTTAATCTGTCTTCTTTGGAGTCCCGCCGTAAGTGTACTGATCTAGTTGGTCTTCACAAGATCCTTCACTCTGAGATTCGGTGCCCCGAATTGTTATCCTTAATTAAGGTTAATATTAATTTTAGACCACGGTACCCACATCACAAGAGTTTCGTACTTGATACATATCGAAACAATATATCTTTTTATAATCCGGTGGTACGTGTGTGTTGCACATACAACGACCTCCTGCCGCGGCACTACGGGGCACTCGATATATTTGACTCAAATATAACGAAGTTTAAGCGTGAGGTCAGACATATCATGTCTAATAAACTTTGAAAAACTATTTTTTAGGTCAAATTGTTGATTACCACAATAAAAAGGTATATAACAGATACTTTACTATTATAATAAATAATATCACTTATATTTTTCACTACAATACTGCCAGATATTCTAGCTTATTGCAACATTTCTTCCGAATTTTAATGGCTCTTTTCCTCATTTAATGCATGCTCTGTTCACATGTTTAGGAACCTAGTTTTATTCAAAACTGTATTTTAAAACATGTAAGATTCCCATGTGCTATGTTCTGTTGTGTGAACCATAAATAAACAAACAAACAAACAAACACGTATCCCCAATAATTAAATTAATCCCAACCCTAGCAGACATTTTTCCCCTAACCTATACTGGAACGCTAACCTATCGAGATTCGTGGCTGAGCGCTGACTTGCATTAAAAAAATGCCGGAACCCAACTCTATCAAACTACAAAACTCTTAAAGATAAGATTCGAGTTGCACAGAAAAACATTTTCATAGCTAAGAATGAAGTTTTGCGGATATTTTGCTCGGCCTTGGACAAAGTAACCAGTCAGACTGCAGTATGGCAAAGAATGAAATGGTTGAAAGGGTACAGATCACCACCAGGGTATATCGATGAGACTCGAGCAAACAACCTTCTATCGAAACGAAACTTCTTAGAATTGTTATTCTCGAATATCTCTACGTTTATTTCGATAGGTAGCATGCAGAAACCCTAAAGAGATTTGAAGATTAGACAAAAAGATCTTTATAAATATGCTGTGATGATGATGTTGATAGATACCCCATAAATCATTCATGGCAGGTTTTGCGTATAAATTAACGCCTTGAAAGGTCATTTTAGCAAAAAAGTGAAAATCCCAAAAATGACGATTAGGTACTGCATATGAGAACAATATTTTCGCTATTTCTTAGTATGTCTAACAATATGGTCTGGCCAATACATAGGTTCATCAGATTGTTATGATAGGATATTTAGATCTCAGTTTGAAGAAAGTTTATTTTTGTCTTTTTATAAGTTACTTTTGGTAAATTTTAAAAATAACTCCCGTGTTAGGTTAAATTTACTAAGATTTTCAAAATACTACTTTTAATTATTTTTTTTAATTGTCAGATTAAACATAAGTCGCACTGTGTTTGCATAGAGCTGTAGTGAAAACGTGCAGTATGTTCGAATAGACCAGTGTATGTACTTGTCGTAATTGAGTAAAGTACTCAGTTACTGTGCAGGGGTCAAAGTTCAATATTTTGTTTATACTAGTTTATAGTGCCCAGTGCCGGTCCGTTTTTTTGAATTATAACAGGTTTATTTTTCACTTATTGCTTGTTTTTTTCACACTTATTCAAATGTAAATATAGTAAAAGTTATATTATTCGATAGCACTTAGAACACTGTTTACTTTTAGATATATTTATCTATAAACTGACTCCTTTTTAATCACTTTTTAATTTTTTACACGGAGGAAAGAATAACATGTCGTACTTATCGGCGGCTGCATTAGCAATTAGCAACGTGGGTTTGAAATTCATTCTTTACGTTCACATCTTAGAAAAAATAAGTACTTACTCAGCAAAAACCTTCTCCTGCACCTTAGGATATGCTCCCAACAATAGCATTGTGAACATGATGGCATTTGCTGAAGTTTCATAACCGCTGACAATCATGGTGTCCACGTGTTCCCTGACCTCTTTGTCGTTTAGCAGGCCTTTCTCAAGTGACAGTTCTAGTAGAAGATCCAGGAATGGCTTAAATCTTGTACCTGGATACGGTGAAAGAAGTTTTAGTATGTCATCTTATTTTATGTTTTTAAACAAGTTAGTAGACATAAAAAAATATATTTTAAATGTTTTGCTGTTCGTAGGATGTTAGTTCCATTGGAATTGATATAAATGTAATGACTTGAACACCAAACGTGCAACTTTAATATTCTTTCCAATTTACCTGGAATTATACTCCTCTCAGCGCAGGTGTTGCCATCAAACTCAATCTTTCTTTTTTGAATAAACTGTAATGCACATCCTACATTATTATCGTATACAGCTTATAGTAAACCTTACAATAAATTTACATAATTTTATTACTTCTAAATTATTGATCCAGGGTCCAAGATTTTCAAGGCTTAAACCAACTTGCTGCAGTTCAGGTTTAGCCTTTAGACCTTTCACCTCGCTGCCAAAAATACTACAAATGCAACGATAACAATCTTTAACAAAAGCTCAGGTGTTCAGGTGTTACAAGCGTCAAAGGTTACTCCCATCTTCTATCAGAGTGTTATTTAGCGATATTATTTTCAGCATCGGTCGTATCTATTGACCAGCTTGTAGCTGTAGTTTGTTTTCTTCCCTGACATACTAATACCCCGTTTATACACCAAATAATAGAATCTTAAAGAGTATCGCCAATATCTTCAGAACCTAAGCCCACCTAACCTTACACTTTTAGATGAAACAATAATCAAGACTCTTCTCGCATCTAACCTAATGAAAAATATAAGTGTACTAAGCAAACTACAAATTTTTCACCGTATCGGATACTTTGTGCACAATTTGGAGGGCGTCATCTTGTTTCTCCTTGAGGAGACTAAATCGGAAGGTGTAAGAACTGTGTAGCCAGAACTTCGTAAACCGCTCAATTATGTTGTTTAAAAGGAAGGTCCACCGCGTCGAAGTATTTGTTGTTCAACAAAGTGTCAGTAAAGTCCACTCCTATGGCAGTCACTAGAACAATATGAGCATTAATAGGGAGGGATTAATATGTACTGAATGAACATTTACCCGATTTGTTGACATGTATGATTACTGTTCTCATAGGTAGCAGCGTGATGATTTATGGCCTATAGCTTTTATCAATAAATGGGATCTTAAACACAAAAAAAAAAACAATTCGAACCCGTAGATCGTGAAATTAGCGCGTTTAACCAAACAAACTTCATGTTTATTAATTTGTTCTTCTAGTCTCTAACGACCTTCATTTTCGCAATTTATTTAGTACTGAAACCATTACTTAAACAGGTAAAAGCATTCGCTAGGATCAAAGCTAATCAAATGACAATTGACTTAGTTACACCCTTTGATAATAGATGGAGCTCAATGTGCCTTATATTGCGCTTGGAATTTAGACCTGAATGAAGCCTCAATGACCTGGGATGAAGCGCTCGTGGCCCCGCGGACGTAGTGTTCTGTAAACGATCACTGCGTTAAGTAACTTTCACTATGGCTGGTCCTCGGATGGGTGACCACTTTGTGGCATTTATATTTGCGAGCGTTTCCGTGCTTCGGAAGGCACGTTAAGCCATTAGTCCCGGTTGCCAGTAACATGTCAGTCGTTAAGCCAGTTGAATGCCTTATGGGCGGCTTGAAAAATTTCAACAGCAGGTCGCCACTAACCTGCACCTGTCCATTTCAACACGGCAATGGGCTCACCACCTGTTACGTGAGACAAAGCAAAGCATACGGTAAAACGTGGGCGTATGGTACGCCTCTGCCTACCCCTTCGGGGATAAAGGCGTGAAAGTATGTTATGTTATATTATCTTATGGAATTTAGACCTCGGTAGCTAAATTCCGACATTGAATGCAACTGGGAGTTAACGTTACCTTCAATGATAATGCTGCTTTTCTTACATGCACAAATTAAAATTAAAATATAGGAAACTTACAACAAATGGTCTCCAAAGCGCTGCTCCTGGTGTACATCCAGTGGTCGAAGTACCCTTGTCCAGCTTCTTTATCCAAGGCGTCGACCAGTTTCCTGGACTGGCTGTTGAAGACGCCCATGAACTGGTCCAGTACCATTTGGTTGAACGCCGGGTTGAGTATCTTGCGATGGTTTTTCCAAATCGATACTAATAACATTTATGAAAATGTTTACACTGAACAGAACATTTAAAAATAAACATATTTGAGTAATAAAAATATTATCACCATAACACAAAGGTTTTTTTTTCAATTCAATTCAATTCATTGAAAGGAATAAATGAAATGTATGAATAAAATGAAAATATCATTTAGAAATTCTTTAATAGTATATTTACTAAAATGTCAATCAGCTTGCTTTTAAACAATGATATGCAGGTATATTGTTGTATACTATTGGTGCCATACAAAATATACTTCTACGTAGTAATTGCGTTTTATATGGCACATTTCTAAATTATCATGTTCTAAATTACCCTCACGTCGAGTATCAGACGGTTTTGCAGAAAACTAGTGAGGATTCTTTTAAGAAATACTGCTACCTCTAAGATGTAAGTGGATGGTACTGTCAATATGCCCCATTCTTTAAAAAAATCTACATGATTTTTTTTTTTTAAACCTGAAATAGATCGAACACAACGTTTTTTAGCAATCAGCACTCGCAACTTGTATGTTGAGTTGCCACAAAATATTATCTCATGTCTGAGAGTAGATACCACGTGGCCGATGTAAGTACAATTTATATAGGGCTAACGAAAACTTATATTACCCACCGGGGAGCCCCGCTCCCGCGCGTCGTCGATGTTTTTATGATGAGAGCTGGCAACAGCGCAGCTCGCTCTTTCTATCGACCACCGACGAAGTCGAGTCAAGTCAGTATTTGTATTAAAATTTATTGTTAAAATCAGCCTAATTAGCCTAAAGCCTTATAAAAATAAATATATTACCCTATATTTATTTTTATTTAAAAATATATGTTAGCTACCGTAATATTTTTAAAATTTTAGCTATACTCAATTGAGTACAGCAGCCGTAAATGGGTAAATGTAATCAAAAGTAATTTCGCATGTCTAAACGTATTGTGCGATAAATTACATGTAGACAAATATGATGTTGCCTATATTTTGGATTCATGTAAGTATAACGCTTACAAAGAACAGCGACTGTGTTAAGACATCGGGTCATGACGATTAAGAGCTCAGCCGCTCCGATATTATATTTATTTACATAGGCGCATCTTTTTAATTTTTCTTAAAGAAAAAAATGTCCCTCGCGAGCGTTGGTCGTCACTCTGCCGTCCGATTACTATAAGGTCGTTACGTGATAATATTTTAATGTGAGTTAACCGTTTTAACCATTCGGAAATTATGGGCAATGATGTACTTAGCCTTATTCAAGGTCTCGCCATCACTCAGTAAGTAATAATCCAGACTGAATCCTGACAGAAAATTAAAACCCAGACTGAAAGATGGAAAGAAAAAGAAAATTGAAATCTGGTAGGCTAACTTACTAAACTATTTTGGCATAGCCTGATTAGTTTCGGACCAAACAGAGGTCCTTTTTGAGAGGTGCGTCTAGCCAATTCGGAAGAGTAACATTGCAGCACCTTTTGAAAAAAGACCAACGTGAAGTTTTGAAATGTTCAAAACCCAGTTAGCCCAGTATTCTGTAAGTGATCACTGCGTTAAGCGGTTAACGCTACGGTCCGTCCTAAAATATAAAATAATAAATAAAAATGTCTTTATTTTGCATAGACCATTTCAACGGCGCTTACAAAATGTAGACTAAATAAAAATTTAACATGTTTAAAGTGACCACCGGTTCGGAACGTGGCCACCCGAGAAGAACCGGCAAGAAACTTAGGAAGGCTTTTTTTATGGCCTATTTACAATTTAATATTTTAATTATATATTTTATGACTATATAATATATTGTGATGCTACGGTCAGAATGTTTATTTCTTTGATTTTTTCTTGGAGGGAGACTCTAGGGCCCAAATCATAAATAGCGCGTACTCTCCTTGAGTGGTCGTTGAAGACGTATATAAAAAAATTAAACTCACATTTGCCAGAGATTAGGCCTTCGCCTATCCAAGGTTTCACGAAGTCGTAGAAGCCGTCCTTTTCCAGACATGTGTTTGCTACCGTAAACATGTCGTCGGGGTCTGTTACGACTGAAACATTTTACATTAATATGTTTTTAATCAACTTATTTAGTATTTGAAAGAGATGACGTAAGAACTAAGTGCGAGATTTGGGTAAACCAGGAACGACTAGACTAGACACCGTGAATCAAAAACATATAAGAGAGAACTCAGAGGCGGTGGCAAGGGTATCATGCGGGAAACTACTGGCTCCATCATCCACCCTCTTTGAGCTCTAGGAAGCGTCCGCTCTTTCAACCCCAAGATCCGGTGCCGATAGTTTCACACCATACGCTCAACCTACGTCATATATGCCTATTAGCCTCTTAGAGTAAAGTACTGATGCAGCCATTGATTCCGTCACGTTGAGTCGTCCGTCCGAAGCGATAACCCAGTTATCGTTAAATCAAACATTTAACATGTAAGTAAATATTAATTAACGCGCAGCAATCTTTAACATTTAATAATGGCTTCGACTACTAAAATTAACATCAAAACCGAGACATAACGTATTTTATGCGATCACTATGTCAAAGAGAAAGCAGAAAGAGAAAACCTAAAACAATTAGTACTAGAACTGAAAGCCCAAATAGAGCGGCTCCAGAGTCAAATGAACTTAGTTCACGAGCAAAATTATACAACCTCTAATAACAAAACAGGTGTAAATAACGAGAGTTCCACTCAAGCAGTCCAATATGAGACTGACGAAGAAGAACTCGCCAAAGAAACCGAGTGGGTGCGTCAAAAGAATAGGAAAAAAAGGAAATTGAACTTGACACCGTCCCCACCACAACATCATGGAACTAGCTCCAGCGAAAAAACAATGAAGGTCAAAAAACCTTTACAACCACCACCCATTGTTGTAGAAAATGTTGAAAATTATCAACATTTTTACGATTTAATCTCTGCATCAATTGCAAACGACTCGTTCATTGTGAAAATGATGAATGGCGAGAACGTTAAAATAAACGCCATGGACGAGGATTCTGATAGGTCTATTACTAAGATCCTACTCCAAAACAACTGCCTCTGGTACTCCTATGAAAATAAACAGGACAGACCTATAAGAGTGTTAGCAAAAAAAATACATTCGTCATGCCTACCTGACAGAATTATCGCAGATCTGAAAGGCAAAGGGTTTAAAATCCTTGATGCGGTTAATAAGCTTGAAAACTTCAAAACTAATACCACAGTGTAAAAGATGTCTAGCATATGGACACACTCAAAATGATTGCTCTAGAGAACCGAAATGCGTAAAATGTACAGGTAAACACCTCACGAAAGATTGCCAAAAACCAGCAGAAGCAAAGCCGAAATGCGTTCATTGTGGCGAACCTCATTCATCTAAGTACAGAGGGTGCATGGTAGCTAAGGAGCTCCAAAAAATTAAAAATAAATCATAAAAAAATTAATCTTCTACATCGACGGCCCTTTAGTGAATGTGCTGTCGGGAGACCGAACGTCGAAAGGCGTGTAACAAAGGGCATATCGTTTGCTCAAGTAACAAAGGGAATCCAGAAATAACCACAACCAACTCAACAACCAGCAAATTCTAATAACGACGATAAGATTAACCAAATTCTTAGCTTAAAGACATCATTTGATGGAAGGCTAAAAAAACTAGAATTTAATACCTACAGAAAATAATCATGGTCTTTTCAATAAAAATTATGGCATGGAATGCAAATGGACTCCTAAAACATCAAGATGAATTACAAGTAGTCCTAAATACAGAAAATATAGATATTTGTCTTATTTCAGAATCACATTTCACTAGAGAACAATTTATTAGAATCAATGGTTATAATTGTTATCACTCGTTACATCCCAATAACACTGCGAGAGGTAGTACTACAATTATTAAGGATACTATCACTCATTATGTACAACATAAGTGTAAAGAACAATTTATTCAGGAGATAGCTGTTACTATCAAGACTAAAAAATACCCAATTACAATTTCTGCCATATACTGTCCGCCATAATTTAAAAGCAGAGCAGTACAAAACACTTCTTAGAAATCTTGGTAATAGACTTATTTTAGGTGGCGATTTTAATGCCAAAAATACTCACTCCTTGTGCAGTAAGAGAAATGAGCTGTAACGTTATCATCATCATCCGAGCGTCTGTCCCAGTTGCGTCTCGCGACGCCCGGGGTCCGCTTTCCTACATTTTCTCCTCCACTTCGCACGGTCGTCGGCATCCCCTGTAGTGAGACCATTGGCACGCATGTCATCCCTTACGACGTCAAGCCAGCACTTCTTGGGTCTTCCCCTCGTACCGGGACCTGGCGGGGCTGACATGGCCAGACATTTGTTACCTACGTAGCTCGGCGGTTGCCGCAAGACGTGACCATACCAACGAAGGTGACACTCTTGCAACTTGTCTGCAATGTCACGGACGTGAAGGCTGCCGCGGATGCGAGAGTTCCTCACGCGATCCATCTACGTGACTCCACACTTCCACCGCAGCATCTTTATTTCCGTGACACGCAGCCCCTGCTTGTGTTGCTCCAATATCGGCCACGTCTCACTGCCATGTAAAAGGAATCTAATAATGGTTTTGTATACCTGTCCCTTCAACCGGATCGGCATTTTAGGGTCACAAATGACACCGGTCATCTCCCGCCATTTGGCCCACGCGGCAGCAATGCGTGACTTGACATCGCAATCGATGTCACTGGACGTGTGAAAACCAACTCACCGCCTATGCGGACGGATGTGGGATCTGTCGAGTTTAGTGCCAAGTATTCGGTCTTCGCCACATTTAGTTTCAGACCGCCGTTCTATCGTCAGCATACATGAGCAACCATGGAGGCTGCTCATGCGTTTTTCTGATGCTGTCCGACAATTCGTCTAATATTACACTGAACAGAAGCGGACTAAGGACAGAACCCTGGTGAACCAATAGATAAAATGAGCTTATCCTCCTTGTTTATGTTATACTTCTTTATTGATTCTAATATTTGTTGCGTCCTGGCATTTGGTTGAATGAACGCACTAATATTGTATTTTTCATATTCATTATTTCGTCTGGATGAGATTAACTTCGATGACAGTCCAGCGCATTGTTTACCTCCAAAAATTAAAATTTTCTTAGATTTAGATTGTTGATAAAGTCCGGCAGTGGTTTCAGACATCAGCTGACTAGAGATTCTAGGTATATCATTATTTTTTGTTAGTGCTGATTGGCTGCTTGCTGTTTTTAGGTCCCCTTTTAACTCAGAACTCAATTTGCACTCAATTCGCAAAGAAACACAGTCATATTTCGCACTCAGTAGCGAAGACTCCTGATGCAACCGGGCATGATGCACGGATAATAATAGTTGGTTGTCATCTGTTTGTTGTTTGGTGGCTCCACCTTCAATATCAATGATGTGTAGTGGCACTTCCGAGGATGTGTGCGACTTTTCTTGAAACGCAGTAATGCTACGATTAAAGGTATCGGTGAGCCGAAGTTTCACACTATTTTTTCTGATAGAGGAGATACTTTTTCTTAGTGAAGATACAGGACTTCTGCATATTTCCTTTAGTACTGTTAACTCATTTGTTAGATATGATATTTGTATCTTTAGATCCATATTTTCCAAAATTATTTTGTCAAATTCATTTTGTTTAATTTCTAAATTTTGCTTTAAATTATTTATTTCCGTTTTCATCTCCTCCCTATGTATAGTCATAAAGTTTGTAGAAAGGTCTAAACTTCTCCCTAGAAGTTCTGAAGATGTAGAGGTATTAAGTGAAATACTCATGTCAATATTTTCAAGGGAAACAGCTTTTGCAATTGGTTTTCTAAAGGTAATGTTTCTGTTTTGTTCCATAGTTTAATTAATGCTTAGACAACGGCTACTTGACAATAGATGGCGTTTATTTTTTCTGTAGTTTGCGATTGCAATGACCTCTGTACTCTGTATTCTTCAACAATGAATTTTAGTGTATACAGCTCAAACATAGATGTCGCTATTTTCAAGACTTTTCAAATAAAAAACGGATCTAATTGTTGAAAATATCTGATAATCATCAAATAAGCCTTGAGATATCACTTCTATACCGAAAGATTTGTATTACTACATTATAACTCGAAATGTTTAAATGTATTTGGATTTTAGAACTTAATTGCAGTATATTTGGTCATTGCCCAAAATTTATTTTAATTCACTTTTTTTTCCACTTGTTGATTATAAAAGTTTTGAATAACACTGTCTCAGTCGAGTTATGTCTTGAGTTTCAATAATATGCACTGTAATCTATTAAACATTTCCAAGAACTATTTTAAAAATGTAAATTTACAGGACATGTAAATTTACAGGACAGAAGCGCTCGTGGCCCCGCGGTCTCAGTGTTCGGTAAACGATCACAGAGGTACGCATCTTTCATGGCTGGTCGTCGGATGGGTGACCACTTTGTGGCATTTACATTTGCGAGCGTTTCCGTGCTTCGGAAGCCGTTGGTCCCGGTTGCCAGTAAAATGGCAGTCGTTAAGCCTGGTTGAAGGCCTTATAGGCGGCTTAAAAAAATTCAACAGCAGGTAGCCACAGCCTGCGTCTGTCTATTTCAACACGGCAATGGGCTCACCACCTATTACGTGGGACAGGAATCCACACGGTGAAAAGTGGGCATATAATATGCCTCTGCCACCCCTTCGTGGATAAGGCGTGATGGATATTTATTTATTTATTTAAATTTACAGGAGGGTTACACAAAGCAATGTTTACTTAATTGCGCCATCTAGCGGCTAACCGCGGTGGTGGGGAAGGGTTTCGTGTCGCCAACAGCAGTCCGAACCATTGAATCGGAGTCACGGTACATGTCCCGGATAGTGTCAATATAGACCTCTGGAACCCCTTTGGACCGCAGTGCCCACCAGATCAACGCACGAGGAACACAGTCGAAGGCCTTCTGCATGTCTAGAAACAAACAGTGCAGAGGCGTGTTCTTCGACCTGTATTTCTCTGCGACAACACTCAGGGCAAAAACAGGGTCCGTGGTCCCATGACCAGGGCGAAACCCATATTGACACTCCGAGAGAATACACTCCTGCCGGATCCGAGAGTCTATAATCCTCTCGAAGATCTTCATGGTGTGGGACATCATCTTTATACCGCGGTAGCTCCCGCACTCCTGCACTGACCCCTTACCTTTGAAGACTGGAGTAATAATACTCAGTCTCCATTGGTTTGGGACCTGCCCGCTGAGGAGTATGCGGTTAAAAAGGTTTACTAAGATGCCCACACCGGGAGGACCCATCGCCTTCCAGGCTTCGATGGGGACTCCATCGGGTCCGACAGCTTTCCGATTCTTCATGCGGCGAAGCGCAGTCAGGACTTCTCCAGGCGTTACCGGTGGCACTAGTCCCTGATTCGGAGGGAGGTCCGGAGGCTGCACCTCTTTATGCTGTTTATTTAGCAGCTCGTGAAAGTACGAGCGCCATCTCTCCTTTACCGCGAGGTCTTCGCTTAACAGGTTGCCCTCAGGGACTTTTACACAGCGACACTTGGATATATCCTGTGCCGCTTTGACCCTGGAGCGCGCCAGCTTATAGATGAGCTTCTGCCCCTTAGACGATTCCAGCTTATCATACAGAGGTTGTAAGTGGTCTCGTCTGGCTCTGGCTACAGCTCTCTTTGTGGCGCGCTTGGCAGTCCTGTACGCGTCGCGGTCTTCGGGAGATCCAGTCGCTTGCCACTTTTTAAAGAAGGCTTTCTTCTCCCTAGTCTCCCTCTGGACTACATCGTTCCACCACCAAGTTTACTTGTCACATTTGCGTCCACCCTTAGACTCACCGAGCACCACCTTCGCCGCTCCAATTAATAGACTTATAAATTACATTTTTAAATATATTATATGAAATATACAACAATATTTAAAAAAATATAAAATATTGTATCCCACCGGCATCGGGTACAGGGACAAAGCTACCGGTGGTTAGGGCTGCAGAGACAGAAATTTTCGCACAATACGTGCCGTGCTCAGGAAAACCCTTTTGCATCAAACCCGTGCCCAACTGCTTAACGCGAGCCTATTGAGATGTTGGTCGAGGCTCTTGGTAATCAGACCATATGCCGATACGACCATCAGAACAATAATTGCTGAAGCCACATCCTACAACTTCGACGACCTCGTAAGCAAGGTCCAAATATTTGATGTTTGTCCTTTTCTGCTTTAACGAGATTCTCATCATGTGGTATAGTTATATCAACAATTAATGCGAGACGTTCTGAACGCTCTATTATCGCTAAATCTAGTTATAGGCTTATTGGCTAAAATAGTCTTGTCAGTGATAATAGATCGGTCCCAGTACAATATGACATGGCCATTTTCTAGAACTGGGTAGGGCACATACCTATAACAAGGTACCTTTGTATCGACAAGGTTATACTTTAGTGCAAGTTGCTGATGAACAATCCTGGCCACTTGGTTGCAAATACTCGCCGTCGGCAAGATGAGAACAACCAGAAATTATATGTCTATGAGATCCGCCAGGTAGATGGCATGCCCGACATATGTCAACTGTACCGATAGTTATTCGTTATAACAACTTCATCAGTAATTGAATAGACAAAATCCTCGGTTTCTCCAAATAGATCACCGAAACGTAGCCAGGAAGTAGAAGCTAATAAATCTACATCGGGCCGATGTAAGGCCCGATAGAATCTTCCATGCAGTTTTTTACTCTGCAATATCTCTTTGGTTTTTAGTATTACTTGTTTTCGCCAGTTCTCTTTGGCAAGAGCGACAGGAGTCATGCACATCCTTATGCACCCACGTTAGTATAAAAAAATATTCTCTTAGGTTGCATATCTCAGGGTTATGCAAAGTCTTGGCATTACAAAAGTCAGTACCTCCATACTTCCTTGGGATATACAACTTCATTACAGACGAACGTGGATGATGCATGCACCCGATAAGTGGCCATCAATAATGAACGGACTTTCCTATCCAGGGTATCTAACTTAGTTTGAGTTCATCATATCGCGCACCTTGTTGCTGCCTGATAAAAGATTTTTGAATACTTTTTTCGGGTGACCCAAGAAACGATCGTACAACGTTCATTTAATATCAGTCTCAGTGATACCCAAAGCCTGCAACATACCAAGATATTTATATAAGTTATCGGAATATAATTCCTAGGATCTGTAGTAAGTACTACCTGATTTATACAGGAGGTAAATGATACCAGAAGTCATAAAAGATGGCAGCAACCCAGACTCTAGTGATGTTTGAAAGCAAGATTCCAAACAGTCATTTGAACTATGGAACCATTTCAGCCAAAAATTGTGCAGTCCGTTCGGCCCAGTTGGGTAATGAACGAACTGCACTGGCAACGTCATTAGATGTAATTAGTATTGGTTCCATAGTTCGACTCACATGACAATTTGACATCCCGCACCTACTCATCTTCTGTATGACTAACAGGCCGACTAACCGACCAAATGCTTAGTCGAAACGTATTTGTGGCTTCAGCATCGGGCAGGCACATGTCAGTCACATGAGAATCAGGCTGCTCCCATCTTCTATACACCCACGTCTCATCTTTTTGGAACGGAAGATTTTGAGAATAGCGGTCTGCTCTCTTCCTGTACCATGTATACGATTAGCCCACGCATTAACTTTCTGCTTTAGATAGTCGATACGTTCTGTGACCAGTAAAGAGTATTCACAAGGACCAATATCAGTCCCCATGAACGCCCGGCCACAAAACGCATTACTCTCGGGCGTTTATTACCGGCCCTGAAGCAGCACAACTTACCAATGAGCACCCTGGCCTCGGTGATACGACGCTCAATTCTGCATTGCCAGGCTGAAACAGATTTTGGTCGAATAGCTGGTACAAATTGTGTAAATTTAACACCAGCTACCCGACAAACTAACAGCCGCACAATACAGAACTGAGTGCGCGTCACTTATATTTTTTTTTTCTTTAAGTGCCTCTTCGTAATTGAAGGTTGGCCGCTAACTTTCTGTACTCCTCATTAGCTAAGGCGAGGCGAAATAATTCGTCGACATAACTGATCCCCGTCCACTCCCTGATATTTCGCAGCCAGGACTTCTTTCTTCGTCCAACGCGCCTTTTACCCTCAACCTTGCCCATCATTATCAGTTGGAGCAGCTTGTACCTCTTGTGTCTAAGCACGTGACCGAGGTATTCTATTTTGCGCTTCTTAATAGTATGCATAAGTTTCCGGGTAATTCCGACACGCCAGAGTACAGTTTCGTTCCTGACTTTTTCAGTCCAACTGATACGGAGCATGCGACGATAACACCACATCTCAAATGCTTCTATTCGTCTGATAGTGTCTTCTTTAAAGGTCCATGCTTTGCAGCCGTAGGTGACTACGGGCCAGGTGTAACTTAAGAGTATTCTAACTCTGAGCTTAATGTTTATTTGACGACAACACAATATATTCCTCATTTTGTTAAATGAGGCTCGGGCAATCTCAAACCGGGTCTTGATTTCGTGATTAGGTTCCCATGCTTCGTTTACCCAAGCGACGAGGTACTAATATTGTCGCACACGCTCTAGATTTGTGTTGCCTATCATTATGTTAGGATTAAAATCGGAATTCCTCTATATCACCATGAATTTAGTTTTACTGGTGTTAATAGTCAGCCCCGCTCTCTCACTACTCTCATTTACCCGGTTTATCATAAGGTCCTTTGCTGAAGGTCCTATGCTGAAGCTGCAATGAGAACTGTGTCATCTGCATATCGTAGGTGGTTTACTGTCTTGCCATTTATTTTCACTCCAGCCTCAAGGTTTTCAAGAGCCTCACACATTATGGCCTCCGAGTATATATTAAACAGCATCAAATCTCAATTTCTTCTGTCTCCTAGTTGTCTACTCTAATACTAGCCCTCTGGATCTTATACAAGTTAAGTGTATGATGCGTATATCTTTGCCATCAAGACCAATGTCCTCCAGTAGCTTCAATAAATGCTCGTGCTTAACACGATCGAAAGCCTTTTCGTAGTCTATGAAGCACATCAGTACGTCAGTTTGCATGTCTCTACATTTTTGGACGAGAACGTTTAGGGCGAAAAGAGCTTCACGTGTACCAACGCCAGAACGAAAGCCGAACTGATTTTGTGCAAGTTGTTCGTCACATTTAAGTCTTATTCTATTATGTATGGTGTTCAGAAAAACCTTAAGAACATGACTCATAAGACTTATCATACGATATTCTTCGCATTTCCGAGGGTTTCGTTTTTTAGGGATCGTGATAAACGTAGATTTGAGCCAGTCATTTAGAATATTGACATCAGTTTCGTAGAGTTGGTTGAAGAATTGTGTAACTCCATCAAGTTGGTCTTCTTCTAAGAGCTTAAGAACATCTACGGGCACGTTGTCCGTTCCCTGGGATTTAATTGATTTTGCAGTTTTCAAGGCTCGTAGAACTTCAGATATTAATATAGAAGGGCCAGTGTCGTCAGTTTTTAACGCTATGTTCTAACATAAATTTACACAAGTATAAAAATAACTTGATAAAAGCGAGTCCAGGGCACACACTAGCTCTATGTTATTTTTATGCGTAGGCAAACGCGGCAGACGTGGACGCTACTTAGGATCAGAAAACCTATACTCATATTTTTTTTTGATGTGAATAACGACAATTCTTAAAATGACGATTAAAATAAGTATGAGGAGAACCCACCGTTTCCTGTCAGTAGTTGGGTTCCGGTGCCTGCGATCGTCATCTTGCAGATGATACTATACGCTTTCACTACGCTAGGAAAGGAAAGCGTGCCCCGTCTAAGGGCACGCTTTACGAATGAGACTGAATGAGAATGCTTTGTTTTATTCAACATCAGAGCCGTTTCCTTTACGTGCCCATCGCCTCGTTCGTTACCTCTAGCCCTGTGTGGGCCTTGACTCAAACTAAGTAATTTCCTTACCCTGGGCTCGTTTGAGGGTAACGTAATCGTGCCGAGGATCCTGGACCTATAGCTGGAAGCTGTAGGACGTATCCATTAGGGATAATATATAAAAGATAGCCGAAACGTTTATGCATATGGCAGAACCTTATGAAATAGTAAGGGCGGCTGTAGACTTGTGGGGGATAAAAAGAAGAATCAGTGGTACAAAGAGTCATGCATGATGGAATGAAGAAGTGAAAAAAGCCGTTCGGATGAAGAACAAAGCCTGGTTGGACTACTTAGTCTCGCAAAACGGAAATATTAAAGAGATAATATCTAACTAACTAACTAACGAACTATCTTCACGCTGTATCCCTGACGGGGTAGTCAGAGAGGACAGATCGCCAGGCTTCGCGATCCATGCATACTTCTTTCGCTTCTTCGAGATTCATCAATCGCTTCATACACGCACGTCTGGGTATCCGAGTACTTTTGACCTTTCCGTTTTTGAGCAATCTGCTCACGTGGTCTTCATATGTAAGTCTCGGCCTTCCCTGACTCCTTCTACCCTCTACTTTTGAACAATATATATTCTTCGTCAATCGTTCCTCACTCATTCGTTGGACGTGTCCAAACCAACGGAGCACGCCTTTTTCCAGCTTAACGCTGACACTTTCATTCAAACCTGCCATATTGCGTATCACTTCGTTACGTATTCAATCGGCCAAGGTAACGCCGCACAATTTTCGAAGTGATCGCATCTCCACAGCATTCAATTTACTTTCATGCATCTGCTGACATACCCAGGTTTCACTACCGTAAAGCAAAGTTGGCACTAGCACTGCGTTATGAATCGCCATTCGTGCTTCTTTTACGATGCTTTGTCGCTTTACTAACTGGGACAAAGCACCGTTAACTTTGTTTCCGGCAGCTACTCGCCGTTCTACATCCGAATCACATCTTCCATCCGCGCTAAACATACTTCCTAAATACACAATTTCATTCACTTGCTCTAGACGTTCCTGGTTTACCCTAATCTCGCATTTAGTTCTTACGTCACCTCTTTCAAATACTAGAACCTTAGTTTTATTTGCATTCAAGCGGAGACCCTTACTTTCACACCCCTCTTTCATATTAGTGACTAATGCCTGTAGGTCGGCTTCTGATGAGGCCATGAGCACCGCATCATCAGCGTACAGCAGACAGTTTACTGTAAAGTCACCCAAATTCACACCCATATTAAAATCTTTCAACTTCTGTAGGCAGCTGTCCAGATACACTATGAACAGCCAGGCGGACATGACACATCCCTGTTTGACGCCTGTACAGACATCAAAAAGAGGTGACACATCCCCCCCTACTCGCACGCAAGCCTTACAGTCCCTATAAAGCGACTGTATTGCCCGCAGTAGCGAGCCGTCCACACCATATCCTGGCAGCAAGTCCCACAGCGTTTCTCTCACAACGTTATCAAATGCTTTCTCTAGATCCACAAAAGCGCAGAAAACCTTCTGGCTAAGAGCCAGAAACTTTTCCGCGATCATGCGGAGAGAAAACACTTGATCCATGCAACCTCTTCCACGTCGGAATCCGCATTGAGCCTCCCATAAATACCTTTCAGACTTTTCTTGCATTTGTACCGTTATAACCTTTGCATACACCTTACTAGCTAAGCTGACCAAGCTGATCGCCCTGTAGCTGGAGCA
Source organism: Thumatha senex (assembly GCA_948477245.1). NCBI lineage: Eukaryota > Metazoa > Arthropoda > Insecta > Lepidoptera > Erebidae > Thumatha > Thumatha senex. Next base: position 18,743,736 of record OX419748.1, read on the forward strand.
GTTTAGGCGCGAGCCTTTCCCTTTGTAAATAGGTACTACAACTGCTACTCGCCAGTCATCCGGGACCTCACCCGTCCGCCAGCACAAGTTGCATAACAGACATAGTGTGTCCCAGACGCGCGACCCACCGTACTTGATCGTCTTTTCCCGCAGCCTTACCAAATTTCATACTTCTTATCGCTTGTTCTATTTCTTTCATACTAATGACTTCAATGACATCGGGATCCGGAGCATCGAAGTGAGCTCCACTTCCCGACGTGGCATCTCTGTCTTTTCTTGCATACATCTTTCCATAATATTCACTCCATCTCTGCAGGACGTCACTTTGGTCTGTTAGGAAGTCATTGTTAACACTAAGCACTTTATTCATTCTGCAGATTGCCGAACAACTCCGGGTCTTGCCTACCTCTTTCCAGAAGAGCTTGGCATTATCCCGGAAATTGGACGACAACCTTTCATCCGCTTTCATTCTGCACCTTTCACGAGCTTCTTCTATCAGTGTCTTCGTGTTAACTTTCTGCAGCTTGTATCTCTCTTTCAAATTAATATCATTCCGCGGGGCTAAGTAGTCTAGCCATGCTTTCTTCTTCATTCGAACTGCTTCTTTCACTTCCTCATTCCACCATGCATCACGCTTATTACTACTGCCTCTTTTCGTTTCTTCACACACTTCCACAGCGGCATTTATCATACTGTCCCTAAGGTTCTGCCATACACTTTCCACATTCTCACTGCTGACATTGACGTCGCCAAGCTTTTCGGCTACCCTTTCATTATATTTATCCCTAATGGATGCATCCTGCAGCTTCCAGCTTTTGATGCTATAAGTCGGCTTAGGTTCAGGACACTCGGTACGATGACGCCAACCCGCGAACAGACCCCTAATCCTAGTTATGACTAGGTAGTGGTCTGATCCCAGCTCAGCGCCTCGATAAACCCTTGTGTCCATCACCTGTTTACGGAGCCGACTATCCATTAGGAATAGATCTATCATGCTTCTCTTTGACTTACATCTCCTCGTATACATATGAATTTGTTTGTGGTTGAACATTGTGTTCGCCACAAACAAATCCTTTTCCTTCCAAAATGCCAGTATTAGCTTGCCAGCGTCGTTCACCCTTTTATCCCCATACTTCCCGAGTACCGACTCAAAACCATCGCGAGCGGTACCTACCCATCCATTCAAGTCTCCACATACTATAAGTCTTTCATTTCCTTCTATCACATTTAGAGCTTCTCTCATACTCTCCCAGAAGTCCTCTAGCTCACTCGCGTTCGACGAAGATACTGGCGCGTAAGCAGCTACCAGAAAAATCTTCGTCAAACCAAGTTTTACACGGATCCAGAGGATTCTAGGACCTACCAGTTTGTACTCATACATACCGGAGGCCAATCGCGAGGACAGCAAAATTCCAACCCCTCGACTACCATGCTCGCTCTCTGGTACTCCAGACCAAAGCGCGAGCATCCCACCCGGGAGCTCCAAGACTTCGCTGCCCTTGCGCTTGGTCTCTGTCAAGCACACTGCATCTAACAAGATAATATCTGTAAAGGATATCACGAAGGCATTCATTGGAGTAGCTTGTGAAACGTGCATGCGTCAAAATCAAAAAGAGGTATGCTTGGATCGCAAAGCGTAGTAGCGTAGAAGGGTAACGAAGTGTTCGTGTTCACACTAACACACCGCTATCCTATCATCAGAAACCCAGTGTAGTGTAATAACTCCTTTAGAAGCGTTCGTGGCCCCGCGTTCTCAGTGTTCTGTAAACGATCACTGAGTTACGCAACTTTCACTATGGCTGGTCCTCGGATAGGTGACCACTTTGTGGCATTTACATTTGCGAGCGTTTCCGTGCTTCGGAAGGCACGTTAAGCCGTTGGTCCCGGTTGCCAGTAAATGGCAGTCGTTAAGCCTAGTTGAATGCATTATGGGCGGCTTGAAAAATTTCAACAGCAGGTAGCCACAACCTGCGTCTGTCTATTTCAACACGGCAATGGGCTCACCACCTATTACATGAGACAGGAATCCACACGGTGAAAAGTGGGCATATAATATGCCTCTGCCACCCCTTCGGGGATAAGGCGTGATGGATATTTATTATTTATTTATTTTAAAAACATGATAAAATATATTTACTATAAAGCGTCCAAGGCCCAACCCGGGCTGACACTACGCCGCCAAAATCGTTGCACTGTTGAGCAATTTCTTTGGAAGTCTCCCATAACTCTGTAATCATAACACAGAAACAATGCAATATATTAATAACTCTCACTTGTTAACGTCAAGATTATAGAAGATGTTAGAGTTACGACTGAATATGATTTTTTTTTCTTACTTTCCTATTTTAATTACAAGAACTCTCTCGTCTTGCTCTAACGATGCTCAACAACTATTAAAACTTGGCGTGGCGGAATGTTGCACAGACTTTGAATTTTCAGCTGTTAGTTCCAGAAACATTTTAAAAACTTTTAAGGCAATTAATATGAAAAACACTAAAGATTTGTGTCTATCTGTTTAACTGTCTCTCATAATGTAAAGGCGTATTTTCACCAAAACTTAATAGATAATTAAAGATTAAGTATTCGGTATACCTTTCTGCAAAATTAGATTTTTATGATAACATGGCTTTTGACCTTATTTTTGAAATATATTGTCAGTTTTACGTAAAGTTGTTTGTAAAAACTTAAAATTACGTACAATAATAAATAAGTCCGCCGCTCGTAATTCCGATTTAAAATCTTAATTACTATGTATTTGGCTCCTAATTCCGAGTGTAAATAATAATAGAGAAAAGGAGATACTGAGAACAATACAGGATTTGCAAAAATCTAATCTATTTGTTTGTCTCTGAATATAAATCAGTCTTAATTTATTTCTCAGATATTTAAATTTATTTTTATTTCTAACCCCGAAGTAAAAGGATAGGTGTTATAAGTTTGTCGGTGTGTGTGTTATCTTTTTTTTAAATATATATATTATATTGTATATCTTATATATACAAAGTAACCTAACATATTTAAAACAATAAAAGAAAAGCAGTACAACAACAAAAGAAGCCATATGACTCCCTTTCCTAAACTAGGCACAAGTTCTGTCTGTATCTTAGGAAAGGGTGTCCAATTACAAAGTCAAAAGATGTTTGGAAAGATTGATAGGATGTTAAATTCAGATAAATTTTATTAATTAAGCAGCAGGATCTTACTCAAGGTAGTATCCATTTTTACTCCCAAATTTTTAACGTAGATTTTTTTTCTATAGTAAATTGTTGTTGTATTTGTCATCTCCGGTGTTTTGTTTTTCCTGTATATTATCATAAATATATCTGTCAATCTACCTACAATTTCATATTTACATTAATTTTATGATAGTTAGTCCTCATCATCTGAGCGTCTGTCCCAGTTGCGTCTCGCAACGCCCGGGGTCCGCTTTCCTACATTTTCTCCTTTACTTCGCACGGTCGTCGGCATCGCCTGTAGTGAGACCATTGGCACGCCTGTCATCCCTTACGATATCAAGCCAGCACTTCTTGGGTCTTCCCCTCTTACCAGGACCCGGAGGAGCCGACATGGCCAGACATTTGTTTCCCACGTAGCCCGGCGATTGCCGCAAAACGTGATTATACCAGCGAAGGCGACACTCTTGCAGCAACTACGGAGGCTGCTCATGTGAGTCTCTGATGCTAACTGACATCACGTCTAATATCACGTCACATACCATAAACAAGAACGGACTAAGGACAGAACCCTGGTGTACCCCGACGGTGATGGGGAAGGGTTTCGTGTCGCCAACAGCGGTCCGAACTACGGAATCGGAATAGCGGTACATGTCCCGGATAATGTCAATATAAGCCTCTGGAACCCCTTTGGATCGCAGTGCCCACGAGATCATCGCTCGATGAACACAGTCGAAGGTCTTCTGCATGTCCAGGAATATACACTTCAGAGGCGTATTTTTCGTCCAGTATTGCTCCGCGTCTACCCTTAGGGCAAAAACGTGGATTGTGGTCCATGGATGTGACCATGGCGAAGCCCATATTGACAGTCCGAGAGAGTACGCTACTGTCGGATCTGAGAGTCTATAATCCTTTGTAAGATCTTCATGGTGTAGGACATCACCTTTATACCGCGGTAGTTCGTGCGTTCCTGCACTGACACCTTACCTTTGAAGACTGGAGTAATAATACTCAGCCACCATTGGTTTGGGATCAGCCCGCTGAGGAGTATGCGGTTAAAAAGGTTTGCTAAGATGCCCACACCTCGAGGAGCCATCGCCTTCCACACAATTTCACAGTCACATTTGCGACTACTCTTAGCCTCGCCGAGCACTGCCTTCGCCGCTACTAGGATAGCTGCCTGAATCCTATCCCAGTACTTTTGAATTGGTTCGCCTTCAGTGTCAGTGCACTTATCACAGACAACTGAGACAAACTCCTGGGATCTGGTTTCATTCAGCAGCCACGATTTAATGCGACGCTGGCACCGCTCGACATATTTGACTTTGGGCTTAACGCAGAAATCCATGACAAGGAGACGGTGTAGAGCAGTGAGACTCTCTCCGGGTATAATCTTGCAGTTGGCCACCTTGCCGATACTATGTCTCCTAGTGAGTAGAAAATCGATTTGAGTCGCGCGCTTCCAACTCTGGTAGGTGATGAGGTGTTCGGATTTCTTTTGGATAAACGTGTTCACGATGGCAAGATCGGCAGCAGCACTCGTTCTGAGGATAGTCTCCCCTTTAGTGTTGCGGGTGTCGTATCCAAAACCACCATGAACACGCTCAAACTCCTCACACCCCTCACACACATGACCGGTCAGATCGCCACCCAAAACGATTCCCTGTGACAACGCAATGCTTTGAAGTTAGCCCTCTAGTTAGCCTCAAAACTGCATCTTATCGGCATCGCTACAACCGACCTGTTGCGCGTAGACATTTATCAGGTGGATAATAATCCCATCGATAAGCACCCTCACAATCATAAGCCGGTCGCTATAGCGTTTTACCTCCAAGATACCGCTCTGCAGCCCCTCGGAGAGCACAACGGCCACTTCTTTCTCCCCACCTGGTGCACACGTGTAGTACAGCTTGTAGCCTGTCTGCAAAGGCTAGGCTCTGTTGCCTTTCCATCAAGTCGCTCCTGCAGGAACGGCACGTCCACCCTACGCCTGGAATGTACCTCGGCCAACTCAATCGCGCGCCCAGTCAACGTACCAATTTCATGGTAAATATACCACGATGTATATATACCACGGCTTTTCCGTGGTATATATACTCGTACATCGGGATTTAGACTCAACTAAAATATTTGACCCCTAATGCCGCGGTATTTTAAATACTGATTTCTCCTTAATTAGTTAAAAACACATTCGAAAATGATGTGGGTTCGATAAAAAATTTTACTCTCCCCATATTTCATTCATAAGAAAAAGTCTAACAATATAAAATTTTACTTTCAAAAATTATTTAGAAAATCGTTATTCTCACGTGCATGCCGTCAGAAATGTATGAAAAGCGTTTACCACTCGGCTGCTGGCGTCAAACTTATCAATTATTATGAAATATCACAAACCAAAGCACCCTCTTGCTCATATATACATGTTTAGAAAAATTATTAATTGATAATTTATCTTACAGACAAAAAGAACCTGTTATTTGCGTTTAAATCTCGAAATTCTAAATTCATCGGAATTAGGTGCCATTTTTAGAACCCCTCGGAATTGGGTGCCTTTACCTTATTATCACTGTAATAATAACAATTGGCAGCTGTGTTCAATTGCTGTGTCAAGTCTGGTATATTTCCTGACTTAATGAAACATAGTAAAGTAATTCCTTTACTTAAAGCCAGTGATATTGCAGATCCCTCTAACTATCGGCCTGTTTCCGTTCTACTAACACTAAGTAAAATGAAGTTACCCGGGCGTATAATTTTACACAGTCCTTATTTCCCAATATAAGTACAAAATGTTTGCTTTACAGATTTCTTATAAATGCAAGTATTTAACGTATCTTACATAATTTAGGTTTTTTTTTCTAGCTAGTCCATTTGTTTTTTAAATTCAATATTTTAACTTTTTTAGCTGTATGTTAGTATATATTGTAATAATAATCATGGTTAATTAATGGCGATGATGACTACTAGGTCCCTGTATATAAAATAAATGAATTGATATACAGCAAATGTAGTTTAATTTACCTCAACAGTACATCTAATCATGACAGGAAATTATGCATTGTCTCATTACGGAGACTAGAATTAACAAACAAACAAAAGATATAACTCGGTTCAGGCGCCAGGAGGATAAGTCCTACCAACTTTATGCACACGGATATCGGCGATAGAGATTGAGCTTCTAATCATAAGAGCAGGAACCAAAAATAATAGAATACATCTCTAGAAGAAAGTTTCTATATTCTTATAGGCGAATTGATTGAATATACATTATATACGTTATTACTATTGGTATAATCTATTCAAGTGATTTAGTAAGCTAAAGATTAACTATTCACAGAGTTGCGGTGTGAAATTTAAAATAGTGAGATCCAGCATAATGCTTATTAGTCAAAATATATATCGTAACATGATTCAAAACATGAGCTAAATCATTGAGTCATGGATTCATTACATGGGCCTAATCATTGAGTCGTGCATCATTACTAGATTAATCTACACAAAAACAATTCAAACTAGGTATCTGAAGTGTGGTTACATTACCACGGGATTCGAAATCACCTCTACAGACCGCGACAGGTGCTGTCTCCACGAGAATGACGAGCCCGTAACCACATGGTCAGCATTCATGGCAAATTTTATCCAAGAATAAAGTTAATATAAAAAAAGAGCTTTTTCAGCTTCAAAGAAAAGAATTAGTTCCATTAGATTTGGAAAAACAATTGGAGATTTGTTCGTGATTCGAATACATAAAGAGAACTTACCACTTTTTTAAAAAAAAACTAATAAATCTTGAAGAGTGGGCAAATATTCCATTAACGCCGCTCTAAGCATCGTAATAAGCTGTAAACAAGCGAATAATCTTTCGTCAAAATATTAAAGATCACCAAGGTTAGAAACGTGGTGTCAAAAATCCAAAGTTCTTACCGAAATACATAGTTATTTTGGTATAATCATTTATAAGAATTCACAGGCGTGAACTTCCATATACAATTTATAAAAGATTACTTCTTTTTAGCGAAGTTTAAAAAATATATTTACAATCGACATCTTTTTGTCGTCGATGTAGCTAGGCGAATGCTGTACCGTCACCACAGACAACAAGACATTTTTTCGTTTTTTTTTTCTTTACAAGTCTACCCTATGGCATGGAAACTAAGGAATACACTCCTACAGAAATCGCAATTTGAATAAAATCGATGACACACGGAGCGAAAGAGTCAACAATCTACTCACCTCTCTCTCCAAATCTCAAGACTAACAATGACATTCCAATGTGACGTTTTACAACGTTACAATATATTATTTACAAGTAATAAAAATCTTTCATTTACTATACACAAAAAGTTTTTGACTACCAGAAAAAATTTAAGGGCATAAGCAGACAAAATATACTTTGACATTGGCCTAATGAGAATATTATTATTATTTACTATGACAAAGTTATTACCATTATGAATATTAAAAACATATCACAAATCATGGTTCACTTGCCTATGACGCGACCGCTCACCGGCCCGGCCCGTGTGGCGCGTCGGTGTAGGCATGTATAGGTAGGTATATGAACACGATCAAACAGCTGATGTGATTTATTCTAGTCGCGACCAAGTGGGTCATGATAGTAGTATCTTATCACACGGATAGTGATGTTTCCAATAGGTTGGAGGGTTTTCGTCGAATTATCCCGCGGGGACCAGCCGTATTGGGATTATTAATGCTTTTGGTTTGATGTAGATTTTGCTAGCATTTTTGTTAAGTTCTGATAAAGTTGGGGCACAGTGCTAGTTAGTTTCTTGATCCCTGAACGTCGATACCAGGTGACTTGAGTTGTGACCGACGTAGATAGTTAATGATATTTTGCGTTTTATTTTTATTTTGTGCCTGGGTAATTAATTGGTTTCCTTTAGCCACAATAACAGCTACCTCAGGTGACTCTGACAAAGGGCGTTTACTATAAGTTTTCTCTGAAGACACCCGTCGATTTGTGGGCCTAGTGCAATAATTTTATCATAGCGAAGAATGACTCTTAACCCTGAGTTCCACTGCCTTTTAAGTTCCTCTTGAAGTTCTTTTCTTTTTTGTAGCACGTTAGGGGAGTAATCCTCTTTGATATACATGCTCAAGGGATGGAGCATTTTTTTCTTTTTAAGAAGCTCTATTTTTTTACTGACTGTTGTAAGTGTAACTACAATTCAAAAAATAAAAAGAAAATACTCACAATTTTTTTTCCTAATCTTGTAACTGATTCAATTTTCCACTTTTCACATTGTATTTTAATTTTTTGCTGTATTATTTTTTTTTTTGAATTTTAAATCGTTATAAATAAATAAATAAAAATAATAATATTTTATTTTTAGGCATCACAGGCCCATAGTGTGTTAATATAACAAATAACTTAACCTATATTAGTAGTAACAGACAGATTTACAATTTACAACAACAAAACAATAATTTAAATGTATAAATATATTAAATAAATTAGTAGATTTATTAAGCCCCACTTCTGACATCTAGCCTGCTAGAAAATACCCTCAGGACGCTGTTGTTAATTCCTCTCACTCTGCTTACTATTGATGCTACTTTCTTGCGTATTATCGCGAAATAATCATCAGTGTGCGCATCCGCGAACATTCCTGACGCACTGCAGTAGGGAGGAAGCTTCAACAGCGCCCTGAAAGCATTATTGTATTGAATGCGCAGGACGTTATCCGCTTTCTGTGTATGATTAGCCCACAGGCTGCTGGTGTAAAATGTTTGACAAAATGCTTTAAAAAGTGTTATTTTAACTGATACTGAACAACCAGCAAACCTGCGTGCCAGCATATTTCCTTTGACCGCCATCGCCCTGCGTTCTCTTTCCATATCTGTGTCATCAGTAAGATCCTCTGTCACAATATGCCCTAAATATTTAAATTTGGTGACTCTCTGCAAAACGGAACCACTCAGTTCTACAGAAGGGACATAAGAAGGATTTTTATTTTTCCCTCTAAATAACAACAGCTCACTCTTTTCAGGATTATACTTTAACCCATGTTTTTTTGCATAAATTTCACAAATGGCTAGTAATTTTCGAACTCCTCCAATTGAGGAGCTCAGCAACAACATATCATCTACATAACTCAAATTATTTAAACTAACTCCATCTATATGGCATCCGACATGAGTGCTGCTGAGCTCCTCAAGTAAGGCATTAATATAAATATTAAACAACCTTGGAGAAGTGAGACCCCCCCTGTCTAACACCACACTCTAGCTTATACGGGTCAGATAATTGACCACTTAAAAAAGTTTCTCTGTTTATTTTACCAAAATGAGAACATTGACACTAACTCATTAGGAACTCCAGCTTCCCTAAGCTTCCCCCATAAGATATTATAAGAAACCCGGTCGAAAGCTTTAGAAAGGTCCAAGAAACAAGCATAGACTGGTGTTTTTCTATCTGTATAATATTTGACAGTGTGCTTCAAGGCAAGTATTGCAGTCTCAGCAGACAATCCCGCACGAAAACCAAACTGCGAGTCGTGTAATTTCACATATTGACTGAGATGCGAGTCAAGCACACTGTCAAATACTTTGGCTATCACAGTTGCCAATGAGATTGGTCTATAATTACCTTTATCAGCTATGTCTCCTGTACGATTCTTTACTATTGGAACAACTAGTGTGTCCAACATCTTCTGTGGTAGGTAAGAGTGTCCACAGCATAGATTAAAAAACATAGTCAATACTCTAGACAAGTGATGACCAGCATTTTGGAGATGCTCGATGCTAAGATGATCATGTCCAGGTGATTTCCCCCGTTTCATACATTTAATTACTGCTTTAATTTCTGTACAGGTAAACCGAAGGGGGGGTCCTAAGCGATCAGTCCCAGCCTCGTTCACCCCCTCCACAGACTCGAGTAGTGAGCTCACTATAAACTGCTCTCTAAAGCTATTTGCTATTTCTCTGTGATCACTCTTACCCCCCACACTTACAGGTATACTTGGAGTATTATTAAGTTTTTTAGTGCCCTTCCAATAAGTTGAAAAACGTTTCTCAAAATGGAGCTATGCCAAAATATCCATCTCAATTTGTTTTTGATTTTGTATGACCCATTTCAATTTTGATTTAAAAGCCTTACGACTTAATACCATGTCTTCTTAAATAGGCCCACTACTGGGCTGGCCGTACCATGCCCACAATTTAAATTTAAGCTTAGCCTGAGCGTGTAATTCTTTGACGTGTTTATTCCAGCCCTTTATACTTTTCTTTCTCACAATGTTCCTAGCAATCCTTTTTGCACAGGTTGCATCACTTAATATTGATACAATATTGTTATACATTGAATTTAAAAGTAATCTATGATGAACATTATCACAAAAAATATCAGCACATTGTACAAACTCCTCAGGAAAATCTAAATATTTTAATTGATCATTACATCTAGAAGTGTACTCTTTTATTTCCTCTGGATTTCTATCACCCCAGCATATACAGCTAAGCGATGACTTCACTGTACATGTTTTTATTCTAATAACATTTATATTACATTCTATTTTTAAGGGAAAGTGATCGGACCAAAACGTATCATAAATAACCTCAATGTTTACAATTGTTTGTCTCGCTGCCTCTGTGACAATACAGTGGTCTAGCCACCTTTAACACCCGTGTGAGTCACTGATAAAGGTGTACGTTTGCGACCGCATGCCTATATTGTTCAAGTCTACACAATATAAATCCTGTTCACTACAAAAACTAAGAATTTCATTACAAAACAACTCACCCGGGTGCGCGTTGAAATCTCCTAAAACATACACTGATTCAACATTATTGTTTTGTTAACTAGAATATATTTCACTCAAGCATTCCGTAAAATAAGGCAGATTTTCACTACAGTCCGTCGGCATATAAACATTTATAATCAAAAAGCACCGATTGTTTACTTCCACTTAAACTGCACACAGTCTGTTGTTAATACTCTGTACCACACTCACATAGCTAAATACACTTTTACGCCATAGTATAGCAAGCCCTCCATAGGGTCTCCCCTTACAAATACTGGCTGAAGTGTCCACTTAAGACTTTCCTGTGTAGCTGAATTCCTGATCAATGCTGCCAAGAAATGTTAAATCATGCGGATATAACCAAGTTTCCTGTAACAAAACAATATCAGCTGTTTTGCACAGTTTACGCACACAGTTAACAGACCTTTTAATATTTTTGCAGTTAAATGTTATAATCTTCATTTTTGAACTACTATCCATTTAAATTTTATAGCTTATTTTTTTTTGTTTCATCCTCTCTGGCATAAATACTATTATTTATGTCTTCTCTTCTGTTCTTGAAAGGTATAAAACGCCTAAATGTGACATCATCAGGCCACATCTGGTCATCTAAAAAAATATGTAGCTTATTTTTGTTAACCAACAATTTAAAGGCATTATAGGGTTTTTCCTTTTTCATTGTAATTTTTCAAGTGAAACTTTCTCTGCAGTTTTATTTTCGATGTATTTACAGATGTCTTCCATTTCTGTATCTTTGTTTACATTGGATATAAGCAAAGGGATTTTAACTTCCGCTGCTTTAAACTTATTTGACATGTCTGTAGTCGCTTTGCCGGTTTTGCCTGTAAAACGTTTCCTAGACCGTCGATTTTGTACTAATATCCACTTATCCTTAGGTTTATTTGATTGTTTCCACTCGCCATTCCTTGCTATTTATGCCATCGTTGGTTGTTTTAATGGACTAGTTTTGGTACGACAAACAGCTGTTTCGGATTTTTCCTCACAAATTTCGTTTTCCAATAGCGTCGAGTTAATTGGTGCTTTCGCACGAGTAATAATCGCTTCTGTCTGAGTGCAAGCGAGAAAGCGATATTTCGGTGAGTTCGGTGACTCAGCTTGCTCATCGTCATACAATGGCGCCGGCGATAATGCGATCGGCCCATTGTCAAGCAAATACCCTCCTCTTTTCTTCGAATTAATATTACAGGATAGCAGTGATAATGGAGGTCTGCTTGGACCTAATTCCAGCTTCAACTCTTCCAGTTGAGTGACAGTTGCATATTTACTTTTAATATCGTTAATTTCTGCAGGTACAATCAATAGATCTTTTAACAATTTCGTCACATCAACATGATCGAACGTAACGGGCGGTAATTTCTGCAAGTCACGCGCAACGAAGATTGGTATAATATCTGGTTCAGTCACTTTGAAGACACATATAATATCCTCTAAGTCCCTCACTTTCTTTCCTTTCCGCTCTCGCCGCTCGCGCGCTGCCCGCGTTTTGTTGTTTGGGTATTCGGTGGACGTAGGGTTGCGCCGAGGCACACGTGGGATCCGCTTCACTATCGCTGTCATCCAAACTATTTGGAGCGTCTCTGCATGCATAGCTCAATGTGTCTTCAACAGACTCGCTTTCCCCATAACAACGAGCACCACGAAGGCACGGCTTCCATGTAGGAGGTAAACTCCAGCCCCCATCTCTATTAAAATTCTTCTCGAATTTTCCGGGGTACAAAGTGCTTCTCCCGCGACAAGATCTTCACCTTATCAAAACGGATAAAGTGACGCTTATCAGAGCTCAGTGCATGCTCCACCACCGCGGATCCGTTGATATCTTGGTTCTTCATGGAACGTATGTGCTCGCTGAGTCTCGTAGAAACGTTCCGCTTTGTCTCCCCGACGTAACATTTTCCACAATCACAGGGAATCATATAAACACCGGGGACACCCAGAGGGTCTCCTTTATCCTTTGGAGAGCGCAGTAGATGTCGAAGTTGTGTAAGGGGACGGAATATAGTCTTGATGCTGTATCTTCGGCGTAACAAGTGTCCTACCACATCCGTCACCCCTTTGACATATGGGAGGAAAGCCACCGCTCTATCCACCGATGCAGTTCGAGTCCGTGCACACGTATTAGCCACCCGCCAACTCTGTCTCCAGTTGTATCCGTTGCTGCACAACACACCCTTCACATGCTCCAGCTCAGTATCCAGGTATTCCGGGTCACACAATCTCAAAGCCCTCTTAATAAGCGTCCGTGGAACTGAAGCGAGATGCGCTGGGTGATGATGTGTATCCGCTCTCAGATACCTATCTGTGTGAGTTGGCTTTCTATATATCCCGTGAGATAGTCGACCACTCGAATCTCGCTTCACCAGTACGTCCAGAAAAAGCAAGGCTCCGTCTTTCTCGTATTCCACGGTAAATGCAATCTTCTGATGGACACCATTCAGGTGTTGCAACAATGGCCCTACACTATCCCTCCGAATAATGACAAACACGTCATCCACATAACGCCACCAGTGTCTCGGCTTGTCTGGAATGTTAGCCAATGAGGTATCTTCAAACCATTCCATAAATATGTTGGCTACAACTGGAGCTATAGGAGAACCCATGGCTACACCGTCGATCTGAAGGTAGTATTCACCCTTCCACACAAAATAGCCGCTAGTCAGTATGTAGCGTATCAACTCCATATACTCGATAGGTATGCCAGTATATTCTAATAGGTCGGCTATTATCTCAAGTACGTCCTCTATCGGTATATTTGTAAACAGCGACACGACATCAAAACTCACCAACAATTCATCGTCATTAACAAGTATTCCTTCCAATAACCGAATAAAGTGCGACGAATCTTTTACGTAGCTATCTGTCTTACCCGTAAGGGGAAGTAACATGTCTGACAGATAGCGAGCAGCCTTATGAGTAGGTGAATCTATCTGACTCACAATTGGGCGAAGGGGCCAGGACGGTTTGTGTATCTTAGGTAAACCGTAGATCTTCGGAGGAGCAGGGCTAAAAGGACGAAGAGAATTGTATAGGTTATCTGGCAATGATTTTAAGATTTTGTTCAAACCATTAGTGATCCTGTTGGTGGGATTATAAGAAACTTTCTTATAAGTGCTACTGTCACTCACCAGACTTTGAATTTATTCCTCATAAGTAACTGTGTCCACAACAACAGTAGCGTTTCCTTTATCTGCCGGCAAAACCAAAATACTACGATCACTCCTCAAATTCCGTAAAGCTTCAAATTCTACATTTGGCATGTTGGGCTTAGGTGGCCGGCATTTCCTTAATATCTGCGACACATCCTGCCTCAAACATTCCGCATCATGGCGGTTAATCTTATTACGAACAATTGTATCTTCTACACTTGTAATGACGGTTTCTATAATAATAGAACTTTTGCAGGCGTTGGTGCAAAATTGAGACGCCTGACAAAAAACTCGCAGCAACACCCACATGAATACGATACGAATACTAAAACGGTAGTAAATTTATCCTCGCGTGTTATGTCGGATGTCGAGATTAATGCTCTGTCTAGGGGTCTCAATTTTGCACCGACGCCTGCAAAAGTTCCTATAGAAACCGTCATTACAAGTGTAGAAGATACAATTGTTGGTAATAAGATTAACAGCCATGATGCGGAATGTTTGAGGCAGGATGTGTCGCAGATATTAAGGAAATGCCGGCCACCTAAGCCCAACATGCCAAATGTAGAATTTGAAGCTTTACGGAATTTGAGGAGTGATCGTAGTATTTTGGTTTTGCCGGCAGATAAAGGAAACGCTACTGTTGTTGTGGACACAGTTACTTATGAGGAATAAATTCAAAGTCTGGTGAGTGACAGTAGCACTTATAAGAAAGTTTCTTATAATCCCACCAACAGGATCACTAATGGTTTGAACAAAATCTTAAAATCATTGCCAGATAACCTTTATGATTCTCTTCGTCCTTTTAGCCCTGCTCCTCCGAAGATCTACGGTTTACCTAAGATACACAAACCGTCCTGGCCCCTTCGCCCAATTGTGAACGCCGCATCTGTGGCAGAGGCATATTATATGCCCACTTTTCACCGTGTGGATTCCTGTCCCACGTAATAGGTGGTGAGCCCATTGCCGTGTTTAAATAGACAGACGCAGGTTGTGGCGACCTGCTGTTGAAGGTTTTCAAGCCGCCCATAAGGCCTTCAACCAGGCTTAACGACTGCCATTTTACTGGCAACCGGGACCAACGGTTTAACGTGCCAGCCGAAGCACGGAAACGCTCGCAAATATAAATGCCACAAAGTGGTCACCCATCCAAGGACCAGCCATAGTGAAAGTTGCGTAACTCAGTGATCGTTTACAGAACACTGAGACCGCGGCGCCGCGAGCGCTTCTATATTTTTTTATTTGTTTTGATTCTTCACTTTTTTTCTTTTAGCGTCCTCTCTCGAGTAATTGTGGTTTATAATTATTATTAGAGTTACCGCCCACCGTTAGATGGCGCTTTTAAAAACTAATTAGCTCTTGAGTTGAGGAATTATTATTTTGATACACCTTCTTCATATGATAAATAATTTGGACAGGACTTGTTTCCTGCCATGGTCAGCACCCTGCCCTAATTTTCTCGACATGACTTAATTTTTATTAAATATTTTCTCAAACAACCAAAGGTACAACCTCGTTATATGCTCATGCGTAATTTTGGACTAATGAATGTTGAGAATTTATGTAGGGATGCGTCGGAAGTCTATTGGGACCGTTTGATTGAGACTACATCCGTAGACGAGAAAATTCTCATTTTTAATGATTCGGTCATTATATTGTATGATGAAAATGCCCCGATTAGAAGAGTGAAATTAAAACGTCCTCCTGCACCGTGGATAACTGAAGAAGTTCGACTGGCAATGAGGCTTAGGGATCAAGCTTTTCGCAGGTTTCGGAGAGCACGGGTTGAGGAAACGTGGTCAGTCTATAAAGCTGCTAGGAATCGGTGTAACCAAGTGATACGCAATGCTAAACGCCGTTATATTCATAATAACATTTCGACCCCCCCGAACAATAAGTCGGTAATGTGCTATTATGGACTTTTTATTGTTAGATATAGATATAAATATCACATATGCCGGTTAACGCAAATGTGATATTTATTTCGTATTAAATTTATAGGACATAAATCGGTAATAGAAAGTAACAAACATATTTAGGTAGAAAACCATTAACATAATATCTGTAATATGTACATACCTACTAAACATTTCAAGTTCGAACACGTCGCGGTCAACTTTGAATTTAATTGTTTTTAAGTCGTCGTGTGATAATAGGTACAAGACATTTCTGTATTTCTTTTTATAGCAATTAGACATTTATATCTTTTACGGCAATAGATAGTAAACCGTAAAACACGTGTAAGTTTTCGCTGCCGCAGCAATGTCTGTTATTGTTTACAGTCACGAATTTGAATTGGTATGCAACACTTTGGTGATTTTATTGCGACAAAGGATGGGCAAAGTAGGCAACTGTAGGTCAAAGAGAAGTAGAAAGAGTCAATCCAAAGGCAAACATGTCGAGCAGTGCCACCACCGCATAAGATGGCGACTGCTATATAAAGCCATACCTCAAACGTTTTCCTCAGTTGTTGGTGACAAGATAACGTAGGAAAAGTTAAAATTGTCTGAGAGACAGAACCTTATCTATAAGTTGGCATGCTTCACGGTCACAGCGGCACAGGGTATTTCCAATTCTACTTCTCTTATTTGAAAATTCACTTTTGACAGAGCGGTCGTGGTCATCACATTGTCAGGTTTTGTTCAGCCGTAATCCGCTTCACTACCACGCCATCGTTCCCTGTGGATCGTGATACGAGTGCATTCGTGCACTGGGCCGCCTACTGCTGATTTTATCTGGTCGGTCCATCGCATGGGCGACTTGCTATGCTGCTTTGTGCCTTCATCCTTCCCCTGTACGACAAGGTGCACTATGCAGGTGTTGTCACATCATGACACGTGTCCAAAGAACTGAAGATTTTGAGCCTGGACTCTGTGTCATTCAGTGCCAAACTCTGTGTCACTTCAAGTATTTTCCTCCAGCACCTCATTTCCAGTGCTTCTATTATCTTTTCCTTAATTTCTTGCAGCGTTTAGGTCTCGGTAGCGTTCAGAAACAAGGGGAATACCAGTATCCGGATAAGTCGAATATCTTCAAGTGCTGCTGTGTAAACAATCCTAATGGTAACCTGCTATGCTAAAAACTCGTGATGAAAGAGCGATGGCACTCGGTCTTCATTGACCTGCTGAATAAGAAATATTAAGAGGTGCAGTCTCCGAATCAGGGACTAATGCCAACTTTAAAAGTATGCAGAAGTCTAGACTGTTCTTCGCTGCATGATGATTTAAAAAGCTATCGGAGTCGATGAAGACTCTTTCGATTATATCAAGTTAAACCATGTACTCTTCACCGAAAAGATTGCCAGCCAATGAAGGCTGAGTATTATTACTCCAGTCTTCAAATGGAAAACGGTCAGTGTAGAAATGAGGTAGCTACCGTGGCATGAAGATTTAGAGAAGATTATTAATCTCCGTATCTAGCAGAAGTGTACTCTCTTGGAGTATCAATATGGGTTTTACCTTGGTAATAAAACTACGGACACTGTTTTTGTTCTAAGGATCCTATCATTGGAACAAAAACAGGACCCGGGTTCTCATTACTGGAGAAATACAGGACACAGAGACAAAGAAATACTCGTACAGGAAGAAGAGTCTGCACTTTCTGTTCGTGGACGTAAAGAATGCCTTCGACTGTGTTTTTGGAACGATGATCTGGTGGGCACTGATGTCTAAAGGTTCTAGGCGCTTGCACCACTATTCTGTAGTTCTGATCGCTTTGGCGCGCGGCTTTAACACTCTTTCCCACACGGACGCAGTACACCAGAGTACAGCGCATTCCACTTAGTCCATTTCTATTTAAGAGATTCAAATATGGCATCAGCATCCATGGCTGACTATGTATTCTAACGATACAGTGCTGGCGGACGCGGACGAGGGCAGTTTGGTGCAACGTGTTAAAACGTGGACGGAGATGCTTGGGAGTGGTGGTTTTAAACTTAAGTAATACTTGGCGTTAAACTTCACAGATTCAACCTCCATAGACTCCATCTGGTCTAGGACATGGACCAGGTTAAGTACGTGGGATCTGTATTTCACACGTCACGTCACGCATTGCTACCTCATGGGCTAAGTGGCGGTTGAGGGCTGATGTCATTTGGAACCCTAAAATGCCAGTGAGGTTGAAGGGCCAGGTGTAATAAAGCATCATTAGGCATGTTACATTGCCATGCCAGTGGGGTGTAACCATACTTGAAGCAACACAAGCAGGAGCTGCGAATTACGGAATGAAAATGCTGGGGAGTTTATTTTATGGAGAATATTTTATGTATCAAATAAATCCTTAAATATCGAAATAAAATTTTGCCACTGCAATTAGGTAAAAATTGATTTAGGTGAAATTCACCCGTATATCTTAGGATCTAGAGCAATTTTGCTGGCATAGCTCTCGATCTGACTTCTTCTTTGTTTAGATTAAGTTATGTAACTGTTTTTCTTAATTTGTTAAGCAGGTTATGTTTAAAATATGTGTAATATTTACTGAAATATTGTTATGTGCAATAAAAACGATTAATCTATTTATTTTGAATTATTTTATTAAAAATACCTTTGTATATTATACTCAAATGACTTTTGGGATTAAATGGTTACTGAAAAATGTTATTGTCATATTTCATAGTAATTTACTTGTACAGTATTTTTTGCCCTTTAATATTACTACAATAACTTGGTTATGATATATTATGATCACTTGTTGCTATACAAAATAACGTTATAAAAGTTCGCAGTGTGCTAGTACGTATCAACACTCTTCAAAAAATTACCACAATAATCCGGTAAGTTACTATTACAGGACAATAGAACTTTTTTTAAAACTGTAAGATCTTTCTTCTCAAATTGTAGCTTATTAGAAGCATGTAGTTTGAAACTGATAGCTAAATACTATTTCAAATAAAATTAGCTTTCATTTCATGTATCAATGATGTCAATAGTCCCACTGGTTGGAAAGTAATTCAACAAAAACAGTAAATCATTTTTCCTGTAAAATTTGCTTTTTGCGATTACCGACTTATTGCCCGGAGGGGTCGATTTCTGATTCCTCTTTTGCTAATATCTGGAAGTTCTTGGTATAGGTAAACATCGTAGCTCTGAATTCGGGGCAGCGATTGGTTTGAATGATATCAATAAACATTTCACCACTATTTCCGAACTTGATCATCAGACCAAGCGTTCCTACTAAAGTTTAGAGTATATTGCTGATTTACCTCATTCCGATACAGACTTGTTTAATTTTTCTCCAGTTGCGCCAAGCGAGATCAAGAAGATTAATCTGTCCATCAAATCTAGTGCTGTGGGATATGATAGTATAAGTCTCCGTATGATTATATTGATTTTGGATCGTTTTTTTGTCGAGGTTGATCGAGGAAGTTCACCCGTTTATACGGTTTCATTTGATTTTGATTAGGTGTTGTTGGATGTTGCGGGATTTTGAAACGGTTGTTGTTATATTCTCGTTTCTTGCACACGGAGATTTTGCAGGAACAAAAGATAATATAAGAGAACTTTGGTAAACAGTGTTCTGTGATCTCTGGGGCGGGTACGAAGTCGCGTTTCATCGCGTCGCAAATTTCGACGTAATAGGTTTCGGTTTGTTATGGCTAATATATTTTAGGTCTACCTGTGGACGCTTATACAGTGTCTGTTGTATGCGATCTTCTGTAACAGCTAGGTTGATAGCTTCGTTCAAAATTTTGGGGACCTGCATCCTACAAAATTCGAAATTCGAGGTTGTAATCCCATTACGAAGTGATGGAGAGCAAGATCCTCCATAGCCGCGGCACATAAAAACTGTAGGTGAAAAGGCTAAAAATTGCTTTTACGCGTTGTCGAGAATATCTACTGCTACATGGGGACTTTCGTTCAAAACACTGAAGATCGTTTACGGGGCCACTTATCTAGGCTGTATGTGTTACGGGGCGCCGGTATGGACAGTTAAGGCTACTATTGGTGCTGCACGTTTAAAGTTACTGCAAAGTCAACGCCTTGCATTGATATTTTAATGCAAGGGCTACAGGACGGTTAGCACGGAGGCTCTGCCGGTGATGGCAGGTGTCCTCCCGGTTGACCTCGAAATTCGGAGACGCGCGGTTTTATACTCTTCGGCTAAGGATGACATGGATGATAGGTTTTTGTTAGAAAGAGATCGCCATAGAATTGCCAGACTGTATCGTGATAATGTACATAAAGAACTTTTAGACGAATGGCTGCTGCGTTGGAACACTTCCATCAAAGGGCGCCACCTCTACCGGTTTTTCCCAGACGTTCGTGAACGCCTGGGAATGTCCTGGCTGGAGGTTGATCACTGTGTTGCTCAATTTCTTACGGGATATCGTGACTTTAGGAGCAAATTACATACGTTTAAGCTGGTTGAGAGACCGTTCTGTCAGTGTTCAACTGCTGATGCCAAATATGATCAGACCGCCCATCATATATTTTGGAAGTGTAGCATTTGGCAAAATGAGCTATATAATGTGCTTAATTGTTTACAAGTAACATCGGGAGTAGTTTACTATGCGGATCTTGTAGCATCGAGGGTGAATTTTCGTGCTTTTTAACGTTTCTGCCATACATATTACTGGTATCAAACATAACTCACATACGAGTAGGACCCGTATACTATTACCGTGGTGCTTCCCTATTTCTATAAGATTTACACCTAGTTGCTTTCCAGGTCTCTCGCTTTGCAAAGGAGGGAAGAGGCATTACGTTCTAGTTGAGCGGGCGAGATAAATAAATTCGAAGTGGATTGTATTTGCGGGCAAAGACAAATGAAATTTATACGCGGCTGTCGACGAAAATAAATTGGAAACAGGAATGGGTACGCTACCTTGCTGCTGCTGCGAGATGCTGAGGTGCAGCCTGGGGGGGGGCGTCCCTGGACTTGAATTCCTGGTTTCCTTGCACGAAAACACTATTTATCCATGGAAACACAACTATTGCGAAAAGTTTGTGCTAGCGCGCGCGCGGCCATTGCAGAACTAATTTTCAATCCGTCCTTGCTGCCTGTGAGTTGACAGCGCTGCGGTGGAGTTTTAGATGGCGCGTAATACAGCTGTCTCGCTCTTCTTTTATGCGAGACAAGGTAGGTGCGAAAGAGAAATTGAGTAAAGGGAAGCGGGGTAGGAGTGTCGACAACTAATTATTTAAAAACAAATGGAGATCGGCGATGCAACATAGAAAAAATAACGCGGCTACTTTTGAATCGTATACCGGCGCAACCATTTCCCCCCCGGCTTGAAGGGTTACCTTCGAAAAAGGAACAACTGACTATACAGTTGCCACTAAGCTTTAGCTGCTAACTAAACAAAATGCTATAATTAGCCTCCCAGTTGCCACCAAAGTGGCTTGCGGCGGGCGTATTGAACGACCACTCAATGCGGTTTTCAGCTAAGACGTAGGCAAATTCCGTAAGGATACGACGAGCTCCGACGTAATTCGTACCGTTGTCCGAATACATTCGAGATACGGAACCCCGATGCGACAAAAATCTTTTAAATGCAGCCATGAAGCATGGCGTGCTCAAATCACCAGCTAACTCTATATGAACGGCGCGAGTCGTCATACAAACAAAAAGACAAACATAAGCTTTCGTAGAGCGTATACCACGACCACGAGAAACTGTTACCCTGAAGGGGCCAGCGTAATCTGTACCCGTGTGTACGAACGGTTTAGCAGCCTGAACAACACGACAAGGACGATGATCGGCCATTTCGGGCGCGATTGACTTCGGGCGAAGTTTGAAACACGGAATACATCTATTAACTGTCAAACGAATCAAATTGCGTGCGGAGAGAATCCAGTATTTCTGGCACAAAATTCCCCACAAAAGACCCTATGGTGATATTCAACTAAAAGATCAACGATATGATCCTTGCGCGGGAGAACTATAGGATGCATTTGATCGTACTCTAATGCGGACTGACTCAAACGATCACCAACTCGAATGAGGCCATCCTTCAAAAAAGGTTTCAAATGTTGAAAAGCGCCAAACGTTGAAAAATAAACCTTGTAGTCAAGGTTTATACAATTCCAAATTTCTAATTTCAGACGAAAAATAAAATCGCTGAAGTTCACGAAGCACGATTAACTCAGCCTTGTTTAAGTCGAAGGCGGTAACGTGCTCGCGACGAGGAAGGATTATCAAAAATCGACAAATAAAAACAACACTACGCAAAAGAATCGACCACGATGAAACACGGCTAGCCAACTCCAAGACAGGCGACTTTTCGAGCGGTGCGGTAGCAACTAAAGAGGCTTTCTTTTCCTCTGGCGGCGTGGACACAGTAGCGGGGTTGAAAGGACTAAAAGGCCATTTATCGAGTGGGGCTTGGCACCAGGAAGAGCCATGGAACCACAACGGATGATCCAAAATCTGTGCAGGTGTTAACCCACGAGACAAACAATCGGCAGGACTGTCCGTACCGGAGACGTGATAAAAGTTTTGCGGCGCCAATTCCGACTGAATTATTGCCACCCTATTTGCGAAAAATGTATCCCAACGATGGGGCGAAGAATGTGTCCAACACAAAGCGACGGTCGAGTCCGAGAATGCGAAAATTCTATCAATATTAATGCGTTGAAATCGGCGATCTGATTTGCGAACACCAATACAAAGAAACATTTGTCTAATGTCGGCTGAAAAACGCGACAGCGAATAAGCGAAAGTTAACTATAATTTCGAACAAATTACCTTGGAGATTTTGACCACTGTGCAAAATATCGTTTACCGAAACATTCGAACTAGTTTTAGCGCTGCCATCTAAAACAACGCGCAACTTGGTGGTCAGTTTATCCTCGCGGACAACCCCACGGTGCGGTATAGCATACGAAGGAGCGTGCTTCGTCTCTTCGGTTTCAGGAGGCGCGGGTGAAATGAAACCTTTATCCAAATATTCCACTATTACTCTATCGTAAGCCTCTTTCAACTTTGGAGATGTCTGCATTTTCAGTTCTAAACAAAAGAAGCGTTTTTCGGCTGACTGAAACGAATCTCCAAGCGAATTAACATCACCGTTAAAGAGGAGCGCGACAACATAACGACCATCACCATCGCGAGTAGTCATGCGACTATAAAACTCTTCACAAAGTATATCATCCGGGCTGACAATAGGAGTGATGTTCACCTCTTCTATCTCCCAGAATTCACGGACAGCGGAGTCCAGCGGCTCGACGGCGCAACAATATGACACTGTCGAGTTACAATTAAAACAAGCGGGTGCGGAACCAACAATAAGAAAACCTAGAACCGTCTCTAAGGCGAGCGTCACTATCTAAAAGGGCGCGAACACTATGTCCCCTACCATGCGAATCGTAAACAACAACTCGAGCGGTTGCCAGAAGTACCGTAGTAGGGCTTGTGTGCAAACTTGATACCGAGCAGAAAGCGACATCGTTCGGCTGGAGGCGCGTGGCAGTGGCGCCGCCGTCGCTAGGCGCGGACGGGGACGAAAACACGCGAGAACGCTCCCATTCGCGACTCAACGGCGCGGGCGTCTGTGACGTTAGGGACGAAGTTCGCGCAGCCGGAATCGATAGACGAACTACCGGACATGGCGGGTGCACTGCCAACTACAAGCGAATTACTACCATTAACGCGCGAGGCACCAACTGAGTTTAAATTGGACGCGGTATTATTGTTTTCGAAGTATAATAATAAATGGTGTCTACCATTACACTTGCGACAAAAATGATTCGAATTACAGAATGAAACACGATGCCTCCCACTGAGACAATTGATAAATAAATTACTAGAACGAACAAATTTATAGCGATCGCTAAGAGTGAGTTTATTGAACTCCGAACATTTATAAAGTTGGTCATGGTGACCTTGACACAAAGAACAATTTTTCGAATGTAACACTTGCGATTGCGAAGTTGTGGGTTCAAATCTAACAAAAGAGTGCGTGGACTTCGTGGGCTTACTACGATTACTACGATTAGTCGGACTATTTTTCGCTACTCCGTGGTTTAACGAAGTTCGTTGCAAAATTCGAATATGTTGACGAACGAAAGTTTCTAAATCGTCGAACTTAGGTATGTGATGGCCACGTCTATCCATTTCAAATAAGCGAACGGTTTCGGAATCTAATTTCTTTAAACCGATATACAAAAACAAAAAGTCACAGAGGTCAATGATCTTGAGATTCTTTAGGGCGCGAACAGCTGATGCAAAAATATCTAAGAATTTTTCTAATAATAATAATAATAATAATCTTTATTGACATATAATATTTCTACATATATGATGGTGGAACCCCTGACTCCTGCGCTAGTTAATACTGTGTTGCAGAAGTCAGTATATTCCTCTCTATATGATTACACAGAAATGACAGTTTAATATCAGTTGTACAAAATAAAAGTTACATCATAAAAACTATTATGGTAAGTGTTTAACCTTATATCTATGTTTGTGAGTACAGTACGTGTCATTTGGATGCTGTGTGTACGTGTGCACGCTCGTACGAGTACGTGGAAACGTGTTGTTTGTGCGTGTGTGTTTGTGTTATGCGTGCGTGTATTTTCGTTGGTCTTGTTAGTGCTTGTGTGTTAGCGTGGTGTATGAGAATGTACGGTGTATTCAATTGACAACTGTTAAAAGCTTTTCCATACTTTCATAATTCATTGTTTCCAACCAATTTATTATAGTTTTCTTTAATTTGTTATTATTTAATTTAGTTATTTTATTGATTTTGTTGCATTGTCTATATATATATATATGGAGCCAGAAAGTTGTAATGTCTTTGTGCAAAACTAATTTTGAATAATGGCGCAGGGAAGCGTTCCACTCGTTTACGCTGTGCAGATAGCATTGGCACTGTTTTTTTTATGGAATCTTCTAAGTCGTGTTCATTACACGATGAGCTATTTTTCTAATTAAATATTTGATCCAAATAAGCAGTTGTTACTAAGCGTTTGTCTTCGTATTTGACCTTCAAAGTATTAAAAATCAAACTATATTTTTTGGCACAAAGCGTTATTCCGGCGTAAACGGGTTTTGCTTTCCCGGTTAGTTTACTAACTAAGTAATATAATTTTTCGTGATCCGATAACGAATTATTATAATGGATCGTATTTTCGAAACTAGCGAAAAACAAAAGCCAATTTTTAATATCGCCATCAAATTCGGGTATTTGTATGAGCGGTAATTTAGGTCGGTCCCGTTTCAGCAAATCAAAACCGGCTGGCCCGGGTTTCGAATCGGTGACTACTACGGGCACGAGCGCTTGCAATGACTTAGCGACACGTTTTATGCGACAAATTAAATCTTCGAAAGATGACATGGCGTCGTAACTTAATAAGAAATCGGAATTTAATTTTAATTCAAGCAAGTTAATTTAATCGAGAACATTTTCGAAATCTATGCGCAAAGTATCTACGGTTTCGATCGAGGATAAAAACAATTCTTTTATTGATTTATCTGCAATCCTCGATGAATAATTACAAATTAATTGCATACGCTTAAAAGGCTATCCTTCTTAGCGTGTAATAGTTTTATCTGTAGATCCGGAATCTCTTTCGGAGGCATTTTTAAAACAAACAACTATAGCTACCTACAGTGCAAAACTAAAGAACGATCAAAACAGCGAGACGCGACGCGAACGAGCGTAGGTACTTGCGCGCGCGGGCCTAGGTACCTGCCCGCGTGGTCTACCTATTACAGTTTCATTAAAATCTATTCAGTAGTTTTTACGTGAAAGAGTAATAAACATCTCTACAAACTTTCACATTTATAATATTATTAAGATTAAGATATTATATTATAATGTTGATAGTTGATTGCCAGTACGAGTTAATAAATAAATTATAAATAACATCAGCCTTGTATACTTGTGACAACCCTACAAGCATCACTGTCTAGACGTTGTCGGCATTTTTGTCAACTTCAAAGGCGTAATGCTACTGATAGGTTTACTCTCTATACTGTGCTATTACTATGCGGTGCAGTCGAAATTACCAACTATTTAGTACCTACCTATGCGAAAAACAGTAGGTAAGTATGCGTTTATTCCCTAATGGAATAAAACTATTATCTATGCGTTTATTCCCTATAGAATAAAAACTATTACCTAATCTATGCGTTTATTCCGAATGGAGTAAAAACTATAACCTATACCTATGCGTTTATTCCCTCTGGAATAAAAACTATTACCTAATCTATGCGTTTATTCCGAATGGAATAAAAACTATAACCTATACCTACCTATGCGTTTATTCCCTATGGAATAAAAACTATTGCGTTTCTATTGGCAATTTACTAAAGCGAATGGATAAAAATTCGGATCGTTAGGACCAGAAAATGGTGGAGCGGGCGAGATAAATAAATTCGAAGTGGACTTTATTTGCGGGAAAAGACAAATGAAATGTACACGCGGTTGTCGACGAAAAAGAAATGGAAACAGGAATGGATAAGCTACCTTGCTGCTGCTGCGGGATGCTGAGGTGAAGGCTGCCGGGGGCGTCCCTGGACTTGAATTCCTGGTTTCCTCGCACGAAAACACTATTTATCCATGGAAAACACAACTATTGCGAAAAGTTTGTGCTAGCGCGCACTACACAATAATTGGACGCCATTTATGTTTATTTGGATATTTAGGCATTAACACTGAATTGTGTTTTTCAAAAGAATACGGTGCATGTCTGTGCAGCGGTTGCCAGCACTGGGGCTTTTCTAATCCCAGCGCTGCGACCAAAATGTTATACGGGGTTTCGAGAGGGTTATTTAAAAAAAAACTCACACTCCCACACACACACACACACACACACACACACACACACACACACACACTACAACACTAACTTTTAAGCACTGAACTTTCAGTTCGAAAGATCTAGAGAATGGAAACAGATTGGCGTGTCTCTCGGTCACTGAGTAGATCAAAAGGCTGATAATGTGGAGTCAGCATTAAGGATGGTAGGGTACAGCACTAATGCTAGCATAGTACGGATATAACAGTACACTCAAAAGTTGTTCATTGGTTTAACGTTAACAATCATGTTTTAAATGATAAAACAACCAAAGTAATTAAGTTATCGACACCTAATGTGAGACAGGTGGCGACCAATGTGCAACTTAATGGATCAGGGTTGGATACTGCTGGGGCTTCTGTGTTTTTGAGCATAACTATTGACTCAAAGTTGCAGTGGGGGCCACATTTAGAAAAATTGTCAGGCAAATTAAGCTCTGCTGCATATGCAGTAAAACAATGAGACGGCTCTATGATGTTGAAATGGCTAAAATAGTTTATTTCAGTTATTTCCATAGCATTATGTCATACGCAATTCTTCTCTGGGGAGACTCGGTGGACATTAATACGATATTTATTTTACAGAAGAGAGCTATATACCAGTAAGAGCAATATACCAGCTTGGTCCCAGAGTATTTCTAAGAGAAAGGTGCAAAGAAATTAATATTCTTACCGTTATTTCACAATATATATATTGTTAGAAATAATATGAAGCTTGCACTGGCAACACCGAAGACAGCGTATATAAAGAGACCCGAGAGTCACTTCTGTCTCTCCAAATGGGTTGACCGATTCAAATGGGTTGACCGCGCCGCCAAAATGATACCACGGACCGCCCCGGTCCAACCCAGTGACCCGCCTGTAGTCGCAGGCGGCGTTGCTTCCACTGAAATGGCCCAACGGCCAGATCACAGTTACTCCCGGGACCACAAGAGGTCCAAGAGGATGAATTACGATAGACTTCTTTTTTTTTATTATTATATTGTATTCAATGACATCCAAAATACATTAAATATGTGCTAACCTTTAATAATAATAATAAAATAATAAACCCCTCGAGGACAGTCGTTAACTTTTATAGGATTAACGCAACCCTATGAGAGCATAGTAGATTCGCTTTTTGATTTATCCACTTTCTGATACCAACTAAAAATGTATCACTAAGTTATTGTAAAGCTCAAATCCGCAGGGCAGCTTGTGGCGAGCTGAATGTGCGTGGCTACACATCGGCCCCGATTCCTCAGAGTTTTGTTACCCTTCTGCACCGGTTAGGATTTAATGGCCTAACGGGAGAGCAGTGAGAGTGCTACTCCCGGGAGTGCAGCAAATCTCAACTCTGGCTTGCCTTAATTGGCCGGTCAGAGGGAGGGCGCCAGAGCGATATGCTCGGGGGTGGAAGTGTCATTTTCAAGGGCATAACTACGGGGAAGCCCGCTCCGGGCCTGTCCCGCGAAGGTGAAACCGGCGCCGCACCGCTCGACACCCCAAGCCGCTCACACTGGTGTTGCCCCCTGTCGCGTTACAGTATTATCATGCCTATGGTGATTGTATAGGGGGCCCATCTAGTGAGTTGGCGAGTCACCGTCTGCCAGTAGTTTAATAATAATATATAAAAATGTCAGACGCCGTTTTAATCAATAGCTTAATTCATCCGATGCATTTAACCCCCAACCGAATAGCCCATTTCATAGTAAGCACATTTTACAATAGTTTAACTCCCATTGGAGGTGATC
The DNA here is from genome assembly GCA_948477245.1 of Thumatha senex. NCBI lineage: Eukaryota > Metazoa > Arthropoda > Insecta > Lepidoptera > Erebidae > Thumatha > Thumatha senex. The sequence continues at coordinate 18,772,302 of OX419748.1, forward strand.
CATTACCGTTCTTCTACATAAGGGCGGGCGTGGACTATCTGCAGTCCATTCCCTATTAGATTAAAATTCTCAAAGGGCCTCTGCGTGTTGGACCTATGTCCCCATGTAAGCCTATCAAAAGTCCGGGTATCTTCATAAAAAAAAAAAAGAAGATACTCGTGTAAAGAATAGACATAATAATAAGTTTATTAAACTGAGAAAATACATTCTAGTATAAGGTTTGGCTTAGGCTTAATTATAATAAAAAGGAACACAGCTGCTTACCCCTCAGAACTTAAATTATAAGTATTCGTGTATAATACAACAAATAATTTAAGAGTACCTACCTATAAACTTTACAAAACGAAGCTTCAAAAGGGTGTTTAACATTCATTGAGAGGAGGCAAAAGAGAATTGCATACGGGATTAGAAGTTTACATGTAACAAGATTGTACCTGTTAAGTTTTTGTAAGCAGATACTATTAAAATTTCAGTCCTATGAAGTTATAACGTTCACATAAAACAGGTACAAGATTTACATAGTACAAAACTAAGTTACCTTCATAGATCCGTCCGTTCACGGATAGCCTCCTGCAGACCACATAAAAGATTTTGATAAGGGGTTACACTGTCGTTTAAACACATATTTTCATATACATCATTGGTGACAATAACACAAATAACTACGGAAGCTAATTTATTAAGTAAAAGCATTGGAAGTAGAAAATTAACCTAACTTATAATAAAACAAGTATGTATTATTGACCCTCATATAAAGTAATTGGCCTTTGAAAATGCCGTAAGGCGAAACCGGTCAATTTAAAATAATAAACAAGTGGAACAGTACAAGTGTTTTAGTTCAAGATACGATACGAAGTCTTTATTCTCTGTGGATTTTCGTAGCGTGCGGTAGCTCTGCCCAATATTGTCACTAATTTGCATTGCATTTAATTTGCATTTGCATACATTTTCAAATAGAAGTCTTAAAACCAGCATCTGTGTTATTATTTATAACTTTATGTGCACAAAAACACAGATACATTTCTTAAAAAAAGGAATATACAATAATGTAAACACTAGGCATAAAGATAATCTTGTATTACATTCTACTCGTCTCAAAATAATCAGCAATTATTTTATGGGGCACTGTATATGATTCTAAAACAAAATTTTCAACGAAATTAGAAAATTGTCAATAAATATGTTTAAGACAACAGTCAACAAGGCATTTTATAAAATTTCAGACTAAGTACATAAATGATAAAAATGCATGGGAGTAAGTCACTATAAGTCCACATACAAAAATATACACATAGAAATAATAATAATAAAGAAACTTACAGATTTAATGTAATAGACAATACCGTTTAAAATAAAATAAAAACATTTTTATTTTAATTATGTAAATGAAAACTGATGTAATTGCTGGCGATTTAAAAAGATAGGCCATGAGTATTATTGCCAGGTTCTTCCTCAGGCTCTACCTATTGCTTTGCGAATCTGGCAGTAAATGTAGATGTAGAAGCAATATTTTAATTTACAACATATTTCTTGAAAATTAAGGTGATGTTACGAAAATAAGGAACGTCACAAACTTAGCTACGGCGCACAGTTAGTGCATTACAAATACTTACTGCAGCTATTTCCAATGACCGTCAGTAGGTGACCAATGACAGGATAGCATCCAGACAATAATGGGGGCTCGTCCAACCTGGTGTTGTACTGTTTCCACAGCAAGTAAGCGGTACAGGCGATGCATATTATCACTAATGCTATCATCTTGGCTTTACAACTTAAGCACCGAGTAACTGAAAGTAAAATTGACATTCAAATGAACAGCCATTGCCGGCGTAGTCATTAAATTTAAAAAAGTCAGTAATGAAAAAATATACACGATAGAAAGCAAGGGGATCGTAGAGGTTTTTGGCATCGTTGCTTCCCTATTTCCTTATTTCAATAAAAAAATGGCCGGGACCCGATAATATTTTGACGGGGTCGGCAAGATAATGGCGGCTAAAATAGACGAGTTGCTGGTGCGGGAGCGAGCTGAATGCATGCTTCCGTCCTAACGACAAGTTCAAAAGCACCGCCGTGGGGATCTTGAACGCGCTATCGACTAGTCATCGCCGGCAAATATCATATGAAAAAAATAACAAATATTCATGTACACCATTTTAGGCACTAATAATAAAGAAAGAAAGAAAAATAATTTATTGCAATTCAACGTACCTACTTTACATACTTATAACAAAATGTTCCTTAAAATTAACAAGAAAAAAATCATTTTGTCGATAGTAAGTATATGTCGTATAAAGTCAATGTGCGCATGGCTCTGTCCTATGATCATATATGTGAGTAGATATAATTTTGAAAAACGAGATTAAACGTCAGTGTGCTACAGACCGCCGTTCCTTTCTATTGTACCCACCCGATCTGCATACATATTAGTGGCGACGAGGACAAAGGAAAATGTCATCGACTTTTGGACTCATCTCGGTTTATAATCATGAACAGCAAGATTGTAAAACATACAGCAATCGCATAAAACAGTGGTTCATCGCGAATGACATAGATGATACGACGGACAAAGCGGGTATCAAGCGGCGCGCGATTTTGTTGAGCCCACTCGCAGAGCCTACTTATAAGATGGCAACAAATTTGGTACTCCCAGAGGTTTTAGAAGAGAAGAACTACGAGGATATTGTGCTAATTTTGGATACTCATTTCAAGAAAAAGCGTTGTACTTTTGCAGAACGGTCGTGTTTTTTCTCGGCAATGCAGCGGGTAAATGAAGGTCATGCACAGTGGGCCGCCCGATTGCAAGGTCTCGCGATGCATTGTAATTTTAAAAACATTGAGGATGATCTTTTGAACAGATTCGTATTAGGAATGCTACCGGGCCCCGAGCGAGAAAAATTGTTAACGAAGAAGGTGGAAGACTTAACACTTAGCAAGGCAGTGAAACTCGCTGAGAATATTCAAAGTGCTCGCGCGGGAGCAACTTCGTCGTCGATACTAGTACAGGGTGCATCGTCGTCGCTTTCCAGTGGTACCGCCGCCACGGCCACAAGCACTGGCGAGGTATTTAAAATGGACAATGCGTCGTCAAAGTCAGTGAAATCTGCTAAAGTTAAGATTGATAAGTGCTCCGTGTGTGGTCGTACAAATCACAGTGTAAATAATTGTCGTTTTAAAAACTACACGTGTAAAAAGTGCAATCAAAAAGGTAATTTTACGAAATGTGTGTAACAAAAATGAAAACTACCCATGCTGGAGTGAGGGCGATGACGGTGAGTTTTTTAACATACGATGTGATAACACGGCGCCAATGGTGGTAACCATTGATCTAAGTAATCTGAAATTAAAATCAGCAGCAGCGAAGTCTTGGAGCTCCCGGGTGGGATGCTCGCGCTTTGGTCTGGAGTACCAGAGAGCGAGCATGGCAGTCGGGGGGTTGGAATTTTGCTGTCCTCGCGATTGGCCTCCGGTATGTATGAGTACAAACTGGTAGATCCTAGAATCCTCTGGATCCGTGTAAAACTTGGTTTGACGAAGATTTTCCTGGTAGCTGCTTACGCGCCAGTATCTTCGTCGAACGCGAGTGAGCTAGAGGACTACTGGGAGAGTATGAGAGAAGCTCTAAATGTGATAGAAGAAAATGAAAGACTTATAGTATGTGGAGACTTGAATGGATGGGTGGGTACCGCTCGCAATGGTTTTGAGTCGGTACTCGGGAAGTATGGGGATAAAAGGGTGAACGACGCTGGCAAGCTAATACTGGCATTTTGTAAGGAGAAGGATTTGTTTGTGGCGAACACAATGTTCAACCACAAACAAATTCATATGTATACGAGGAGATGTAAGTCAAAGAGAAGCATGATAGATCTATTCCTAATGGATAGTCGGCTCCGTAAACAGGTGATGGACACGAGGGTTTATCTAGGCGCTGAGCTGGAATCAGACCACTACCTAGTCATAACTAGGATTAGGGGTCTGTTCGCGGGTTGGCGTCATCGTACCGAGTGTCCTGAACCTGGGCCGACTTATAGCATCAAAAGCTGGAAGCTGCAGGATGCATCCATTAGGGATAAATATAATGAAAGGGTAGCCGAAAAGCTTGGCGACGTCAATGTAAGCAGTGAGAATGTGGAAAGTGTATGGCAGAACCTTAGGGACAGTATGATAAATGCCGCTGTGGAAGTGTGTGGCGAAACGAAAAGAGGCAGTAGTAATAAGCGTGATGCATGGTGGAATGAGGAAGTGAAAGAAGCAGTTCGAATGAAGAAGAAAGCATGGCTACACTACTTAGCCTCGCGGAATGATTTTAATATGAAAGAGAGATACAAGCTGCAGAAAGTTAACACGAAGGCACTGATAGAAGAAGCTCGTGAAAGGTGCAGAATGAAAGCGGATGAAAGGTTGTCGTCCAATTTCCGGGATAATGCCAAGCTCTTCTGGAAAGAGGTAGGCAAGACCCGGAGTTGTTCGGCAATCTGCAGTATGAATAAAGTGCTTAGTGTTAACAATGACGTCCTAACAGACCAAAGTGACGTCCTGCAGAGATGGAGTGAATATTATGGAAAGATGTATGCAAGAAAAGACAGAGATGCCACATCGGGAAGTGGAGCTCACTTCGATGCTCCGGATCCCGATGTCATTGAAGTCATTAGTATGAAAGAAATAGAACAAGCGATAAGAAGTATGAAATGTGGTAAGGCTGCGGGAAAAGACAGAGTTACTGCTGAGATGATCAAGTACGGTGGGTCGCGTGTCTGGGACACACTTTGTCTGTTATGCAACTTGTGCTGGCGGACGGGTGAGGTCCCAGATGACTGGCGAGTAGCAGTTGTAGTACCTATTTACAAAGGGAAAGGCTCGCGCCTAAACTGCTCCAGCTACAGGGCGATCAGCTTGGTCAGCTTAGCTAGTAAGGTGTATGCAAAGGTTATACCGGCACGAATGCAAGAAAAGTCTGAAATGTATTTATGGGAGGCTCAATGCGGATTCCGACGTGGAAGAGGTTGCATGGATCAAGTGTTTTCTCTCCGCATGATCGCGGAAAAGTTTCTGGCTCTTAGCCAGAAGGTTTTCTGCGCTTTTGTGGATCTAAAGAAAGCTTTTGATAACGTTGTGAGAGAAACGCTGTGGGACTTGCTGCCAGGATATGGTGTGGACGGCTCGCTACTGCGGGCAATACAGTCGCTTTATAGGGACTGTAAGGCTTGCGTGCGAGTAGGGGGGATGTGTCACCTCTTTTTGATGTCTGTACAGGCGTCAAACAGGGATGTATCATGTCCGCCTGGCTGTTCATAGTGTATCTGGACAGTTGCCTGCAGAAGTTGAAAGATTTTAATATGGGTGTGAATTTGGGTGACTTTACAGTAAACTGTCTGCTGTACGCTGATGATGCGGTGCTCATGGCCTCATCAGAAGCCGACCTACAGGCATTAGTCACTAATATGAAAGAGGGGTGTGAAAGTAAGGGTCTCCGCATGAATGCAAGTAAAACTAAGGTTCTAGTATTTGAAAGAGGTGACGTAAGAACTAAATGCGAGATTAGGGTAAACCAGGAACGTCTAGAGCAAGTGAATGAAATTGTGTATTTAGGAAGTATGTTTAGCGCGGATGGAAGATGTGATTCGGATGTAGAACGGCGAGTAGCTGCCGGAAACAAAGTTAACGGTGCTTTGTAAAGTAAAGCGACAAAGCATCGTAAAAGAAGCACGAATGGCGATTCATAACGCAGTGCTAGTGCCAACTTTGCTTTACGGTAGTGAAACCTGGGTATGTCAGCAGATGCATGAAAGTAAATTGAATGCTGTGGAGATGCGATCAATTCGAAAATTGTGCGGCGTTACCTTGGCCGACCGAATACGTAACGAAGTGATACGCAATATGGCAGGTTTGAATGAAAGTGTCAGCGTTAAGCTGGAAAAGGGCGTGCTCCGTTGGTTTGGACACGTCCAACGAATGAGTGAGGAACGATTGACGAAGAATATATATTGTTCAAAAGTAGAGGGTAGAAGGAGTCAGGGAAGGCCGAGACTTACATATGAAGACCACGTGAGCAGATTGCTCAAAAACGGAAAGGTCAAAAGTACTCGGATACCCAGACGTGCGTGTATGAAGCGATTGATGAATCTCGAAGAAGCGAAAGAAGTATGCAAGGATCGCGAAGCCTGGCGATCTGTCCTCTCTGACTACCCCGTCAGGGATACAGCGTGAAGATAGTTTAGTTTGAAATTAAAATTTCAAATTGATAGTGGATCTGCCGTAACTGCTATTTCAGAAGAGACTTATAAGACCTATTTTAGAGATGTACCATTATCACGTTGCAAAAAAAAACTCATAGGATATACTGGCGGCCAAATATATGCTCTCGGTATAGCCAAGCTTCCTGTTACATAAAACGACATGATAAAGTATTTAATAGTATTTATATTAAAAAACGGTGGTACACCCCTCCTAGGCAGAGATTTTATTTCAAAATTACACTTACAAATAGCCCCCATAAATTATTGTGACGGTCAAAAGATTTCCGAAGATATAGTAACATTGATAACAAAATATAAATCCCTTTTTTCTGACCGGTTGGGTTGTTTTAATAAATATAAAGTGAATCTTGCATTAAAATCAGATGCAGATTCTCCAATCCTACCGGTACTTAAGAGAGATGGGTCGGTCAGGTTGTGCGCTGATTATTCCCAAACAATAAATAAACAACTGTTGGTGGAAAAATATCCGTTACCAACAATAGAGGAGCTGTTTTCAGCGTTACACGGCGGCAAACAATTTTCAAAACCCCATATGTCTATGGCATACAATCAAATTGTAATCAACGACCCAGACAAATTCACTTGCATTAATACTAATAAAGGTCTCTTTAGGTACAAACGCTTAGTTTTCGGTCTCTCTTGCGCACCAATGATTTTTCAACGCACCATAAATGGTATTTTGGCTGGATTGGAGGGGGTCTCATGTTTCCTGGACGACATTTTAATAACGGGTTCAAATAAAACTCAGCATCTTAAAAGACTAGAAGAGGTACTTTGTAGATTTCAACAGGCAGGTTTAACCCTGCGTAAAGATAAATGCGAATTATTAAAAAAAGAAATAAGCTATTTGGGGCACGTGATAGATAAGAATGGCATCAGAAAATCAAGAGAAAAGGTGACAGCTATTTTAGATTCACCCATTCCTAAGGATGTTTCACAACTGAAGTCGTTTTTGGGGTTAGTAAACTATTATAGGAGTTTTATACCTCGAGCTTCCAGTATTCTTTCGCCTTTATACAACCTATTAAAAAATGTAACAAATGGACTTGGTTATCGAGTCATCTTAAGGCTTTTATTGAAATAAAAAAAAATATATCTTCTGACCAAGTACTCGCACATTTTAACCCAAACGCGAAATTAATTTTAACCGTTGATGCCTCACCAACGGGATTAGGGGCCGTCTTATCACAATTAGATGCGGACGGCATCGAGAGGCCAATTTCGTTTGCATCACGAACCTTGAACTCAGCTTAAACAAAATATGCTCAGATCCAAAAGGAGGCGACAGCTATCATTTTTGGGGTTAGAAGATTTCACCAATACTTATACGCTCGATCGGAAACCTTCATTTTACGTACGGATCACAAACCACTTATTAAAATTTTCGGTTCGAAGAGTGGCATACCGGAGATAACGGCAAATAGACTTTAACGGTACGCAATTTTTTTGGCAGCTTACAATTACAGCATTGAATATATTTGCAGCGAAAACAATAGTGCTGACTTCTTACCTCGCGCCCCTCTAGCTGGCCCACCTCGCGCAATTGTCGAAGAGGCCGCCAGCGAGTGCACAGACTCCGGGATCGATTTCGCTACGTACATACACTTCGTTACGGACGGCACGTTGCCAAAGATGCAACGTTAATAAAAGTTATAAAATGCATACAAAACGGGTGGCCTCGAAGGGTGTGTACTGGAAGTATTAAGCCGTACTATTTGTGCCGCAATGAGTTAGCCTACGAAAATGGATACATAATGAGGGGTCACAAAGTTGTAATCCCGGTCAATCTTAGAGAGACTATTTTAGATGACCTGCACAGTTCACATTTAGGAATAGTTAAATGTAAAGCGGAGGCGAGATCACGGTTCTGGTTTCCAGGAGTAGACACTGAATAGTGTAGTATAGTAGTTGATGCGTACAGTAAATGGGTCGAATGTTTTAATGGGTAGAAGTAATTTCACAACTCTGCGAGGTTTTCGCTAGATTTGGTATTCCTAGTTGTATTGTAAGTGATAATGGTACATCTTTTACGTCTAGCGAGTTTCAGCATTTTTGTACTTTGAATGGCATAAAACACTTGACTACACCAGTTTATAGCCCATGGTGTAACGGTCAGTCTGAGTCTTTTGTGAGAATAGTTAAGAAAGGGTTAAAAGGTGTACTTTTCTCAACAAAATTGCAAAATCAAGTTGCCAATAAAATGCAGAAATTTTTGCTGGATTATAGAAATTCAATTAATTCTACAACTGGTAAGTCACCTGCTGTCCTAGTATACGGCAGACCAATGAGAACAAGATTGGATTTATTTAATCCCAAACAGTCGTCCGCGCCCGCCGATCTGGCTGCTCATGTATACAGAAAACAGTGTTTACAGAGTAAATACTACGGAGGGTTAAACAGAGAGGGGTTTACCGAAAATGAAGACATACTATATAAGAAATATGTAAACAAAAATAAATATAACTGGCAAAGAGGAAAAATCGTACAGAGGCTGGGAAAACTATTATATTTGATTAAAGATTTGGAGTCACAAACTATCATCAAAAGGCACAAGAATCAAATCGTAGGATATAAGTGTTCCACCGAAACTAGGACACTTCCAATAAGATGTTCCGCTCCAAATAAAGTCCTATCAAATGAGGAGCAATTATTCCCCGCAGTATGTCTGCCAGTACCACTGGGGAGGATGGGGTCAACTGGACTACAGACGCAGGCATCAGATTTTACAACGCCATTTCAAACTGACACAAATTTGCACAGCAACAAAGTTTTAGTGTCACGTCTCCAACAGACGACGACCCACCAATGGTTACACCTCCTCAGTCACCTACTGAAGGGACCTCCACGCCACCTGCACCCAACGGTGCCGACGTCGCCGAAACACCCATGGGTACTCCCATTCAGTCCCCAGTTGTCGTGACAAAGCCGTCACCACCGTTACTTCTTTCCAAATATCGGTCGCTAAGACCATCTCGAAACAAAAAAGTAAAATTGTAAATTAAGTATAAAATTATTTTAAGTAGGTACCATGTATCTAGAAGTAAGTTTAGTTAAGGGTGTTAAGTTAAGTGAAAGTACATCTCAATATTGTTGTTAATTATGGGGGATGGATAGTAAGTATATGAATATCAATGTGTGCGTGGCTCTGTCCTATGATCATATATGTGAGTAGATATAATTTTGAAAAACGAGATTAAACGTCAACGTGCTACAGACCGCCGTTCGTTTCTATTATACCCACCCGATCTGCATACATATTAGTCGATAAAGCCACAAAGTCAGGCAGTCCATAGAAGTAAAATTTTGCCCAGGTATCCAAGAAGATCGCCAGTAGAGCGACGGCGGCGGAAACCGTTCAATAAACAGCACTGTGTGAACGCTCTATCACCTTAGATAAAAGGAAAGTTACGGCTATCGGCCTATAATTGGATGGATCGGTCCTGTCACCCTTCTTAGGCACAGAATCATATGGCATTCTGGCTTTTGAGGCTCTCGGACCCCGACTGGTATGGCTCTTGAGTTCATGTCTCGAGCAACGCCAGTTTTCAAAGATTTGGAAGGAGGGGAAACTGGTCTTAGTCCAGTAAACTTCCTATCGCTTACCTGCCCACCGTGCTACTCGACGAGGTATGCAAAGTCTTTGAGCCTATTATAGCAAAGCGCCTCTTCAAGCACCTTAAGAATATGGTACCAGATCTGGCGGACAATCAATTTGGTTATCGTCAGGGGCGTTGTACTATGGGTGCCATAAAGAATGGACGAGGATCTGGAGCCGAGATCCCTTTCAACTCTGTATAAACGGCGCAAGGAGGCAATTAGGCAGAATCTTAGTTCTATTGAGAAATCGAGGAGCAGCGATCTCCGCCAGGCTATTATACTGAAATGAAAGGAAAGTATTGGGCATCCGAGCGCAGGGCACGTCACAGTTAAGGCGGTAAGACCAATCTGGGAAAAATGGCTCGAGAGGCGACATGGCAGCCTCTACCTCGCTGGGCTGTTTCAGTAAGTACCTGCATCCTGTGGGCATGTCATTTCATACGCTGGCCGAATGTTTAGTGTGGAGTGATCAGAAGTGTGTCATCGGCGTCGCCGTCAGTTTCGTGAAGCCTTACATTGATGACCCTGGTTTGGTTATGGTTAGAAGTGCGAGTGCCTGGAATGCCACGTTTTGCTTTGCGAAGAGGTGATGCGTGTGAAAGAGGCGGCGTAAAAGGTTAAGGAAAAAACCAGTAACTTTCTCGGCCGCAGAAGACACACCGGGCGCCGTAGATACGAGACGGATCTCCGACCTCCCATAAGCGCGGGCCTGGGGTCAATAGTTTAGGCTACCCTTGCCCAAGCAGAAGCAGGCCCAGGGTGGGGCGCGTTGCACTGTGTCTGTGCACGCGTTTTCTTACTGGTGTGGACCACAACGTCCCTCAATGAGCTGAAGTCGCTGGATTCCTAGCGGTCAAACCTTCGAGGTTCTGAGAATATCCTCCACGGAAATACCTGGGTCGTCGAGTACACTGCCCCATGGAAGACATCCTGCAGTTTAGTCGGTACGAGTCGAACATACCCACCTCGCTGTTACCTCACGGCAATGTAAAGTCCATGAGGATTCCTCACGGTATAAAAAACAGGCACAAAATCATAAGTATTTAAATAAGATATGAATATTTATTTGGTATATCTATCAAAGCAATCACAGTATTATAATTCACAATAGATGTTGCAGGTATAATAACAACCAGTCTTCTGCTTTGCCTTACTACAACTACGTAGCAATAGAAAATAATAACAACCTACAAGAAAACTTGTTTTTCTTTGTCAATCAAACAAGGTCCTATAAATCACCGCAGATCCTGCACGTATAACTATCAGTCTTCTGCTTTCTCTTAATTTCTAAGTTACAATATAAAATAAGAAAGAGAACTGTAATGTTTGTCTATCAATTAACAAAGTCAAATTAAAAGTCCTAAGTCCTAAGCTTAAATTAAAGTCAAAGTGATTTTAAAATTGCGGTAAAACGTCTTTGAATTAGTAATTATGGAACAATAAAAATCTATGCATTATAGATAATGGGATATAATAATTGATCATTATTATATCCCATTATCTTTAAAAAAATGGGGATAAAGAGAAGAGGCGTGCCCGTCGCCAAAGGGCTGAAGACGAAGATTAAGCGCCGAAAAGCGAATTATGCTAGGGTGTGCCCCCGAAATAACGCTCACCAGTTCGTCCCCGCTGGTGCGAAACGTGTTGGCTAGAGCGGCGTAGGGGACAGCCACCCTACACGCGCGATCTGACACGGCGTGAAGTGGAAGACGGAGTTCAGGCCTGCAGGGTAGTTTCGTGGAATGTTAGGGAAGGAATGGAAGAGAAGATAATTGAGTTGATGGATGTTATGAATGAGAGAAAATTAGACGCAGTGTGCTTGACTTGTCATTTAAATTAAGAAACACAAAAATTTTAATTGAGAAGACGGATTTCTACTGTCGAGAGTCTAGCATCCAGTGGTTCAATTGGGCACAAACAAAAACAAACAAACGGTGCCAAATATTCGTGTCGATATATAGTGAGTAGTGTGTGTCGTGATCAAGTTCGAGAAAACAATGTTAGTGGTGTCTTTCCGTGTAAACGAACTAGAAGGAGGGTAGAATGATTTATGTTCTAGTGACAATATTTCAACCACAGTGGCAACTCCAGTTACTCCGTGTTCATAGCGCTTGCAACAGTGCCGCAAAATAGAATGCTCGCGCGTGAAAGTGTACATGGTAAATATCACGCTACTACCTAAGAACAATAATAAAAAAAATAACATATCGGGCAAATTTACAAATTTTTTTTTTAAAATAAAAGCGACAGGAGTAAAACGACGCGATGGGGGATCAAAATATGTTACGGGTAAAATGAGGGATGAGCAGTTGTATGAAAGTTCGTAATTTTCGGTAACGTATATTTTGGTTACAAATAAATAGCCAAGTTTTTCGCAGCTTTGCCTATTTTTATCTATAATAGGGGTTCTATGTTTATTCGGAAGATTTACAATGATAGCAACACCAAATTTCGTATTCTACTTTAAATTAAAAACAAATAAACATGTGTTTCAGCATTTGACAAAATTATATCTTCAAGGCATAAAATTAGGGATCAAAGTTTCAATGAAAGTATAAGAAAACTAATAAGAAGCATGGGTTAAATGTGTGCGGCGCCATGGATGTTCGAAGTATATTACGGGCGAAGCCGGAGGGCAGGAATACACAGGGTAACATGTGGGCGTCCAATATCTTAATAATTAGTTAATTTAAAAAATGATTGTAACTAGATTACAGGAGACTAATTAGAAACTAATTATAAGTTGAGTTTAATACCTACTGTGATTTATAGCATTAGTATTTATTAGTACATTATTGCAAACGCCGGGAAATAGGCAATTGCCATTTCCGCCGAGGCATATACTCGTATAGTGCTTTTCTCAAAATAATGCAGAGAAATATAACAAACTTTTTAAATTATACATTTCATTAGTTTGATATTAAAAGTTACATTAACCCTACTTCGCAATCACCTACTAAAGGAAAATATTTTCGATTTGCCTTCAGTGGATTACGCAGCAAGATGGAAAATCTAAAAAAAAATATACGCGACTACCACGTTGAGCTCTAGAGTTCGATTCCCGGGCCAGAACAATTTTTTGAGTGATCCAGTTTGTTTCGGAGTTTGTGCGTTTCCTATGTATAATATATATGTATGTATTTAGATATATTTAAGATGCTTTAAAAGTTGTCTAGATCCTATAGCACAAGTTTACAGCTTAGTTTGGGCTAGATTATGGTGTGTGAAATAGTGTTCCAGAATATTTATTTAATATTTATAGCATGATATATAAAATAAGATAAATGCACTTATTTTATAAAATAGGTACATAATATACCTATATATACCTATACCAGTAAGCGTCCGCTAAAGAAGTACCCCTAGCGGGCCGTTTTATACAACATTGCTGGAGCGTTGTAATGTTCCAAATTCTACCACCAATAGGGGGACAGATGAAAGAAACCGTTCATGAGTGGATAGAGTTCGATCTGTCCCCCTATTGGTGGTAGGGGGAAAGGTCGAAATTTTTTGTCCGATCAGGGACAATCCGAAATGTTGGAAAGTCCGATAGGGAAACAGATCGGAATAAAATAATACAATTTTTTTTCATCGCACCTCTAGCTATTAAACAAATACTCACCACTTCAGATCCTTCACACCAAGCTCCACCGACTAGCTCCAACAATACACTGATTTCACCAACAAATTATTTAAGTTTTATATTACGAGCTACCTGAGGAAGAATCTGGCAATAAAACTCATGACCACTCTTATAATCGCCAATAATTACATTTATTTTCGTTTACATAGTAAAAAGGATCATTCTTATAAACAGAATTCGTCTAATACATTGTAATTATTATGTTTTCAGACGTGCAATTCGCGTTCAGACTTGCTGTACGTGCGATCACGATATTGTTTTCCTTTGTTATAATGATAAAATAATTAAACTGCAAAGAACTGCGAGTGTTGGCTACCAGGACTTGCAGATGAAATCAATAATGCTTCAGATCCAGTAGCAAAACATTTATTGACGTGAAAAATTACAATAATTTTGCAACGTAAGAAATTAGTACAACGTAAGTGGTAACGGTATGTTTAGCTTGGAGTCGAATATTGGGTGTCACCGCTGTGACGACACGATCCGATGCGTCCCACCAAAGGTCTTGCTCGTGGTCAGTCGCGGTAATATGCTTCCGGCCCTGAAAACTATTGGGCTCCAGAAGAGTCATCAGGTGAAGTCGGTACTTCGACGGGCAGTGGACAAATCTTGGCAAACGATCGCTGAATCTACCTGAATTCTGGATACCCGTGACATGCCATAATTTCCAGTGTAAACGTGCTTTACTCGTTCAAGACGCCATTTTAACAGTGGTTGTCATTTAAATAAATAAAATAAATAAATATCCATCACGCCTTATCCCCGAAGGGGTGGCAGAGGCATATTATATGCCCACTTTTCACCGTGTGGATTCCTGTCCCACGTAATAGGTGGTGAGCCCATTGCCGTGTTGAAATAAACAGACGCAGGTTGTGGCTACCTGCTGTTGAAATTTTTAAGCCGCCCATAAGGCCTTCATAAATTGGTTGGAAACAATGAATTATGAAAGTATGGAAAAGCTTTTAACAGTTGTCAATTGAATACACCGTACATTCTCATACACCACGCTAACACACAAGCACTAAAAAGACCAACGAAAATACACGAAAATACACGCACGCATAACACAAACACACACACACAAACAACACATTTTCACGTACTCGTACGAGCGTGCACACGCACACACAGCATCCAAATGACACGTACTGTACTCACAAACATGGATATAAGGTTAAACACTTACCATAATAGTTTTTATGATGTAACTTTTATTTTGTACAACTGACATTAAACTGTCATTACTGTGTAATCATATAGAGGGGAATATACTGACTTCTGCAACACAGTATTAACTAGCGCAGGAGTCAGGGGTTCCACCATCAAATATGTAGAAAGTTTATATGTCAATAAAGATTATTATTATTATAATTTCTATAATTCAACCAGGCTTAACGACTGCCATTTTACTGGCAACCGGGACCAACGGCTTAACGTGCCTTCCGAAGCACGGAAACGCACGCAAATGTAAATGCCACAAAGTGGTCACCCATCCGAGTACCAGCCATAGTGAAAGTTGCGTAACTTAGTGATCGTTTACAGAACACTGAGACCGCGGAGCCACGAGCGCTACAACGTTCCCTAAATGAAATGATTTTATTTAATGATATTTATTTAATGAAAAGAAACTTATTTGTAAAGTGGGATCCGATCAAAAAGTGTCCTGGCGCTGGTGCCAGGACCCTTTTGCCTGCCACTTGTGCCTTCCGAAGCACGAAAACGCTCGCAAATATAGATGCCACAAAGTGGTCACCCATCCGAGGACCAGCCACAGTGAAAGTTGCTTAACGCAGTGATCGTTTACAGAACACTACGTCCGCGGGGGCCACGAGCGCTACAACGTTCCCTAAATGTAATGATTATCTATCCTGTTTACACGGGACCAAATTGTAACAACCCTGGGCACACGGAACCCAAACTCTACCTATCACGAAATGATACGCTAACCTAAATTGAATAAACTAATCGAACGCTAAAAACTATCCGCATAATAACTAGATCCTATAATAATGATTAACGCTTAAACTCTAAATTGGCCTGTGATTGTACAGTGGTTAGATATGACCCTAGTTATGTTCCGTAACGCCCTAGATTCTATAAGAGTTTAGACAGAGTTGATGTGCAATCTAGACATTACGTACCCAAAATAAAATAACTAAACCTATTTTCTATTAATGACAAATTCTTGGTCGATTATATCTAATATGGTGGTAATAATATCGGCACTAATATCTACGAATTGTACTTGGCGGTTATATTAGTAATTCATACTACAACGATGGCAAATAAGACGAATAGATTTTATGACCTAGAAATTCTTGTAGCCCTTTCTCTTTGAACACAATTACTCTAATATGGTTTTCACGAACTGTTACTTCCGAAGACAAAGGTTTTGTTCTTTTGCATCAACCTCACTTTCAAAAGGAAATTACTAAAATATGGTAAATTACTATTTTCTACTCCTGTGGGTTGTGTTCTTCGGTGTCAGTCTCACTTTTGGAGCGAAATTACAATAAAGTGGTAAATGGCTATTTGCTACACCTGTGGGTTGTTTTCTTCGGTGTCGAGCCCCAGTCTCCGCTCACACACGGTGGCTAACATCCAACATTAATTAGCCTCCCTCATCATTAGTGTGATACTAGACTCTGTAATGAGGTCTGTAACACCTGCGTGATGACCGGCATAAAAACTAATAAGAATTTTGAAAAATTTCTAATAAGCTTAAAACTCGCCCTATTTATATACAACGAACTCCTAAATAGGAAGTTTTGTACGGATCTATTTATATATTTCGTATCACTTGGTTAGTTATACTTTATTCAACTTCTCTGTGATTTCTACAAGTTATACTTTATTCAACTTCTCAGTGATTTCTACAATCTCTAGAGTTGTTTAATAACACAAAGTCAAATATAAAATCAAGTATGGTGATAATATTAATGATGATATATTCAGGATAAAATGTTAAAATGCGGTATTTGATTCGACTCAGCCAACACAAATACACAACAAGAATACTGTAGTGGTAATTATATGATTTTTACTAAAATATTGGTTCTATTCAACACACTCAGCGAAATAGTATATTGAAACCCATTAGGCAATTGCCCTTTGACAGTGTCGAAGTATAATAGAGTCCCTGGGTTAGCGGACACCTATTAAATGGAGACAACTGCTCCCGGCCAAGAATGAATTCTAATATACAATCCTCAGACTAGGGAGTGCCTTGAGACGCTGATAGAACTATCAAAATTATGATATATTCGTGTCGGTTACTATTCAGTAATTAGCCGATTGACTTGGTCTGAGTCAAATGATTGATACAATTCAATTTTATCAAGGTTTGCAAAAAAGCTAATTAGCTAGGTAGTTTAGCACTTTCACAGAACTAATTTAGCATTTCAGTATCTGAGTACAACTCTCAAAAGTTCAAGAATTAACAAGAGGTAAGAATTATCAAAATATACGAGTAAATAAACGAATAATAAACGAGATAAACGAAACAACGCTTGCGCACCAGGGTTGAAAAAGAAAGGAAAAAGAGCCTTTCCTTCCCGCGCTACGGGGTTTTTATTAACTCCTAGGATGTTCCTGCCTATCCTCCACCAAAACCAAAACACGCCCATTTTTTCGATCACTCGAATGAGGCCGAAAATAAACCTTAAATCTACTTAAGTCAGATTTTGAAATATTCCGCTACTACGAACATTACTACGAATATTTCGAACTCATTGGTATTGCATATTCGCAATACCAATGAGTGAGTGATAGATAAAGAAACTCGCATTTAAATCCTTTGAGTAGCTTAAAAGATTTAGTCGTACATACAAACAGACGATGGGTAGTGACTTCAACTTATACCTTAAAGTAAGATTTAGTTCACCTTCTATTAGGTATTTCAAACTCCTGTTTGATACCCTAGAGGTATAAGAGAATAATGCTACTTTAATTCGAATTCGTAGTTCTTCAAGATCTTGCCATTAATAATCTACAATACAATACTCTTTATTGTACACCATAAACTTACAATAGGAATTTACAATCTTTATAACTTAAACTATAGGGTACAATCGGCGGCCATATCGCAAGGCGCGATTTCTTCCAGACAACCTAAAATGGATATGGTGCCATGGATTTGCTTCTATAGGCAGTTCATTGGTGCACTGAATTTGGAAGATATTAATATTATTATTTTTGTACATAATTATGCATAACGATACTCACAGTTGGTACACATAAATACATAAATATACACTACGTAATACCTACATATAGGTACAAATATTTATATAATTTTATACATACACAGATACATACATATAATACGTTTCTTTTTTTACTTTTTACGTAAATCTTAGTGTGTACATAAATAAATAAATAAATATACATACATACATAACGAAATATACAAACATACTTTCACATATAATTTATATAACATAGATAGCTCCGATAAACTACAAATAATCCAAAGTGAAGTAAGTGGTAGTAGTTTTAGTTAGTAGATGGGTGGTTGACAGAGGAAGAATGGATAGATTGCAAGAGCCTAATAAATTTTGAAGGGAAGATGAGCGTGAGTTACTTTTGAGAAGGCAAGTATTAAAGTCTCCCATGATTATAGTATGACTGTAGGAAGTCACATGATTTTCCAGAAAGATTTCAAGTGAAGAAAAGTAATTGACACTTGAGAGATGAGAGTAAAATACACCTACCAGGATTTTTACATGATTAAGTAATACTTCAATGAAAATCTGTTCACCAGCATTAAGTGGTGGTGGCTGTGGCGACACATTAACAACATTAAAAAGAATGTGATCTCTGAGGTAAATAGCCACACCACGACCTCTCTGCCCAATACAATCATTTCGTATCAGTCGAAATCCTGGTAGTGCTACAGATTTAGAAGAAATAGTAGGATTCAGCCAGGATTCAGAAACTAGAATAGCATGTATATTCCCACAGTCAAACGTAGCCAGCATATCAGAGATATGAGACGGAATGCTCTGTGCGTTGATGTGAACAACATTAAAGCTCCCTACATCATCAGAAAACTGCGCCTGTAGAGAATCAGCAAGTGATGGCATACTGATAAAGCTGTCATTACTGGAAGCAGAGATGAAACTTTCGGAGTCACTGAGATCTAAGTCAATATTTAGTATATCGATATCACACATAGCTTTGATGTTTTATTTTATATGTGTGTATTAAATCAATATATATTAAAAATATAATTATAAATAAATAAATAACAATTGTATATATATATATAAATATTTGCTTATAAAATATTTAATGTACCAACTCAGTCAAAGCACATTGTCCACTCGCCAGTTGAGTGCTTTCTTATACATATATGAAAACTTAAATAGATAACCGCTCTCCGCAATAATTATACTTATAATACAGTCGCTTTATAAGGACTGTAAGGCTTGCGTGCGAGTAGGGGGGGGGGGATGTGTCACCTCTTTTTGATGTCTGTACAGGCGTCAAACAGGGTTGTGTCATGTCCACCTGGCACATAGTGTTTCTGGACAGTTCCCTTCAGAAGTTGAAAGATTGTGATATGGGTGTGAATTTGGGTGACTTTTCATTAAACTGTCTGCTGTACGCTGATGATGCGGTGCTCATGGCCTCATCAGAAGCCGACCTTCAGGCATTAGTCACTAATATGAAAGAGGAGTGTGAAAGTAAGGGTCTTCGCTTCAATGCAAGTAAGACTAAGGTTCTAGTCTTTGAAAGAGATGACGTAAGAATTAAATGCGAGATTAAGGTAAACCAGGAACGTCAAGAGCAAGTGAATGAAGTTGTGTATTTAGGGAGTATGTTTAGCGCGGATGGAAGATGTGATTCGGATGTAGAACGGCGAGTAGCTGCCGGAAACAGAGTTAACGGTGCTTTGTCCCAATTAGTAAAGCGACAAAGCATCGTAAAAGAAGCACGACTGGCGATTCATAACGCAGTGCTAGTGCCAACTTTGCTTTACGGTAGCGAAACCTGGGTATGTCAGCAGATGCATGAAAGTAAATTGAATGCTGTGGAGATGCGATCACTTCGAAAATTGTGCGGCGTTACCTTAGCCAACCGAATACGTAACGAAATGATACGCAATATGGCAGGTTTGAATGAAAGTTTCAGCGTTAAGCTGGAAAAGGGCGTGCTCCGTTGGTTTGGACACGTCCAACGAATGAGTCTAACGATTGACGAAGAATATATATTGTGCGAAAGCAGAGGGTAGAAGAGGTCAGGGTAGGCCGAGACTTACATATGAAGACCACGTGAGCAGATTGCTCAAAAACGGAAAGGTCAAAAGTACTCGGATACCCAGACGTGCGTGTATGAAGCGATTGATGAATCTCGAAGAAGCGAAAGAAGTATGCATGGATCGCGAAGCCTGGCGATCTGTCCTCTCTGACTACCCCGTCAGGTATTCAGCGTGAAGATAGTTATAGTTATTATTTTATTAAACTAAAAACGGAACATAATATAAATAAATGAATAAAAAGTGCTACAACACAAAACTATCAATCAAAAATAAACAATCACACATCCGCAGACTACATCAAGATGTCTGTTTCAATTTTAGTGTGAAAGCAGCCTTACGGCTGTGCTTGTGATTGGCTGCAGCCATATGACCGTGTGACAGATGACTTTGACAGAGATATAACCTAGGAATACAGATAAACATGATCGATCAATATAAAGTAAAAAAATCAAATTGTGGGTAATAAAAGTGTAAACATTATAAGTTTCTCATATTTAATGCAGTTAATAATATACTCATAGCACTTGTGTAAATTTCTCACCCGAACGGCAGTAAATTACATGAAGAACGGATGTGTTGTTACTTTTTTGATGCAAGGCGCCTGGACTTACTGCTCTTATCCATAGCTGGAGCTGGCCTTGGAATCTCTTCAAAATTTAAATTATTAACATCAATAATAGAACAGATTTTATGTTTGACGCTATTGGGCCCCAGGACAAAAATGGATCCCTCTCTCGTCCAACACTTAGAAATTCCAAACTTCACTCGAGCAGCCATGAAGATATCGTGTCGAGACTTTGTCAAAAACTCGGGTATAGTGACTCCAGAACCCTTAAGTTTCGTCTTCGTGAACCACACCTTATCACGCACCGCAACATCCACCAATTTAATAACCAATTTAAGAAAGTGGCAACACAGGATATAATTGTGTGACCCTTTTTTACAACATTACGACTTGCACGTGTGCTAAGAGTTGCATAAATGGCTTATCAATAGAATATTTTGTACTTAAGAAATTCTCACTAGAAACCGTCATAAATAACACATACTCTCTAAAAAACTAAAGGGTCTTGGGAAACGTCTCAACTTATTCCTTTTCTAATTGCCAACAAAATATCTTGATTTATTCAAAACGTTCATTAATTAATGTAAACGGTACGTCGGGACCGTTACAGACGTTTGTTACTCTTTTACGTAAAAATTACTAAATAGATTTTAATCAAACTTTACAATAATATAGCTTATACATCAGAATAACTCATAGGCTACTTTTTATCCCGGGAACAAAAACCTGTGGGAAACGGGAACGGGAAAACTTCTCTACGCGGGCAAAGCCGCGGGCGTCATCTAGTATTACCATAATTGATCAAAATGTCGGAAAAAATAAAGCCGATTGAGGTCTTTCATCGAAAACACTGGCTAAACCCTGAGAAATATTACAAAACAATTTACAACAATATTAGTCCTTTATTTTACGAGTAGGTCTACACAAAATCTTCGTCTATTTTAAGAGACAGCTTCCAGATGAATCTGAAATGTAAATCTGTGGAAATGGGTATAGGTAAAATTCATCTAGCAGGATCAGATGGTATTTAAATATTTATGAAAAAACTAAAAGTATCCCCGTCCTAACAAAAAAAAAGAAATCAGACTATGCGTTGATGCGTTGCAATTGAATACACAGTTTGTCTTTCATCCGCTCTCTCAAAGGGACCACGAATAGCATCTGGATTAATACAAGTACTACCGTAAAGCCTTTCACAGATTAAATTTCATTTCAATCGATTTAATAGATTTTTTTTTCTTTTTCTTATGGCCCCTATGCCGGAGCGGGTACCGGCAATTCCGCCACTGTCTAACGTGCAATGGAGTTTTCCATGTGTATACTATTGATAAGCAACATTAACAATTTTGTATTGACTAATTGTGTATCTTGATTGTGTTATTAAATTAAAAGTTCACTGAAAAATATACATAACGGTACGTAGGTACCAATGAATAATTTAGATACTATGGTAAGGTACATAGTATTTGCAAGTTCCGAAGGAGACTATTCAAAGTCTAATATCATTGTGACGGATGAACGCCATCAGGGTAAAAAGTAATTGTCGGGAAGGATGGGCTAAAAGAGACTTAACATTAACTGGAAGAGAAATTTTTAGCCTAACAAGTTCGCTATATAAGTCAGAATTGTTCTGAGGACAAGAGAAGAAGATATGCTCTAAAGATCCTTCATCAAAGCCACATTCACACAGTGATGAGTCTCTTACTCGGATTTTATGTAAAAACACAGGAGAGCAGCAATGGCCCAAGCGAAGACGGCAGATGACAGATATTACAGACTTAGGTATTTTTTTAAAACGGTAAAACCATGGTTTTAGTGTAACGTTCGAATTTATTGAGTAATAATTTTTCCCTTTAATTTTGCCCGTTTCAGACCACTGAGCTTGCCATGATGCCAGTAGCATTTTCCTTGGAAGATTTAATAAATCATATCCCTGGCAGTTATGATGTCTAAGGTCAGTAGACGGTGAAGAGACAGCCCCTCTGGCTAGCTCATCCACCAACTCATTGCCCCTGATACCAGAGTGACTGGGAATCCATACTAACTGAACAGTTTTTTGTTTTATGCTACAGTTAAACAGATGTTGTTTTATTTCCAGTATTATGGAGCTACGCAGCTTATCCGTGTACGGGTTTTGTTCTAGGGCTTTAAGAGAACTTAAAGAGTCAGTGAAAATGACCGCTTTATTGATATTATGGGAGTCTACATATATACATGACTCTAGAATGGCGATACATTCACCCGTAAATACTGATGACTCTCTGGGGCATTTGAATTTTAAGATTATCCTAGAGTTTTGGTAGTACACTGCCACCCCAGTTTTACTGTCCTGGGATAATTTTGAGGCATCTATAAAAAATCGATGGAAATCATGCCATTGAGACATTACCATTGAATTAAAGATTGCCCCTGCAAAGGCACTCCCCTTGGTAATCCCAATATCCAACAGAATGTCCGGTTTAAAACACAACACTTCGAATTTATAGTTGAATAGAGGGAGTCTATTATAGGCTATTAAGGGGTATTCTAGATTTAGAGAATTCCGCAAAGCTTTTAGTATTAAGGGAATCTGCTTATGTTGCCAATATTGAACGGTATTGGTTAGGGAGTTTAATTCAGATAATTTTTGAATAAGTGGATGGGTATTTTTACCTATTAAGC
This sequence comes from Thumatha senex, assembly GCA_948477245.1. Taxonomy (NCBI): domain Eukaryota; kingdom Metazoa; phylum Arthropoda; class Insecta; order Lepidoptera; family Erebidae; genus Thumatha; species Thumatha senex. Next base: position 18,795,284 of record OX419748.1, read on the forward strand.
GAAATATAAACCGATTTGCTAAATATTGTCTCCGAAGTTCCAAAGGGGCCTCCGCGCACTCAACCTGCAATGCATTCACTGGAGAGGATTTCATCCCTCCTGTGATAAGTCTAAGGCATTTTGATTGGATTTTATCTAGTCCGATTAAAGCACCTTTGTTACAAGGAACTAATAGAACTAAATAAACTAACTAACTATCTTCACGCTGTATCCCTGTATGCATGGATCGCGAAGCCTGGCGATCTGTCCTCTCTGACTACCCCGTCAGGGATACAGCGTGAACTAATAGAAAAGTACCATAATCCATCATACTGCGAACTAGTGCATTATAGACCAATTTAATAGTGTATGGATGGGCACCCCACCAGACACCTGTAAGAGCTTTTAAGATAGGGATGACTCGTTCACATCTCTTTACTAGGTAATTAATGTGGTGGCGCCCTGTCAATTTTTGATCTAAATATACACCCAAAAATTTAGCATTTGAAGCCAGTGGAATACTTTGGTCTTGAACATAGATTTGGATTGTGGGGATTGATTTCTTTCTGGAGAAAATTACTACTGTACTCTTTGATGCTGACAGCGATAGACCATGGTCTAGTAGCCATTCATTTAACGAGGACAGAGAAACAGTAAGAGATGTGGCTGCGTCTAAAATAGAAAGGTCACTCACATATAAAGCTAGATCGTCGGCATATTGGAGTAAGTGGCAGTTTACATTAAGACAGGAGCCAATGTCTGCAGTATATAAATTGTACAGCAAAGGACTCAGAACGGAGCCTTGAGGCAAGCCTTTCCAAGTCCTTCGCTGCCCAAACTCCTCTCCCTGTACTCTTAAAAAAAGTGAGCGTGTCATAGTTATATTGCTTATGCACTTGATGATCTTCGCCGGTATTTTTAGCTTTTGCAATTTTTGCATGAGAATGGGAAGCATCACATTATCATAAGCAGAAGCTATGTCGAGGAATGACACAACCACTGATAAATTACTAGAAAGAGAATTACGTATATCCGTGATAAGCGTCGCCACGCTGTCCATGGTGCCTATTCCTTTCCTAAACCCATACTGTGTTGGAGGTAATAAATCTCTAGATTCGACAATCCATTCCAGTCTATTTTTTAATAGGTGTTCCAGTATTTTTAGTAGAACAGACGACAAAGCAATCGGTCTATATCCATTTGGGTCATCAGACTGTTTACCTGGTTTTAAGATGGGAAGTATAATTTGGACCTTCCATTGCTCGGGAATCCAACTATTTTGGTAACAGAAATTGAGAATATTTAAGAAATATTCTCTAGCGTCGCCGCCTAAATGGGTAAGGAAGGAATATGGTATTCCGTCAAGTCCAGGCGCTGAGTCTCGGACATGGCCGAGCACCATAGTTAGTTCCTGTGGGGTAAATGGTTTGTCCATAGGGTCAAGGTCTTGATCCATAACCCGAAACTCGCTCTCCTGTAAAGAAGGGACATAGGGTGGTGCTATTTTGTCAAAAAACTGTTCAGCCGTCTCCCTAGTCATTGGGGACGAGATGGTGGGAACGCAACCTGACCTAAACCTGTTAATTTTTCTCCACACAACTGATGCTGGCGTAGATGGTGATAAGGAAGAGCAAAAACTGGACCAACCTGCCCGTTTCTTTTTGCGCAGCAATCTTCGACATTTAGCTGATATATGTTTATAGTTAATTAAATTATCCATAGTCATGTCTCTGTTATATCTCTTCTCCGCCTCCTTTCTTTATTTTACAGCTTTAGTGCAATCCTGATCCCACCAGGGTGGAGATGGGATTTTGCCCCGTGCAGAGTTTTTTAATGGAAAACTCATTTCTGCATGAGTTGATAGCACGTACAAGATTGTCCAAACAATTCTGTACATGGCAGTAACCAGACGTACCCAGGTTTTGGCAAGCTAAATTTGGAAGGGTATTAATTTTGATTTCTAAAAGGGAAGAATATATGTTCCAGTCTGGATTATTTAAATTAAATTTTTGCAGAGGGAGAGAAGTCTTTTCCATGTATGTTTTGTCTGTGATAGTAATAATTATTGGATAGTGGTCGCTACCATGTGACAAATTTGTACAATGCCATTGTACAGATGCAGCTAGATCCGCCGAACAAAATGTGAGATCAACACAACTTTTGCGCTGTCCGAGATTTGGCCGACGGGTAGGACTACCATCGTTCAAGATGACGAGGTTGAGTTCATCCAGTACCTCTATCAGGCTTTCTCCAAATGCATCACATCTTTCCGAACCCCATCTGAAATGGTGCCCATTAAAATCACCCATTACAATAATAGGCCCAATGAGGCTCATGAATATTTGTCTCAGTACTGGTATGTGGCTTTGATGAGGATACGCAATATAAATAGACATCAGTGTGATGTCTTCTATTTTACGCACAACAATATATATATCCTCCGAAAACGGATGAATAGGTACAGGAACTCGTGAAACCGTATTTTTAATGAGGAGAGCTGACCCTCCATAGCCGTCCTCTCTGTCACACCTAAAGGTGTTGTAGCGAGGGATACGGAAGCTGAGACCTGGTTCTAACCAAGTCTCTGCAATACAGCAGGCAATTGGGTTATACTTGTTCAGGAGGAAAGTGAGATCATGCTTCTTATGAAGCACGCTCCTCACATTCCACTGGAGAAACACAAGTTGTGAAGCCATTTTGAAGGTCTAATAAAATTGAAATAAATTTATCTGCAACGTTGGTCGGTGAAGAGGGAGAGGTAGAAGATAGAACGGATTTTATTACTTGGATTACAATTTCAATAATAGCTGAGAAAGAGGGGAAAGATTGAATGTTGGGGTTAGATAGAACACAACCATTTGGCTGTGTTGATTGAGGTAAACTTGTTAGATTACTATGGGCGGTTTTGTCGTAGGATGGTGTGAGAGGGACACGAGAGCGTGGCTTGAGAGTCACAGTCTTACGGTATGACTGTGTGGAAGAGCTCTTGGCTGCATTTGCATATCCGCGTGAAACTACTGGGATGGATTTGCTAGCCTCTACATAAGAAATTGAATGTTCAGCCATGGAGATCTTAATAGCTTTTTGCCTTCCATACTCCGGACAATCCCTGCTGTTAGCATAGTGACTGCCGGAACACAAAACGCAAAAGGCTTCTTCTGGAATTACGAAACAGCTATTGCCTGGATGATCTAGCCCGCATTTTAAACAACGGGGTTTCGACCTGCATACTGACTCAATATGTCCAAACCTGCAACATTTACGACACTGAATCGTAGGAAATACGTATTGTTGTACAGGCAGCGAAGTGTAGCAACAATAAACTCTTTTCGGAAGGGTCTGACCATCAAAGGTTAAAACACAGGTCTCAGTAGGCTTCCATTCTGTGACTCCGTCTCTAATAGATTTCCGGTTGATTCGTCTAATTTTAAGTATCTTGCCACAGCCTGGAGGAACTGAAATGAACGTTTTTGCTTCCTCTTCCGTAACGTCGGATGGGATGCCACTAACGACGCCCATACGCGTGACATTGAAGGAGGGTATGGAGGCGATGTAATTATTTTTGGGAAGGACATTGTTGTTTAAAAAAATATTGGCGTCACGAGCTGACACAAATTCTACGGAAACACGATTTCTCCCTACTCTTTTAATTCCATCCTTTGATATGTTGCCGACATTATGGTTGAGTAAGAACATACCAAAAGAAATAGGGTGAAGGACAGTGCCATAGTTAGGCTCTGGTTCTATACGTGAGACATGGATAATGAGTGGTGCCTTATCCTCTCCCGTATAATATTCCCGTGCAACCTGACTTTTTGGTTGTTTGGAAGGTGGGCTTACTGGGGAGTCTTCATTGACGTGTCGTTTTCGAGTATGGGTTTCCGAAAAGCTACTGACCGTTTCGGCAGTTTGAAACTGTGAATTTACTGTGGTACAGGGTGCGTTCCTAAACTGGAGAGGGGAGAAAGTGGGAGTAACGGGACGATCATCTGGGGGATCCGGAGGTTTGGTTCTATCCATTTTTAATAACCACATAGAATTTCATGAAGATATAAGCAATAAAGGCACAGCACAATACCTTATACCGGTTAAAAACACAATACTAACAATATGTACAATAAGAAACACAAATTAGACTAGATTATTAAAAGAAACCAAAAAAATTTCAAATCACACGGGCTGTCCCGACAAACGTTAAATTGACAGTAGATTTAATAGTTTCGGCGTGATCAAATCAAATCAAGCAGACTGACAGTCAGAAAAAAATTAAATTATTATTTTATCTTCAGAATCGATTACAGAATACCCTACAAAAAAAATTCAAAATATCTTTAATGTTCGACCCTTTAGTGTTTTATTGCCCTTGTCATGTTATTGTATTGACTTTCAAGCCCTACCTGTATTTGGAGCCGGGTGCCCTTTCGATCGCATATTTTTTTCAGCATTATGTAGTTTGGCATAACAGTTTCAACATAAAGTTTTCTCGCATAAATTATGATAAGCAGAGTGTTATAAACGCATAATAGTTTTATTGGCATAACATTAACGTACTATATTTTTTTTATCATAATTTTAATCAGCTTAAATGTAAAGGGTATAATTGTTATACGCCTAAAGATAATTTATCATAAAATACAAAACGCATAAAAGAGGTATGGATAACCGTTTAAATCATAAATAATAATTTGACTAAGAATATTTAAGAAATGATAAGAAACCATTTTAAATAATCATCTCACTCATAGCCAAGTTTTTAAGCTGTAACATATAAAACGATATTTTAAATGTTATTTTTTTTAGACTAGTCTTGAGCAAAGCCGTAAATAGGTACGACGACGAGCGAAGCGAGGAGTGTTAGGTCACTTGTAGAATATAATCGAAACAGAATAGAATCGCTCGTTTTAATCTACCTACTTAGTTTTTGTATTTTATTTATACCGGGCGGTTTCTTTCTTATCACATTAACTGAAATGCCTGATAACACTCCCTGATATAAACCTAGTCATATATTTTTGGGAAAAAAATAAAAATGCATTTTTAGAATACCATAAATAGAATAAAAATAGTCGAAAGTTAGAACATCCCGTTTTTGTTTATTTATAATGAAAGTACTCTCACCTTTGAGAAAACTGGCAACGTTACGGTTGCCATAACAACGCGTGTTTATGTTGACAAAAGGCGGCTGAATGATCAAACCAATACCTAGTTACCTACTGCACTTTTATTTTTCTAAATGACTACTTGCCACTATAACAGTTCTAATAAAAACACTTCACATTTATACCTAAATAACTTAAATTTTTATGTTCTCAATATGTTCACCATTTACGTCTATGCACTGCAGACATCGTCGTATAATATGGTCTCCGCGGTCTCCTTGGCACCAAGTGCTGGTTATCCCGCAATCTTTACACAGCTATTACTTACAAAGATTCGGGTTTCAGAAGGACATGTGCATCTGTTTCCGAACTTCTCACGGTATGTCCTTACCTTAACGTTATGGCCGCATTTGCCGTAAATGAGGATCATGCCAGTGAACTAAGAGGCGGTATAGTTCACTCGCGGCATCGTGTCAAACAGAAAATAAACAAAAATCACGTCAAATTTCAACTAGGTAACTAACAACTTTTTCGGTACCTAAAAATCACACACTTAACTGTCACAACAACCCGGCGGTCGGCGCGGCGGCATACTCGTAGGTACTAAATACAGTCAAGTTCATATGGAGGGAAGTCACTACTTGACTTCCCTCCATATGAACAAGTTAGAAAAAAAAAATATTTTCACTTAAACCTTAAAACTAAAACCAACGAAGTGCTACTAAGAATGTATTAATGTATTTTGGATTTTATAATAATTCATAGTACCTAATAAAATGTATTTTAACAAAAATAGTGTGAAAATTGATGTTTATAACGATATGGCGACTACGGAAGTTACAAGGTCAACTACCTTATGGTTAATTTAATTTTCTATTGTAAGTGAAATGTAAATTCCCAAATACACCATAAATCAATATACTTAAAATAAGATTTTTTTTATTGTATTCATCTTAAATCGTAACTTTTAACACTTTGGCTGCTGCCGAACATTTTTGCGAATCAATAGCTATGCTAACATCGGCACAACAGGAGTGATTTCAGTGCCTACGGGTATTTATTAATACCCATAGGTAGATTGTGAGTGGATATTAGTAGTCATAGTAGGGTGTCTCTACTATTTGCAATTCAAAAACCTCGACTTATATTTACCCATTTTTACTATTTAGTCAATTTAGTCCAAAAGTATTTACTTTTTCACTTTGTTACATGAGTCGAAGTTTACCGATATACCTACATATATATTTACTAGTTGACGCCCGCAGCTCCACTCGCGTGGAGAAGCTTTCCCGTTTTTCACAGGAACTTGTTTCCAAGATAAAACATGCGTTATTCTGATGCATAAGTTATATTATTCCGGGTCGGAGCAAATATTTGTGTGATCCACAAATGTGTTTCGGAGTTTGTGTGTTTCCTATGTATAATATGTGTGTATTTAGAAATATATAAGTATGTTTATCAGTTATCTAGATCCCATAACACAAGCTAATATTAGCTTACTTTGGGCTAGATGGCGCTGTACGAAAAGTGTCCCACAATATTTATATTAATTTATTCTAAATGAGAAAGAGTAACAAACCTAAATCTATACATTCTTTCAAAGTTTCGCATTCATAATATTAGTAAGAAGTATATCTGTGACTCAATTGTTTTTTTTATATAACTACAGGATTTCAATTAATAAAATTGATTTAAAAATATTTATAATTTTCCTTATCCTAAAATTGATATGAACATGTGGCCACCACGTCAATCCACGGCACGGCGCCGACATGGCTGGTATCGGGCCTTTTTTATATAAAAAAGATTTATAACTTTAAACCCCTTTTCTTTAGAACAATAGATATTTTGGCGGCCACTATTTTTTTTTTACATTTTTTTTTCTTGAAAAGATCGTATGTCTTTGTTACAAATCAGGTAGATTTTTTTTAAAAGGTGCCGCCCTATTGTATTGTCACATGTTTGTTACAACAAACAAAGCTTTATCACGTTCCCTGCGCCATCACTTTCAAAAAACTTTCAGCTGGTGCTTTGGAGACCTAAAAGATCTCCAAACTAACCTACCATTTGGTGCGTTTGAGACCTAATCGGTCTCCTAAAGATACAGTTTTCAAAATAGTTTATATCTTCTAAAAAAACAATCAAATATATTTTGAAGTTTTTGTGGGTGAAAGATAGCCTATTGCTTTATATTTTGCTAGGTTCGCACGCAGTTATGACATTTGAATAAACTACAAATACCAAAAAAAAAATGATATCGATTGTATCTCGTACCGCAACGGAAGATAGTTCAATATGTGTAGTAAGTAGTGATGGGAATAAAATAATATCTCAGTTGTCGATTGAAAAAGTTTTATTAATTATGCAAAGTGTTTTTCATTAAAACATGGTGAGCACATTGATTGCTTGCATTGCGCGCATTGCGCGCAAATAGTAACAATTCGTTTAGTTTTTTTAGAAGCGTCAGTGCTGTTTAATGTGCGTCGTAATTTTTCGTAACAACCCACACAACGTCTTTTTTTGTCGCCACGTTGGAAAACATGATCAGTACATCTTCCTTCAGGTAATTCTGTAATAAAGTGCATTGTATAAATAAACAGCATGCAACTATGTCAGTGAAGTAAATGCGATGGAATCTAATTTTATTAGTTTCGTTATTCGAGTGTCTTATGTATATTTTTGTTCTTAGGCTGTTGTTGCTTTAAAAAAATATACGGAGGTATTAAATAAAATGATGGATGTCACAGGTCTCTTGTAAGTTTACTATAACAACGTTTTTGTTTTAATAACCGAAATTTAGGCTACCAGAAACTTACCAGAGAGTGATGTGAACCCCCCCCCCCCCTCCCCCTGTGTAGTATAATGCTTACATAATTAAAACACTCTAGCATTAGAGATAAGTAGCAAAGCCCACCAGAAATGCTACTAAGCTAAGACAATCTCAAAAACAACCAAAAATTTTCAGGCAATCAACAGAAGAAGTAGGTACCTACATAACGCGTTTCAAACACAAAAAAATAAAAACCACTTAATATCGAAAAAAAGGCAGGCAGATGTTAGTTGGAAATAAAGTCTCCCCTCTTTAATTTATGTTATTTGAATGGTATCCAAGAAGATTTTTGTTCAGTAAACTTGAATGATTAAAGTTCATAATATGCTCAGTTTCATGCAAAGCGTGCTGCAGTTAGTTGACGATGCTAAGCTTACGCGTTGTCTGGAACCATTACCTAAGTTTCTGGAGAGATTTTACTTACTTTTATGAGTAAGAACGGTTTGTTTTCGAAGAACTGTTAGGTATGTTGACCACGGCAATCTTCTGACACCACCACGGATCTATCCGCATACCCTTGAACCTAAACGGTTATGTTTAGAACAAATTAAGATGTATTTCCTCAAAAAAATGGACTACAACATGATACCTACTCTGCAAAAATGGTGAGAAAAACGCAGTAGGTAAGTACACAAGTATGTGTCTAGTATTTTGAGCGCTTTCAGGCAAGAGGGATGGCCTAGTGTATCTGCTTTACATTAGATATCATGTCACAAGAAACTTGCAGGTTTTATATACACGCTTGTTGTCACACGAGTTGTATTACAAATAGTAATTTGTGCAATAATAAGTTAATCATACCTGTTCCAGAAATTTTTCGGCCTCCGAATGTTTCGATTATTGATTCTGTGAATTCTTTTTTTGACATTTTCTTGTCTGTATTTGCATTGTATATTATCCATGCGTTTATGAGTGCAGTACCAAATAAAAATTCCATCATCACTTTCCGATACCACTTTAGACCTCGTCGTAAAGTAGTATAGTATGCCGACATTTGATCTGAGTAGTCTATCCCTTTTTTATTATCATTATAAGTTAAAATGCACAGTGGCTTTCTGATCATTTCATTAGTTCTCTTATGTATCTTACCTGTATCTACTAGAGACGCTTTATGTGCTTTACAGGAAGTTATCATTGAAACTTGGCGCTTATCGTGCCATTTAATAACTTTCACACCACTAGGCAGCATTAACCCTTCAACTTCGCCTTTTTTCAATTTTTTTGACATAAATTGCTTGGGAAGTCCTCTTCGGTTTGATCTTAGCGTGCCACAGTAAAATGTTTTCTTTTCTAAGAGTTCCTCTACTAAATCAATATAAGAATAAAAGTTATCGGCGACTAAAACTCGTCCTTCATTTTCTAGACCCTCTATGAGCTTCATAACTACATTTTTTCCATGGTTCACTTCTCTGCTATTTCCTTCTTTACCTGTATATACTATGGTTTTAAAAGTGTACCCCTCAGGAGTACATAGTTTATATAATTTAACTCCATATTTATGCGATTTATTTTTGATATATTGGCGAAAAATAAGTCTACCGCGCCAGGGAATCATTGATTCGTCTATCACGATAAATTTTCCTGGAGTTAAAATATGTCTAAAACGATTATTTAACATATTAAGTATTTGTCGAATTTTGTAGAGTCTATCTTCAGTATCATTTCTTTCATCGCTGAAATGCCAAAACTTTAGAAGCAAGATAAATCTATCTCTTCCCATGAGAGAGCATATATATTCATTTCTGTAAATGGATTTCTTTGACCAATAATCGTGAAAATGTGGAACCTTATTTAAGCCCATCGTAAGTATGACACTGAAAAACTGACGCATTTCATTTGCATCTGTAGGTTTCCAAGCTTTAGAGCGTGATTTTGATGTAATTTCTTTTTCTAATAAATATTTATCTGCGTATTTATTAGTTTCTTCTACTATTTTATCAATAATATCGTCAGTTAGAAACAAACTATAAATATCGACGGGCAATTTATTACGAATAGGTACATTTGTCACGCTATCAAGTATGCTCTCATCGAAGCTCAATACGTCATTGTCGGGAATGTCAATCCAATCTTTATCACCCTCAAGCTCTCCACCCTCAGTTTCTGATATATTTTCAGACATATTATCTTTATCTTCACTTATTATATCGGATGAGAGATTTTCACCTGTATCATCATCACTTCCATATGAAACGATTTCTTCTATTTCAGTATTGGTTGCTTCATCAGTCTGCGTCTCCGGAGCGTCTTCTTGTATTTTTTCGTTTTCTACGTCCTGATCTAGTTCTTCCACTTTTTCATTCTGTATTTCTAGACTTCTATTATGCTTATTCTGGTCTTTTTCTTGTCCTATTATATTATTTTCTTGTTGCTTTTCAGTGTTTCTCTCTTCTAAATGTTTTTGTGAATTATTGTTCAAGTTGCATTTAGACGTTTTTCTTTCTGCTTTTTCGTCATAAGTGAGCGCATCATCCTCAAAAGTATATTCAAAAGAAAATGGACTATTGTTTGTATTACCTGTGGTTCTTCTTTCCTTTATAGTTGTTTTAATCAATTTTTGCATACTGCTTTCATTAAATTCTAAAGGTAATAAGTTCGAACATGAAATATTATTCAAAGACGAGCACCTACTTGATGTACATAAAGCATTCAATGAGGCAGGAGAAGCTTTAGCATTTGTGTTGGATGTTTCTGTTAGCATTTGAGTGCACGAGCTAGGAGTAGATAAACCACTATGGTTACGAGAAACAGTACCACAAAATCTACGAGTAGGTGTCATAGGATCAGTAGGTATAGTCGGTGTAGTATTCGTCATCAATAATGTGGTATTATTGTTACTACTTTTTGGACTGGATATCGTATTCTGAAGCACACTAAATTGTTTTCCAGTACATGGGCTGATATATATATTATTTTCATTACTTAGCTGCGTATGCTCCAACGTAGAAAGGTTCATCATTTTCTTTTTAGGTGCGTCAAATATTTCATAATCAGAATCACTGTCATTATTAGCCAATGGAGGGCAAATTTGAACATTTTCCAAAATTTTTATTTTACTGGACGATGCAGCAGTATAATCCGGCGTTGATTTTTTGTTGGAAATCTCACCAAAATAAATAGATTTTTTACACTTTTTTCTTTTAAAAGCACTCATTGTATAACAAAAATGATAATCAACACGTAGGTATATACGCGAGTGTTATTTCGCAAACGTCCGCGCGACGTCCCACGTCGATGCTAGGACAACACTAAAATGAGTCACGCAGCGCCCGCGCCGCCCACCTTCCCCTCTCTTGCGTCTACGAGGCGTACGATTCCACGAGTACCGACATATCTCCTAACGCAAGGAATGAAAATAATTACAGTACTGTGCGTTAGGGACCTAATCCATCTCTAATTGCTTTTTTAATGTCCTTGAATTAATCTTTAAGTAGGAAGCAAATATGTATATTTGTCCTACTCATACCTAAAGAACTTTACACGTTAGATCCTCCCGCAAGGAGTGAAACAACACTATTATATTCAACGCACAATACAAAAGTCCTGCAAGAGATCTGATAGATCTCGTAATGCAACGAACGTGTTATATTGTTATCTAATAAAAAAATGTTTATGTTTATGTTATTATCACTGATGATGTCCATCCCCGGTGCGTCTTTGTCCCCAAAAGACACACACGCTGCTTGTATGTCCAAATCACACACCGTTTGCGGAAATACGCAAACGCGATAAATAAAGAAAACGCATATGGTACGGGACCCAGCAGTGAATGAGTTCAGTGATAATGTAGCATAAAAATAGTGAAAGATTTTTTAAAATCATACCAGTACTTTTTGAGCCAATTCATTACAAATATACTTACATACAAATCTTTCCTCTTTATAATATTAGTTTAGAAGTATAGATATAGACTAGTATAGAAGTATAGATTTAAAACACTTTCTGATCTGTGCTTTACTCTTCCGCTTGAGAAAGATTAAGCTTAAAAGTGCCAGATTTTGTCAAAGTCCACTAGACTAGCGAGAGGTGTACCCGTTGTACCGCACCGGGAATCTACTCTACTGTACTATATTAACTGCACGGCCATGCCCTGAGATGATGGAGTCTAGGACGAGACTATACGAAGGTTCAAGCTGGACCCTGCATTGTTATCGTTACTTGAATCGAAATCATTCTAGGTTATCGAACTTATCAATTGATGTCGTTAACTACAGGGCGTTCTGCATTGGCCTTGAAATAGCCAATCACAGCTCATTTGAGCTTGCCCGCGCTGCCTCGCATACCACCAAATATTGTGAACTCGAATTGGAACAAATATTGCGTAATAATAACGTAATAGTGCGTTATCTATTGGGGTTGGTCTGTTTTGATTTGAAATTATTCTAGAGAATGTTCTAGAAAAGTAGGTAGTGCTTTTGTTGCGAGTAGACAAACTAAAATGCTCATTGGATCTTCAGTTCGATATGTGTCGCTAGATGAATTTACAATTAAGGACGAGTTTAAGTCGGGGTTAACCGCCCCTTTTCTCCCAGCGACCCCATTTCCCCACCCGCAGTTTGGCACGCGTTTTACTAAAGAGAAATTTGCTTGCAACATCTCCGTTCTTTCTGTCCTCCGTGAGTTTGAGTATGTCATGCTCGCCTGAGTGTTCTGGCAGTAGTGGGGTATGTAACGAGTCGCCTTATCACTATATATTATAAAATATTTACATTTTACATACATTTACATTTATCAGTTATCTGGTTACCATAGTACAAGCTCTGCTTAGTTTGGAATTAGATGGCGTTGTGTGGGTTGTCCCAATAATATTATTATTTCCTTTATTCATTAATTACACATATCAATTACATTTTTAAATACATTATATAAAAAATAACTATTTAAAAATATAAAAAATAGTATCCCACCGGCATCGGGTACAGGAACCAAGCTACCGGTGGTCAGGACTGCAGAGACAGAAATTGCCGCACAATACGTGCCGTGCCCAGAAGAACCGCCTTTTGCATCAAGCCCTTGACCCAACTGCCTAACGCGAGCCTCTTGAGATGTTGGTCGAGGCTCTTGGCGATCAGGCCATGTGCTGATACAACTATCGGAACAATAATCGAATGAAAACAACTCAAATGAAATAAAATGTCGACAACCTCGTGAGCAAGGTCCAAATATTTTATTTGTTTGTCCTTTTCTGCTTTTACAAGATTCTCGTCATGTGGTATGGTTATATCAACGATTAATGCAAGGCGCTCTGACCGATCTATTACCACTATATCAGGCTTATTGGCTACAATAGTCCTGTCAGTGATAATGGATCGGTCCCAGTACAATGTGACGAGACCATTTTATAGAACTGGGTCGGGCGCATACCTATAATACGGTACCTCTGAATCGACAAGATTATAATTTAGTGCAAGTTGTTGATGGACAATCCTGGCCACTTGGTTGTGCCTATGCAAATACTCGCCGTTGGCAAGACGAGAACAACCAGAAATTATATGTCTAAGAGATTCGCCAGGTAGGTGGCATGCCCGACATATGTCAACCGTACCATCTCTCAGAATATACTTTCGATAGTTTTTCGTCATAACAACTTCGTCTGTAATTGCACATACAAAACCCTCGGTTTCTCCAAATAGATCACCGAAACGTAGCCAGGATTCAGATGTTAATAAATCTACATCAGGCCCATGTAAGTCCCGATAAAATCGTCCATGCAGCTCTTTACTCAGCCATATCTTCTTGCGATCGTCAGTACTAAGTATTACAGGTTTGCGCCAGTTCTCTTTGGCAAGAGCAAGTGGGGTCAGTCCGTTATCTACTGCTATCACATCCCCATGCACACCCACGCTAGTATGAATAAAATATTCTCTAAGGTTGCATATCTCACGGTTATGCAAAGTCTTGGCGTTTAAAAAGCCACGACCTCCACACTTCCATGGGATATACAACCTCATTACAGACGAACGTGGGTGATGCATCCGATATGTGGTCAATAAAGAACGGACTTTCCTATATTATTATCTCTTCTTCACGGGTATCTTCTATTTTTTTTCTTATGTAAATACCCGCTCTTTTGGCAGGCTTACATGGGGACATATTGGTCCAACACGCAGAGGCCCTTTGAGAATTTTAATCTAATAGGAAATGGGACCCCCACTACAGGCAATCCACGCCCGCCTTATGTAGAAGAACGGTAACGGATCACCTCTAATGGGAGTTAAACTATTGTGAAATGTGCTAACTATGAAATGGGCTATTGGGTTGGGTGTTAAATGGATTGGGTGATTTAAGCTATTGATGAAAACGGCGTCTGCCTTTTTAATATATTATTATCAAAATAGTGACAGACGGTGACTTGCCAACTCACTAGACGGGCCCCCTATACAATCGCCATAGGCAAAATAAGCCTGTAAGGCGACAGAGGGCAAACCAGTGTGAGCGGCTTTGGGTGTTGAGCGGTGCGGCGCCGGTTTTACCTTCGTTTATTATTATTATTATTCTCTTTATTTCAATATATTACATATTCATAATATTTTTAAATATACATATCCAAAAAGTGCATTTAAAAATATAAAACATAGTATACCACCGGCATCGGGTACAGAGACCAAGTCACCGGTGGTTAGGGCTTCAGAGAGAGCAACCTCCTCACAATACGTGCAGTATTAAGAAGAACCGCCTTCTGCATCAAGCCCTTGACCCAACTGCCTAACGCGAGCCTCTTAAGGTGTTGGTCGAGGCTTTTGGCAATTAATCCGTGCACAGAGATTACTATTGGAACAATAATAGCTGAGTCAATACTCCACATGTCGACAATCTCGTGGGCTAAATCCAAATACTTATCTTGTTTGTCTACTTCTGCCTTTACGAGATTGTTGTCATGTGGAATAGTGACATCAATTATTATTGCAAGGCGCTCTAAACGATCTATTATCACTATATCAGGCCTATTGGCAACAATAGTCCTGTCAGTGACAATAGATCGATCCCAGTACAATGTGATATGGTCACTTTCGAGAACTGGGTCGGGCACATATCTATAATACGGTACCTCTGATTCAACAAGATTATACTTCAGAGCAATTTGTTGATGGATAATCCTAGCTACTTGGTTGTGTCTATGCAAATACTCACTATTGGCGAGACTAGGACAACTTGAAATTTTATGCCTAAGGGACTCTCCGGGACGGTGACACGCCCGACATATGTCAACCGTACCGTCCAGCAGTAATAGCAAAGACAAAACCTTCGGTTTCTCCAAATAGATCACCGAATCGTAGCCAGGACACAGACGATAGTAAATCTATATCAGCTCCATGTAGGCTCCGATAAAACCGACCATGTAAATCTTTGCTCATCCATATATCCTTACGATCATTGAGACTTAGTATCATAGGTTTATGCCAGTTCTCCTTAGCCAGAGCAAGCGGGGTAAGTCCGTTATCAGCTACAACCACATCACGATGCACATCCGCGTCCGCGTGAAAGAAGTATTCTCTGAGGTTGCACACCTCACGGTTATGAAGGGTCTTGGCATTAAGTAACCCACGACCCCCATATTTCCGTGGTATGTACAACCTCATCACTGTCGAACGCGGATGATGCATTCTAAATGTAGTTAATAGCGTACGGACATTGAGTTACAATACTATAGAGTCACAATCAGACAAATAAAATGTCCGCGCCAAAACTCGGCGCACGCTGCGAAGTGCGCAGAGTTATTGTTTAGTTGTAAGGCGACCGCAATCCTCGTACAACGTCCGTGATGCCAAAGTGTTCGGTTGTTTCCTGCCCAAATAACAGCAGATACGTGACAAAAAAGGATGGTGTCTCATATTTTAGGTAAGTATCAAAACGAATTTACGTATTTAGGTATCCACAGTGCGTGTTTACATATGAATTTCAAAAAAAAAACATTTTCTTAGCAAAAATAAAATGCTGACCGCCCGACCGCGCATCGCGTCTAAAGTGTATCTCTTTCACACTTTAGATAAATATGCAAGAGTAAAAGAGAAACAAATAGTGTCGCGTCCGAGAGTGACTTGCAAATTGTGTTCTAACGGAAAGCTATGTAGCGGATTGACACTAAATATTTTTTGAGTTTATGAACTACATATTTATACTTATGTATTTCCATGTTGCTGAATGTTTTATTTTTTAGTTTTTCGTACTAAAAATAGGTCGATTGCGTTTTACTATTTTAAGGTATAAATAATTAAGTACAATATTTTTGTTTCTAGTTTTCCTCGAAACCCCATAAGATGCTCAGAATGGACAGTTATTATAGCAAAAGCCCGAAATGAATTAAACTTCAAGCCATATAAAGGGACGGTTGTATGCTCCAATCACTTTCCTCCTTCAGACATTTATACAACAACGAAAGGTTTAAGCAGGCTTAACAAAAATGCAAAACCTACTTTACAAGTAAGAATTTAAAGTATTTTTCCTATCTAATATTTTTCGGTTCTTTAATTAAAGTTCTAATACATAAAACCTTTATTCCTCATATTAATTTTGTTTTATTCTGCTCTCTGCTCTACGCATAACCACTACTTACTTAATTTACTAGTGCAATAATATGATAGGTAGATGAAATAAAAATACTGAAACCTTTATTGAAATCAGATGGTAGTTTCGGAGTTCTTCTAGGTATATTTTAACTCACTCTTTTTTATACAGTCTAATTTTGTTATATATTACTCTTTACATTTTACATTATACACTCCTTCTAGGCAAGTGCACTCCATCTAGAAACACTGCATTGCTTACCATCAGGCAACTTGTGGTCAAGCGCTTGCCTAATTTGATATAAAAAAAAATATAATAATTTGAGTATCAATAACGTCTCCACTGCTGACTTGTTCCCTATTCGTACGCAAGCCCATAGTGAATGATGATGACATTGCATACGAGCGATTTTGAACATTATGCAATCGGCCTAACGCCTAAATTCGAGCAAATGTCATTTTGAACTTTGTTATATTAAATGTATAGGTAAGTAGAACGGCGCTCGGACATTTTTTGAGTGTTGTCTGTTTATGATTGTGACTCTATAGTATAGTAACTCAATGCGTACGGACTTTCCTATCCAGGGTTTCTAGTTCTGTCTGAGTCCACCTGAGTATGCCAAAGGAGTACATCAAAACTGGCATGACCCAACCATTAAAAGCCCGCACCTTATTACCACCTGATAAAAGACTTTTTAGAACTTTTTTCAAGCGGCCGAAGAAGCGCTCTTTTAACGTTTGTTTCATACTAGCTTCAGAGATGCCTAACGCCTGTGACATACCCAGGTATCTATATGTTTCGGTTGCAGAGAGACATCCAAGTCGCACAGAATCTGAAAGTTGTACTCCTTCAGATTCTATTGTCCCACCTCTATTTACATGCATGACCGCACATTTGTCCACACCAAACTCCATTCTGATAGAATTACTAAAGGTTTCTGTTACCTTTAATAACTCAATCAGTTGGTGTTTGTTGGATGCAAATAGTTTCAAGTCATCCATGTATAAGAGGTGGGATATAACTTGACCATCTCTCCGCAACCGATAGCCTAACCCTGAATTCTCTAGTATGGTACTCAGAGGATTCAGTGCTAGGCAAAACTATAAAAGACTGAGACTGTCACCCTGAAATATACCCCGCTCAATCTTTATAGGTACACTGTCCCCGCAAACCCGTCGACATCCTGGATAGCATAAGACTGTCTTCCATTGCCCCATACACGCCCTCATGAAGGCACGCAGAGTTGCATCAATTTTATACAACTCCAGTACCCTCAGAAGCCATGTATGTGGCACGGAGTCAAAAGCTTTCTTATAGTCTATCCAACATGTCGACAGATTCTTACGGTGACGGCGTGTCTGTTGGTTAATAACCATATCAATTATTAGAAGCTCCTTCGTGCCACGAAAACCAGTTTTACATCCATTCTGAGAGGAGGACAAGATGCAGTTTTCAATCAAGTGCGATGATATTTTCTCTCTCAGAATTGATGTTAAAAGTTTATAGATCGTAGGGAGACACGTAATAGGACTATAATTCTTAGGATCTGTGGCATTTCCGGATTTAAACAAAAGATGTGTCACTCCAGTAGTCAATAAATCTGGTAGCGGCGATCCTGACTCTAGGCATGATTGGAATTGACATGCTAAACGTTTATGTGAACTCTTGAACCATTTTAACCAAAAGTTATGCAATCCGTCGGGTCCTGCCGACTTCCAATTTTGCAACCGACGGACTGCATTCGAAACATCATCCGTTGTTATGGAAATTGTTTCCATCATTTTAATAGGTTCACATGAACGTTCGACATCTCGCATCCAATCCCCTTCAGTGTGATCAATGGGCATCGACCAGATGTTGCGCCAAAATGAAGTTGTGACATCAACATTTGGCCGATGCACTTCGGTCCTACCCGAGTCAGGATGCTCCCAATTTCTGTAGACCCATCTTTCGTCTCTTTGGATTGTTCTATTTTGAGAATATCGGTCGACTCTTTTTTTATATCTACGAACACGATTTGCCCATGCATAAATTTTCTGCTTCAGGTAATCTATGCGCTCTGTGACTCGCGCCAAATATTCTCGAGGTCTAATATTAGTCCCCGAGAAAGCTCGAGTCACAGATCGCATGACTCTAGGACGGGTATTTCCCGACCTGAAGCAAATGAGCTTACCAATGAGTGCCCTAGTCTCAGAGATACGACGTTCAATTCTACATTGCCAAGCTGGTGCAACTGTTTTTTGTCGTGTAATAATGTTGTTATTTACAAACTTTATATTTGCAACACGACATGCTGCAACAGCTCCGCAATATAAAACTGAATATGCATCACCGAGATCTTCGCTATTATCAAGATAATTTGATAATAATGAATCCAGGGCACACACTAGAGCTACATTTTTTCTATGCATGGGCAAACGTGGTAACCGAGGTCAATTTTTGATGGTGTACACCGATATTCCTGTATAGCACATTCCAAAGGACTCCTCAATTGATCATTGTAATGGGTACTTACGTTTGTAGCACTTGTATCCGCCACATCATCGTTATCGCGATTTAAAATACTTCTTCATGGTTGGGTCTCAGGTAGCGATGATGTTGATGTCTGACCAAGACTTCTACACACGTCCGAGCGTAGCCTCTCAAGTACATCACCTTCCAAAAGATGACATCTTTGGATGGCCCGTACTTGATCCGATAAGCGCTGTGCCGATACGTTGACTGATGGTTCAAGTTCCTGAAACAGAGGCAGCATTCGCAAACGCTACGCAGTGAGGTTAATTCCCCCCTCTGTAGCCATAAAATATGCCCGCATGACGTTCTCATTTAATTAATTAGACCATCGCATGCGGTGCAAATGACCACCGGAAGCGGGGGCCCTATTCGATGTCGGTGGGCGTCGGGGTCCCAAGCTAGACGGTGGCCGGCCTCTCCCCTGCCGACGTATTGGTGTTGGCGACGTTGGTGGGGAGAAAATCTCATCACTCGACGACGACGACGAGCTCGACGCCTCTATAATTCATGTATCCGCTGGTGCACATTCTCGGGGAAGAGAGGCGGAGCTGAGCGATAAGCCCGGAGGTGTTGGTTGTGCTGCTCGTTTCCTGGATCTAGTCAACATTTAATTTTATCTTACATTGTAAACATTAACATAATGTTTTGACATTATCTGTCTTTGATATTCTATTTCTCATTTTATTCTCATTATTTATGAAATTTTCTTTAAAATTATGCATTTTTACTGTTATTTCTGTATATCTTAAGTATATCTCGTAAATATTGTACTATTTCGCTGTTTTTATACCATATTAAATAATGAAGCGCTCGTGGCCCCGCGGTCTCAGTGTTCGGTAAACGATCACTGAGGTACGCAACTTCCACTATGGCTGGTCGTCGGATGGGTGACCACTTTGTGGCATTTACATTTGCGAGCGTTTCCGTGCTTCGGAAGGCACGTTAAGCCGTTGGTCCCGGTTGCCAGTAAAATGGCAGTCGTTAAGCCTGGTTGAAGGCCTTATAGGCGGCTTAATAAATTTCAACAGCAGGTAGCCACAACCTGCGTCTGTCTATTTAAACACGGCAATGGGCTCACCACCTATTACGTGGGACAGAAATCCACACGGTGAAAAGTGGGCATATAATATGCCTCTGCCACCCCTTCGGGGATTAGGCGTGATGGATATATATTTTTATTAAATAATTAAATATACGGAGAAAATGTACGGCTGCCAGGTTTTTTATTTTATTTTATTATTATGTCTCTTCTTCTCGGGTATCTCCTTTTTTTTTCTTACGAAGATACCCGGTCTTTTGGTAGGCTTACATGGGGACATAGTGGTCCAACACGCAGAGGCCCTTTGAGAATTTTAATGTAACAGGGAATGGGACCCCCACTGCAGACAATCCACGTCCGCCTTATGTAGAAGAACGGTAATGGACCATCTCCAATGGGAGTTAAACTATTGTACAATGTGCTAACTACTATTGGGCTATTGAGTTGGAGGTTAAATGTACTGGGTGACTTGAACTATGGATGAACTGCGTCTGCCATTTTAATATAATATCATCAAAATATTGGCAGACGGTGACTTGCCAACTCACTAGATGGGCCCCCTATACAATCGCCATAGGCAAAACAAGCCTGTAAGGCGACAGAGGGCAACACCGGTGTGAGCGGCTTGGGGTGTCGAGCGGTGCGGCGCCTTGTTTCACCATCGCGGGACAGGCCCGGAGCGGGCTTCCCCGTAGTTATGCCCTTGAAAATGACACTTCCACCCCCGAGCATATAGCTCTGGCTCCCTCCCTCTGACCGGCCAATTAAGGCAAGCCAGAGTTGAGATTTGCTGCACTCCCGGGAGTAGCACTCTGCCTGCTCTCCCGTTAGGCCATTAAATCCTAACCGGTGCAGAAGGGCAACAAAACTCTGAGGAATCGGGACCGATGTGTAGCCACACACATTCAGCTCGCCACAAGCTGCCCTGCGGATGTGAGCTTTTCAATAACTTTCTGATACATTTTTTTGTTGAAATCAAATAGTGGATGACTCAAAAAGCGAATCTACTATGCCCTCATAGGGTTGCGTTAATCCTATAAAAGATAACGACTGACCTCGAGGGTTTATTATTATTATTATTAATTATGTCTCTAATGTAGGTCTACAATAAAGTTCGCGACGGTATATTTCTATCTTGAATAACATACTATATCCATTTTAATACTTTAAAAAACCATCAATAATAAAGCGGTCATTTGAGGGCTATTTACACAAATATGCTATTAATTCTTATCATTTTTACTACGTTATTTGGCTTCAGCATTTCATGAAGATTATTTTATCCCTTTACACCTTGCAAATTAAATAAATAAAATAATTAATATTGTAGGGACAACTCACACAACGCCGTCTGATTCCACACTAAGCAGAGCTTGTACTATGGTAACCAGATAACGGATAAACATACTTCTAAATACATACATATCCTAGATATATAACACCCAGACACAGAATAAATCATCGTGCTCATCACACAAAGTTTTGTCCTGGGTGGGAATCGAACCCACGACCTCTTGCGTAGCAGTCGGATGCACTCCTACCGCGCCACAATATCTTACGAGTTATAGAAATCCAAAATAATGCGAAAATAAATTAATTTCGTGTAACCATTATTCGACCGGGCCATGCGAAACTGCGGGCGTAGGTACTGGAGAGCGGAGAAGTAATCAACGAATTTGAAAAATGTTTATACATTATTTGTGAAATTAATAAACGACGGGATTAAATGGGTGCCATGGGGTTTGAAGTATGTCACGAGCGAAGCCGAGCGGGACAGCTAGTTCCTTATAATAATATTATTACCAGGACTTTAATTGGTAGTGCTAATTAGTGTCTAGCACATAAGACCTTTTAGCCTTTTTGTTACCAGCTCACTAAAAAGGCAACGGGTTCATAATTTTTTCCAAGTTTAACATCTAAAATTTTATTTTATTCTTCGGGGATAAGGCGTGATAGATTAATAAATGTCAAATATTACAAATAATATAACTAACTAACTATCTTCACGCTGTATCCCTGACGGGGTAGTCAGAGAGGACAGATCGCCTGGCTTCGCGATCCATGCATACTTCTTTCGCTTCTTCGAGATTCATCAATCGCTTCATACACACACGTCTGGGTATCCGAGTACTTTTGACCTTTCCGTTTTTGAGCAATCTGCTCACGTGGTCTTCATATGTAAGTCTCGGCCTTCCCTGACTCCTTCTACCCTCTACTTTTGAACAATATATATTCTTCGTCAATCGTTCCTCACTCATTCGTTGGACGTGTCCAAACCAACGGAGCACGCCCTTTTCCAGCTTAACGCTGACACTTTCATTCAAACCTGCCATATTGCGTATCACTTCGTTACGTATTCGGTCGGCCAAGGTAACGCCGCACAATTTTCGAAGTGATCGCATCTCCACAGCATTCAATTTACTTTCATGCATCTGCTGACATACCCAGGTTTCACTACCGTAAAGCAAAGTTGGCACTAGCACTGCGTTATGAATCGCCATTCGTGCTTCTTTTACGATGCTTTGTCGCTTTACTAACTGGGACAAAGCACCGTTAACTTTGTTTCCGGCAGCTACTCGCCGTTCTACATCCGAATCACATCTTCCATCCGCGCTAAACATACTTCCTAAATACACAATTTCATTCACTTGCTCTAGACGTTCCTGGTTTACTCTAATCTCGCATTTAGTTAATATAACAAATAATATAACTAAGATAAATAATTAAAACTAAGTTGGGTTGGCCGTTCACATGATTTCAAAGAACAATGTAAGTTAATTATTGTAAGCTGTGCCTACATATGAAACCAACAACATACACCGTCAAGGCCAAATTGTGTAACAAGGCATATTTAAAAAAAATTCAGACTTTATAAATGTCTGTCTCTAAGTCAACACACAAATAATATTCAATTAGAAAAATAAAAATAACGAAACATGATGATAGACAAGATCTGTTTAAATGAAAAATGAATGAAAAATCTAATATAATTACTGGTGATTAAAAAAGAGTGGCCATGAGTTTTATCGCCATGTTTTTTCTTGAATGGCTCGTAATATAAAACTAAAATCTTGTGTGTTGAAACAGCATCTTGCGCGTTTGTAGGTGAAATCGGTGTTTTGTTGGAGCTAGTCGGTGGAGCTTGGTGTGAAGGATCTGAAGTGGTGAGTATTTGTTTAATAGATAGCAGTGTGACAAAAAAATTGTGTTTTAATGTAAGACAGAAGAGTAAAGTATTATATTCCTAATAAACCTAGGTGTCGTGTTCATCAAAGTCCAGTCCATACATGAAATTTTGCACAAAGGTTTCTTTTATGATGAAAACAAGGGATAATGACAATTTTTTTCAAATTCTACGCCTAAGGGAATAAAATAGGGCCTGGAAATTTGCACAGTTTTCAGTAACTTTTATATTAAATATATTTATGAATTTGTAAGTGAGCTTTCGGTCATGTATTATGTTTCTAGATTTTCTGAAATTCTACCCTTAAGGGTATGAATAAGGGTAGATTATACAAATGGTATATAATTTATACCACTTACTTTTGTACGTGGTATAAATTATAACGTGTAGTATACCTATATTAACGTGTTAGAATCTGATATTTCTTTACATGAATTGGAATCTTGTATTAAGACGAGTGATACGGATCCGGGATGTGATGACATTATATTTTCATTGATCAAATGATTACCCACTAATGGCACAGTATAAAGAGTAAACCTATCAGTAGCGTTACGCCTTTGAAGTTGACAAGATGCCGACAACGTCTAGACAGTGATGCTTGTAGGGTTGTCACAAGTATACAAGGCTGATGTTATTTATAATTTATTTATTAACTCGTACTCGCAATCAACTATCAACATTATAATATAATATCTTAATCTTAATAATATTATAAATGTGAAAGTTTGTAGAGATGTTTGTTACTCTTTCACATAAAAACTACTGAATAGATTTTATTGAAACTTTACAATACTATAGCTTATACATCGGAATAACACATATACTTTTTATCCCGGGAACAAGTTCTTATGGGAAACGGGAACGATAAAACTTCGCTACGCGGGCGAAGCCGCGGGCGTCAACTAGTATGTAAATATAATAAATCAATAATATAAATACCGGTTTAAAAAAAGGATCTGAGATTTCATCAATTGCCGCACACGGAAGTAAATAAGGTTCATTTCATGTCGATTCGATAGTTTTTTTTTGTGAGAATGCGTTTACGAAATGGCTGCCGCGTAGTAGATATAAAATTATGGGGTTTCTAGCAATCAATATGGCCGCCGACTATTCTTATAAAATTTCATGTTGGGTATCGTATAAAGGGTTTTTTGGTATGCTGAGTACGAATTTTGTGTTAATTTAGCAATCCAATATGGCCGCCGCGTCGTGGTTTTCAAATTTCATGTTGGGTATCGTATAAGGGGTTTTTTGGTATGCTGAGTACGAATTTAGTGTTAATTATGCAATCCAATATGGCCGCCGCGCCGTGGTTATAAAATTTCATGTTGGGTATCGTATAAGGGGCTTTTTGGTATGCTGAGCACGAATTTCGTGTTAATTTCGCAATCCATAATGGCCACCGTGTCGTTATAAAAAAAATCAAGGGAATGGGAGCAAGAACCAGGAATGAGAATTGACGATGAGAACTAGGGATGAGAAATGGGAACTGGAAGCTGGGGATGGGAACTGGGAATTCAAACAAGGATGAGGTGACATACGTGATCTCATATTATTATGTTTCTTCTTTTCACGGGTATCTTCTTTTTTTTATGAAGATACCCGGGCTTTTGGTAGGCGTATATGGGGACATAATAGTCCAACATGCAGATGCCCTTTGAGAATTTTAATCTAATAGGAAATGGGATCCCTACTGCAGACAGTCCACGCCCGCCTTATGTAGAAGAACGATAATGGACCACCTCCAATGGGAGTTAAACCATTGTAAAATATGCTAACTAAGAAATGGGCTATTGGGTTGGGGGTTTAATGAACTAGGTGATTATAACTAGGGATAAAGGCGGCGTCTGCCATTTTAATATCTGATTATCCTAATTTTGGCAGACGGTAACTCGCCAACTCACTAGATGGGCCCCCTATTCAATCGCCATAGGCATGATAAGCCTGTAAGGCGACAGCGGGCAACACTGGTGTGAGCGGCTTGGGGTGTCGAGCGGTGCGGCGCCGGTTTCACCATCGCGGGACAGGCCCGGAGTGGGCTTCCCCGTAGTTATGCCCTTGAAAATGACACTTCCACCCCCGAGCATATAGCTCTGGCTCCCTCCCTCTGACCGGCCAATTAAGGCAAGTCAGAGTTGAGATTTGCCGTACTCCCGGGAGTAGCACTCTCACTGCTCTCCCGTTAGGCCATTAAATCCTAACCGGTGCAGAAGGGCAGCAAAACTCGACACCGATGTGTAGCTACGCATATTCAGCTCGCCACAAGCTGCCCTGCAGATGTGAGCTTTTCAATAACTTACTGATACATTTTTTTGTTGATATCAGAAAGTGGATGACTCAAAAAGCGAATCTACTATACCCTCATAGGGTTGCGTTAATACTATAAAAGATTACAACTGTCCTCGAGGGGTATATTATTATTATTAATTTGTTTAATTTGTTTCCGCCCCGATGAGCACTCTAAGAAAAAAAATCCAAATTCGATGGAGATACGAAGTTCGCCGGGTATATTAGGTATATTATTAGTAGTAAATGAGTTAATGATAAATATTTTCGGTTTTTGACTAACTGGACTTACTACTATTTTGTTTTCAACAAAATAAATATTGGTTACGCTTTGAACAAGTTTAAATATTAATTATGACGAAAAACTTGAACACAGGATAACATAGTATACAGTAAAGTTATAATCGCACATATGTGGCTCCGCATACCATAATACTCTTATGCGATACCCAACATGAAATTTATAACAGTTGGCGCGGCGGTCATATTGGATTGAAAAATTAACACGAAATTCGTACTCAGCATACCAAAAAACCATTTATACTATACCCAACACAAAATTTTATAACCACGGCGCAGCAGCCTTATTGGATTGCAATATTAACATGAAATTCGTACTCAGCATACCAAGAAGCCCCTTATACGATATCCAACATGAAATTTTATAACCACGGCGCGGCGGCCATATTGGATTGCAAAATTAACACGAAATTCGTACTTAGCATACCAAAAAACCCCTTATACGATACCCAGCATGAAATTTTTAATCCACGGCGCGGGGGCCATTTTGAATTGCAAAATTAACACTAAATTCGTACTCAGCATATCAAAAAACTCCTTATATGATACCCAACATGAAATTTTAAAACCACGGTGAGGCGGCCACATTGGATTGCAAAATTAACACGACATTCGTACTCAGCATACCAAAAAACCCCTTATACGATACCCAGCATGAAATTTTAAATCCACGGCGCGGGGGCCGTTATGAATTGCAAAATTAATACTAAATTCGTACTCAGCATACCAAAAAAACCCTTATATGATACCCAACATGAAATTTTTAAACCACGGTGCGACGGCCATATTGGATTGCAAAATTAACACGAAATTCGTACTCAGCATACCAAAAAACCCCTTATACGATACCCAGCATGAAATTTTAAAATCACGGCGCGGCGGCTATTTGGATAGCAAAATTAACACTAAATTCGTACTCTGCATACCAAAAAACCCCTTATATGATACCCAACATGCAATTTTATAACCACGGCGCGGCGGCCATATTGGATTGCAAAATTAACACGAAATTCGTACTTAGCATACTAAAAAACCCCTTATACGATACCCAACATGAAATTTTATATCCACTGCGCCGCGGCCATATTGGATTGTAAAATGAACACGAAATTTGTATTTAGAATATTAAAAACCCCCATGAATTAAAGAATATTGGGAATGAAGAGTAGAAGCGTGCACGTCGCCATCCCTGCCAGCTACGGCTGCAATTCTACTCCAACACGATTGCCACCAGGGCGAGTGATGCTAGGGCGTGCCCCCGAGGCGACGCGCACCAGTTCGTCCCCGCTGGTGCGAAAAGTGTGTGCCAGAGCGGCGTAGGGGACCGCCACCCTACACGCGCGGCCCGACACGGCGGGAAGTGGAGGATGGAGTGCAGGGTAGCTGGATGTTGATGGATGTTATGAATGAGAGAAAGTTAGATGCAGTGTGCTTGACAGAGACCAAGCGCAAGGGCAGCGAAGTCTTGGAGCTCACGGGTGGGATGCTTTGGTCTGGAGTACCAGAGAGCGAGCATGGCAGTCGGGGGGTTGGAATTTTGCTGTCCTCGCGATTGGCCTCCGGTATGTATGAGTACAAACTGGTAGGTCCTAGAATCCTCTGGATCCGTGTAAAACTTGGTTTGACGAAGATTTTCCTGGTAGCTGCTTACGCGCCAGTATCTTCGTCGAACGCGAGTGAGCTAGAGGACTTCTGGGAGAGTATGAGAGAAGCTCTAAATGTGATAGAAGGAAATGAAAGACTTATAGTATGTGGATACTTGAATGGATGGGTGGGTACCGCTCGCGATGGTTTTGAGTCGGTACTCGGGAAGTATGGGGATAAAAGGGTGAACGACGCTGGCAAGCTAATACTGGCATTTTGTAAGGAAAAGGATTTGTTTGTGGCGAACACAATGTTTAACCACAAACAAATTCACATGTATACGAGGAGATGTAAGTCAAAGAGAAGCATGATAGATCTATTCCTAATGGATGGTCGGCTCCGTAAACAGGTGATGGACACGAGGGTTTATCGAGACGCTGAGCTGGGATCAGACCACTACCTAGTCATAACTAGGATTAGGGGTCTGTTCGCGGGTTGGCGTCATCGTACCGAGTGTCCTGAACCTGGGCCGACTATTAGCATCAAAAGCTGGAAGCTGCAGGATGCATCCATTAGGGATAAATATAATGAAAGGGTAGCCGAAAAGCTTGACGACGTCAATGTAAGCAGTGAGAATGTGGAAAGTGTATGGCAGAACCTTAGGGACAGTATGATAAATGCCGCTGTGGAAGTGTGTGGAGAAACGAAAAGAGGCAGTAGTAATAAGCGTGATGCATGGTGGAATGAGGAAGTGAAAGAAGCAGTTCGAATGAAGAAGAAAGCATGGCTAGACTACTTAGCCTCGCGGAATGATTTTAATATGAAAGAGAGATACAAGCTACAGAAAGTTAACACGAAGGCACTGATAGAAGAAGCTCGTGAAAGGTGCAGAATGAAAGCGGATGAAAGGTTGTCGTCCAATTTCCGGGATAATGCCAAGCTCTTCTGGAAAGAGGTAGGCAAGACCCGGAGTTGTTCGGCAATCTGCAGTATGAATAAAGTGCTTAGTGTTAACAATGACGTCCTAACAGACCAAAGTGACGTCCTGCAGAGATGGAGTGAATATTATGGAAAGATGTATGCAAGAAAAGACAGAGATGCCACATCGGGAAGTGGAGCTCACTTCGATGCTCCGGATCCCGATGTCATTGAAGTCATTAGTATGAAAGAAATAGAACAAGCGATAAGAAGTATGAAATGTGGTAAGGCTGCGGGAAAAGACAGAGTTACTGCTGAGATGATCAAGAGCGGTGGGTCGCGTGTCTGGGACACACTATGTCTGTTATGCAACTTGTGCTGGCGGACGGGTGAGGTCCCAGATGACTGGCGAGTAGCAGTTGTAGTACCTATTTACAAAGGGAAAGGCTCGCGCCTAAACTGCTCCAGCTACAGGGCGATCAGCTTGGTCAGCTTAGCTAGTAAGGTGTATGCAAAGGTTATAACGGCACGAATGCAAGAAAAGTCTGAAAGGTATTTATGGGAGGCTCAATGCGGATTCCGACGTGGAAGAGGTTGCATGGATCAAGTGTTTTCTCTCCGCATGATCGCGGAAAAGTTTCTGGCTCTTAGCCAGAAGGTTTTCTGTGCTTTTGTGGATCTAGAGAAAGCATTTGATAACGTTGTGAGAGAAACGCTGTGGGACTTGCTGCCAGGATATGGTGTGGACGGCTCGCTACTGCGGCCAATACAGTCGCTTTATAGGGACTGTAAGGCTTGCGTGCGAGTAGGGGGGGATGTGTCACCTCTTTTTGATGTCTGTACAGGCGTCAAACAGGGATGTGTCATGTCCGCCTGGCTGTTCATAGTGTATCTGGACAGTTGCCTGCAGAAGTTGAAAGATTTTAATATGGGTGTGAATTTGGGTGACTTTACAGTAAACTGTCTGCTGTACGCAGATGATGCGGTGCTCATGGCCTCATCAGAAGCCGACCTACAGGCATTAGTCACTAATATGTAAGAGGGGTGTGAAAGTAAGGGTCTCCGCATGAATGCAAGTAAAACTAAGGTTCTAGTATTTGAAAGAGGTGACGTAAGAACTAAATGCGAGATTAGGGTAAACCAGGAACGTCTAGAGCAAGTGAATGAAATTGTGTATTTAGGAAGTATGTTTAGCGCGGATGGAAGATGTGATTCGGATGTAAAATGGCGAGTAGCTGCCGGAAACAAAGTTAACTGTGCTTTGTCCCAGTTAGTAAAGCGACAAAGCATCGTAAAAGAAGCACGAATGGCGATTCATAACGCAGTGCTAGTGCCAACTTTGCTTTACGGTAGTGAAACCTGGGTACTTGGTTTGGACACGTTCAACGAATGAGTGAGGAACGATTAACGAAGAATATATATTGTTCAAAAGTAGAGGGTAGAAGGAGTCAGGGAAGGCCGAGTCTTACATATGAAGACCACGTGAGCAGATTGCTCAAAAACGGAAAGGTCAAAAGTACTCGGATACCCAGACGTGCGTGTATGAAGTGATTGATGAATCTCGACGAAGCGAAAGAAGTATGCATGGATCGCGAAGCCTGGCGATCTGTCCTCTCTGACTACCCCGTCAGGGATACAGCGTGAAGATAGTTAGTTAGTTAGTTGAATTAAAGAAATTATACAAAAATTCAAAAATCATAGCAAGCGGTCGAGAATGCGTCAGCCCTGAAAGACTGTCCCGAGCTACTAACAACATTTTGTTCGCAGCTCGGGACAAACCCTCCCGCTTCTCGTTCCTTGTCCCCCGCACGATTGCTCTGTCTAGACAGCTTCGTGGACCGACTGTATGGGTCGTATTATAGAACCTTACTTAAGCCTCAAGTATTACTTAGAACTAGTTTTAAGCTGAGCTTTTATTATAGAACCTTACTCGATTCGTGAAACGTCAATCTAGAATCACCTGAGAGCTGTCACAGTGAAATGACGTTTGATTCATATTATAGAACAGTGCTCAAGTGTCATTTCAGTAATCCTTTATTTTTAAACCATATTCAGCTCAGATTCGCTACTTGATTCGAGATTTGCGAGCAGTTTTCGTAAGTTTAGTCGACACCACGCTCAAGCAGAGATTTTAGTTAACAAAAATAAAAGATGGCCTCCTTTATCTTTCTAAAATTGATATTTTTGATGATAAATAGACTATTACTTACTTATCATTCACGTGTTTATCCCCGAAAGGGTGGCAGAGTCATATTTACGCCCCTATTTCAGTGCCAGCACATTCTACCAAACAGCAGACCCGTACCAATCAATAACAATTACTTTACAAAGATATTAATTCAGTATTATATCAATACCGAAGACAGTGTGATCTTGTAATGTGTGGCAGTGTGGATCGTATTGCTTCATTCTTTTATTTCAACTACCACACTTTTAATAGAAATGTGATAATAGAATAATACCTATGATAATAATGAGATATGTGGATATTAAAAAATAATGTCATTATATGGTTGTGTTGTAGAGTCAATGACGCTTACGAGTAGTGTAGCTATGTACCATCAAACACCTAACATTAAACACAAGATAATACCTTAAATGATGGAACATTCGTTAAAGCAATACCAGCGTGGACATCCTTTTTATGCCACAGCATCCTTTCAGGATAGTACTGTAGCTTGTGCTGTACTGCACTATTGTGCCTATTATATTAATATCCCCTTTGAATTCCAATACACTTTACCCCCTTAAGAGAGTACTCCATATAATAAGAACATGATCATTCAATATGTAGGAGGAATAGGAATAGATAAAGGAGAGGTTTGGATAAATTTTCAAAGCAATTTGTAGATGCTGACTTTCATATAATTGTTATTAAAGTGAAAAACATGACTTGGTTTAGGATGGGGTTTGACCCGTAACATATGTCTAACCAGGACAATGCTCTATGCCACTGAGGTACCATAACCATACCAAAATAAGATGAAATTATTCACTATATTTTCATTGTCACTCGTTCAAGCCCCATCTTGAACCGAGTTATCTTTACCACTGTAATAACATTTATTGGAATGAGAGGTGTGTACACTACAACTTATAACAACCATCATCAATAGATAAATATTTATTTTAATGATTTATTTATACTACCTATATTAATTAAATATATTAAACAATACAATTATATTTTATTTTATTTTTTTTAAATAAAGAACCTAAAAATGATTAATCATTATTTTTATTATTATTTCTTAAGATAATGATTTGATGACAGATTCTTTGGTACTTTCTTGTGGTGAATATTGTGCACGACAGGCTCGGCAAGTTTTTGGACGCTTGTGTCACAGTCGACTATCTCATTAATAACAAAAGGACAAGAGTTTCAACTTCTGTTCTCTGAGATACTATTATTTCCACAGTATCTGTTTCAGCTTACAATATCACTGTAACAAAAAAAAATCTTCAGGTATGCATATATTACTGGCTCGGTGGTGTAGGTGATAGTGTATGTGACTGCTACTCATGTGAAGGTCCCAGATCGGAATAAATATTTGTGAGATCCCCAAATGTTTGTTTAGAAGTATGGGTGTTTGCTCTATAACAATGTATATATTTAGATATACATAAGTATGTTTATCATGTGAGTAGTTCCCATAAACCAAGCTTAGAGGGTTAGATGGCGCTGTGTGAAAAGTGTCCTACAATGTTTATTTATAAACTCATTACCTACATACAACTTTGATTCACGGTGTTAAAACTTCTGTTGTACATGTAACTTTAAGCTCGATCTTTCTATCCTCTCAAGGTTGTTTATGACAGAGCCCCGAACCTTATGCAACCAATGTTACAAAGTGTACAAAACTATAATATTTTCAACAAATAATAGGTAATTACCCGGTATGTGTCAATAGTCTCTGGTATTTAAATTCAGTGCATATGTTAAATTAGATATCTGGATCCATATCGGCATCAGGACAAAGACCTCCACAGACAGTGGCTATATGGTACTGCCTGGTATTTAAATTCAGTGCATATGTTAAATTAGATATCTGGATCCATATCGGCATCAGGACAAAGACCTCCACAGACAGTGGCTATATGGTACTGCCTTTCACGCGTAAGTGCATCACGCTTTCTTGCTCTGAAATTTTACCACAAAGCGGCTTAACTGCTCTCCGGATGCCTAGAACAAAAATAGAATGAATCTTATTAAACAGTTATCATGAATTACTAGATGGTGTATATCTGCACAAATATATAACACCATAAACCTCCAACACTTACCGTTTCGATAGTTTTTGTAGTAAATATACTTTTCTGAAATATTGGCCCAAGACGTTTATGGCATCGTTTTTTATTTTGTATACCTAATATTCTTGAAAGATTTTAATATTTCTAGTAATAGATTCCTTTGGACGATCGTAAAATTCTTCTTTTTTCAGATATGTACAGAATTAGAAGAATTTCAATTAATTTACAATGTAAACATAACACTGGCACGATAATATCAAATGTCAGTCAAGCAAAGTTTATTAAACTCGCGATCCATTTAACGCAGAGAAAAGGTTTATTTTATGAGTCCGGGACTTCCTCTACAGCAGTTTTTTGTTTAGTATTTTGAAGTAAGGATACTTTAAAGCAATCACAGAGGTGATTAAATCATTTCAATGAAAAAAGTAAATAAAAAAAAATAAGCTTTTGAAACATAAATATCAAATAGTAAGCTGCGTGGAATGAAAACAAAATATGTAAGGAATAAAAATGTAATAGAAAACAGACTGTTTTTAGGCTTGCAACATTCAAATGCGTATTCTGGCGATTGGAGATTTGGATATTTACTCAAGGTTACTTTTCACCGATCTGAGCATGGGGATAGTTCTATAATAAACCACATGCTTATGTCTAGATTTAGCACTCAAGTGTCAATCTGCTAAATTCCGTTTATGTGTGACTTGAGTTAGTTTCTGTAATACGACCCTATGTCTTTCGGCTGCACTAATGGTAAGAAGATTTTGCTCTATCTGTATAATATAATATGTTTTACAACGGGTTTCATCCCCTCTCAGTGGCGAGACATCTGTGTGATACCAATACCAAAATCTGCTGCGACTCTACACTTACTTCTTCACTGAGCCTATCAGCTTGATGTCCTGTGTTTGTAGGATATTTATATTCGATTCTAAATAGAAGACTAGAATGATTTTTTGTGAAACAAAATCTATTTTCAGGGGAGACGGATGGTTTTAGGAAATCGAGGTCTAGTCCGAAAAGCATACCACGTTAAGTTAAGGGTCGTATTATAGAACCTTACTCAAGCCTCAAGTATTACTTAGAACTAGTTTTAAGCTGAGCTTTTATTATAGAACCTTACTCGATTCGTGAAACGTCAATCTAGAATCACCTGAGAGCTGTCACAGTGAAATGACGTTTGATTCATATTATAGAACAGTGCTCAAGTGTCATTTCAGTAATCCTTTATTTTTAAACCATATTCAGCTCAGATTCGCTACTTGATTCGAGATTTGCGAGCAGTTTTCGTAAGTTTAGTCGACACCACGCTCAAGCAGAGATTTTAGTTAACAAAAATAAAAGATGGCCTCCTTTATCTTTCTAAAATTGATATTTTTGAAGATAAATAGACTATTACATACTTATCATTCACGTGTTTATCCCCGAAAGGGTGGCAGAGTCATATTTACGCCCCTATTTCAGTGCCAGCACATTCTACCAAACAGCAGACCCGTACCAATCAATAACAATTACTTTACAAAGATATTAATTCAGTATTATATCAATACTGAAGACAGTGTGATGTTGTATTGTGTGGCAGTGTGGATCGTATTGCTTCATTCTTTTATTTCAACTACCACACTTTTATTAGAAAATGAGATATGTGGATATTAAAAAATAATGTCATTATATGGTTCTTTTGTAGAGTCAATGTCGCTTACGAGTAGTGTAGCTATGTACCATCAAACACATAACATTAAACACAAGATAATACTTGACTTCCAATACACTTTACCCCCTAAGAGAGTACTCCATATAATAAGAACATGATCATTCAATATGTAGGAGGAATAGGAATAGATAAAGGAGAGGTTTGGATAAATTTTTAAAGCAATTTGTAGATGCTGACTTTTATATAATTGTTATTAAAGTGAAAAACATGACTTGGTTTAGGATGGGGTTTGACCCGTAACCTATGTCTAACCAGGGCAATGCTCTATGCCACTGAGGTACCATAACCATACCAAAATAAGATGAAATTATTCACTATATTTTCATTGTCACTCGTTCAAGCCCCATCTTGAACCGAGTTATCTTTATCACTGTAATAACATTTATTGGAATGAGAGGTGTGTACACTACAACTTATAACAACCATCATCAATAGATAAATATTTATTTTAATGATTTATTTTTACTACCTATATTAATTAAATATATTAAACAATACAATCATATTTTATTTTTATTTTTTTTAAATAAAGAACCTAATAATGATTAATTATTATTTCTTAAGATAATGATTTCATGATAGATTCTTTGGTACTTTCTTGTGGTGAATATTGTGCACGACAGGCTCGGCAAGTTTTTGGACGCTTGCGTCACAGTCGACTATCTCAATAATAACAAAAGGACAAGAGTTTCAACTTCTGTTCTCTGAGATACTATTATTTCCACTGTATCTGTTTCAGCTTACAATATCACTGTAACAAAAAAAAAATCTTCAGGTATGCATATATTACTGGCTCGGCGGTGTAGGTGATAGTGTATGTGACTGCTACTCATGTGAAGGTCCCAGATCCGAATAAATATTTGTGAGATCCCCAAATGTTTGTTTAGAAGTTTGGGTGTTTGCTCTATAACAATGTATATATTTAGATATTCATAAGTATGTTTATCATGTGAGTAGTTCCCATAACCCAAGCTTAAAGGGTTAGATGGCGCTGTGTGAAAAGTGTCCTACAATATTTATTTATAAACTCATTACCTACATACAACTTTGATTCACGGTGTTAAAACTTTTGTTCTACATGTGACTTTAAGCTCGATCTTTCTATCCTCTCAAGGTTGTTTATGACAGAGCCCCGAACCCTATGCAACCAATGTTACAAAGTGTACAAAACTATAATATTTTCAACAAATAATAGGTAATTACCCGGTATGTGTCAATAGTCCCTGGTATTTAAATTCAGTGCATGTGTTAAATTAGATATCTGGATCCATATCGGCAAGACCTCCACAGACAGTGGCTAAATGGTACTGCCTTTCACGCGTAAGTGCATCTCGCTGTCTTGCTCTGAAATTTTACCACAAAGCGGCTTAACTGCTCTCCGGATGCCTAGAACAAAAATAGAATGAATCTTATTAAACAGTTATCATGAATTACTAGATGGTGTATATCTGCACAAATATATAACACCATAAACCTCCAACATTTACCGTTTCGATAGTTTTTGTAGTAAATATACTTTTCTGAAATATTGGCCCAAGACGTTTATGGCATCGTTTTTTATTTTGTATATCTAATATTCTTGAAAGATTTTAATATTTCTAGTAATAGATTCCTTTGGACGATCGTAAAATTCTTCTTTTTTCAGATATGTACAGAATTAGAAGAATTTCAATTAATTTACAATGTAAACATAACACTGGTACGATAATATCAAATGTCAGTCAAGCAAAGTTTATTAAACTCGCTATCCATTTAACGCAGACAAAAGGTTCATTTTATGAGTCCGGGACTTCCAATACAGCAGTTTTTTGTTTAGTATTTTGAGGTAAGGATACTTTAAAGCAATCACAGTAGTGATTAAATCATTTCAATGAAAAAAGTAAATTAAAATTAGCTTTTGAAACATAAATATCAAATAGTAAGCTGCGTGGAATGAAAACAAAATATGTAAGGAATAAAAATGTAATAGAAAACAGACTGTTTTTAGGCTTGCAACATTCAAATGCGTATTCTGGCGATTGGATATTTGGATATTTACTCAAGGTTACTTTTCACCGATCTGAGCATGGGGATAGTTCTATAATAAACCACATGCTTATGTCTAGATTTATCACTCAAGTGTCAATCTGCTAAATTCCGTTTATGTGTGACTTGAGTTAGTTTCTGTAATACGACCCTAAGAGGATTAGATCAGATTTCTCTAAAGATTCGGTCACCTTAGCTTGCTTTTTTGGTCTTGACAATGCCTACAACAATATGAATAATATTAAACTTTTGACAATCTTGTATCAATGTGATGTTGACTCAAAATTATACAATTTTTTTTGGAATTTGCTTAGTTTAATAAATTTGAAAATAAAACAAATAATAGTAATATTAGCTGGTCTACTTAGCACAAGGTGATCCACTGTCTCCATTGTTATTTATTATTACATTCATACGTATTGTCACGCCTTTATCCCCGAAGGGGTCGGCAGAGGCATATTAAACGCCTACATTTCACCATATGCATTTTTGTCCCACGCAACAGGCGCAGGTCGTGGCGACCTGCTGTTGATATTTTTCAAGCCGCTCATAAGGCCTTTAACTTGGCTTAACGATTGCCATTTTATTGGCAACCGGAACCAATGGCTTAACGTGCCTTCTGAAGCACGATACTGAGGAGCGTCTAAAGGGCCGAATAAATTTAATAAAAATTTAAAATATGTCTATTTTAGATGTTTAATTTGGAAGAAATTTTAAACCCGTTGCCTTTTTAGTGAGGTGGTAACAAAAAGGCTAAAAGGTCCTATGTCCTAGACACTAATTAGCAGTCCTGGTAGTCTTGGACTGAATCTGTTTTTTATTATTGCAACTAAAAAAAAACTAAACTATCTTCACGCTGAATCCCTGACAGGGTAGTCAGAGAGTAGAGATAGCCAGGCTTCGCGATCCATACATATTTCTTTCGCTTCTTCAAGATTCCTCAATCGCTTCACACACCCACGTCTGGGTATCCGAGTACTTTTGACTTTTCTGTTTTTGAGCAATCTGCTCACGTGGTCTTCATATGTAAGTCTCAGCCTGCCTTGGCTAATAATAATAATAATAATATGTTGTTTGAGTCTTGCAAACGGTGAGTATTTGCATCGACACAACCAAGTAGCCAAGATCATTCACCAGCAACTTGCTCTTAAGTACAATCTTGTTGATTTAGAGGTACCATACTATAGATATGTGCCCGACCCAGTTCTCGAAAATGGTCATGTCACATTATACTGGGATCGATCTATTATCACGGACAGGACTATTGTCGCCAATAAGCCTGACATAGTGGTAATAGATCGATTAGAACGCCGTGCAATTATTGTTGACATCACCATACCTCACGACGAGAACCTCATGAAAGCCGAGGTAGACAAACAAAAGAAATATTTAGACTTGGCTCATGAGGTTGTTGACGTGTGGGGTGTGGATTCAGCGATCATTGTACCGATAGTCATATCTGTCCATGGACTTATAGCCAAGAGCCTTGACCAACACCTACAAAGGCTCGCGTTAAACGGCTGGATCAAGGGCCTGATACAGAAAGCAGTTCTTCTCGACACGGCACGTATTGTGAGGAAATTCCTTTCTCTGGAGCCCTAACCACCGGTAGCTTGGTCCCTGTACCCGATACCGGTGGGTCACTATTTTTTATATTTTTAAATGTATTTTTTATTTTATAGATATATTTAAAAATGTAATTGATATGTTGTATAAATAAATAAAGAGAATAATAATAATAAGTTAGGCAGTTGGGTCAAGGGCTTGATGCAAAAGGCGGTTCTTCTGGGCACGGCACGTATTGTGCGGAAATTTCTGTCTCTGCAGTCCTGACCACCGGTAGCTTGGTCCCTGTACTCGATGCCGGTGGGATACTATTTTTTATATTTATAAATAGATTTTTTTTATATAAATAATGTATTTAAAAATGTAATTGATATGTGTAATTAAAGAATAAAGGAAATAATAATAAATCTTTATTCATTTAGGTCACAAAGTAACACTTATGAACGTCAAGAATATTGCTTCTACATTTACATTTATTGCCAGATTCGCAAAGCAATAGGTAGAGCCTGAGGAAGAACCTGGCAATGAAACACATGGCCACTCTTTTCTAAACGCCAGTAATTACATTAGTTTGATTAACATGATATTTGACCAATTATATAGTAATGAATTTATACAAACAAAAAAACTAAATCAATGTTGTGTTTAAAATTATATCAAAATTAGAGCGATTATAGTTGCCGGTTCTGAAGGCAGCCTACCCTTGAAGAAGAAGAAGATCTGGCAAGAAAGTCAATGGATGCCATTTTAAAATGTAGGAATGGGTTACAAGATTAAAATTACACTTACATTGTTCCTTCAGATTTATGTGACAACAGTCGACTAAACTTAAGTTTGCCTTAAATATAAATAAGATTATTTGTAATAATTGCTATAACAGCTATGAGCTGACCAGTCCCAACAGACGGTACCCGTTCACGGGTATGACGCATTATATCAGCCATCGCCCTACTCAACCGTATTATAGGGAATAAGGCGACCCGATACATACGCCACCACTGCCAGGACACTTAGGCGAGCATGACATACTCAAAAACTACACAGCAACTATTATATCAATTTCAAAGTAATAATTAAGTCTACATGGTGCTCACACAATAACAAACTCAAATTACATTGTATATTAGTTAATACCGGGATTAAACGCAGCCAATTTTTTAAACCTTTAGTTGTCATACGTTTCAAATTATGAATAATGTAGATATGTAAAAATACAACATATATATGCAGATTCAAGACATATCACAAGATTCATTCGAATCCTAAATAACTCAAGCGAAGAGCCAGCAACTCATTTTCATTTATTTTTATCTTTCAAATAATCTTTAGTTGTGTAATAGGCCCTTTTCAAGAGGTGTGTCTTAATTTCCGCCTTAAATTTATGTAACGGCAGGTTCATAATTATTCAAACCTGCCATATTGCGTATCACTTCGTTACGTATTCGGTCGGCCAAAGTTACGCCGCACAATTCATAATGTTTAAACGAATTTTATTATATAGGCGTACGCCAATTCCTGCAAAAGATTCTTGAACCTTTTGTAAACGATGATGCGTTCCAATTCATTTATGCTTATTTCTAGTATTTATCGAATGTAGGTCTCTGTGTCTATTGTATAAATGTATATTCTGTTTAACTAACATAATATTTGCAAATAGATACTGTGATGCAACCGTTAAAATGCCAATTTCTTTAAATTTCTCTCTAAGAGATACTCTAGCACTCAATTTATATATTGCACGTATAGCTCTCTTCTGGAGTACAAAAATTACTTGTAGAGCAGCTGCTTTGCCCCACAGCAAAATGCCGTAAGACATGACACTATGAAAATAAATAAGTACACCAGCCTGGCAGTTTCCACATCAGTAAGCTACCTGACTTTACTAACGGCAAAGGCTGCCGAGCTGAGTTTACCTGCAACACAAGTTATTTGGGCATTCCAATGCAGTTTACTATCTAAAGTGATCCCCAAAACTCCTTCAACCCTCTACTTTCACACAATATATATTCTTTGTCAATCGCTTCTCACTCATTCCTTGGACGTGACCAAACCAACAGAGCACGCACTTTTCCAGCTTAACGCTGACACTTTTAATCAAACCTGCCATATTGCGTATCACTTCGTTAAGTATTCGGTCGGCCAAAGTTACGCCGCACAAT
Organism: Thumatha senex; assembly: GCA_948477245.1. Taxonomy (NCBI): domain Eukaryota; kingdom Metazoa; phylum Arthropoda; class Insecta; order Lepidoptera; family Erebidae; genus Thumatha; species Thumatha senex. The sequence continues at coordinate 18,835,237 of OX419748.1, forward strand.
TTTCAAAGTGATCGCATCTCCACAGCATTCAATTTACATTCATGCCTCTGCTGACATACTCAGGTTTCGCTACCGTAAAGCAACGTGGGTAACGTACCGTAACGTTGCAACTCGCAATATTTGTGTTTCAATAAAATGTGTAGGTATGTATTTCTTAATTTACTGATAATTTGGCTGTATATAAGTACACACATAGTCTATAAGTAACAATATTACAATTCGTATAGTAGACGAATTTCATTTCATTATTTCCCCCAGATAAAATTTAATCATTAATTTTTGTAGATTCCTGATAGAGAGATTGCAAATTGAACAAAGCATAACGTTTAAGATCGCTCAAAATATGTATACTACTTCATTAGAAGTAATTGCTTTATTTGAAGCTCTGGCTTATGGTAAATCATTAAATGTCAGCAAGATTGTTATATTAACTGACTCAAAAAGTGCTCTCCAACACGTAGCTCAATGTTTTTCTTCTTTAAGAGGCATGCCGATAGCTTACGAAATTATTAAATCAGTTTTTGAATTAAGATTTAATTCAAAAGAGGTACTTCTTCCATGGATTCCTTCACATGTTGGGCTAGCAGGTATCGAGGAAGTGGCACTTTAGCGAAACAGGCGTCAAGTGAAGGATTACTAATAAATGCATTCCCTTTCTACATGGATTATTTACACTATATTCGAGAACACTGCTATTTACTTTGGAATGTGTACTTTAATGAGCAATCGGTGAAGAAAGGCATTTAATATAAAACGATACAAAGTGAACCTTGGAAGACCCAATGATTTGATAATGGTACTTTGCGAAATTTTGGCATTTCCTCTTTTAGAAATATCAAAAGCATTATATAGAGAAGTTACTGTCCGAATAAAACGCAGGTCACTGTGTTTGTATCTAGCTCCATATTTCCTAGATACTATAATAGATTAATAATAATAATACGACCGGTACCCCTCAAGGACAGTCGTTATCTTTTATAGGATTAACGCAACCGTATGAGGGCAAAGTAGATTCGCTTTTTGAGTTATCCACTTTCTGATACCAACAAATAAATGTATCAGTAAGGTAATGAAAAGCTCACATCCGCAGGGTGGCGAACTGAATGTGCGTGGCTACACATCAGTCCCGATTCCTCAGGGATACGTTGCGCTTCTGCACCGGTTAGCATCTAATGGGCTAACGGGAGAGCAGTGAGAGTGCAATTACCGGGAGTGCAGCAAATTTCAGCTCTGGCTTGCCTTAATTGGCCGGTCAAAGGGGGGGAACTAGAGCTACATGTTCGGGGGTGGAAGTGTCATTTTCTAGGGCATAACTACGGGGAAGCCCGCTCCGGGTCTGACCCGCGATGGTGAAACCGGCGCCGCACCGCCTGACACCCCAAGCCGCTCACACCAATGTTGGCGCCTGTCGCCTTACAGGCTTATCATGCCCATGGCGCTTATATAGGGGGCCCATCTAGTGAGTTGGCAAGTCACCGTCTGCCATTATTTTGATGACAATATATTAAAATGGCAGACGCAGTTTTCATGCGTAGTTCAAGTCACCCAGTACATTTAATCTCCAACTCAATAGCCCAAAAGTAGTTATATTGTACAATAGCATATTGTACAACAGTTTAACTCCCATTGGAGATAGTCCATTACCGTTGTTCTACATAAGGCGGACGTGGTATAGACCTGAGAAGAAGACACAAATAATAAAATGTATTTTGATTTTCTCTCACACAAAATTATTACAATAGACTTAGTTTAGTTACATTTAGCATTTCTATTTTTGTGAGAGACTGGTATCTGTACTAGGAGACCTGTGTGACAGATTACCAGCCTCACCAGACTAGGCACATATGGTAAATGGTACCTTTCTAATATATATCTAACTAGTTGACGCCCGCAGCTTCGCCCACGTAGAGAAGATTTCCTATTCCCGTTTCCCACAGGAACTTGTTCCCGGGATTAAAAGTAGCCTATGTGTTATTCTGATGTACAAGCTATATTATTCTAAAGTTTCATTTAAATCCCTGCAGTAGTTTTTACGTGAAAGAGTAAAAAACATCCACACACACTTTCGCATTTATAATATTATTAAGATAGTAATACTATTTTCAAACGTACATGTGTATCATTTCCGAGGTGAGTGTGCGCTTGTGCATGTGTGTGTATGAGAGTGCGTGTGTGTGTGTTTGTATGTGTATAAGTGTGAGTGACTAAGTGAGTGCTTGAGTGAGTGTGGTTGTTCCTAAAAGTGAGTGTTATTGAGCATCTCCATACAACCACATCCAGCAGATTCTCTGTATCTTCAATACTTAAGGATTTCAACCAATCAGAAAGGGATTCTTAAATATCAAGAACTATATTAATTTTATTATAAAGGTAAACACTCAGAAATCCATAAAGATTCTAAAATTGTATATACCTAATAGGGGTTGACCTAATTGCGTACGAAGCCTAAAAGGGCCAAAACTCCTCAAATAAAGAAAAAATAACATAAGAAATGTAACCTATGGGATCACAATTTAGCTTGACTTGACCTTATAATTTTGCTTGTGTTACTAAAGGACTTTGTTTTATCATTCCAGTGATAAATTGCTCCTAACTAGTCTATTTTCTTAATCCAGCATTTTTCGTTCAAATCACGATTATCCGGATCGAAATCGGGAACTAATTTGCCAGTATTTTGCAATCGGGTTATCCTATAGTTTATACATTATAGCTTGATATGCACGACAGCTGCCGATGACAGCTGCCGTGCAAAACAAGCGATGCGACATAGTAGGTCAATTAGATCAATACAAGTATTTGGGTACTAATAATACGAGTATTTCGGGAGTATTTTTAAAATTTATAATCGGTCTTCGATTTATTATTAAATTAATTTCGATAATTGAATCTTATTCCAGCAATAGGTACCTACTGTTTAAGTATTAATATTAAAATGTATAGATAAACTTTTTTTGTTGGTTTTGGCGATGTCCGGTTTTGACTTAGCCACGACGGTGTTTATTGTACCTTCTATGTAAATTAAAAGTCTTCAAAAATATCCATTTTTAAGTCTTAACTTGAACACATGAATCTTCTCCATTTATCTTATATATTAAAATGAATTGATGTTCGTTAGTCTCGCTAAAACTCGAGTATGGCTGGATCGATTTGGCTAATTTTGGTCTTGAAATGTTGATAAAGGTTCAAGGTAGGTTTAAACGGTTAGATACAAACATAATAAATAAAGCAAAGACTAAATATGACCATTACATTTTTCAATACAAAATGTTCCTGCCTGTGAAATTTAGATGTTATTTGAGTCTCTTTTGTTTAGAAATTTAAAAATAGAGTCACATGGTTGTCAAACATTTATCGATGTGTTTCATAGCTATAGTATGAGATCTCTTTGGTCTGTTTAGTTGGAAACAAAAAAGTTCGGTTTCAGAAATAAAGAAACAATAAAATATGGTGTCAGAACAGTTCAATGGCATTATACTGGCAGTGGTAGGGTGGAAAACGAATCACCGCATGGCCAAATTAATTGACTATTTCATCCAAAACATACGTTGGAGTTCGTGGTTTGTGAATGTCACCAGTCTTAATAGTTCTCTCTTCAAAATACCTTCCTGAGCTTCGACTCCTTTATTTTGCCACCATTCTATTATTTCACATTTGCAATTTTTAGTAGTTGGAGCTTTATCCTTTTAGACTGAGTGGTACGGCGCGTAATCCATTATTATTACATGAGGTCCGTTTATATTGTTAAGGAGGGTAAGAAACAACTCTTGGAATTTCTCAAAATTCATTTCTTCATGGTACTCCGTCGTTTTAGTAGACTTAAAAGCTAATAAACATTTAGGCACGAATCCTGATGAAGTTCCAGCATGCGTTATAATAAATCTCTGTCCTTTTCCTTCTGGTACTTTGGTGGTTGACTGAACTTTGTCATCTGTCCATGACTTCGAGACAGTGTGGTAGGGTTAAGCCACGTCTCGTCCAAAAAAACAACGTTGCCCCAATTGGAGACATTTTTCATTTTTCGCAAGAAATCTATTCTATCCAAGGCTATATCTGTCCGTTCCATAATAATTTTATTTTATCGCTTTTTTTATAGGCAAATCCACTCTTTTTTAATACTTTAATTAGATACTAACTTTAAGAGATGTCCTATTTCCCGTAAATATATCTGATTCCTTGAGGGTGACCCCCAAATTATTCAAAGATGGAAATTAATTTCGACAGTAGTATGCATATATATGATTACATATAACAGCCACCGTAAAATCATCAATGTCAGTAACTAGTGATGATTTTTTTTTTTTATTTGGCGTATACAGTTTTGCTTCCGCAATCGAAGACTCGCCGCCATATTTTTCAGCAGTAATGCGACTTACTGTAGCTCGTCCGGTGCCAAGTGCATCAGATACTCTCTCACAAACACTTCTCAACGGCAACAATAGACCATCATTTTGGTTCTCACGTTCAAAATATTCACGTAAGCGAACAACAAAGTCGTGACATTCGCTATTTAGAACAGTCTTATTCGTTCGTTTCGGCATGACGAACAAAATTTGCTCCACACACACAGAACGTTTCAAGTAACAATAAAAAATCAAGAAATAACAAACTTAGCAATAAAAAAAAACAATAAAAAGCTATAAAAAACTATCATGAAAACAGATAACACGTAGCGCATACAAAGCGTGAGACACTTACTGACCTTTATTCCTTAAACAAAAATCAGCGATATTTTTTTTATTAATGTTTTGGCATGGTCACTTCAGTCTTCGTGACAAATATCGTTAGTTGAATATTGTTCCTGCAGTAAGATTACAAAATTTTGGTAATTATTTTTAGTTTTCTGTTGTTTTTGGCGATGTCTCGTTTGGACTTAGCCACGATGGTCTATATTCAATCTTCAATATATATATTGAAATCAAAAATATCAATTTTAGTTTCTTCCGTTGAATATCTCTTCTTCATTTATTATAAATATAAATAATATTCTTGTAGATACGAAGACGAAGTTTGCTAGTTTTTGACGCCCTCCCCCTATTATAAGAAAAAAATAAGAATAGGTCCACCCCCCTTCCCCCCTGTTTAATATTTATTACGTAAGAATCTATAGAAAAAAATAAATACACGTTTGGTTTGTTTTAATGTTTATTTTACAAAGTGACAATTATTGTAATAATGAGATGTTTATTTGTACTTAAAAAGGTACTAATAATTTGATTTTTTTGATATTCATCTTTACCTACATAAGATTCTCAGTCCAGGGGCTCAAAACCCACTCGGACTCTGCTACTGGAACATCTTTAGTAACAGGTGTTGCTAAAGTAGTCTAATAATCTCTTCTATAATTTTAACTATGCGCCTTTTGTGATCATACGTAAGAATTATCTTAATTATCTTCCCCCCCACCCCGTTATAAGAAAAAAATATAGGCATGATCGACGCTCCTCCCACCCTTAATCGTCTTACGTAATACATGAACGGCCCCATAGCAGTTGGCGGTTGCGTATGTTCATGTACAGGTTTGTCAAATATCTACTTCAGTAAAGCAGTAGAAACTATACCGGAGCTATATTGTATATAATCCTGGGTCGGAACAAATATTTGCGTAATCCATAAATATTTGTTTTGGAGTTTAGATGTTTATTTATCATCATCATCCGAGCGTCTCGCGACGCCCGGAGTGCTCTTTCCTACATTTTCTCATCCACTTCGCTACTTATGTGCTCCAAAAATCTTGGTTCTGAGTTTGGGTATGATATGTATGTATATATAAGTAGGTAGATTGCATAATATTTATTACTATATATTTAGAAAATATATAGTTGTTTTTTAGTTGTCTAGATCACATAGCACAAGTTCATAGTAAAGTACACTAGTTATTAACTATTTATTTAACGTAGCGACGACCATAACTTTCGCTATTCCCGCCAAAAAATCGTAGTTATCATTATAATAATATTCACAATATTTTATTTACATGTAAAAATGCAGTTTATAACAAATATGAATATTTACTTGTATAATACATATAATACTGAGACCAATAAGTTGTTACAACTATTACAGAACATTATTTACCTTCGTACAAGGTAGAACTAACGGCATATCTAAAAAGTCAAACGAAACTACAATTAAAATTATTTAAGTACGGTAATACTCGAATTGTATCAACACGTATTAATTTATAGATTGGTATTTCATACGTTACTAATCACTACATCCCTATCTTTCTGTGCCGTTCGCATAACCTTGTTAGAGCGTTATCAGGGAATGTCCGCCAGTATGTTAATAAGTAAAATATTAATAATAATTAACTTAAAGTTTATATTTTATGCATTAATCAAATAGTATTTATGTATAAAATATGTTTAGCTTTAGATAGTGTACCATTGTTAGTGAAATACCAAGATTGAGTATGTTGTGAAATTAAAAGTGCACTATAACCTCAGTTCAAAGTTATTTTGTGAAATTTGTTTCCAGCTGTCGTGCATATCAAGCTACAATGTACAAACTATAGTATGTAACACATCATCATCGTTTCTCAAACACTTTTTGATCGCGGCCTCAACTCAATTTTTTCTCTATAGGTATAATTTATTTTACGGAAATTCATCAAGTATGTGACTCACTTGCCACATATTTGCTGCTTCGCGAATGGTTTTCAGCATATCTCGTTTTTTCATGAAGACTCATGACACCAAGATGAAGTCTTGGTTTATGAGTCCCACTTCTGGCTGTAACGGCGCTTCATTGATACAACGGGAGTTGATAAAATAAATTACATACATACATATCGTCACGCCTGTCTCCCATCGGGGTAGGCAGAGACTATGGCTTTCCACTTGCTACGATCCTGGCATACAACTTTCGCTTCTTCCACTTTCATAAGTGTTTTCATACACACACGCCGGTTAAGGGTACTCTTGACCTGACCTTTTCCAAAATGTCTTCTATTTGATTGACATATGTACGTCGAGGTCGCCCCTTACCAGTTTGCCCATTCACTCTCTTCTAATAAATCTGTTTTGTTAGTCTACTTTCATCCATCCTCTCCACGTGTCCGAACCATCTAAGCATACCTTTTTCTATCTTAGTCACTACTTCTTCTACCATACCGCAATGTTCCCTTATCACACTGTTCCTTTCTTTGTCCATCAATTTCACTCCAGCTATACTCCGCAGACTTCTCATTTCCACTGCATTAATTTTACTTCTATGCTTCTTCTGCCACACCCAACTTTCACTACCATACATGAGTGTAGGAACAAGTACTCCTCTATGCACAGCCAGTCTTGCCTTCTCAGACACGTTCTGACTGCTCATAAAGGCGTGCATGGCTCCATTCACTTGATTTCCAGCCAAAACTCTTCGTTCAATGTCACAATCACATTTTCCATCTCTCACAAATTTTGAACCTAAATATACAAATTCTTTCACCTGTTCCACTCGTTTTCCTTCCACAAAAATCGAGCAATCTGTCATACTTTCCTCTCTTTCAAAAACCATTATTTTTGTCTTATTTACATTCACTTTCATTCCTTTGCTTTTTAGCGTATCATGCATAATGTTAACCATCAACTGCAACTCCTCCGCCGATGATGCCAGTATTACCTGGTCATTAGCGTATAGGAGGCATTTGACAGTCAGTTCATTCATTTTTAAACCATACGCACTCACTTGCAGTTCTTTCAAACAACTGTCCATGTATAGGTTAAACAGCGCCGGTGACGCTACACAACCCTGTCTCACACCTTTTTCAATGTGAAAAAAGTCTGTGCAAGCTCCGTTGATCCTGACACAAGCACTAGAGCCCTCATAGAGAGATTTCAGTGCTCGTATCAAGTGACTGCTTACTCCATACTTGGCCAGTGTTGTCCATAGTTCATGCAAAATAAATTAATAACTTGCAATTATTTAAAACTTTTATTACAAAACTAGATGACCCACGCGGCTTCACCCGTGACATCTTTAAATCCCCGTCGCATTCATTTAATGCCGTCGCTTATTACTTTTACAAAAATATATGAAAATTTGTTGACATTTTTGATTACTGCTTAACTCTCCTGGGTAGTAGCGTGATGTTATATAGCCTATCCTTCCTCGATAAATGGACTATCCAACACAAAAATTATTTTCAATTCGGCCTTTTAGTTCCTGCGAATAGCGCGTTCAACTAAACAAACAAACATCCTTTTTTTTTTGATAACGCGGGGAATGCCTTTTTCGCGCACCGTCATCCCTGCTGCGGGGGCAGGCTCCCGGCCCGTGAGAGAGGGGCCGTCATACCCACTAAACCCCGCGATGTTCCGCCTTACCTTAAAACCGACTCGCAGTGTAGGCCTGAGGTTAAATCACTGCGAGTCGGCAAGGGGCACCCCAGAGTGGAGGGCTTCGTCTCGGAGCGGCCGAAAATCGACCACCCTGGAACTCCCTAAGGAGCTGAAGAACTTGCCCGCACCACCACCGCTCTCGTGCGCCCCTCTGTAAGCAGAGGAGGTGAGACCGGTCAGTACGGGCATGCGCAAAGTGGGCACCCCCTGGAACACAGAAAGGGTGCTCGTCGCCAAGTCGCCAGTTGGGTGGGGTCCCCCGACCTACCGCCCACGGCCAGACACTATTCGGGGGCGCGCATGTACTCTGCACGTCGTCTCCCCCGAACACGACGGCGTGGCGGGAGCGTCTGTCCCGTACGCTCCCGCACCCGCAAAGCCTCTCGTTTGGCCACCATCACCTCACTAGCAAACGAGGCGACGGCGGCTCAGCCCAGCATGAGATGAGGCTCTCGGGCCAAATATACTACCCCCTACAATCTCTTGTAGGAACTGCAACTATGCCAGCATCAAGATATTCTCGAACGTCCCTTTCTAAACAGAAGGGGGGGGGGAGGGTTGGAATGCGGAGGCCTTTGTGGGCGGGGTCTCTCGACCTTTATGTACCCAGAACTCCAAAGAACAATGTAAGTTAAGTTTTGTAAGCCTTACCTACATTCTAAAAAGAGCATCCATGGAGTTTCTTGTCAGATTCTCCACCAAGAATGGTAGGCTCTCATTTTAACTATTGTCATGACTATTCATAAGTGCCTAAATTGGTCTAAATGAATATCTGTTTTTTTTTTTTAATTTTATTTTCCCACGGCCGATAACTAGAAGCGCTCGTGGCCCCGCGGTCTCAGTGTTCTGTAAACGATCACTGAGTTACGCAACTTTCACTATGGCTGGTCCTCGGATGGGTAACCACTTTGTGGCATTTACATTTGCGAGCGTTTCCGTGCTTCGGAAGGCACGTTAAGCCGTTGGTCCCGGTTGTCAGTAAAATGGCAGTCGCTAAGCCTGGTTGAAAATTTCTACAGCTGGTAGCCACAACCTGCGTCTGTCTATTTCAACACGGCAATGGGCTCACCACCTATTACGTGGGACAGCAATCCACGGTGAAAAGTGGGCATATAATATGCCTCTGCCACCCCTTCGGGGATAAGGCGTGATGGATATTTATTTATTTATAACTAGTTGGAATCGCACTTATGTTCCCCATGACGGCGCCCCTGAACTTGCCGTTAGGACGGAAGCATGCACATAATCGGCTCCCGCACCAGCAACTCCTCTATTTGCCCGCCATCACTTTACCAACGCGTCCCAACATAATAGGGTTCCGGTCATTCTCTTATTGAAATAAAGAAATACGGAAACAACGATGCCAAAAACATCTACGATCCCCTCGACTGAACCCCAATCGACTTTCTATCGTGTATATTTTGTCATTACTGACTTTTTTAAATTTAAGGACTACTCCTGCAAAGCTTGTTTATTTGAATGTTAATTTTATTTTCAGTTACTCGGTGCTCAAATTGTAAAACCAAGATGATAACATTAGTGATAATCTGCATCGCCTGTGCCGCTTACTTACTGTGGAAACAGTACAACATCAGGTCGGACGAGCCCCCTCTTTTGCCTGGATACTATCCTGTCATTGGTCACGCACTGTCGCTCATTGGAAATAGCTGCAGTAAGTATTTTTAATCCACTTACTGTGCCCCGTAATTAAGTTTGTGACATTCCATACCTTTGTTACATCCCTTTAACTTTCAATTAATATGTTAATAAGAGAGAGTAATTTGTATAATGCATTGTCTCTGCGTTTTGATTTCAGAGTTATGGGAGACTTTCAATAAGTTCGCTCAACAGAGCTACGGTTCAGGCGGCGTAGTGACAGCCCGAATAGGCCCTCAGACACTTTATAGTAAATATTTTTTATCGTGTTTATGACTATTAAAATCAGTTCCTAAAATACGCTCACAATGTAAATAAAGTAGCTCGTAGCTACAAAAAATATTAGGAACTAAATAGTTAAAACATGTTGTGCTAAATTTACCCTCCTAAACAAGGATGATTCCTTCCCATCCCACAAGAATTAAAGGTTAGTATGAAAGTGCAAAAGGCATGCGACCGAGATAGGTATGGTACTAGAGGATTGGAATGAAAGATGATAGTAGAAGTTTAATTATTAAATAATGGAAGGTCGGGAATCAAAATGAACGAATGAATCAAAATGAATGTGCGAGAAGAATACTTGTAAGAACTGGAATAAAAGTCATTGAAAATGAAGATAAGTTCACATAGAATCGAGATGCTGGAGGTACGGATCACTGCACGCGGTGTAGTAGGTGCACGTATGTGTGGATAGAGATGCCGGTAGCATGCACGTTGAGTCAAACTCACCGTGCCAACACTTTGAAGATAAGGGAGCCCTACGAGGCTAGAGCTGAAGTATTTCGCAAGTAATTATCACTACATATTATGCAACAAAGTTTATTTCTACTGTTTGTCCCTATGTATTCTTTGATCTTTAAAACTACACAACGAATTTGGATATGTTTTTTTTTAATAGATAGTGTGATTCATAAGGAAGGTCTTTATGTATAATTTGTTAAGTTTTTGTATATATTGACTAAATTATAACGATATTTGTTGAAGGTAGGAAGGTGTTTAAACTAATGTCATCTCAGAAAACTTATTGGTGAAATATTAGTGCAAGGAAAGATATAACTAGCAAAAAGTGAATAAAGAAATTATTATAACCTACAACTTACAACCTTTATTTTTTTATTCACCGCTAGAGGACACTATAAGTAATAATGGAAAATAGTATGAAAATTCTAAAAGAAATTCAAGGTGACCTAAATAATCAAAAACAGGAAATAAAGGACATGCAAGAGAATATTACCAAATCAATAAATGATAATTTCAATGAAAAATTTACAATAATGGAAAATAGGATGAGCACCTTAGAAATAAAATTAAACCAACAACAACAAAAAATAGATTATTTAGAAAAACAGGCTAGAAAGAAAAATCTGATATTCTATGGAGTAGAAGAGTTTGAGCGCGGCTACGAAGAATTACTAAATATATACGTTACGTAATTATACTATTACGTTGCTTAAAAAATAATAATAATAATAATAATATGACTTTATCTATGAATGAAAACGTTATGCGGACATATTTTGCGGCTACAGAGGGAGGAATTAATCTCACTGCGTACCGTGTTCGTATGCTGCCTTTGTTTCAGGTACTAGAACCAACTGTCAACGTTTCGGCACAACGGCTGTCTGATCAGGTGCGAGCCATTCAACGCTGTCACATGTTGGATGACACCGCACTTGAGAGGCTTCGCTCTGAAGTACAATGTAACCACATCATTCCTACTTCGTCTCAACCTAGTGAAATAAATATAACACCTAATGACGTACATCATGTTGAATCAATTGATGAAGTACTGGATGATGTCGTTACAAGAGTAAGTACCCAGTACAGTGATGAATTAAGGAGTACTTTGGAACGAACGATTAATGAGTATAGGTTTTCTGATCCTAAGCATCGTCCACGTGTGCCGCGTTTGCCTACGCATAAAAAGAACATAGCGCTAGTGTGTGCCCTCGACTCAGTTTTACCAAGTTATTTTGACAATTGTGTAGACATAAGTGATGCGCACTCAATTCTGTATTGTGCGGCTGTTACAGTTTGTCGGGTAGCTGGTGTTAAATTTACACAATTGGAATCAGCTATTCGATCAAAATCTGTCCCAGCCTGGCAATGCAGAATTGAGCGTCGTATCGCCGAGACTAGGGTGCTCATTGGCAAGCTGTGTTGCTTCAGAGCGGGTAATACACGCCCGAGAGTAATGCGTTTTGTGACCCGGGCATTCGCAGGGACTGATATTGGTCCTTGCGAATATTCTTTTCGGGTCACAGAACGTATTGACGATCTGAAGCAGAAAGTTTATGCGTGGGCAAATCGTATACGACGATACAGAAAGAGATTAGATCGCTATGCTCAAAATCGTTCGTTCCAAAAAGATGAGAGGTGGGTGTATAGAAGATGGGAGCAACCTGATCATGGTGTGACTGACATGTGCCTGCCCGATGCTGAAGCCACAAATTCATTCTGGTGAAGTATTTGGTCGGCGCCTGTTAGTCATACAGAGGATGAGTGGATGCGGGATGTCGGATTGTCATGTGAGTCCATCCAATCTATGGAACCAATAATAATAACGTCTAATGACATTGCCAGTGCAGTTCGTTCGTTACCCAATTGGAAGTCACCTGGGCCGGACGGACTGCACAATTTTTGGCTTAAATGGTTCCATAGCTCACATGATTGTTTGGCATCTTGCTTTCAAACATCACTTGAGTCTGGGTCGCTTCCATCTTTTATGACCTCAGGCATTACTCACCTTCTCTATAAATCAGGTAGTACCACGGACCCTAAAAATTATAGACCGATAACTTGTTTACCTACGGTCTATAAGCTTCTTACATCTATTTTGAGAGTAAAATTAACAACTCATATTGATAATAATTCCATAATGTCCGACTCTCAAAATGGATGTAGAAGCAGGTCACGTGGTACTAAAGAACTCCTTATTCTTGACATGGCCATTAATCAGCAGGTCCGCCGTAACCGGAGAAATCTGGCGACATGCTGGATTGATTATAAGAAAGCCTATGACTCTGTGCCTCATACATGGTTGTTGAGGGTGCTAGAGTTGTATAAAATTGATACAACTCTATGCACCTTCTTGAAGGCATGTATGGGGCAATGGAGAACGGCTCTTGTTTATCCAGGATGTCGTCGGGTTCTTGGGAATGGAGAACCTGTAAAGATCGAGAGGGGCATATTCCAGGGTGACAGTTTGAGTCCCTTGTGGTTTTGTCTAGCGCTGAATCCTCTCAGTACTTTACTGGAGAATTCAGGGCTGGGGTATCAGTTTCGGAGAGGAGGTCATGTTGTGTCGCACCTTCTTTACATGGATGACTTGAAATTATTTGCCTCCACCGAACCCCACTTGACTGAGTTACTAAAGGTCACTGAAACTTTTAGTAATTCGATCAAAATGGAGTTTGGTGTAGATAAATGTGCTGTCATGCATGTTAAGAAGGGGCGGATTGTGGAATCTGAAGGAGTACAAATTCAGATTTCACAAAACTTAGGTCCCTTACCGCGACTGAAACCTATAAATATCTTGGTATGTCACAGGCGTTGGGTATTACTGAGACTGACATGAAACGAACGTTACAGGATCGTTTCTTGGGTCGCCTGAAAAAAGTACTCAAAAGTCTTTTATCAGGCGGCAACAAGGTGCGCGCTATCAACGGGTGGGCCATGCCAGTCTTAGTATACTCCTTTGGCATACTTAGATGCACTCAAACTGAGTTAGACACCCTGGATAGGAAAGTCCGTTCTTTATTGACCACATATCGGATGCATCACCCACGTTCGTCTGTAATGAGGTTGTATATCCCACGGAAGTGTGGAGGTCGTGGCTTTTTAAACGCCAAGACTTTGCATAACCGTGAGATATGCAACCTTAGAGAATATTTTATTCATACTAGCCTGGGTGTGCATAGGGATGTGATAGCAGTAGATAACGGACTGACCCCACTTGCTCTTGCCAAAGAGAACTGGCGCAAACCTGTAATACTTAGTACTGACGATCGCAAGAAGATATCGAGGAGTAAAGAGCTGCATGGACGATTTTATCGGGCCTTACATGGGCCTGATGTAGATTTATTAACATCTGTATCCTGGCTACGTTTCGGTGATCTATTTGGAGAAACCGAGGGTTTTGTATGTGCAATTACAGACGAAGTTGTTATGACGAATAACTATCGAAAGTATATTCTGAGAGATGGTACGGTTGACATATGTCGGGCATGCCACCTACCTGGCGAATCTCTTAGACATATAATTTCTGGTTGTTCTCGTCTTGCCAACGGCGAGTATTTGCATAGGCACAACCAAGTGGCCAGGATTGTCCATCAGCAACTTGCACTAAAATATAATCTTGTCGATTCAGAGGTACCGTATTATAGGTATGCGCCCGACCCAGTTCTAGAAAATGGTCGCGTCACATTGTACTGGGACCGATCCATTATCACTGACAGGACTATTGTAGCCAATAAGCCTGATATAGTGGTAATAGATCGGTCAGAGCGCCTTGCATTAATCGTTGATATAACCATACCACATGACGAGAATCTTGTAAAAGCAGAAAAGGACAAACAAATAAAATATTTGGACCTTGCTCATGAGGTTGTCGACATGTGGGATGTGGATTCAGCGATTATTGTTCCGATAGTTGTATCAGCACATGGCCTGATCGCCAAGAGCCTTGACCAACATCTCAAGAGGCTCGCGTTAGGCAGTTGGGTCAAGGGCTTGATGCAAAAGGCGGTTCTTCTGGGCACGGCACGTATTGTGCGGAAGTTTCTGTCTCTGCAGTCCTGACCACCAGTAGCTTGGTTCCTGTACCCGATGCCGGTGGGATACTATTTTTTATATTTTTAAATAGATTTTTTTTTATATAATGTATTTAAAAATGTAATTGATAAGTGTAATTAATGAATAAAGGGAATAATAATAAATCTTTATTCATTTAGGTCACAAAGTAACACTTATGAACTTCAAGAATATTGCTTCTACATATACATTTACTGCCAGATTCGCAAAGCAATAGGTAGAGCCTGAGGAAGAACCTGGCAATAAAACTCATGGCCACTCTTTTCTAAACGCCAGTAATTACATTAGTTTGATTAACATGATATTTGACCAATTATATAGTAATGAATTTATACAAACAAAAAAACAAAATCAATGTTGTATTTAAATCATATCAAAATTAGAGCGATTAATATTAATAATTTGAACACTTCTATCGAGCAATCAGAAATTGAATATGCAAAAAGACTTGGCATAGAGTGGAACAAGACTAGGCCCTTATTGGTAACATTTACTACACTGGGACGAAAAATCGAAATTTTAAAGAAAAAAGGAGCATTGAAGGGTTCTCTCATTAATATTAAAGAAGATTTCTCAAAAGAAGTTTTATTGAAGCGCAAAGAATTACAAGAAGAGGTAGAAAACGATCGAAAACTTGGAAAAAATACTGTATTACGTTATGATAGAATTGTAGTATTATCAGGTGGCCCTAAGAACAGAAACTATGTAGCAGACACACAGAATCATAAACGAAATCTGTCAGAATCTACTGACCAACAAGCGACTGTAATCAGCGAAAATAATGTCAAACAGATTCCAAAGAAAAATAGAACAAACAATATCACGTCCTACATGTACAATGATCACAGAAAAAAGGATCAGAGTCAAGCTCAACTGAGAAATATCGATCGTCAAAAAACTAATAAAAGAAGCCCCTCTTCATTTCCCAATACGGCCTGTCACCGCGGGGAATAATGACTACAACCCTCCATGTCCACTACAAAATCTCTACATCGGTACCTACAATGCGAAGTCTCTACTATCTGAAGAGATATTACTTGATTTTAAGAGAGCAATTTCTACAATAAAACATGACATTATTGGCCTTTCTGAAATAAGAAGAACAGGATATAATACACTACCGGACACCTAAATCGAGCCACCTTGATTTTTTTGGTTTGAAGTACTGTAACTTATAAAAGATGTATGTAGAAGGAAAATGTTTTGTTGCAGTTTGGAGCTGGTATACTTATCATTCATTTAGAGTGCCACTGTTCTAAATTGGAACTACAGTTTATTAAAAAAGTCGAGTTACGTTGAAACAAGTCCATATTTGCTTTTTTTCAAGGTAAAAAATCAAATCGATTTTCAAATAAAGACATGTTATATGAAACGAAATGTTTATTTAGTAACATGTATTGCCTCCCAGTGCATTTATGACAGCTCTCATACGGTTTGGCATAGAATTAATCAATGTCGTTATGACATGTTGAAGAATGTCCTCCCAATCTTCCTCTTCTCAAAAATTACATTTTTGAGCTCTTGCATGGTTTGGGGGGCAGGATGATGAGCTCGAACACGCCTCTTCAGCTCATCCCATAGATGCTCTATAGGATTCATATCAGGACTTCGCGCTGGCCATCTCATAACAGTGATACCAATGTCATTTAAGTACTCCCTGACGATTCCCGCAGTATGGGCCCTTGCGTTATCATGCATTAAAACGAAATCTTGGCCAATAAATCCAGCATATGGCATCACGTGGTTCTCTAAACATTGGCGAATGTATCTATTGCCATCTAGGGGCGGCAGTCGTAGTTCCGTCACTACCTCTTGCTCAGTTTTGCCTTCCATAGAGATTCCTCCACAGACTGTCCATGATACTCCACCATAACTCACTTTCTCGTCAATACAGCATTGCGCGATACGCTCGTTCTGCCTTCGGTACATCTTACTCCTTCCTTCGACTCATCTGTGAAGAGAACCTGGCTCCAATTTAGATGTTCGCGCGCAAACTCTAGACGGGCTATTCGGTGTGCTCGTGTCAATTTGGGTCCATTGGCTGGCTTATGGGGCTTTAAACCACGTTCATTGAGTCGCCTTCTAACGGTCCGAGCACTTACAGCCACTCCATGAAAGTCCCTGAGTTGGTTTTGTATCTGAATAGAGTTAAGGCGTCGATTTCGTAAGCTAGTAGTGACAATGTATTGATCTTGTCTCGCCGTTGTCACTCGGTAACGAGGTCCTCCTGTTCGCCGAACGAAGCCGCCAGTCTCCAGGTATCGGTGGTACACTCTTTGAACAGCGAAACGACTTATGTATATACTTCTTTTTTACATTATTTTTATTTACATTCTCCAGTATAAATAATTTGAAACGCCAGGCAACTAAAGGTATGGCTGCGTTTAGTCCCGTTAATAACTATTATACATAATTATATGTAATTTGACTTTGTTATTGTGTGAGCACTATGTAGACTTATTTATAATATTGAAATTGACATGATAGTTGCTGTGTAGTTTTTGGGTATGTCATGCTCGCCTAAGTGTCCTGGCAGTGGTGGCGTATGTATCGGGTCGCCTTGTTCCCTACAATACGGTTGAATAGGGCGATGGCTGATATATGCGTCATACCCGTGAACGGGTGCCGTCTGTTGGGACTGGTCAGCTCATAGCTGTTATAGCAATTGTTACAAATAATATTATTTAAATTTAAGGCAAACTAAGTTTAGTTGACTGTTCTCACATAAATTCAAAGGAACTATGTAAGTGTAATTTTATTGAACACAACATTTATTTTGTTTTTTTTTGTATAATTTCTTTACTGTATAATTGGTCAAATATCATGTTAATCAAACTGTGTCAAATGGCGGTTAGAAAAGAGTGGCCATGAGTTTTATTGCCAGGTTCTTCCTCTGACTCTACCTATTGCTTTGCGAATCTGGCAGTAAATGTAAATGTAAAAGCAGTAATCTTGACGTTCATAAGTGTTACTTTGTGACCTACATGAATAAAGATTTTTGATTTTGATTTATGTGAAGTTGTGAACTCACATCTCGCTGACTTAGCCCAGATTGAAGAAGTGCTACAGCTTGCGCGGCTAGTGAAGTGTCCATAATTTAATAGCCTAAAACGGTCCAAATTATGGAAAAATAACTAAACTAAACTTTGGTTAACAACAATTGCGAAAATTCAAACCAAATCGACATTAAATTGCTTCAAAAGCAACTTTCAACAGTCATTAATAAAATAAAATAAAAATATCTTTATTATGCATAGACCATTTTAACGGCGCTTACAAAATGTCATACACTATTTAAAATATTTAAAGCGACCACCGGTTCGGAACGCGGCCCACCTGAGAAGAACCGGCAAGAAACTTAGGAAGTCTTTTTTTTTGATGGCCTATTATTTTTTTCAAATCAGTGACCAAGCTCGGCTTTTGTTCTTTATTTTAAATTCTAAAATTCTAATTGGAATAATACATACGGGAAAGACAATGAAATATGCCAGCATTAAAAATGCATAAAAACTTTGGGCTTTTAGGCCCGGGAATGTAAGGTGGCTCGATTCAAGAGTCTGGAGTGTATTATTGAAGAAGATGAATATATCTTCTGTTATTTCGGGGAAACGAAAGGCCATTATGGGATCGGATTTCTAATAAAAAAAGAATATAAGCTTCGCGAGCAGGGAGAGAAATATAAGCATCGTGAGCTTCATTGGTGTTTTAGAACGCATGTGTATTCTAAATCTCAATTTTAGCAATACATAAATAACTATCATACAAGTACATTTTACCAACTGTCGACGCAAGCAACCAAGAAATTAATGTTTTCTACAACCTACTGCAGAACAAACATTGTCAATATAAGAATCAAAAAATAATTTTAGGCGACTTTAATGCTCGTGTTGGACAGCGAGAACCAGGCGAAGAAATAATACTGGGGAAATACTGTTACGGAAAGAGAGATAAAAGAGGTGAACGATTGCTCCAATTTTGTAGGGAAAATAAACTATACGTAACAAACAGCCTGTTTTAAAAGAATAAAAAATCAATGTGGACATGGCTCTCACCCAAGAACAGAAAAAGTCAAATTGATTATATATTAACCAATAAAAAAGAAAATATCTCAAATTTAGAAATTATATCAAAGTTAACGTTTCCCAGCGACCATCGACTCGTGAGAAGCATAATACATATTACACCGATAAAGAAAGGTAGAGCTAATTTCTAGAACTTAAAAACAAAACTAGATACTCCAGTACAAAAAGAACAATAATAATAATAATAATAAACCCCTCGAGGACAGTCGTTATCTTTTATAGGATTAACGCAACCCTATGAGGGCATAGTAGATTCGCCTTTTCAGTCATCCACTTTCTGAAATCAACAAAAAATGTATCAGAAAGTTATTGAAAAGCTCACATCCGCAGGGCAGCTTGTGGCGAGCTGAATGTGCGTGGCTACACATCGGTCCCGTTTCCTCAGAGTTTTGTTGCCCTTCTGCACCGGTTAGGATTTAATGGCCTAACGGGAGAGCAGTGAGAGTGCTACTCCCGGAAGTGCAGCAAATCTCAACTCTGGCGTGCCTTAATTGGCCGGTCAGAGGGAGGGAGCCAGAGCTATATGCTCGGGGGTGGAAGTGTCATTTTCAAGGGCATAACTACAGGGAAGCCCGCTTCGGGCCTGTCCCGCGAAGGTGAAACCGGCGCCGCACCGCTCGACACCCCAAGCCGCTCACACCGGTGTTGCCCTCTGTCGCCTTACAGGCTTATCATGCCTACGGTGATTGTATAGGGGCCCATCTAGTGAGTTGGTGAGTCACCGTCTGCCAGTAGTTTAATAATAATATATTTAAAAGGCAGACGCCGTTTTCATCAATAGCTTAAATCACCCAATCCATTTAACACCCAACCCAATAGCCCATTTCATAGTTAGCACATTTCACAATAGTTTAACTCCCATTGGAGGTGATCCATGACCGTTCTTCTACATAAGGCGGGCGTGGACTATCTGCAGTGGGGGTCCCATTCCCTATTAGATTAAAATTCTCAAAGGGCTTCTGCGTGTTGGACCTATGTCTACATGTAAGCCTACCAAAAGCCCGGGTTATTTTCAAGAAAAAAAAAAAGAAGATACCCGAGAAAAGAAGAGACATAATAATAATAATAAAGGAAGAACCTGGCAATAAAACTCATGGCCACTCTTTTCTAAACGCCAGTAATTACATTAGTTTGATTAACATGATATTTGACCAATTATATTGTAATGAATTTATACAAACAAAAAAAACAAAATCAATGTTGTGTTTAAATCATATCAAAATTAGAGCGATTATAGTTGCCGGTTCTAAGGGCAGCCTACCCTTGAAGAAGAAGAATCTGGCAAGAAAGTCAATGGATGCCATTTTAAAATGTAGGAATGGCTTACAACATTAAAATTACACATACATTGTTCCTTTGGATTTATGTGAGAACAGTCGACTAAACTTAAGTTTACCTTAAATATAAATAAGATTATTTTTAATAATTGCTATAACAGCTATGAGCTGACCAGTCCCAACAGACGGCACCCGTTCACGGGTATGACGCATTATATCAGCCATCGCCCTACTCAACCGTATTATAGGGAATAAGGCGACCCGATACATACGCCACCACTGCCAGGACACTTAGGCGAGCACGACATACTCAAAAACTGCACAGCAACTATCATGTCAATTTCAAAGAAATATAAGTCTACATGGTGCTCACATAATAACAAACTCAAATTACATTGTATACCGGGACTAAAAGCAGCCAATTTAGAAACCTTTAGTTGTCAGACGTTTCAAATTATTAATAATGTAGAAATGTAAAAACACAACATATATATGCAGATTCAAGGCATATCACAAGATTCATTCGAATCCTAAATAGCTCAAGCGAAGAGCAAGCAACTCATTTCCATTTATTTTTATCGTTCAAATAATCATTAGTTGTGTATTAGGCCCTTTTCAAGAGGTGCCTCTTAATTTCCGCTTTAAATTTATGTAACAGCAGGTTCATAATGTTTAAAGGAATTTTATTATATAGTCGTACGCCAATTCCTGCAAAAGAGTCGTGAACCTTTTGTAAACGATGATGCGTTTCAATTAATTTATGCTTATTTCTAGTATTTATCGAATGAATGTCACTGTGTCTATTGTATAAATGTATGTTCTGTTTAACTAACATAATATTTGCAAATATATACTGTGATGCAACCGTTAAAATGCCAATTTCCTTAAATTTTTCTCTAAGAGACACTCTAGCACTCAATTTATATATTGCACGTATTGCTCTCTTCTGGAGTACAAAAATTACTTGTAGATCAGCTGCTTTGCCCCACAGCAAAATGCCGTAAGACATGACACTATGAAAATAATTAAAGTATACCAGCCTGGCAGTTGCCACATCAGTAAGCTGCCTGACTTTACTAACGGCAAAGGCTGCCGAGCTGAGTTTACCTGCAAGACACGTTATTTGGGCATTCCACTGCAGTTTGCTATCTAAAGTGATCCCCAAAAATACAGTTGATTCTACAAGATTAAGGGTATCACTGTTCAATGTTATATTTGTACCGCAATTCCTGACATTAGGCATGCTGAATCTGATACATTTTGTCTTCTTAGCGTTTAGTAGCAAATTATTGGTCGTAAACCAATCTACAACTTGGGCAAGTGAACTATTTACGCCGTTAAAATTACTAAGCGTGCGATCAACTTTAAAAATAAGTGACGTATCATCAGCAAATAGAACAATGTCGCACAAGTTCTGTATATAGAATGGCAGATTGTTAATATAAATAAAAAATAGAAACGGACCCAGAATTGATCCCTGCGGTACGCCCATAGCAACAGATGCTCCAGGGGAGCGAATTCCATTGACATCAACATGTTGTATTCGATCATTTAGGTAGGAGGCAACAAGGTTCAGTGCAGAGTCTTTGATACCATAATAAAAGAGTTTTCCCAATAGTGTTTTATGGTCAACGCAATCAAATGCTTTGGAGAGATCGCAGAATACACCAATAGCATCTTGTCTATTCTCCCAGGCGTCATATATATGATTCAGAAGTGTCACACCTGCATGAATGGTAGAACGACCCCTTGTGAACCCATACTGCTTCTTATGTAATAGCATATTTAAATTAAAATGAGGTTGTAATTGTTGCAATATAATTTTTTCAAAAATTTTGCTAATGGCTGGTAATATTGAAAATGGTCTGAAATTACCAGGGTCGGTTTTGGATCCAGATTTAAATAGAGGTATTACTTTACTGTGTTTCATTAAATCTGGAAACACTCCTTTATCAACACATTTATTAAATATTTCAGCTAGATGTGGTGATATATTAACAATGATAGACTCAATCAATTTTACAGAATACCCCACAAGTCAGCTGTCTTTTTTGAGTTAAGTGACTTGAATACTTTAATGATATCATTGGGGTTTACATATTTGAAGCAAAATAAGACACTACACTGATCCACGCTGCCCCCAAGCATGCGTTGAGCTTTTATTGGACAAGAATTTAAGGAGCTAGTTGTTTTCGCGGGTATGTCTATAAAATAGTTGTTAAAAGTTTGTGCTATATCTAATTTATTATTACACACTTCGTTATTTATAATTAACTCAATGTTATTATCACAGGGTAGTAATCGACCGGTTTCAGTATTGATTACATTCCAAGTCATTTTTGCCTTGTTTTTTGACTCTTTAATTTTATTACTTATATGTAACGACTTGGCAGCAGCACAGGCCTTTTTAAAGGTAACAATTTTTACAAACCGTATGTACAAGTGTAAACTATGTCACATTGAAGAAAATGAAAATATAGAGTCCTTACACACCAAAATAAAATAAAAAAAAATAACCACCAGTCTAAACACATTTCAAGATAAATTCCTGCTTACATTAAATGTCTTATTGCAAGAAGAAATTAATTAATTTATAAAAAGCCCCTATCAAGAGAAGAAAAGGACGAACGTACCTATCTCTACAAATGCATTTACAAATTATTGAAACATGAACGCATAGAACGCAGGCTGAACGAAATCAAATCATAACTTGAATCATCAGGTAGCTTAAAGAAAATTCTTAAAAACCTTAATACAAGTAAACAATGGATACCCTATATAAAAGATAACAATACGGACAAAAAAAATATTATCAAGATCTGAAATAATAGAAAAGGCAACAACATTTTACAATACGTTATACGCAGCAAGAGATACTACCCCGGACATCGAAATTACCACCCAACACTCTACCGCTCTACCTAGATTCTCTATAAATAAGGTAACACAGAAAATCGAATATCTAAAATCCGGTAAAAGCAACGGGCTTGATGGAATTCCAAATGAAGCACTAAAATTAGGGAAAATGCTTCTAGCACCATACATAACAACTCTATTTAACATGATTCTGAACGCTAGAACTATACCGAAGGAATGGGCACAATCGGACATCATTCTACTTTACAAAAAGGGAGACCCTGCACTGATTGGAAATTACCGACCAATAAGCCTTCAACCAAATGTGCATAAATTGTTTGCTTCATGTCTTGAGAATCGTTTAACAATATTTACTGAGAAATACCAACCGCCGGAACAAGCAGGCTTCAGAAAATATTTTTTAACTACAGAGCACATTCACACTTTAAACCTGATCATAGAGAAATATATAGAGCACGATAGACCACTCTATCTGGCATTTATCGACTATGCCAAAGCCTTCGACTCTAATTAACTATTAGTAACTTGAAGGCTATTTACACAAATACGTTATTAATCCTTATCATCTACACTAATATTATAAAGAGGAAAACTTTGTTTGTTTGTTTGTAATGAAAAGGCTCAAAAACAACTGGATCGATTTTAAAAATTCTTTCACCATTTGAAAGCTACATTATCCACGTGTAACATAGGCTATATTTTAATTTTGGAAAAAAATAGGGTTCCGTAAGATATTTGGGTTTCTCGGACACAAGTTGTTAAAAATCAACCAGAAAAATTAATTATTTTGCGTACGCTGCCTAAACTATAAAAGATAGATCCATAAAATGTTCTAATTAATTGTAGATCTCATAAATATCTACAAAAAAGTCTGGGACACACTATACCTATCTATGTCGAGTGAGGCACAAAAACCTTTTTTTTATTTAAAAATCTTGATTTTTTTAGGACTACATTTAAACGCGTTTATTTTACTCATGCTATTTATCCTTATTAAAATAAATTATTTCATCACTATGTACAGTTTATGTAGAAAATATTTTAATCTTTGAATGATTCAAAATGGACGTTTCGGCCCGTTGCGAAGTGGGCATCACCAAGGCGGGGGTGCGCGTGCGGGAGGGGAGTTTAGATCTATGAGTAAGGTACCCGCGCGGCTAATAATTGTCGTGATTTGACTGAAATATAACGATTATTGTTGAAGAGGTCGCAAAAAATCTTATGCTAAATAAACTAGGCGAAAATAGGGTCACGGTTACCGAAATCCACGCGGGCGAAACTGCAGACGGAAGCTAGTTTTTAATACGTTTGTTGGCTTCAACACAAGACAAGATTATTTTGTTCTTTTACACCTTGCAATTTAAATGAATATATTAGAAAATACGCGGGAGGATGGGAGCATCAAAAAGTAGTGAGAACGACATACTTCATGGTAAGAAAAAAAATACTGGCTGGCAGAGTTAAGATACATATTTTTGTAATATTAAGAAAAAATCTTCGATTCTCTTTTGTTTTTCTGAATGTAGTCATTTTTTTTCTTCGTGTCGGAGCGATTCTCTTTTGATTTTCTGAATGTAGTCATTTGCAACTAAGTGCAAGCCGTTATTAAATACCTCGGTTTAAAAAAGTTAACGACGCAAGAGATTCTGTCTGCTCCACCGTATTCCACTGTCGCGAGGTGAGCTTCTCAATTTCGAGTAGGGGGAACGAGAACGGAAGACGAACATCGTTGTGGCCGTCCATCGATGTCATTCACCCAAGAAAATGTTGCGAAAGTCGTTAAATTTGTATTGAGTGATCGAATACTGTCATTATATTGAAACAATCTTTAAAAATAAGAAAAGTCTCCGCAAGATGGGTGCCGAGAATGTTAACTGACAGTTAGAAACAAAATCGACTTGACATTTCAAAGATATTGGGACAAGTTTCAAAAAGATTCTGAAAACTTTTTGTCTCGTTTCACAACAATGGACGAAACATGGGTCCATCATTTTGATCCCGAGACAAAACAGCTATCTCCGCATTGGAAACGGCCTTCATCACCGTTTCGTGCCGTAGTATCGGCTGGTAAGGTTATGGCCTCAATATTTTGGGACTCAGAAGGGATATTGTTGATTGATTACCTGGAGCGTGAAACACATATTTGCGGTGAGGAAAGGCACGGTGAATCCTTGGCTATAAGTCTGGACATTGTCAAAACCTTCGATAGAGTTTGGCATACGTCGCTTCTTTCCAAACTACCAGCATATGGTCTACCGCATCAATTGTGTTTGTGTTACAAGGGCGTCGAATAATTTATTTTTATTTATGATGACCAGGCTAAATCATCTGTGATGGCCAGGCTTCTTGCTTTTTGCGGGTTAATGTCAGGGTACCACAGACATCTGTATTGTCGTAAACACTCTTTCTTCTGCATATCAATGACATGCTGTCCCTCGGGAGCATTCATTGCTATGCAGAAGATAACACGTTGCATGAGAGTTATTCTGCCCGTCCAGCAGCGGGAGGGGCTGAAATTGAGAAAGGAAGACGGCAATTTGTGGCTGATATAGACCGGGATCTGAACCTCATTTCCAAATGGGGTTTTGAAAACCTAGTCGACTTTCAATGCCCTAAAAACACAAGCGTGTGCGTTCACCGCAAAAAAATCCCCTTACCTGCCTCTACCCTCTCTTCAGAACTCTACAATACCAATGAAGGACAATCTAGACATCCTCGGCATAGACGTTCGTCGTGAGTTCAATATCAAAACCTATATAGAGAGCTGTATTGGGCTGGCCTCGCGGAAGCTAGGAGTCTTGAATAAGGTAAGACGTTTTACCACGCCGCTTCGGAGATGTCTGTTGTTCGCACTGCCAGCACACGTGTTTCCTTCCTCTTACAATCCCGGGTTCTTCAAGAGGAGCGTGAAGAGGTACATCATTAGGCCGCCAACTTGAAAGAGGCTGTCAGTAGTCATATAGACTAAGAGAGTGCCCCTCATTTTGCTAGATGTCGTCATGGCTTTCCATCAGGCGTACAACATCTTTTTGGCGAGCTAAGTTTAAAAAAAAGAAAAACAATTCTCTTGTTTATTAAATCCATCAGTTCATTCAACTTATCTTCTATCCCCGTCCGCTTAAAAAACCTGCGTTGTGTCATCATTTAGTCTCGAACTTATCTTTCTAGGATAGTGCCACTCCAACCTAACTCGCAATCTTGCTACCGACTGTAAAGATCTTGATTTTGCATTGACTAATCACTGGCTTGTTCACTTTCCTCCAGGACTACGATTTCCAGCTTTATATAGGTATTGATAAATTTTTAAAGCAATTATTTGCTAAATTTCTCATAAACTTTAATAAAGTGGAAAAAGACAATCCGATTCGAGACAGGGATTGAACCTGTGACCTTTGCCTAACCAGGGCAATGTTCTAGCCACCTGAACTACCCGAACCGTATCAAATCAAGTTGAAATTCTCCACCATATTTATATCGTCATTTTAAGAGTATGACCAGAGCCATCTATCGAGCTAATGAACAACTCGATACCAATGAACAGTGTTACAACTATTTTTAAACATTGTTGCAATGGACTCCACTCAGTATATTGATAAATTTTTCAGGTTCAATCCCTGTCTCGAATCGGATTGTCTTTTTCCACTTTATTAAAAATTTATGAGAAATTTAGCAAATAATTGCTTCAAAAATTTATCAATATACTGAGTGGAGTCCATTGCATCAATGTTTAAAAATAGTTGTAACACTGTTCATTGGTATCGAGTTATTCATTAGCTCGATAGATGGCTCTGGTCATACTCTTAAAATGACGATATAAATATGGTGGAGAATTTCAACTTGATTCGATACGGTTCGGGTAGTTCAGGTGGCTAGAACATTGCCCTGGTTAGGCAAAGGTCACAGGTTCAATCCCTGTCTCGAATCGGATTGTCTTTTTCCACTTTATTAAAAATTTCTATAGGTATGTTCGACAGGGTGAGGGTTGTTTACGATAGAGGCCATTCACTCGACCTCTCTCTTGACCAGCTCCAGCAGTGGCTCGCTTCTCTTTAACTTGAATAATAGTGCTACCTATACGACTCGAAGATCAAGGGGAAGTATACCCTCCAGGATTAAGGCCGAATTAAAAGAGACCGTTCAATATACCTTGCATATTTTCTGTTCGAATCTGCGATGAATGAGGTTAAGACAATTCTGAATGCCCTGCTACTCAACCGTCCAGAAATCAGTTCCTCAGTGTAAATGGACCTTCCCACACACGCTTGCCGCATGCGCATTGAAGGTAAGCCTATGGTCTATAATGAGACCAAGAATCTTGATATATATACCAGTTTTCTGGCGTTGATCTTATCAAGACGCGACCTCTACATCCAAGGACACTACTGTCACAATTTTCTTTTGATCCAACTTAGTGTTGATTTACTGGATCAGAAGGCATCTTTGCAACTCCCTTGTTACATAAATCCGTATTGGTAGGAAATTGAGTGAGAGTAGAATGTTTTGAGTGGAGATTGTGTCAAAGTCTCGACATTAACATTTTCTCGAGAATCTTCTCCAACACTGTTAGGAGGAAAATAGGTCAATATGACCTAGTTTGAACGTATGTCGGGTGTAAAACTATTTGCACTGGGTCTTAGGGTTGAATGAGTGGACGCTTTTTAGAGCTCAAAAGTGGATCCAGCAGTTCTAGGCATGATACCCTAGCCACCACCTCCAAGCATTCTCTCATGTGTTTTTGTTCTACCTACCGTGTCTATCCCTCCCCCCCCCCCCCCCAAATATTTATCTGACCTTTGCCTCTCTCACCCTACTAACCTTGTTCCACCCCTCTGAAGTTGATTCAAAACCTATAAATGTATAATGTTCCAGTCGTAACAGACCCCGATGACATGTTTACGGTAGCAAACACATGTCTGGAAAAGGACGGCCTCTACGACTTCGCGAAACCTTGGCTAGGCGAAGGCCTAGTCTCTGGCAAATGTAAGTTTATTAAAGATTCCATTTATTATATTATCTTTAACGACTATTCAGGGACCATCGGCTTAACGAGCCTTTCGAAGCACGGAGACGCTCGTAACTGGTCACTCATCTCAGGACGGACCGTAGCGTTAACTGCTTAACGCAGTAAACTTAACGTTAGTATTTTTTTAAAGGGGTGCATTAAGTCACGTGGGAAGCTGTACTGTTACTCTTCCGACGTGGCTAGATGCACCTCTTAAAAAAGGATCTCTGTTTGGTTCGAAACTAATTGGGCTACCCCGAAATTTACACGTAAGTTAAATCGTTTAGTTAGTAATAATGTCAACGTTTATTATTTTTACTATTATTGCCGTCCGATGGTTAAAAAGCAGTTATGTGATATTTTATCAAGCCTATCAGATTTTAAATCTTTCAGTCTGGGTTTTATATTTCTACGATTATTACTTACTGAGATAGCGAGACCTTGAATACGGCTAAGTACATCACTTTCCATATTTTTCAAATGATAAAACGGTTAACTCACATTAAAATATTAAAATTACGTTTTCTCACTTAACGGCCTTATAGTTATCGGACGGCAGATGACCAACCCTCGCGAAGGTCTATTTGTTCTTAAGGATATTGTAGAAGATACGCCTATGTAAATAAATATAATATCGGAGCGGCTGAGCGTCTTAACACAGTCGCGGTTCTTCGTGAGCGTTATTACTACCGGAATCCAAAATATATGCAACATCGTATTCGCCTACATTTAATTTATACTACATTAATTATTAATTTATATATTACATTATTAATTTGACTGCCTCTGTGGCGCGGTGGGAGTGTATCCGACTGCTACGCGAGAGGTCCTGGGTTCGATTCCCGGGTCGGAACAAATATTTGTGTGATCCACAAATGTGTGTTTCGGAGTTTGGGTGTTTCCTATGTATAATATGTATGTATTTAGAAATATATAAGTTTGTTTATCAGTTATCTAGATCCCATAACACAAGCTAATATTAGCTTACTTTGGGCTAGATGGCGCTGTGTGAAAAGTGTCCCACAATATTTATTTTATTTTATTTTTTACATGTTTAGACTTGCAATATTACTCCCGATTACATTAATTTATTTCACTTAGGAGCCTATAATTTAGTGTCTGCTCATGCATTGCATTGAAAATCAAGATGGCGACACACACAACTTCTTCCGGTCCCGCTCCATAATAGATAGGGACACACAGATTGCGGCATTCGATGCAGGACACAATGAGTACGTGCATCTACTACTTCCGGTTTTGAAACTGGTTTCGGTTTAGAAATAGTCTGATTCCTTCGCAACGATAAACAGTGAAAGGCGCGTTACTAGTTCGTATTTTCCCTGGATTTACAAAAGGAATTTAACTGTTCTCTGCCGAGCCTCTAGTAATCGGAATGAAAATATGTAGCCTCATATAAATCGGAAAACATCCCTTCCAATAACTTTGTTAATATTTGTGCAAAATTTTCATTGAATCTATTCAGCAGTTTTTGCGTTTATCCCAGACATACATATTTTCCTAATTGTTCTCTGCCGAGGCCCTATGGTATGTAGCGCGATAATATATAGCCTGTGTGTAGACGCGACCTATGTGTAGATGACACTATATTCGTGCAAATTTTGAATTCAATTCATTCATATGTTTTAAAGTGTCTTAGAGGAAATGGTAAAAACTTTAAAATCGCCCATGAAAATGTTTACACAGAGCAGAACATTGAATAAGACATTGAATTGTCCATAGTGAATAAAAATGTAACAACGATGAACGCCACATGTATTACTAAAACCGGGTCAAAAAAATAGATTGCGTACTGTATTTAAGTATTATAAAGTAGTATTATTATGTGGGTAGTGTCAAATCAATGAAAGGGGCCAGTTGTAGGGGGTGCAACCTGCGTGGTACCTAATGGGGTTCGTTACGCTACTAATTTAAAACCACTTTAGTAACTTTAAAGATTTATTGCTAAGTTTACAGTAAAGGATATGCTAAGCTATTGCTAAAACTAGTAAAAGATGGAAATGAGTGCACCCGGTCGCTTTCCGTTATGCACTGAGCTCGCGGCGCACTTAGTGCGGCCGTATCGTATCGCGGGGTCAGCAAAAACGTGATCGATGGCAATTATTGCCTCGAACATGCTCCCGACCGGAAGAGAAGAGATGATGAGATAAGCTATATAAAATAAAGAGTTACGTGAGTGTGGACTTAAACGCTAAAGAGTTAGGACAAAGTTTGATGATAGATGATTGACAAGATGATAAAACAATTAAGTATATCTAAAAATACATCTATGATATTTGTTTAAACGGGTGAATCATCAACGGAGAACACCGATTTCTTTTTGGCTAAGGGAGACGTTGACATGTCTCGCCTCTTTAAACGTAAACTAGACCACTTTGTAGAAAAATAAGATACGCGCGCACTGTCACTTACACTTGGCCCCTGCTCGGACAGGGGTTGAATTCGCGCACTTGCACTAGAACTAGAGCCTTGCTCTTGCTCAGATCGATTTATGCACACACTCACACTTGCTGGAACGTTCTCGTTTCGCCCTTGGATGGACGAACCACGGTTTCGCTGACACCTTCTTCTCAGAAACCACAGGACCGCTGCGATAGCTGCTGTTAATAGACTATACGACAACGCATACTGATGTACGTCATGTGTCGTTAAGTTCCCTGTTTGTTGGGTTGCTGCTTTCAGAGATATTATTTGTTCACCGAGATGGTTTAGCGAATCGTTAATCGGTGTAATATCCTCGTTGACCTTATAGTCTTGGAAATTTTGGATAGGTAGCGTAAGATTACTGATCAAACGATTTATTGGGCTTAATTTAGTTTCGATTATATTTGGCTTAAGATTGAGTGTGTTCTCTAGTTGCTGATGAGAATAAAGAGTAACGTCATTACCCTTTACAATGCATTGCTTAGTTAGTTGAATAAGTCCAGCCTTGCTGACTTCGCTCGTTTGTAGGTCGTCGTCGCATATGATTCTCACAGAGTATGAGTTACAGCAGAAATACAAATAGGTAGATAAGTCGTGTAATGGAACCCATTTGTTTTCACAGCTAGATTTTATAAACCTGCAAGTAGATAGCTCCTCTTTTTCACAGAATTGTTCACCAGGACGTAAACTCTGAACAGGTTCTTGAAGACGACAAAGGTAGGTTTCTGCTTCATATTCACAACCTTGTAGATCACTGACGCTGGCTGTTAAGTATGAATCTCTTCTCAAGTTGATCGCGATATACTCGGAAGCTGGTTTAACGCTGAGCATACTATTATTAATTTGAATCGGCACTGGTATCAAATAGTATAGCTGGAACGTATCTCTGCTAATTAACGGTAACGTGATTTCAAATATGAAATATTTCTCCGTCATCCTTGCCTTAACCTTTAACAATTTGTAGATCTTATACAGATTAAACTGAATGTCATCAACGGGTAATGCTAACTCCTTAGATATTTGACTGGATACAATCTGTAGCTCCCCACGGAGCTGTTGTGGCGTTAAAAGATGCAGATTTATTTGACCATGATAGATTTCAGTCATCGTGTCAAGGAAGGTATCCTGAATTCGCTTTAGATTTTGAATCATATTAGCAGTCGCTAACGCTGCTAAGGAGAAATCAAGCTGAATAGATATGATGTCAATCTCCTTCTGCAATGTGTTGGAGACGGTGTCTAAATAATTTAAATGTTTATTAATTATCTTATGCTGCCTTTCAATCGTCTCCTCTGTTCTTTTTAAGATATTATACTCCGCTTCTATGACCGATGTCTGATTCCTGTATAGCTGACTAAGATGATTTATATTACTACGTACGAGGTCAATGTCACGCTTATATTTTTCCGCGAATTCCTGATCCAATACTCCGAACAATGAATTAGCTAAGGAGCCGACAGCGTTGATAAGCCCGCGTCGAGTTCGCGAGCGCACTACGAAGTGCTGATTGAGCAACAGCTGATTATAGTATTGTAGTTCATTGTACTCGTGTCGTATTTGTAGGTTGATAATTTTGCAATGACTCTGCTCTTGAATTTTTTCACATGTTTGTTCGAGATATTCCGAATATTGTCTGACAGCTTTGTCTGCTTGCCAATAAGGAGACATATTATAATAAGTAACGATTTTCCAATTATCACGAATTAGATGCATCTGTCCCAAAGGATCAAAATACAACGTTTGATTGCTATCGAACGCGGTAAGTTTATAAGATGCTTTAGTAGTGCATATAAGGCTCA
This sequence comes from Thumatha senex, assembly GCA_948477245.1. Classification (NCBI taxonomy): domain Eukaryota; kingdom Metazoa; phylum Arthropoda; class Insecta; order Lepidoptera; family Erebidae; genus Thumatha; species Thumatha senex. The sequence goes on from OX419748.1 coordinate 18,867,511, forward strand.
TAAAAAATAGTAATGATAAAGCTATGCTATAGATTGTGGGACAGCCTTTAGACAGCTTTCTAGCTTTGCATTTTTCTGTATTTTGCTTACTGGCTTCCTTTTCTGCTATAGGTAGTATAGAAAGCTTGATAATCGGACGCTTTATGTAACCATTCTTCGTTTTTAGAGTCACCACTCGGACAGCTCCATCTTTTCCTGGATGGATGTCTGCAACCCGACCAACGGGCCATTTTCCAGGGGGTAAGTTGTCGTCATGAATGGTTACCATTTCTCCTATCTCTATATTCTTCTGCGCTTTTAACCACTTGCTACGTATAGATAATTGGCTAAGATACTCTGACTTCCATCGTTTCCATATATCTTGGAAAGTTTTATTAACTAAATACCATCTTGTCCTTGCATCTTGTGCCGTCTCTATGACAGTCAGACCAGAACGCGTAGTTAGAAAATGCGCTGGAGTTAGAAAATCGATGTCGTCGATGTCCTCAGATATGGCACACAGTGGTCTTGAGTTAAGGCACGCTTCAATTTGGGACAAGATTGTGCTGTATTCTTCGAACGTTAAAATTTGTTCCCCTATTACTCTTTTCATATGTTGCTTTAAACTTCTAATATTTCTTTCCCAAATTCCTGCCGCACTGGGCCAGGAAGGGCAGTTCCAATGCCATTCTATGCTCATCTCCGCTATGTATTTGTAAAATATGTCACTAAAAATACGCTCCAAGTGTTGCTGTTCCTCCTGAAGAATATTATTAGCACCTACAAAATTAGTACCGTTATCTGAATAGATATGTTTTGGAGTTCCACGTCGAGCCGACATGCGACGCAATGCTGCAATGAATGACGAACTGCTAAGATCGGAGACCAGTTCTATATGGACCGCTTTAGTAACCATGCAAATGAACAAGGCAATGTACCCTTTAGTTGTTTTAATACCTCTCCCTTTGTTCGATTTTATACGAATAAACCCCGTATAGTCTATTCCAGTATGATAAAATGGAGGAGCTGGGTTAGATCTGCAATCAGGCAGGTCTCCCATTATTTGTTGTAGTTTTCTGGGTTCTTGTTTTCTGCAGGTCACGCAATTTCGAAGTTGCTTTTTGGTAGCTCTGTTTCCCTGAATTATCCAGTATTGGTTTCTTAATAGCGACAAGGTAAGCCGAGCGCCTCCATGGAAGGTGTGCTCATGTGCTTGCTGAATAAGAAGCTCTGTTAATCTCCCGCTATACGGAATTATTATTGGATGTTTCATATCAGGGCTAACGTTGGCATTTTTAAGACGTCCCCCGACTCTTAATATGCCGTTTTCATCTAGAAATGGCTGTAGATTTAACAATTTGCTCCTTAAATTAATTTTATTATGCATCAATCTTTCGATATCGGATACAAATTCACTACGTTGGATGCATTTAATTATAACTAATTTTGCTTTCCTTAGCTCTTGTAATGTGAGATACGACGGCCTTTGTTTACTTGTTCGTATAAGTACGCGTAATAACCATGCAATAATACGATTTACTTTTATGAATGAGCTATGACGATTTAATAAATCTTCAACTATGCTATTTTCAGGATTGCTGTTTTGGATGGTTATAACTTGCCTTTTGATTTCTGCCTCCGTCATATACTCCCCTTGCTCTCGCTTTGGCTTAAACTCGGTTGTCGATAACCAGGCTGGTCCTCGCCACCATAACGTATTCTCCGCCAATTGTACAATCGATAGTCCTCTACTCGCTGAATCGGCAGGATTTTCCTTAGTTGATACGTAATACCAGACGTCAGGTGACGCTACGCTAATAATTTTCTTTACTCTATTCGCTACAAAAGGCTTCCAACGTTCTGGATAGCCTTGTATCCAGCTAAGTGTGACCTGAGAGTCGCTCCAAGCATAGATTTCGTAATCTATGCCGCTTAAGCTAGTGACTACTTTAGTTAATAATCTCGATAATAGCTCCGCTGCACATAGTTCTAACCTTGGAAGCGATACTGTTTTGCTATTCGGCACTAATCTCGTTTTAGCTGTGACTAGTACTACCGATACTTCATTTTTTGTTACAATTCTGGCATATACAACACATGCGTAAGCTTTAAGAGATGCGTCACAAAATCCGTGAAATTGAACAACGTCATTTCGCTTGCTATGCAACCATCGTGGAATTTTAAATTTGGAGATACTTTCCATATTTTTAGTTAATTTGAGCCACTCGTTCTTTATCTCTGTAGAAACTTCATCGTTCCATTGAATTTGATCTTGCCAGACCTTTTGAAATAACAATTTGAATTTGGTAGTCAGTGGTGCTAGCCAACCTAAGGGATCAAATAACCTAGATATTTCGGATAGAAGCAATCTTTTTGTAAGTTTTGTAGTGTCCACTGAAGTAGTATATTGGAAAGTGAATTCATCTGTTTTTGGGTTCCATCTCAGTCCCAAAGTTTTTTCTGTGCTTTTTTCAGTTTTGAAAATAAATTCCTTGTCGTTTTGTTGTGATGAACTTATATCTTCCAAGAGCTTCATCTCATTCGCTGACCACTTTCTCAAAATAAATCCACCGCTGCTTAAGCACGAATTTAATTTTGTTATATTGATTTTCCCTTCGTTTATAGTATGAGCCCCGGATAGTAGATCATCCATATAAAAATCATCTAGTATTATTCTTGCTGCTGTAGGATAATTATGCTTCTCGTCCGCTGCTAATTTTCGTAGGGTCATCATTGCTAAAAAAGGAGCTGAATTCGTGCCATATGTGACAGTCGTTAATTGGTATGCTTTAATAGGCTGTCCAGGTTTAGCTCTCCAAAATATTTGCTGCATTTTTTGATCTTTTTCGCTTAATAGTATCTGCCGATACATTTTTTCAATATCGGCAGTGAATACATATCGATATCGTCTCCACTTAAGTAATAGTGTCTGTAAATCTTGTTGCAAGTTAGGTCCTCGATGCATGACATCATTGAGACTAAGTCCCGAAGAGGTCTTTGCGGACGCATTAAACACAACACGCAACTTCGTAGTGGATGATTCTGCTCGCTGAATCCCATGGTGAGGCAAAAAACACTCTATTCCTTCGCCGTTAAGAGTTGCTAATTTCATATGCCCCAACTCTTCATAATCGCTTAAAAACTGCCTATATTGTAGAGCAAAATATTCTTGCTTACTAAGTTTATTTTCTAGTTTCCTTAATTGCGCTAAAGCTATTTCCTTCGACGATCCCAACTTTTCCTTTGCTTGCTGCTTCATCGGCAATCTAACTTCATAACGACCTCCATCAAGACGTTTTGTCGTTGATAAATAGTACTCGACGCACTGCTGTTCTTCCGCTGATATTTCATTTTGCTCGTGAATATCCTCAATTTGCCAAAATTGATGGATATCCGCTATATTATTTAAGATTACGTTACAATGAAATAGTGACTTTGCGTTTCCGCAGAGTAACCATCCTAGTTGGGTCTGCTGAGCTAAGGGCGAAGACGAATCTGGTCCTCTTATTAAACCATCCAGCATGATAAGAGCATACGCATCTGCTCCGAGCAATAAGTCTACCGGACGACTTGTATTGAACTCTGGATCCGCTAAATTGATATGTTTCAAATGCGACCACGAAGGGTTTTCGAAAGATCGATTAGGTAGATTTTTGATTAAATTTTTCATAATTAAAACTTCCGTATGAAATGTGAATCCAGTATACATAGACTGGCACATAATGCTTAGCTTGCCCGTACAATTAGATTCCTTTTCTGCAATTCCGGAAACTGCCCCATCAAATTGCTGTCTCTTCAAACCCAACTGTTGAGCTGCCTTCTCAGTAATCAAGGAAACTTGTGAGCCTTGATCGATGAGAGCTCTCAGGACAAGCTGCGTACTATCTGCTGCTGTCACCTTCACTAACGCTGTAGCTAATAGAATCTGGTTAAGATTTTGCTGAGATGTGTGAATAACATTGCTGCTATTTTGCATTAAGTTCTCTTCTTGCTTAATATTTTCATAATTATTTTGTTTGCCATCAGCAAAACAATCATGCAATACGGTATGATGCCTGCCGGAACACTTGAAACAGCGTTTCTTGGAATGGCATTTATTACCATTATGATTAAAAACACAATTAATGCAACATTTCAGTTGTTTGATGGTTTTGAGTTTCATTTCCTTTGACATTTGATGAAACCTTTCGCAATTGTATAACTTATGTTCAGCAAAACAATGAGGGCATTTTATTTCCTGCACATGCATTGTTTTGGAGTTATTCAATTTATAATATTTTGATTTGTGGTTATCATATTTTCGATTGCTACTGCTAGGAAATGATTTTGAAAAATCTGCTTGCGGTTGAAATTGCTGGGATTTTTGCATGATATCTTGTCGCCGACGAGATGTTTCTAGGCTAGTGAACTTATTTTCTAGAAAATCTAAAAAATCTTGCAGGGTTGGTAGCTCTCTAGCATTCTTTAACGACTCTATGTACTCGGAATGAGATTCGCTATCTAACTTTTGGGACAAAATATGCACAAGTAAAGGGTCCCACGTGCTAGTGTCTACGCCTAGGTTTTTAATGGCGTGAAGACTTTCTAACGTGACGTCATGCAATTTTTTAAAAACTGTAAATGATTGATGCTGTATATTGGGTAAATTCAGAAATAAATTAGCGTGTGCTGTAAAGATAAGCTTCTTATTATCAAATCGGTGATTTAGAATCTCCCAACAAACGTTATAGTTATCTGAACTAATTGGAAGGTGCTGAATCAAACGCTCGGCTTCACCTTTTAGCTTGCCTTTCAAGTACTGCATTTTTTGAGCGTTTGATAAGGAGCTGTTCTTGTGGATTGCTTCGCTAAATAAATCTTTGAAAGGCACCCATTGCTGGTAATGACCGGTAAATGCGGGAATATCCATTCGGGGAGTGGATTTCTCCCGATAAGATGTTGACCACATTTTGGAGTTAATAGCTTTTTTCAGGCCATTAAAAGTATGTTCGTGCCTGCCGAAGTGACGCTCATAGTCTTCCGCTAGATCTTCCCCCGACTCACCAACAATCTCCCAATGTAGATTATCAATAGTTGTCCATCGGTTTTGTAGGGTTCGAAGTGAATCTTCGAATTCCCACTTGTCAACCATAGCTTCAATATCAATATTGTCTACTGCTCTAAAAAACGCTTTGAAATTGACCGACTGTTTATGAAGCATATCGTCGAGTTTGCTGTTGGACCCTCTAGACTCGAAGGCCGGAGTTGTAATTGCTGGCGGTTTCGGCTGAATAGCTGAAGCTTCGGCCGCCTCTTTCTGCGTTAATTGAGGACGATACGGTGATTGCACCGTTTGCTGCATCAACTCTTGTTTGCATTGACTAATAAGCCCTTTAGATTTCATATATAGCTGTTTAGTACTCTCAAATTCAGAGTTGATAAAATATTTATGATTCGTTTTTTCGAAGGGAAGGATCTTTTCATGATTCACTTGGAAGTCCTCCCAGTACTTCTCAAGTAACTCAAGTCTACGTTTACAGTAATCTAACGTCTTACGCTCTCCGCTATCCTTTTTGAAATTAACGAGGAGTTTTCTAATACTCTCCGCTATCTCGGATTGAACAAAGTAAAGGCTCTCCATCTCGCTATTGGTGTAAGAAAAATTGAACGATCTTACTTGTAAAAATCCTTTGCCGCTGCTAGCCTGACAAGGGTTGCTTCACACGTCGCTGATATCTTCCTGCCGCTAATGTGAGCTGTGAACTCACTGGTGGTGAAAGGTTATGATCCGAGCACCGCTATTGCTGCTAACGCTGAGTGTATATTGAGTAAATTTAACTCAATAACTATATTACCGCTACAATCACTTAAGCCTTGCTGCTAAGGTTACCACTACAGTCACTGCTAAGCTAAGAAACACTATAATTCCAAGTGTCACTGATACAATTCAAGTTCACTTCACTAGTCGTCCGTCCCGAAAAACTATTACCCGACCGCAAAGTCCTTGTTAAACGCTCGAAGGACCAAAATGTAGGGGGTGCAACCTGCGTGGTACCTAATGGGGTTCGTTACGCTACTAATTTAAAACCACTTTAGTAACTTTAAAGATTTATTGCTAAGTTTACAGTAAAGGATATGCTAAGCTATTGCTAAAACTAGTAAAAGATGGAAATGAATGCACCCGGTCGCTTTCCGTTATGCACTGAGCTCGCGGCGCACTTAGTGCGGCCGTATCGTATCGCGGGGTCAGCAAAAACGTGATCGATGGCAATTATTGCCTCGAACACCAGTTATAAATCGGTTTACCCTTCATGGTTAATTAAAAAATAAATATTGCAATAATAACATTTTTGGTAATCTTTTATCTTATAATAAGCAAAATAAATAAATAAATAAATATCCATCACGCCTTATCCCCGAAGGGGTGGCAGAGGCATATTATATGCCCACTGTTCACCGTGTGGATTTCTGTCCCACGTAATAGGTGGTGAGCCCATTGCCGTGTTGAAATAGACAGACGCAGGTTGTGGCTACCTGCTGTTGAATTTTTTCATGCCGCCCATAAGGCATTCAACCAGGCTTAACGACTGCCATTTTACTGGCAACGGGGACCAACGGCTTAACGTGCCTTCCGAAGCACGGAATCGCTTGCAAATGTAAATGCCACAAAGTGGTCACCCATCCGAGGACCAGCCATAGTGAAAGTTGCGTAACTCAGTGATCGTTTACAGAACACTGAGACCGCGGGGCCACGAGCGCTTCACAAAAATAATTAAAGAAATAAACAAATATTGAATTTTTTTTGCCAAGTTAATGGTAAAGGTTATTAGATGAGTGAGTCACCCCGTAATTTTAATAATTTATATACCTGTAATAAAATAGCAACCACTTAAAAGCTATACATTGAATGTATAAAAAAAATCTTGCTGTGTGTTTTGGTGAAATAATCTTTATTTCTCATATGTTTCTTTTTACATGTTCTGTGTAAACATTTTTATAAATGTTTTTAGTATCGATTTGGAAAAACCATCGCAAAATACTCAACCCGGCGTTCAGCCAAGCGGTAGTGGACCGGTTCATGGGCGTCTTCAACAGCCAGTCCAGGAAACTTGTCGACGCCTTAGATAAAGAAGTTGGACGAGGGTACTTCGACCAATGGATGTACACCCGGAGCAGCACTTTGGAGACCGTTTGTTGTAAGTTTCTTATATTTTTATGTCGATTTGGACATGTAAGAATAGCAGCATTCTCATATTTGGTAACTTTAACTCCCCGCTGCATTTAATGTCAGAATTTCGTTAACCGAGGTGTAAATTCCAAGCGCGATCTAACCCACACTGAGCTCCATCTATTATCAAATGGTGTAACTAAGTCAGTTATCAGTTGATTGGCTTTAATCTTAGTGAATGCTTTTACCTGTTTAAGTCTAAGAGTATATAAATTGCGAAAATCAAGGTCGTTAGAGGCTAAAAGAACTAATTAATAACCATGAAGTTTGTTTGGTTGAACGCGCTAATCTCAGGAACTACTGGTTCAATTTGAATTGAATTTTTTCGTGTTGAATATCCCATTTATTGAAAATGAAAATATCTTTATTTATGTAGGTCACAAAGTAAAAACACCTGTGAACGTCAAGATTATTACTTTTACATATACATATACTGCCAGATTCGCAATAAAACTCATGGCTACTCTTTTTAAATCGCCAGTTTAGTTTTCGTTTACATTATTAAAATGAAAATACATTTTTTTTTACAAAAAAAACCTTAATTAACTTTCTTCACGCTGTATCCCTGATCATTAGTTTGATGATGACATGATGTTTGACCAATTATATAGTAATGAATTTATACAAAACATAAACAAAGTCAATGTTGTGTTTAAAATCATATCAAAATTAGAGCTATTCTAGTTGCCAGTTCTAAAGGCAGCCTACACTTTAAGAAGAATCTAGCAAGAAAGTCAATGGATGCTCTTTTAAAATGTAGGTGTGGCTTACAACATTAAAATTACACTTACATTATTCCTTTGGATTTATGTGACTAAACGTAGTTTGCCTTAAATTTAAATGATATTATTTGTAATAATTGCTATAACAGCTATGAGCTGACCAGTCCCAACAGACGGCACCCATTCACGGGTATGACGTATATATCAGCCATCGCCCTACTCAACCGTATTATAGGGAATAAGGCGACCCGATACATACGCCACCACTGCCAGGACACTTAGGCGAGCATGACATACCCAAATACTGCACAGCAACTATCATGTCAATTTCAAAATAATATATAGGTCTACATGGTGCTCACACAATAACAAACTCAAATTAGATCTTTTTAAATTAGTTATTACCGGAACTAAGCGCAGCCAATTTAGAAACCTTTAGTTGTCTGACGTTTCAACTTATTCACAAAGTAGAAATGTAAAAATATTAAAAAAGGAAGCGCTCGTGGCCTCGCGGTCTCAGTGTTCTGTAAACGATCACTGAGTTACGCAACTTTCACTATGGCTGGTCCTCGGATGGGTGACCACTTTGTGGCATTTACATTTGCGAGCGTTTCCGTGCTTCGGAAGGCACGTTAAGCCGTTGGTCCCGGTTGCCAGTAAAATGGCAGTCGTTAAGCCTGGTTGAAGGCCTTATGGGCGGCTTGAAAATTTCAACAGCAGGTAGCCACAACCTGCGTCTGTCTATTTCAACACGGCAATGGGCTCACCACCTATTACGTGGGACAGGAATCCATACGGTGGAAAGTGGGCATATAATATGCCTCTGCCACCCCTTCGGGGATAAGGCGTGAAGGATATTTATTAAAAAAAAATGGAGTAGTCAAAATCGAGTAGTCAGAGCGGACAGATCGCCAGGCATCGCGATCCATGCATTTTTTTTTCGACACGTCAAAATGGCGTCGCTCGCCTGATGGTAATCAAAGACCACGACCCGTGAATGAGGGCCGCTATCTCAACCTGCACGTAGGGCTCCAATAGCGACGCTCATTTTGACGGCCCAGAAATATGCCTTTTCTTAAAGGACCCAGGATTGTAAGAAAAGGAAAACACGTGCGCCGGCAGAGAGTTCCATATTTTTATGGTGCGACATAAGAAAGACCTACGGAATCTTATCACAATTATGTCCACAGTGAAAGGATGACATGTCTGCCCCGCTCGTGTTGTTCGGGAACGGAAGGGAGAGGGTGCGACCAATTGGAAGAGTTCTTCAGAACACTCACCATGGTAGATGCGGTAAAATGCAGCTAAGCTAGCGACTGTTCTGCGCATCTCCAACGGTTCAAGTCTGCCAGTGACCACTGGACAATCCATTATGCGGATGGCACGTCGCTGCAAAGCGTCGAGAGCTTCAAGCAAGTACATGGCGGACCCATCCTAGAGATGTAAGAAGTATTCCACGAACGGACACTTAAATAGTAAGCATATCTGTTTTGGTGTAAAAAACTGCCTCACCCTGTTAAGGATTCCAAGCTTGCGAGAGGCCAAGCTGATGCACCCCTCGATGAAGTTTTTATTGTTAATTAATAATTAGTAATTTTGCAGCGGTAGTGTTGTGTTCTGAAGAGTTGGAAGGGGAAGGAAAAGGGATAATTTAGCAGTTAACGCACACACCTGCGTTTTCCTGGCATTGCACTCGACCAGATTATCGGAACCGGAATGGTGCCCAGGGACAACATATCATTGATATGCAGAAGAAAGAGATTAGGCGACAAAACGGACCCCTGCGGCACGCCATCTGCAAAAAGTCTGAGGCCTGACCGTCACATTGGACCCGAATACGGCGCTCAAGCAGAAAGCTGGCGAGCCATGTGAATAGTTGAGGTGGCAGGCCATATGCCGGAAGCTTGGAAAGCAGTGATGCATGCCAGACTCTATCAAAAGCCTTGGCGATGTCCAGGCTGATAGCCAAGGATTCGCCATGCTTATCCATAGCCACACCCCAAAGGTGTGTAACGTATGCCAGAAGGTCACCCGTTGACCGTTTCTTTCGCTTCATGTAGATTCATTAATAGCTTCATACATGCACGGCTGGGTATCCGAGTACTTTTGATTTTTCCGTTTTTGAGCAATCTGCTCACGTGGTCTTCATATATAAGTCTCGGTCTACCCTGACTCCTACTGCCCTCTACTTTCACATAATATATATTTATATTCGTCGTCGATTTCGCTGACACTTTCATTCATACCTGCCATATAACGTATCACTTCGTTACGTATTCGGTCACCCAAGGTTACGCCGCAGAATTTTCGAAGTGATCGCATCTTCACAGCATTCAACTTACTTTCATGCATCTTCTGACATACCCAGATTTTGTTGCCGAAAAGCAACGTTGGCACTAGCCCTGCGTTATGAATCGCGAGTCGTGCTTCTTTTACGATGCTTTGTCGCTTTACCAATTGGAACAAAGCACCGTTAACTTTTTATCGGGCATTTACTCGCCGTTCTTCATCCGAATCACAACTTTTATACGCGCTGAACATACTTTAGACGTTCCTGGTTTACCCAAATCTCGCACTTAGTTCTAACGTATTCTCTTTCAAATACTAGAACCTTAGTTTTACTTGCATTCATGTCAAGACCCTTCCTCTCACACTGATCTTTCATATTTGTGACTAATGCCTGAAGGTCAGCTTCTGATGAGGCCATGAGCACCGCATCATCAGCGTACAACAGACAACTTACTGTTAAGGCACCCAAATTCACACCCATATCGCAAACTTTCAACTTCTGCAGGCAACTGATATGACACAACCCTGTTCGACGCCTGCACAGACATCGAAGAGTCGTCACATACCCTCCTACTCGCATGCAAGCCTTGCAGTACTTACAAAGCGCCTGTATTGCCCGCAGTAAAGAGCCGTCCACACCATATCTGGGCAGCAAGTCCCACAGAGTTTCTCTTGCTTTCTTCAGATCCACAAGAGTGCAGAAAACCTTCTGGTTAACAGCCTGAATTTTTTCCGCCGTCATGCGGAGAGAATACACTTGATCAATGCAACCTCTTCCACGTCGGAATTTGCATTGAGCCTTCCACAAATACTTTGCAGACTTTTCTTGCATTCTTGCCGCTATAACCTTTGAAGACACCTTACTAGCTAAGCTAACCAAGCTGATCGCCCTGTAGCTGGAGCAGTTTGGGCGCGAGCCTTTTTCTTTGTAAATAGGTACTAGGCTAATCACCAGTCATCTGGGACCTCACCTGTCCACCAGCATAAGTTGCATAGCAGACATAGTGTGCCCCAGACGCGCGACTCACCGTACTCTTTCTTAATTTTAATCCCTAATGGATGCATCCTGCAGCTTCCAGCTTTAGATGCTATAAGTCGACTCAGGTTCAGAACACTCGGCACGATGACGCCAACCCTCGAACAGACCCCTAATCTTAGTTATGACTATGCACTTGCAGTTATGATCCCGGCTTAGCACTACGATAAGCTCTTGTGTCCATCACCTGTTTACGGAGCCGACTATCTATTAAGAATAGATCTATCATACTTCTCTTTGACTTACATCTCCTCGTAAACATATCGATTGCCGCATCGAATAAACGTGCAAGTCTTGCACGAAAAAAAAAATAAAAAAATAAAAAAGAATTTTTTATATATTTTTTTAAATTCATTAGGTCGTCTTCCTACCCTCTAATTTTTATTTTTTAATTTAAGCCCTAAAAATACGCCTAAATTGCACTTGATTCCTTTTTTCCTCGGAAATATATTAGTATCGACAGTATAATGATTTAGCTAAAAAAGATGCTTCTCTTGATATATTTACTCCTAAGATAGCAGCATACATTGAACAGCTCAAAGGTGTCCTTTATACCACGCCCAGTAGTTAGAATTATTAGTTACATTTTCATTTACTTTTTATATTATTTTTATTATAGAATAAAAATTAGTAATTATCACGTGAATCCCCAAGGCAGTGTTGCCATTTTGCTCTCGTTTTTGTTTATGTAGGGGTTTATTACGAAGTTCTCAAAGAACACAAATGTTTGGATTACGATTCAGATCTGCACCATGTGATTTCATATTGTGTATTGTAATAGTTGTAATCTGTATTGTGTTTAATAAAATAAAATAAAATAAATAAAAGTATATTTTTAACAAGAATAAACATTTATGCAACTTTTACACGTATAATGCTTTCTCTATTTCACAAGAATAAACATGTATTAACAGCAAAACGTTTATTATAGTTGTTCATCTATTACTTAGTTTAGGTAATAGACGTTTGCACGTTTATTCGTGTATTTTATGTTCCTTAGAATTTGTTTAATATGCATTACGCGGTAACTAACTTTAAACAAAATTTGGTATTGTCTTTTTCTATAATAAATAAGTTTCTTTAATTATCTTTTTAGATTTAGCACTAATATTACGATTTACAAAAAAAGGCGGTAGGTCTAAAAAAGGTAACATATGTCTTTATTTTATAAATTTTATTATAAATAGTATTTTTGCTATTTTACAAAGTTTTACTGTACTATTTGTCAGTTTATATTACAAACTAAGAGTACTCACGTTTGTAGCATTTTATGTGAGCTAACTACCTACATTTTATATACCACCTGCCAGATTACCTCACACTACACTCAATTATAACTCACTGCACTGTGGTTTGCTGTACTGAAGATGTCTCAACTTGAGGAAATACAGACTGTGCAGAAGAGCCTTGAGGAAAACTTTATCCGCAAGATGGATGAGCTCCAAGCCCAGCTACAAGGTAGTAGTGCTGCAAAGGATATGGCTAAGGTTGCTGATGAGTTCCGCACGTTCCGGGAGTTGATATTTAATATTCTGGGTTTACTTCGTAAACAGATCACTGAATGTGCTAGGGCCACAGATGCGGTTGATAGTTGGCAGCGAAGAAAGGCTCTGGTGTTCAATGGGATCGCAGAGACGGATCAGGAGAATTGTAAAGCTGCTATCATCTTCTTCTCTTCGTATCGCTAACAAACCTAAATTGTTTCGGCCCAAAGCTTAGCTACAAGAACAGCATTTTCAGTAGCATTCATTAGGTCCTCCTGTGTGCAGTTGGAAGGGCATGCAGAACAAGACATCAGATGTTTCATTGTCTGGGGGACAGCCCCACATATGCACTCCAGATTCAAGCCATCCGAGAAGCCCCACCTAAACAGGTTCTCCTTACCCCGGCCGATGTGTTCGGAGTCTATTTAAAGACTTCCAGATCGGCCATGGTAAATCATGTCCAGGCGGTAGGCTCTCAGATAATGGGACAAACGGGCTGGGAAGAGCGGAACCCTCTCGCCACAGTCTACATCTCTCCCTTGACCGGTTATCGTCACAGAGAGGAGGCACACATTTCACAAAGTTGTTTCGACTTTTCAGTCTTTGTGGAACAGGATCATGGTAAAAAAGAGGGTGACGTGTGTCCTCCAGCATTCTGGATCTCTCGGAAGAGACAGTCACCGCTCTGCGAACCCCCGGAGGCGAGATACCAGCTAGCGGGTACACCATTTTTATATGGGTTGGCTTGAGGCATCCAGTAATGATCCGGTAGGTTTCATTTAATGCTGTATCTACCATCCCGGTATGAGCAGAGCGGCTCCACACAGGACACGCAAATTCACCCGCTGAGAAGGAGAGCGCAAGACCCGTAGTACGCAAAACATCCGGTGAAGCTCCCCATTTCGTGGAAACGAGACGGCGCAAAAGGCCATTTCTGGCATGTACCTTCCGCTTGACGTTTTTGCAGTGCCTCCTGAATGTTAGCGATCTATCCAGGGTGACGCCCAAGTATCTTGGGAAGGAGTTGTGTTCGATGGAAGCTCCTCGCCATTGAATGTTGAGCTGGCGCGCCGCCTCTCTGTTGCGGAGATGAAGAACGCAAGTTTCAGTTTTGCACGGATACGGTCTCAATGAATTCGTATCGTAGTACTCTCCCAGGCTTTGCAGGGCACCTGATAGATTCAGTTCAACCTGTTCAAACTAGAAGCTTGGGAGGTCAATGCGAGGTCGTCTGCGTAGAGGAATCGGTACGTATAGGGAGCCAAGGGTTGGTCGTTGGTGTACACATTGAAAAGACTGGGCGCCAAGACACTGCCTTGAGGCAGGCCATTCTTCTGTGCCCTCCAACGACCTTTTTCGGAAAGAAGGTGGACCTGAAATCGACGGTTTTGCAGAAGTTCGCGGAGAAAGTTGACAAACTTGATGTCATTAGTTATGGTCTCCACCTTCCACAGTAACCGTTTCAGATTGACCGTGTCGTAAGCTGCAGACAGGTCAACAAATACAGCACCAGTAACCACTCCCCTCTCGAAACCGTCTTCGATGTGTTGCGTAAGTTTAAGGGTCTGGTTGCTACAAGGTTTTACGGGTCTAAATCCGGCTTGTTCGGGAATCAGCATCACGTCGATTAGTGGCGTAAGCCGGACCAACAGCATCCTTTCAAATAATTTATATGTATGGCACAGTAATGAAATAGGCCGGAAATTTCTCGGATCATCTGTTGATTTACCCAGTTTAGGGATCGCGATGATTTTTGTTTTTCGCCAGAGCCGGGGAATAGACGCATGTTCCATGCTGGAGTTGAACATGTGAAGCAACCAGGACACCGCAACGGGGCCAAGGTGTTTAATTTGCTCAACCGAGATATCATCGACTCCGGAGGCCTTGCCAGTTTTAAGGCCTTTTATGGCAGAACAGATATCAGTCAGGGTGAAGGGTCGACTGACATCGTTGCAGGTGTTGATGGAGCCTTTTGGTTTTAGGGCTCTGCTTAGGCGGTGTGGTGGCTTCCCATTCAGAAGTAGTTGGTGGGCAATCTGATTCGCGGTGACCTTGCTGGGCATAGCAGGCGGAGGGGGCTCGCTGGTAAGTTTGCGGATTGTGGCCCAGGCCTTCTTACTGTTGTGAGTCATATTAATATTGGAGACGGTGTTAACCCACTTCTCCCTTCGCTTTTCTCCAATATTAATCAACAGCTCCTCGCCCACCAGAGTAGTCTGCTCTGAGAAAGGGTCCGAGTTGTATTTCTCCAAGAAATTTCAGCGACTCGTATTTCTCCAAGAGTTTAGCAGAGTCTGGTGACAGCCCTGGGATGTAAGAGGTTCTGCAACCTCGCGGAATACATCGTCGAGAGACGGTCGACACGGTTTCGACAAACCGGTCGTAGTTTTCCGGGGAAGGCGACACACCAAGGAGGTCACGATTGACATACTGAGCAAACAGTTCCCAGTTGGCCTTGGCAAAATTACACCGCCTTCTGAACGGGACATTGGTGGGACGGACAATTGGCTGTAACGTGCACAAAAGGGGCCTGTGTTGAGTACGAGGTATTGGTGGGCATACGCTTTTGAAGGCCTGAGAGCTAATGGAAGATGTGGTAAAGATCAGGTCAGGGTTGTACCCTCTCCTCCATCGGCCACTGTTGAAAGATGCCGGTAGTTTGGGATCATGGACTAGATTTAGATCATTAGCTTCTGCCCACTCTTCCACTGCATGTCCACTTGGATCCGTATCACTGTAGCCCCAGTTGGCGCCTCGACTGTTAAAGTCTCCCACCACCACCCTTACCGGCCGACTCCCAAAATTCTCCGGAGGATCAAAATGGAAAAGTGTCCCAGGCGGCTTGTATACTGAAGTCACTGTGCAGCTCTGGGTTTCGACTGTAATGAGCTCAATGCCATTATAAGACGAACATGAGGTAGAGACAATGCTCACGCCGGGAGCAGCAAACACTGCGTTACCGTGCTTCGGGTGTTGGATCTCGGCGATAAGCTTGAGTCCAGCTATTTGTGGGCGACTCTGTGATGCATCTCGGTGGGTTTCTTGAATGCAAAGGATATCGCAGTTTGTATTACGGCAGAGATCCGAAAGAATATCTGATTTGTCCTGGGAGAGCCATTCGATGTTTATCGAGATTACACTTAGAGCCGGCTTTGTTAGCGGACCGTTGTTTGGGCTTCGGTTTGTCATCGTGGTGTAGTAATTAGTTTCACGGCTATGCCGCTACTTACGGGGGAGGCCGAGCATAGGGAGCGCTCTGTGGGAAGGCTTACTACATCCCCCCATCCATGCTATCATGGAAGTATTACATAATAAGATGGCCTTAAAGGATATCCAAGATACATATATAAAGGTCTGCCATCGCCTGGGAGCTGCGAGAACCAGCCATGATCGTCCCATTCTGGTGAGATTTAGTGATATAATCTTCAAATCTGCGATCTGGATGCAAAGTCCAGACTCAGAGGGTCCTCCATATCAGTTAGGGAGTTCCTAACTAAGACCCGGCAGTCTATCTTCATAAAGGCAAGATTACATTTCGGAATGCGATGTTGTTGGACACAGGATAGCTTTGTGATGGTTAATGCGCCTGATGGACGTCGCCACAAGTTAACTACTTCTGATGAACTCTTGACCATTATTAAAAAACATCCGAAAGTGGTTGCAGATGTAAGTGCATAAATTAACACTGTAAGCACACGTAAGACATAGCTCCAACTTGTCTTCATAAGATCATGTTCCCTGTGACTTTTTGTTCTTCTTGTGTTTTGTTTCAAGTGTTTGTTTTGTTTGAACAATATGCTAAAATTTTGTATACCACTTGGATTTACATACATACATACATACATACATATTGTCACGCCTTTATCCCCGAAGGGGTAGGCAGAGGCATATTTAACGCCCACGTTTCACCGTATGCATTTCTGTCCCACGTAACAGGTGGTGAGCCCTTTGCCGTGTTGAAATGGACAGGCGCAGGCTGCATCGACCTGCTGTTGAAATTTTTTAAGCCGCCCATAGGGCCTCCAACTTAGCTTAACGACTGCCATTTTATTGGCAACCGGGACCAACGGCTTAACGTGCCTTCCGAAGCACAGAACTGGGGTGGGTTTAAAGGGTCGAATAAATTTAATAAAATGTGTCTATTTAAGATGTTAAATTAGGAAGAAATTTTGAACCCGTTGCCTTTTTAGTGAGGTGGTAACAAAAAGGCTAAAAGGTCTTATGTGCTAGACACTAATTAGCACGACCAATTAAAGTCCTGGTAGTCTCGGACTGCTTGCCACTTGGATTTATTTAGGTATATTTGCAGATATTTTGATAGTGTACCTACTGAATACGATTTCTAACTTCATCAAAAAACCGTGACATAATTGACACTGACAGATTGTCATTAGGGTCATAACACACTCAGTGCGATGGCCAACTTGCGCGCTTGCCATAGAGGTATTATTCGAATATTTGTCTCTGTGGTTGCTTTAAGTTGTCTACTTAGAGTCATAGTTCTTTCTTATTCAGTGGGTGAGTATTAGTTTATTATAATATTTTGTTAGTGTGTGTTTGCTGGTGGGTGGTGCAGAGATTACGAAGAAGCTACTTCTACATTGCATAGGACAGGTATATTCTAGTATTCTATTATTTATATTTATTGCTATTTATATATCTAAGTATTTTAAATTATATTAAGTTTTTCATTTTACTATTATGAGTGAGGACAATTTGTCATTTCACTCTGCGTATGATGGTGACTCTTTGTCTGAGAATGACAGTTATGGCTCTGTAATAAGTACATTGGGTGATCAACTCCTCAGGTGTTTTGAGACGGAAATGGGCCGATCGCTAAATGTTTGTCATATAAATGCAGAAAGCGTGCCTTATCATTACAGTGACCTCCTTGATACGTTTACCGATTCCCAGGCGCATGCTGTCCTGATTTCTGAAAGCTTTCTGAAACCTAATCTTCTTTCTACTTATTATGCTCTTCCAGGTTTTATTTTAGTACGAAATGACAGAGAGGGTAAGGGGAGGGGTGGGGTTGCGATATATCTCCGCAGTGACTTTCCTTATTAAGTTGTAGCCACATCACCCCCACAGTACTCTGCTAGTGCGGAGTTTCTCTTCCTTGAGGTGTGGGTTAAGGGCGTCAAGGTCCTTTTAGGAGTTGTTTACTGTCCCCAACTGTTGACTACTTCACCGATTTGGAATCTGTTTTAGAATCTTTGGGGTCTGACTATGAGCATCATATCATCATGGGTGACTTTAACACCAATCTCCTCATTCCTAGCTCTTCGCGTGCTATCAGGTTGCAGCACATAGTCGAGTCTGCTTGTCTTCATGTGTTACCGTTACAGGCTACACATCACAATGTGGATGTACCTGATACATGGATTGATCTTATTCTAACCTCTTCCCTTTCTCTAGTTCACTCTCACGGACAACTTTTGGCTCCAGCTTTCTCTCGGCATGATTTGATTTATTATGTCCAATACTCTCAATCCTCTAAAATTTAAACCTAAAGCTCTGCACATGCGTTGTTTTGGGAAGATAGATGTTAATTTACTTTGTAACGAGGCTGCTGGGATTGACTGGGAGTCATTGATGGAGGCTAAAACTATCGATGAAAAGCTTCTAGAGTTTAACAAAGCTGTCGTTGGTCTGTATGATACGCATGCCCCCTATAAGAAGGTTAAATTTAAACATCCTCCGGCACCTTGAATTACGGATAAGGTCCGCCGTGCAATGACATGCAGAGACCGAGCATTTCGTAAATTTAAAAATAATAGATCGGATGTAAACTGGGGTCTATACAAGACTGCTAGGAATCGGTGTATTCAGGTGATACGAAACAATAAACGCCGACACATTTTTGACAGTATTTCCACATCTTCACCTGCTGATATGTGGAGATTTCTGGGTTCGCTGGGAATTGGTAGGACTGGGCGGACGGAGTTTCCTGGGACCTTTGAGTTGGATGCTTTAAATATACATTTCTCCACCTCACATGTCATGGCAGACCAACTCAAACGTCAAACAGTGGACTCTCTAGCGGTTCTGCCTGTTTCCAGATATGATCCGTTTAAATTTTCTCCAGTTTCTGAGGATGAGATAAAAAAAACTATTATTTCGATAAAGTCTAAAGCAGTTGGCTGTGATAGCGTTACCCGCCGCATGATTACTACCATCCTAGAACAACTCCCAGACGAAGAATATATATTGTTTAAAAGTAGAGGGTAGAAGGAGTCAGGGTAGGCCGAGACTTACATATGAAAACCACGTGAGCAGATTGCTCAAAAACGAAAAGGTCAAAAGTACTCGAATACCCAGACGTGCGTGTTTGAAGCGATTGATGAATCTCGAAGAAGCGAATGAAGTATGTATGGATCGCGAAGCCTGGCGATCTGTCCTCTCTGACTACCCCCTCAGGGATACAGCGTGAAGATAGTTAGTTAGTTTAGTAAATTTGTACTAAAATAACAGTACAATGGGCGGCCTTATCGCTTAAAGCAATTTCTGCCAGGCAACCTTTGGATGTAATAAATATGATGGTAGAAACTAACTGGTAGTTGTTGGCGTCAAGTTAATGTAATAATTATATACCTTAAATAAATTATTAAGCAAATTACATAAATACAAATCATAAAATTTTATATAAAACACATACAAGAATTATGTACAAATAGACATACAAATATTTTATATGTACCTAAGTAATTTATAATATTATAACTTAATTGTTTAGTAGATAATAGTTTTTAACATATTATTATTATTATTTTTTCATCTTTATTTTTTAACGAGAGTTTGATCACAAAGTGAATATGTCACCCTCATAGGGGCTGATACACTATTTATATGATACAAATCTATTTATCTACGCTTAATACATAAGTTAACTAACTTATATAATATTTTTGCAGACAAGCTTAAAGGGCTCCCAAGAATATTATTACATTCACCTAGTTTATGTACATCAATATTATGTTCATAATAAATACTAACTCTCTCAGCTTCGTTCCGGACACATTCCACTAAAATATGATACACGTCTTCTGGGATATCGCACTCATCACAGTTTTCTGATGGGACTTTGCCCATCATCGCAGCAAACTTATTCAGTGGCATGTGTCCTGATCTCAGTCTGAAACTAGTTACTAATTCTTGTCTACCCATATCGGCACCGTCGAACCACGGTCCCAAAGCTACAGTCGGCTGAATAGTTTTGAACCAAATACCTTTCTCACGTGATCTTTCGTCAAAGTATTCTTGCCACATAGTACGACTTTTTGATTTTACTACGCATAGAACATATGTCAAGGAAGGCAGACATGAGACAGCTACGCCATCTATGGCTGCCTCCCTCGCCAGACCATCCACTTTCTCATTCTCTTCAATGCCGACATGGGCTGGCAACCATTGTAGAATAACATTTTTACCATGTTTCCTTAAGCTATGCAAGGATTTTATTACACTGTAGGCAATCGGGATACCCCTAGATCTAGAGATACAACGAAACAAGTGTTGGAATGCGCTCTTTGAATCAGTTGGCATGCACAGAATCTGTATATGAAATAGCTTTTGCAATTGCAATCAACTCAATGTACATTATACTAAGTTCAAAGTTGATCTTAAATTTTGCAGCGTTATTAGTTTGGGGGTCGAAAAATGAGGCACCGGCACTGGTTTGATCTTTAGATCCGTCTGTATATAAACTATAAAAGTTATTGTATTTGTTCTTAAAAACAGAAAGACTGTTGGCCCGTAGTTCAGTAATATTATACGACCTTTTTGACTGTACCACCCCAGTAATCTCAAATTTTATAGCCTCGAAAAGGTTTACATTACTCATCCATGTGTAGAGTGTGTATCTTTCTAGCTGCTCACTTAAATGCATAGGGCTACCGTTGAATTCATTCCAAACCAAGACTAACAGCGGTTTCTTTTTAAGTCTCCAATATTCTGTCTGACATACACTCCGACAGAGACAGGTGACTACCTGCAATGTTACTCCACAATTAAAAGATTTAAGTTTCAACAAAAAATTGCCAGCTAAGTAATATCTACGATTATGTAACGGTGGAAGATGTAGTTCGCATTCCATCACGTGAATAAGGGGTACTTTTAATGAAGCCTCCAATTACTCTCATACTTTGATTTTGGACTAATTCTAATTTTTTAAGGTTTGTTTGAGCGCTGTTGTCATACAGGAAGCAGGCGTAGTCTATTCTGCTGCGTATTATAGCTATATACAGACGTCGCAAGAGAGACGGATGCATACCCCACCCTGGTCCAGCTAAAATTTTGAATACGTTTAAAAAAATCTCGAACACTTTTCCTTTACTTCGTTGGTATGTCTAGTCCACCTAAGGGATCTGTCCAACCAAACACCTAAATATTTGATATTATTAACGATTTCTAAGTATTTGTTATCAATTTTGAGATTGATTTTTGTGCGATTTCTTTCTGTTAGCACCTGCTCTAAAGATACAGATCTTGCTTTTATCTGGCGAAATAGACAACCCATTTTTGTTAACTAGACCATTGAATATATCCAAAGCCATTTGTAGCTCCTGTTTAGCCTCCAATATAGTATTACACGAAACGTACAGTACAAAATCATCCGCGAACTGTTCAATATATACATTTTTTATCGAGTTGCAAATATCTATTGTGGCTATATTAAATAATATAGGTGATAAAGGATCACCTTGTGCTAGCCCATGATAAGTTTTTCTAGTTAGGTACGTGTCATCAATTCGGATTCTCAAGTTTCTCTCTTTTAAGAAACACCACAAATAAGAGCACAATTTACTACCCACTCCTAATCTATCCATTGTACGTAATAAACTATGCAAATCTACATTATTATAGGCGTTGTCTAGATCTATGAAACAGCTGACCGTAATTAGATTTTTTGTAAAACCTGTTTGTATTCTGCCCGTTAAGTTAACTAGGTTGTTAAGTGTAGACCGACATTTTCTAAACCCTGTAGTGTTTGGCGAAAGGCAATTATTCTTTTCTATATACCACTCTAGTCTGTTGAATAGAAGGTTATGAAATATTTTTGCTAGACACGAAATCATAGAAATAGGCCTAAGTGAAGAAACTAAACCTGGATCGCGTCCAGGTTTAGGGATCGGCATCACCAGAATATCGCGCCATTGCCAAGGTATAAAAGAAAAGGTGTAAAAGTTGTTCAATAGATTTAAAAGCAGGTTTCTTTCATTTGTAGGTAAATGTTTTATCATAGTATAAGATATATAATCGCAGCCGGGTGCTGTATCTTTAGATTTAATACAATTCTCGAGTTCTTGTATACTGATTTGCTCCTCCATCGTGGTGTTGACAGACGTAAAGAGAGGCGGGGCACATGGCACGTAGTCCGGTGCTAAAGAGCGTAGTAGCATGCTAGCCTTATGTTGATCAATATAAGATTGGGACCTGTAACCTTTGATCCACCTCATTTTATGCCAAAGTTCGCCATGACTTGTAGATTGACTGAGAGCCGTACAAAATCCACGCCATGAGCTTTTTTTAGCAGCTCGAATCTTATGTTGGGCTTCGCGTATCTTATTTTTAAGTATGTTTAAGTTATCAGGAATGGGGTTGCGACGAAATCTTGTTAGTGCTACAACGTTCTGCTACAACCTTAGAAAGCTTTTCAGACCAATATGCCTTAGGTTGAAACTTGCTACTGGGATCTTGACAAACTTTAGAATAAGGTATATGAGCATCCGCTGCAAAATTTATGTGTTCGGTGAATTTATCGTAAGCCTGTTGTAGATCCCCAGGTAAAAAAAAAATTCAAATAAATGATCAAGTGTGTCCGAGTAAGATTTCCAATCCGCTTTTTTTAAATTTCTTTTTGATATCGATCGCGTGCAAGATATTGATTCAGTACTTAATTTAATAATGCAGTGATCACTACCAAACGTTTCCGCTAGTACTTGCCATTTGAATCCTAAGCCTATATCTGAAGTGGCTATAGAAATATCAGGTGCCGATTGTTGTAGTACCCCTTCAACCAGTTTAATACGGGTTAATTGACCGCTGTTTAATGTAACTAAATTGTTATCTAATAGTGTATCAAATATTTGGTAACCCCTTCTATTTAGTCTATTGGACCAGTTAGTGTGGTGTCCGTTGAAATCCCCGAGAAATAGAGTTTTTCTATTACCAATAGAGAATAATTGCTCCCAATCGGACTGGCTAGTCGGTAGTAAACAGATGGTGCACAATAGACAGACACAATATTTTCTATTTGAGTGCAATTATATAACTTAATGTGGATAGTTTCTATACCTCTATTATTTAAAGTAAAATTACACCTTACCGACTTAATTGATTTATGTGTGAGTATTGCGACCCCGCCGTAACGGTCGTCCCTGTCTTCGCGGTAAATATTATAGTTAGAAATTCTTAAAGGGGTGTCTGGTACTAGCCAAGTTTCACTCAACACTGCAATGTGAACCTTCTCCTGTGCTAAGAAATTGTCAAATTCAACCAATTTAGGTTTAATACTCTGCGCATTCCATTGTATTATATTCAACTTTACAATTTTATGTCTGCTATCCATTATTTGAAAAATAGCTAAAGATTAAATTAAGTAAAGGCCAATCTGTCATAATATCTTCACTCATAATTGACATGAACCATTCAACGCTTATTTTAACAGCTTCCTTAATTTTATTAAAAATTGTACTCTCTCTTAAAAATATGACTTCTTGTAATCTAATCAAAAGTTCACTAAATTTTATGTCTTTTTTTTGTTTGGTTTTAGGTTGTGTTGTTTCTTTTTCTTTGTGCCATACGACGCCTTCCCACTCATTTGCGCTAGGAGGTTGCCTTTTACGAGTTGTATTCTTCTTGGGAAGTTCTATCGCTTTGGTCTTCGTCACGCTAGCATATGTATTAAGACCGACATTTTGAATTGTAGACATTGACTCTGTATCTTGACAGGGAGAACCTATAGTCTCGTCACAGGTGTTTTCAACCTGGGGTGTAGGGTCACGGCTAGCCGGGACGTAAATTGTCAGCGCTCTGCGGTAGTTGCAGTTAAACTCAGCCATAAGTTCCCGTATTCTTTTTTCTTTTATAAAATTTGGGCATTTTTTTGATAGTGATATGTGGTTTCCTTACACACACACAGTCACAGTTTGCGTGGTTTTGTCCACACTTTGGGCATATTATTTTGGAACTTGGACATTTTTTAAGCATGTGACCAAATTTCCAACAGCGAGAACATTGTGTAACGGGAAATACATAAGAATCAACTTTAAGACGTATATCATGTGTGTATATATAGGCGGGAATAAAGGTGCCCTTGAAACATAAACGTACGGTCTCACTCGGAAGCCAATCACCGGATTCAAAATCTTTACGAAGTAAACGTTTTACCGATATGAGCTCAGCTGGCTCAGAGCATCGTATATTTTCCATAATTGATTCATCGGACATATCTATATCCACATTTCTGATAACACCATATGAGAAATTAATATCCATTGCTCTTTGCGTACGCCATCCTAACTCTTTAAGTTTCTCACAATTTTCGAGTTTTTTAACACTAATTTCGTTCGTAAAATCAAGCCTTACTTTAAACGATGATATATATTTTACCCGCAAAATATCTTTTATACCCCAGTCATTAAACAAGCGCGCTAATGAAAACTGTTTTGGTAATTTCTCCTTGCTAGCTATATATATTTCCATATTCGATTCCTTTTGTTTCTTACTCCTTCCTATAACTGATGTCCACTCATCTTCGTTTTCCTCCCTCATCCTTTTTGATAGTCCAATACGTTGGCCCCGTGAATTATTTATTATACATTCGTTATTCGACTGATTTGGTTGACCTTCGTCCACTTCAATTATATTATTACTATCTTGATCTTCATCGTCTTCAGGTGTGTCTTCAAAAATATCCCTTACGTCCATTAGCCGTAAGGTATATAATCCATTCAACGAGTCGACCTGCCCGACAACCGGGCAGGTAAACAACTATTGTTCTCGGATTCAATACAATACCGATACCAAGTTTACACAAATAAACTACTAGTATAGTACGTGTCACTCGCACGAAGTCAATAAACACACTGTTTTTAACAGTTGATATGAAGTTTTGCAAAGTCTCAGCTTGTCTTATAGCCAACGGTAATTTATTCCACAAGTGAACTGCTGTAACGCTAAACCATCTATCAAAGAAATTTGTGAAAAGTGGTGGCATTTTTAATTCTAAGCTTTCCGATGACCTCAAACATCTGTCATGTATTATGTAGGAACTTAAAATGTTCTTTTAAATAGGAAAGTGTAGATGGGTTAATCAAAATATTATACAACAAGGATAGAATATGAGGATTCCAGCGAAATCGTTTAGGTAACAACTTGAGCTGTATACGAAACTGTGAAACGTGATCATAGTTGCGCAAGCCAAATATGAATCGTATGCAGTCATTTTGGAGACGCTCAAGTTTCTCGAATTGGTTTTCGGCGAGATTTAAGTAGCTGACATCTGCATAATCAAGGATTGGAAGAAGCAGGGAGCTTGCAAGCGCAATTTTTGTGGTTGTGGGAAGGAAACGCTGCAGTCAGTCTCCTTATGGAACCTGTGGAAGCAAACATCTTCCTACTTACCTCCTGGAGTTATGGACCCCATAATAAATTGGAATCCAGAAATATGCCTAGATTCCTTACCTTATCGCTAACAGGAATCGTTGTACCATTGAAAACAAAAGGTGGAATCTGCGGCCAATTTATTATCGATGTTGTTTTTGGACTGCCAATTATTATGACCTGCGTTTTAGAAGGATTGACTTGTAGCTTATATGATCTACTCCATGATGATATTTTTGACAAATCCTCATTTATGGTATCCACCGCCTCCGATAGCTGCTTCAGGGGTGCCTGTGTGTAAATTTGGAGATCGTCTGCGTAAAGGTGGTAGGAAGAAGTAAGTTGTTTTGAGATAGTATTTATAAAAATTGCGAAGAGGAGGAGGTAAAATAAGTTTTATCTTATAAGTGG
The DNA here is from genome assembly GCA_948477245.1 of Thumatha senex. Lineage (NCBI taxonomy): Eukaryota > Metazoa > Arthropoda > Insecta > Lepidoptera > Erebidae > Thumatha > Thumatha senex. The sequence goes on from OX419748.1 coordinate 18,893,245, forward strand.
CAGAATCTCATCTATAAGTAAGCGCGCTCTAGGGTCAAAGCGGCACAGGATATTTCCTGATATAAGTGCCACTGTATAAAAGACTCTGAAGGCAATCTGCTAAGCGAAGACCTCGCGGTAAAGGAGAGACGGCGCTCGTATTTCCACGTGCTGCATAATAAGAAACACAAAGAGGTGCAGCCTCCGGACCTTCCTCCGAATCAGGCTAGCCACTGAAAACGCCTGGAAAAGTCCAGACTGCGCTAGCCGCATGAGGAATCGGAAAGGAAGGCTGGAATGGAAGCTGAGTATTATTACTCCAGTCTTCAAAGGTAAGGGGTCAGTGCAGGAGTGTGGGAGCTACCGTGGTACAAAGGTTATGTTCTACACCATGAGAATCTTTGAGAGGATTATTGACTTTCGGATCCGGCAGGAGTTCCAGAGGCTTATATTGACATTACTTATCTCATTTATAATTAATGTATAACATTTATGTTAATGTAGAATTTACTAACTTTTATAAGTTTTCTTGTTGATTATTGCTCATTTTATTACATACATACATACATATTGTCACGCCTTTATCCCCGAAGGGGTAGGCAGAGGCATATTAAACGCCCACACTTCACCGTACGCATCTTTGTCCCACGTAACAGGTGGTGAGACCATTGCCGTGTTGAAATGGACAGGCGCAGGCTGTGGCACCTGCTGTTGAAATTTTTTAAGCCGCCCATAAGGCCTTCAACTTGGCTTGACGACTGCCATTTTATTGACAACCGGGACCAACGGCTTAACGTGCCTTCCGAAGCACGGAACTGGGGTGAGTCTCTAGGGCCGAATTAATTTAATAAAATGTGTCTATTTTAGATGTTAAATTTCATTTTATTATTACAATTAAAGAAATAATGACATGATTTTTCAAACATATTTCATTTATGAAAACCTTTTAGAAAAGCAAATAGTTTAATACGTCGGATATATAATACGTCGGAGATGCAGAGAGATTTCTTTTTGAAATATCGTCAGCATCCGCCATATTTAGTTATTGCACGTGGTTAGACAGAATCAGTGCGCACACCCGGCGCGGTCGAGCTCTAGATGTCAAATGCGTCGCTTCGCTAACACACTGATCTCACATTGGCATTTGACAGATGTCAAATGTAACATGCGACGTCCATAGACAACCTTGACTCGAGCTACTGACTCAAGGATAGCTGTGATTGGATGATGGAATTGTGTACCTCAAGCTTAAGTAGATTGCGCTACTAGTACAAATTACTTCACTGCTCCGACAAATACATTTGTAAATATGTATTACACAATCGGAAAACTAACTATTAGACTTTAATATAAATGCAATTATCATTACTTACTTCGAATCAATACACATTTTTTCCATACAATCGTGCAAACAAATATAGCCTGAATCGATAGAAACATAATTTTCCTGGAATAATAGTTCATTATGTTATGTTCGTTGAAGCCGTATAAATGTACACGAATAAACGTGTAATGTCCCAGAACAGTTAACTGAACACTTTAATTTCACTTGAACAATAATATATTATGATTTTTCATGGAATTCATGAAATTTAATAACTTTCTTCGTTCTTTCATACTCTCCCAGAAGTCCTTTTGCTCAGTCGCGCTCGACGAAGACACTGGTACGTAAGGGGCCACCAGGAAAACCTTCGTCAAACCGAGCTTTAAACGGATCCAGAGGACTCTAGGACTAACCAGTTTATACTCATACATACCGGAGACCAATCGCGAGAACAACAAAGTCCCAACCCCCCGACTGCCATGCTCGCTCTCTGGAACTCCTGACCAAGGCGCGAGCATCCCACCCGGGAGCTCCAAGACTTCGCTGCTCTTGCGCTTGGTCTCTGTCAAGAACATTAAATAAAAGTTAAATAAAAAAATATAAAAGAATTTAATTTAATTTACTAAATTTTTATCATATTAGCTACCTAGTCCTAGCAGGTTATTGGTGTTTTACAAATGAACCTGTATTTAAATGGAGTGGATCCTATGGTCTTAAGGTGAATCCTCTGAAAACTCAAGTTGCGATCTTGGGTAATTCTAGAATCCGTTCAAAAATTGAGGTATCCCCCCGATTATTTTTGACAACAATATAATTCCAATCAGTGGTAAAGTTAAGATTCTGGGGGTATATTATAATATGGATTTAACATTATCCTGGGAGTCACAGCTTCAAGAAGTAGGTCGTAAGATGTTTGCAAAACTATAAAACCTTCTTCCCATGACCACCAAAATTGCGCATGCAAACACTTTAGTGTTGCCCATACTAGATTATGCAGATGTCAGCTATTTTGATCTCGCCGAATACCAACTAGACAAACTTGAGCGCCTTCAAAATGTCTGCATAAGGTTTGTATATAGCTTACGCAAATATGACCACTTTTCACAGCTCAGAACACAGCTTTTATGGTTGTCAATACGAATTCGCCGGAATGCTCATGTTCTTTCACAACTATATAGTACATTATTTAACACTTCCACTCCTTCCAATCTTAAGGAACGATTCGTATTCCTTCAAGATATGCATTCGAGGAGCCTGAGGTCGTTAGAAAACTTGAGACTAAGGATGCCGTCTCACTCGCAAGGATTTTAAAAGCTATTTTCCCCCTTACCACCCCTTCCCACCAATAGTAAAATTAATAATTGACGGGATTAAATAGGTACCACTGTGTTTGAATTCATCACAGACGAAGCCACGAGGTTCAGTTTGTAATATTACTATTACTATAGTAATATTACTGTTAAAAATATTACTCGTATAAAGCTGAAGAATTTGTTTTATGGTTGAACATGCTAATCTAAGGAACTACTAATACCAATTGTTTTTTTTTTGTGGGTAGCACATTTATCGAAGAAGGCTATAGGCGATCTATAATCACATTACAACCCAGGAGAGCGAAGCACTAATCATAAATATCAACGAATCGGGCAAATTTTCATACATTAAAGTATAATCTATACTAATATTATAAAGATGAAGAGTTTGTTTGTTTGTTTGGTAAACGCGCTAATCTCTGGGACTACAAGTTCGATTTACAAAATTCTTTTTGTGTTGAATAGTTCATTTATCGAGGAAGGCTATAGGCTATATAGCATCACGCTACAACCAATAGGTGCGGAACAGCAATGATAAATGTGGCAAAATCGGGGACAAAATATTCCTTTTGATAGCTTCCGTTGCTAACGCTGTTTAACGATTAAAGTTACGCAAAAACTATGTTTTACATAATTATTCCCCTTTAAAAGTTATAAAATAAACTCCGTGACAGCAAATGCCTATCTTTTAAGGTTAACTTATTATAATCATTTTATAGTGAAAAAATGTTCTTAAGATGACAAGTGAAAAGTATGGCCGATGATTTGCGATTTACGCATGCGCAGTAATAAACGACGGGATTGAATGGGCGCGACGGGAATAAAGGCGTGACTAATAAAAGTCTATATCATCACGCTACTACCCTGAGGAGCGGAGCAGTAATCAACAAATCGGGCAAATATTCATACATTATTGTAAAAGTAATAAACGACGGTATTGAATAGGAGTGACGGGAATAAAGGCGTGACTGATAAACTGACGGGAGTTCTAAGTTTGTCACGGGCGAACCCGCGCGGGTCAGCTAGTATACATATGACCTTAAAAATGAGATACATTACTAAAATATATTATTAAAAGGAGTTCCTTTAGGCAAGGTTGCAAAGATACTGGCAGCGTTTCCCCTTGACTAATTCACTGTCCGAGGTAGCTGCCAGCTCTTCGTTCTCCTGTGATGTCGACTAACCTCTTTGATATTTCCTTAAAAAGTCTTATAGCGCTAGGACTTCACGGACCAAGGGGGTCTCGATACCGAATGGTACAAAATCATATTCGGAGCCTAGACCACTGTATTTGCATACTTTTGCTTTTTCAGCAGCTTCACAAGCCGCACCAGCTCTGTTGTTTGTTCCATGTAGATGGGAAGGGGCCAGTGTGTCTGAACAGGTTGCTTCCCATACTAGCACCCGGCCCATCTTCATCATCACATCAGGTTGCGATTCAGAGCGTGTCAGGCTCAAGAAATGTTCCTGTATTTGAAGAAGGGTACGCGTGAAGCCAGTAGCCGGATATGTCAGAGTCATGCGCACCCGCGGTCAAAAGCCTAGCACGCGCCGAACCTGTACTACAGCAAAAGATTGTCATAAGTCAATTTGCAGTTTATGTTGTCCCAGCTCCCCTGTGAATTTGGAGAAATTGGAAAATTTTAACTGGGTTTGCAATTAAGATAGCGTTTCTAGCTTCTTCCAAGCCAGCAATCTCAAAGTTTGAAGTATAATTAATATACGACGAGAATAAATCGTAACGGTGAAAAGAGTATTTTAAATCCTGAGTGCAGTGCAAGATTGTAAATAGAAATCTGAGCACATACTCGTATAAAACATTTCTATGCCTATTAATGCTCATATTGTTCTAGTGACTGTTATAGGAGTGGACTTTAATGACCCTTTGCTGAACAACAAATACTTCGACGCGGTGGAGTTACTCTGCAACAACTTTATTGAGCGGTTCATGAAGTTCTGGCTGCACAGTTCTTACATCTTCCGTTTTAGTCTCCTCAAGAAGCAACAAGATGACGCCCTCCAAATTGTGCACAAAGTATCTGATACGGTGAGAAAAGTTTGTAATTGGCTTATATATATTTTTCACAAGGTTAGATGCAAGAAGAGTCCCGATTATTGTTTCATCTAATAGTAAAAGGTTTGGTGGGGTTAGATTCTAAAATTATTGGCGGTGTTCCTTAATATTCTATTATTTGGTATATAAGCGGTGTATTAGTATCTCAGGGAAGAAAACGAACTGCAAGTACAAGCTGGTCTATAGATACGATCGATGCTGAAAATAATATCTCTGAAAAACACTCTGATATAAGATAGGCATAGTAACCTTTGACGTTTGTAAACACCTAAACACCTGAGCTTTTGTTAAAGATTGTTATTTTGGCATTTGTTGTATTTTTGGCAGTAGGGTGAAAGGTCTAAAGACTAAACCTGAACTGCAGCAAGTATGTTTAAGCCTTGGAGATCTTGAACCCTGGATCAATAATTTAGAAGGCTCTATGTTATTTTAAAACTTTCGCGTTGCATACTCATGTTGTATATACTACTCGGGACTTCACGCAAAACAAAATTTTACTTACATTCACCAACGTTTCGAACGTAAAAACGTCGGTGAATGTAAGTAAAGTAATTATAATAAAAGTAATTTAGTTTCACGTTAAGTCCTGAGTAGTATATAAAACATTATAAGGCTCTAATAAAATTATGTGAATTTATTGAACAGTTTACTATAAGCTGTAAACGATAATGTGTAGGTCATTATTATAGTATGATAATGACGCGTAAGGCCTTGGCTAATCAGCAAGAGACAAGGCTCATATTAACGTTGAAAGAGTTACAGAGAGAAATGCGATAAACTGAACAAGCAAAGGGACGAAAATGAGTTGGAACTGCTTGGTATTTTAAGCAAGAACGGAGAACTCAAGAAAGCACTGGCACTTTTGCATTCACTGTATACTGATACCTTACAGGATTGGGATAGACTACAAGTTATAGTTGACAGTTTTGACTCATGTAGCGATAGACTTTGAACCAAATTTAAGTACTATAGGGGGAGCTACAACGATCAGATATCAAAATATCACAACTAGAAGCTGAGAAACAGAGCACCGTGGTTCATTCTAATCAGTTTTTGGCAAAGTTTCAAAAATTATACATATATATAAGTTTTTTTATAAATAGTATGTCACTTAATAAACAGAGATTGCAACTGATTGAACGGGTGAATATGTATAGGTTAGAACTGGATACTGTCGCACTCAGGTTGATCGGCTTCAAGACTCTTTAAAATCAATCTATACTAATATTATAAAAAGGAAAACTTTGTTTGTTTGTTTGTAATGAATAGGCTCAAAAACTACTGGACCGATTTTAATTTCATTCACCATTTGAAAGCTACATTATCCACGAGTAACATAGGCTATATATTATTTAAAAAAAATATGATTCCGAAAGATATTTGGGGTTTTCGGACACAAGTTGTAAAAAATCAACAAGAAAAGGTACTTATTTTGCATACGCTGCCTAAACTATAAAAGATAGATCCATAAAATGTTCTAATGAATTGTAGATCTTATAAATATCTACAAAAAAGTCCGCGACACACTATACCTATCTATGTCGAGTGAGGCACAACAACCATTTTTTTATTTAAAAATCTTGAACTTTTTCGGACTACATTTAAACGCGTTTATTTTACTCATGCTATTTATACTTATCAAAATAAATTATTTCATCACTAAGTACAGTTTATGTAGATAATATTTGGTCTTTGAATTATTAAAATTGGACGTTTCGGCCCGTTGCGAAGTGGGCGTCACCAAGGCGGGAGGGGAGTTTAGATCTATGAGTAGGTACCCACGCGGCTCAGACGCGTGTTCGGCTTGGCTTCCTACTATACTGAATACGGGAACAATGAGGACGAATTTAAGGGTAATAAAAATTTATTCCACGCATGCGGAGCTGCGGACAACAGCTAGTAACATATAAATATGAAACGGCAGAGAAACAGAATAGGGAACAGGTGTTAGCCACGGGTAAATTAGTAAATTCATGTCATTGTCAAAATGACCAATTGATATCCGCAGGCTATGTTCCCTCCTTAGCCTTGAATTCTAAATAAAAAATATGCAGTGATTGAATTGGTGAGCAAACAAGTTCTTTTTCAATCCTGAATAAAAATATAGGCAGTAGTACCTTGCACAGTAATATATCACTGCAGCCACATTCAATAACATCTGGTGATAAAATCACTTTATCACCAGTTAAAACTGTGTGCACTGTGGATAATAGTACAACAAGTTTTTTTTTTATTTTTTTTTTTCGCGGGGAATGCATTTGCGCACCGTCATCTCTGCTGCGGGGCAGCAGGGACGGTGTGAGAGAGGGCCGGCCCGTGAGAGAGGGCCGTCCTACCCACTAAACCCCGCGGTGTTCCGCCTCACCTTAAAATCTACTCGCAGGGTAGGCCTGAGGCGCCCCAGAACGGAGGGTCCGTCTCGGGGAGGTCGATAAGCGACCACCCCGGAGCTCCCTAAGGAGCTGAAGAACTAGCCCGCACCTCCACCGCTCTCGAGCACCCCTCTGTAAGCAGAGGAGGTGAGAGCGGCCGGTACGGGAGTGCGCAAAAAGTGGGCACAGAAAGGGTGTCCGTCGCCAAGTGGTCAGTTGGGCGGGGTCCCCCGACCTTCCGCCCACAGCCAGACACTATTCGGGGGCGCGCATGTATTGAGCACGACGACGCCCCTGAACCGGACGGCGGGGTGGGAGCGTCTGTCCAGTACGCTCCCGCACCCGCAACTCCTCACGTTTCACCGCCGTCACCTCAGAAGCAAACGAGGCGACGGCGGCCCAACACTGTTGGCTGCCGACCATGGCTTGCACCACAGCCGGCAGCGACAAATTTACACCGACAAGGACCGTACGCGGCCCGTCCCACGCCGGGCACACGGCGAGTGTGTGCTCCGCCGTATAGTATAATAAGTTCAAGCAGTACTTGCGAGGTATCTGTAATGGAAAAGTTACAAATAATAAGTAATGAAAAGACCATAGTGTATTACGATGAAATAGGTAAAAATTTTGGCCATCATTTATCACAATAAATAAATTAACCGTTTATTCGACACGCACAAAATCAAATACTGGTATAAATAAAATTTGACAATTATCGCTACACTGTCCGTGCCCGAAAAGGCGCCATCTCAGCTCAAGCTGCACTAACTATCAACAATAATCCTTAATCTAAAAAAACTTGTTCCATAAAGTAACCTTAATCATAAACAGGAACGCAATTACAAATTAAAAAAGAAAAACAAAATAAAAATAGAGTTCCAAAAAATTAAAAACAAAAAAATTAACAGTGCTCTGCAAAAGAAAAGGCTGTATGAGCCCAGGTTCGTTGCCTGACAAGCTTAGGGCTAATCAGCGCTTATTATTCTAACTGCGCTCACCGAATCAACGCATAGTAAACGTAGTGATTACATGCCTTGCCCAGTGGCGTCGTTCGTCTACCCTCTATGGTCAGACTGCCCGCATAACATAAACAAAAATGGCGGGCAATGTTGGACATGACATGGTTCGATACAAACCCCAAAAATTTGATATTTACAAATAGAATTATAGAAATAAAATTTACAAAAAAAAGTAAAAATCAAATCCAAACCACAGATATAGAAGAGTAAGCAGATCAAACATTTGCGAAAAATAGCGTAGCCTATTTCACACATATAAACAGGTAGCTTAATCCAGGGTCGCATTCAGCTATCATTTAATAAATAACCGTGTTGATAGGTTATTAGTAATAAAATGAGTCGGCAATAAAGGAGTTTCAAATCATACCAACAAGATGCTTTTTGACACATTATGACATAGATTTCGGAACCCGATTATAAACAGCAATTTAATAAATAAATATTGAGGGACACTTGTGCTATGGAATCGCGACAACTTATAAACATACTTATATATTTATAAATACATAAATATTATACATAAGAACACCCAACCTCCAAAATAAATATTCGTGGATCACACAACTATTTGTTCTGACCCGGGTATCGATCCCGCAATCGCATACACCACCACTTACGCCACCGTGATAGACGATAATCGATGCAGTGAATCGCGGCATAGGTATTAGTAGGTATATACAAAGTTGACCATTTGTAAACCTCCAGCAAAATGTCAAGACCAGGTAGCTAACGCATAATCAATTACGATAAAGTTATTCCATTCTTGTAATTTTAGGGTAGATACCTACTGCTTGAATTATAATACTATGCACCTCGTGAAAATCACAGGCGATGGGGGTGGGCCGGTGCTAGCTCCTTTGATCTTGACCTTTCCAACCGCATTAATGCGCACACGTACTTTGTCCATTGAGACATGCTATACTTGACGAAGAAGAGACCTAGGACTCCTTTGAAGCAAACCCATGGCGCAGCTCGACAGTATAATGCTGACAGAACCTGCTCCGTAACAAATTGACAAAAATAAAAGACACGTCGGTGATTAGGACCTTAGCTATCTACTCCTGGCTATTTCCTGGTTTATAAGACATACGCAGTATTCGTGAGTGATGGGATGCCAAATAATCCTGCAGTTGTGGTTGATAACGATCACAAAAATATGACACATGCATGCCCATATTTCTTATTATCTTCGCCAGGAAATTCTTACATATAATTCTTACGAAGAAACTCTGTCTTTTGGTAGGCTTAAATAGGGACATACTGGTTAATACGCAGAGACCATTGAGAATTTTTGACCCTTGGGACTTATCTAATAGGAAATGGGACCCTCATTAAAACATATAGCTGTAGTTGGGAGAGGGAAGACTAACCGGTCAACAAAGAACACGATTTGTACTACACCGAAAGCACCTTTACCAAACAGAAATACTGTCTTATAGGGTCTAAGATAAGATACAATTTAAAACATTATTGTACAAAGTTATTTATTGTTAATTAATACAATAACCTTTTATTTTACAATTTTTAAGTTATTTATTGATTATATTATTGTAAACCTAAAACAAGATTTCCATAACATTTAGATACACTGAGTATTGAAATATAATATTTTGTGGCCTATGTACTAAATTCGACCCTGATTTCTTAAATTGCATTACAGTACAAAGTGTAAATAAATTAACAAAAAACTGTAGATGACGACAGCAACCAAACGATTTATGGAACAGATACTATGAACAGTTAGCAATAACCTTTTCAAGTGTTCACCAAGAAATTTCATAATTTTGGATACAAATCTTAGTGTAACAGTACGTAGTCGTAAGTGGTACATAAATTATCCATGAAAAGTTATTCCTGGTGATTTCTTGTTCACCACTCTATGTTTTGTTTGAATAATTGAACTGTTTACATGTTTTTTTACTACTTTTGTTACATTTTACAATAATTATATGTAATATTTTCACTTCGATACATAAATCTTTGATTCAAAGATGACAGCGACGGTTGACATTAGTAGAAAAATTGGCTACACGCTGGTTGCTGTCAAAGTGTGAGTTCGATGTAGCTACACAGAAATAATAAAGATAGCTTTATACAACAAATGGCAAGAGTGAAAAGAATAAAGTATTACACCATAAACAAAGGAATATGTTTGATCTGCTTACTCTTCTACATCTGTGATCCAAGCAAATCACAAAGTGATCATAATTCAACTGTCAACAGTAAGTACAACTTAAGTAGAGAGTTAAAACCATAACCTAGCACAATTCACAACATTCTAAAACCTGTTTTAAACCTGTTCTTCAGGGTTCTTGATGTCAACAACAACAACAACGCCTCACCCATTCTCATGTCAATATTATGAGAAACAAACATCTATACAACTATATTTTACTCAAAATGAATTGATTGATTTAAGAACACGTAAAGGTGGCGGCAGATCGTTCCATATGCGACTGGACGCAAACTCAAAACTACCTCTATATGCTGTGGTTCTATGGCGAGGTATTAGCATTGAATATGCAGAGGCTCGTGTTTCATGTGTATTTGAGTCCCTTGACCAAGATGACTTTTCGTATAGGTACTGAGGTCTATGTGTTGGTACCACACCAAATAGCAGAGTGGCAAGATGCAACTTTCTACGATCAGCCATCTTAAGCATATTGCCCTCATCAAGGTATGGAGTTACGTGTGTTCTGGGTGGAATTGTGAAACAAAATCTTGCGCAGGCATTCTGTACACGTTGTATGAGCCTTTCGGTTCGTTTTAGAATACAACTACCATACACAGTGTCAGCATAGTTGAGCTTGGACAATATAAGCGACTCACATAATAATGTTCTAATGCTGACACTAATTTATGGACGTACTCTATACAGCAGCTTTAAACGAAAAAAGCAGTTCCGTACTGCTTGCAAGACGCGTGTTTCAAAGTGCAGTTTCTCGTCAAAGACAACCCCGAGATTACACACCTCCGATACCTGTTCCACCCTAGCCCCATCAATATTAACTCCCAATGGCAATCGCCTCATCCGCTCGACCGTATGCCTTGTACCCACACAAATGAATTTAGATTTTCCAGGATTCAACACAAGTGAGTTCCTTTGAGACCATTCCGCTATAATACTCAAGTCTTCATTAATCTTGCTAACAGATTCCTCATAATCACAAAGTGGAAATGAATAATACAGCTGAAGATCATCGGCATAGAGGTGAAACCTGGAAAAAGCAATTGCCCCGGTCACATCAGCACTGTACAGAATGAAAAGCAATGGGCCGAGTATAGATCCCTGAGGAACGCCCCGTATGACTCGACGATGTGCAGAATAAACCATATAACCACTTTTGCAATCCTTAATCTGCACAAATTGCAAGCTATTACTAAGATAGCTATAGAACCACTTTACAACATCTGTGGAGCAACCATAGAAAGTAAGCTTAGATAGTAAAAGTGAAATATTAATACTATCAAATGCCCTGGAATAATCCAGTAATGTGAGTACTGTACCCATACCCTCATCACTAGCATGTAACATATTATCAATCACATCTAAAAGTGCTGTTGCCGTACTATGACCCTTCCGGAACCCTGACTGCATTGTTGGTAATATATTCAATTGCTCCAGAAAGACACTAAATTGGTTGCTTACAAGTCTTTCCAAGATCTTTGACAGGGAAGACAATAGACTCATGGGACGTAGATCCTTGGGACTCGCTGGATGTTGCACCTTCGGAATGGGCCTAACCTTAGCAGTCTTCCATGAGCTGGGAAAATTTGATGTTGCAATTGACGTGTTAATGATGTGTGTTATAACTGAAACAGTTTGCGGAAGTGTCATCAGTAGCATGTCAAGAGAGATCTCATCTGCACCCACGGCATTAGACTTAAGACTTTTTATGACCCTCCTCCCACTTTCTTCACTGACCAATTCTAGCTGAAATTTACTGCAGCTAAATCGATTGAACTCAACGTAGGAGAGGTCAGATTTAGCCACTTTGTCGTTGCCCTGTATATTTAAGAAATATTCCTGTATATACGAATATTTATTTCTATTTGAGTTTTGTAATAAGCCTGATTCTCTATCTCCATTGCAGCTCGTACCGTGTATTTGAGATCCTGATACAGTTCCTTATTAGTCTGCCGCTTGGTAGCTTTAGCTCTACGGCGACACTTATCCCTGAGGTGCATCATATCCCTGATAGTGTCCGTGATCCAAGGATAGCCCCTCTCTTTTAGGAGTAATCTCTTTGAGGGAGCATGTAAGTCAAACAGTTGAATAATGTATTTACTTAATGTTTGCACCATACAATCAACATCAATCAGATACTTAATGGACTCCCAGCTAATACTGTTAAGATCATGCTCAAACCTCTCAGCCAAAATGTCATGTAGTGGTCTATATATGATCCACTGCGGTTTAGGCTTTTTAACTTTAAAGTTGATCTTAGCAATAATCATAGCATGTCGACCAAGCTCTGGAATATGCTCCACCAATAAATATAAATAAATAAATAAGACTCATGCTTACCAAAAAAGACTCCATGAGCCGGGTCTTGCAATCCTCCCCATCCAACAAATTAATATTAAAGTTACCCACTAAAACTATTTTATCTGCTCCAGTGAATGATGAAACTGAATCAGTCATCGCATCTATAAATATGTTTGGGTTAAGCGTTGGCGGTCTGTAAGCAGTGCCAACTATGATAGACTGCGAGTTACGACTGAGTCTTAACCACATTTGCTCCACATAGCGGGTTTCCGGGTGTGTTTCGTTATGTACATTCAGACCGCGACGCACATAGAATCCGACCCCACCACCATCACCATCACATATGTAATTAGGACGAGGAATATATCTTAGCCTATAGTTGGGCACTCTAGGCGCCCGGTCTTGCTCGCCATCTTTGATCCACGTCTCGTTTATTGCCATAATGTCAACGGCGTGTCTCTCCATAGCCACTAAAAATCCCTCATGCCCAGTATTTAGTGACCCAGCATTAAATAATCCCACCTTCAAACTCTTCTGTCTTTGATCATACATATTTGCTTTGTTTTCTATTTATTCTACTATTACTTTCACCATTCATTTCACTATTCATATGACTCAATACCAGATTATCTTTACATACCATGCTGTAGAAGATCATTAATGCTATATGTGATAGACTCAAACAAATAACACACACCACTACCGTCAAGTCTTTATCGTCACATGTGAAAAGACTCACACACCCATTTAAACAATAGGTACAGCACACAAAGAGAGTAATCTGAGCCCTATAGGCATATACAACCACGACCAAATGTTCCTCTTTATATGTACAAACTATAATTGCATTTGTGTGAATAATTTTTGGGCAGATAGAGTAAGTAATTCTTATTTTAACACTTGAAGCAACCACAATACACGCCGTAAAGGACCAGATTACAGTTAACAAGGCAACAGTAGCATTATCATTATTGACATCAAAAACCCTTGCCAGTGTATTCATTAAGCACAAAACAAAGAGTTTACATAATAATTTAGCAAGTAAAATAATAATAATAATATTGCAATAAACCTACCAAGATCAGATTCCGAGTGGATGACGTACATTCGTTTACCCTCGGCCTGCCTCACGCAGATTCTTCCGTTTTTCGTCGAAGAATACTTCCAACCAAGACGACCTGCCGCCTGTCACACGCGATATAACAATATTTTGTTCCGTTTAGTGAGTCTCTCATTAAGAAAGAAGGGACGCGGAGGGGCCGAGAGCCCAAAGTCGGCGGTGGTGGCTCCACGGCGCACACGCGCTCTCTTCAGCAGCTCATCGCGCAGGCGACGACGCGCTAGGCGCACCACCAGACGTCGCGGCCTACCCTCCCCGCTGCCCCCACTCGTCTGGTCTACTCCACCAGCCGACCCCATCCGCCTTGCCGGTGGACCCACTCTCTCAGCAAATACTATGTATCTCGGTTCTATTTGTACTCCGAGTTTCCTTGTCATTACCTCAAAAAGATGCGCCGCGTTTTCACCCCCCTCCTCGGGTAGGTTAGTGACCTCAAGATCAGACGACAGCAGCTCCTGGTCCCGCTCATTAAGGTCCCACTTCAGCGCCTCTACAGCCTTTTGCAGGTCCTCAGTAGTAGGTTAAAGATCTAGAAGGTAAACACCTTCGAGATCTTTAACCCTGCGCTCCAAGCTTACCACTTGTGCCTCGCATGCGACAATATTTCTTCGAAGGTCCCCTACCTCACGGCGCAAATACCTGAGTTCACGTGTAAGCTCCTGTCTCATTTCGTGAAGTTCTGCCCGAACAACCTCACCTCCTCTGCAACATCCAACCCCGAGGCTTTCCCCGCTCCATTTGAACGTTGATAGGGGGCTGGTGATGCCTCAGCCGCGTCCTCGTAAACCGCACCGGGACTGCTCACATGGGATAACGCTCCCCGATCTGGCTGCAACAACTTACTCTGGAAAGGTTTCTCCATGCACGCTTTGCAACTTCCCACAGCGCCATCTCTCGTTCCTTTACCGGATAAGAGTTTCAAGCAAATCAAACACAGCCATATTTCTATTCCGGTACGCTATTTATGTATCACTTTACAAGTCTCCCAATAGTTGGCACAGATGGCGTTGTATGCAAATAAACGAACTCCAGGCTATTTAGGGAGGCTTTAGGCTCATACGTACTCTGCAAGTACATTCAACATTCCAATTTTGCACCACCGACTACTATATACACAGTCACTGACTATATTTAATTACCACTTCACTGATTTAATTGATGTTTTCCAATTTCAAGGGTAGTTTTAAGTGTCACTAACAATTATATATTTTACAATTTAATAATTTAATTACTATTGACCACAGCTGCCGTATAACACCGTATGTTTATTGTAACTTCACTGGCCGTCTACTTGTATATAAACTTATATGTACCATATGCGTTAATTATTTTTAAATGTAAACAAACACACAGAGACTGACTGACGTATCCGACGTTCGTGACGTCACTCATTCACACAATCATACATATCCAGGTGCTTCTTACTCTAAAATTATAGATTTTATTTGACTATTACATTTAGTTCACTATAGTGGTGCTGGTTGGTAGAAGAGGTAATATTAAAAGTGACAAACTTTTAATTTTTTTTACAAGTAAAACAAGTTATCTTGTCCACCATGCCATACAGCACTGCTATGAGCCACACGGAAAACCACTTTAGTAACAATTAAAATATGATACTACACACCATGGTATCATATTTTATATACTACTCGGGACTTCACGCAAAACAATTTTATAATTACATTCACCGACGTTTCCAGTGCGTTGCAGCGCCCGTGGTCGCGGCTGGACTCGGACAGTATATAAAATATGAGTATAAACCGCGAAAGTTTAAAAATACCATGAATCCTATTCCAAAAAAAAAATGAATTATTTAATTGGAATAATATTTTCAATAATGTCTGTTGACATTAGATATATATTTTCTATCAAAAACTTAACAGCAAAAGGTAGCTCTGTTGCTATCTAATTTTTAATTTAAAAGCCAAATTATTGGCAAGTATTATTGAGCAGGATAATGTTGACACTTCACATTTGGAAAAAGAAATTACAAAAGACTAGTTTAAAAGATTAGTTTATAGGACAATAGATAATAAATCTTTTTTTTTTGTTTTTGCGGGGAATGCATTTACGCACCGTCATCCACGGTGTGTGGGGCTCCCGGCCCGTGAGAGAGGGCCGTCCTACCCACTAAACCCCGCGGTGTTACGCCTCGCCTTAAAACCGACTCGCAGGGTAGGCCTGAGGTTAAATCACTGCGAGCCGGCAAGGGGCACACCAGAACGGAGGGGTCCGTCTCGGGGCGGTCGATAAGCGACCACCCCGGAGCTCCCTAAGGAGCTGAAGAACTAGCCCGTACCTCCACCGCTCTCGAGCGCTCCTCTGTAAGCAGAGGAGGTGAGAGCGGCCGTTAGGGGCGTGCGTAAAAAAGTGGGCACCCCCTGGAACACAGAAAGGGTGCCCGCCGCCAAGTGGCCAGTTGGGCGGGGTCCCCCGACCTTCCGCCTACGGCCAGACACTATTCAGGGGCGCGCATGTATTGAGCACATCGATGCCCCCGAACCGGACGGCGGGGCGGGAGCGTCTGTCCCGTACGCTCCCGCACCCGCAACTTCTCAAGTTTCGCCGCTATCACCTCGCTAGCAAACGAGGCGACGGCGGCCCAACACTGTTGGCTGCCGACCATGGCTCGCATCACGGCCGGCAGCGACAAATCTACTTCAACAAGGCCCGAGAGGGCGATACGCGGCCCGTCTCACGCCGCGCACACGGCGAGTGTGTGCTCTGCCGTGTCCACGACGCTACTCGGGCAGTGACGACACAAGGGGTCCGGCTCCACCCCAGCCACCTCCCACAGGTACTTGGCGAATACGCCATGCCCTGTGAGGAGGTGACTGAGGTGAATAGATAATAAATCTGGCCAGATGACTTTAGCCCCTGAGAATAATCATAATAAAAATATTGTTTTCATAAACCTGGTTGCAGGGATGCATTTTTATTCACAGATATTTGCGCTTAAGAAAACTGCGGGCATTTGAGGATTATCAGTCAAAACTGCATCATGTATAATTGAGGTCATTGCACCCCATCTAGCACTGTATTTCTAGTGGTACATTTCCTGATTTAATAAAACACTGCAAAGTCATACCCTTGTTCGAGGCTGACAGTGCTACAAACCCGTCTACTTTTCGACCAGTGTCGGTGCTGCCAACTTTGAGCAAAGTATTTGAAAAAATAATCTTGAATCAAAATGCTATCCCATTTTAATAAAAGAGTCAGCTTTCGACCTTCTGTCTTCATATTTGAACAATAGAATACAGAGGGTCTATATTAATGGTACACGTTCTGTAGGATCTATGGTTACAATGGGTGTGCCGCAAGGCTCGTCACTTGGTCCATTCTTGTTCCTCATTTATATGTATTAATGATTTACCATTTTATGTATATAGGAATAGGATTGTTTTATTTGCAGACGATACCACATTGATTTTTTAAATTTAAAGTCAATTTGATAACTATGACGATGTAAACAATGCAATCACGGGAGTAGTTCATTGGTTCAGCTCAAATAATCTTTGCCTGATTTTTGATTGATGAAGTCTAGCTATTCAAAGGGGGAACGCTGCCAGTATCTTCGGAACCTTGCCTAAAGGGACCTCTTTTAATAATATATTTTAGTTATGTTTTGTTTAAGGTTATATTTAATGTTGATATGATGTTGTATATTTAAAATGTACATTTTAATATCATTTTGATTATGATATAATGAAAATAAATCTAAATGTATTAAATTTACTCTACCAAATGTAAAACAAGTTGCGGCTAAAGTTCAACTGAGTAGACAAGTGTTAGAGTTTTGGAATCAACTGTGTTCCTCGGTATAACTATTGATGCCAATTTGCAGTGGGGCCCACACATGGAAAAGACGGCCTCTAGGTTAAGTTCGGCCACATACGCTGTAAAAATATCAGGACTCTTACAGATGTGGATTCGACTAGAATGGTTTACTTCAGCTATTTTCATAGTAATATGTCTTTCGGTCTCTTTTGGGGGAGTACTGCAGATTTAAATAATATTATTGTTATTAAGCGGGCTGTACGCGCTATTTATAATTAGGGGCCCCAGAGTCTTCCTCCAAGATTTTTTTTTAAATTTTTAGGCAGTAACGTGATGATATATAATCTATAGCCTTCCTCAATAAATGGACATCCAACACACAAAGATTTTTTTCAATTTAGATCGCGCTCGTGGCCCCGCTGACGTAGTGTTCTGTAAACGATCACTGCGTTAAGAAACTTTCACTATGGCTGGTCCTCGGATGGGTGACCACTTTGTGGCATTTATATTTGCGAGGGTTTCCGTGCTTCGGAAGGCACGTTAAGCCGTTGGTCCCGGTTGCCAGTAAAATGGCAGTCGTTAAGCCTGGTTGAAGGCCTTATGGGCGGCTTGAAAAATTTCAACAGCAGGTAGCCACAACCTGCGTCTGTCTATTTCAACACGGCAATGGGCTCACCACATATTACGTGGGACAGGAATCCACACGGTGAAAAGTGGGCATATAATATGCTTCGGGGATAAGCCGTCATGGATATTATATATATTTAGATCTATACTTCCTGAGATTAACGCGTTCAACCTAACAAACAAACTCTTCAACATTATATATTAGTATAGATAATAAAACGTATCATTGACTTACATACTGCCAAGTTTGATTCGTTTAAAATATAATATCGTTGAACGTCATTGTTACACGAAAAAAAATTATTTACAAAAATCATGTATGCTTGTGGTGCTCAGTGGTACAGAAATCTGGTTACTTTTAGCTACTTTTTTATTTGCTAAAATCTTTTTTATTTACAAATACTGGCTAATTGCCCTGGGGCTATCCTTCCGAGGGCTCACCCGGGACTCCTGGCCATAGACAGATAGAAGGGTAACGTGTGGTTTTAGTCGGTAGGAGTCCGGCATAGCATACATGAGGATTTCCACACGAAAAAAAAAAAAAATAGCTACTGGCTAAAGGTAGCAGTTGGTGGTAACACTGATTTCCTGTGACCTGAGAAATTTACCATTTAATAAATTTAAAAAGTGTATAAAAAGAAAGCTGTGTGAAAAGGGTTACTACGCTGTTAAAGACTATTTACAGGACAGAGACGTCTGAAAATAATGTGATGGCTTAGTGAAGTAATATAAATAATCATTAAAGATATAATTATAGTATTACATTGTAAATAGGCCATCATAAAAAAACCCTAAGTTTCTTGCCGGTTTTTCTCAGATGGGCCGCGTTCCGAACCGGTTGTTAATTTAAATTTTTCTCTAGATTTAGTATACACTAAAGCTAGAGAAAAATTTGTAAGCGCCGTTAAAATGGTTTAAGCGCAAAAAAAAAAAAATTATTTAATTTATTTATTTTATGTATTACAGATTATTCAAAAAAGAAAGACTGAATTTGATGGCAACACTCGCGCTGAGAAAAGTATAATTCCAGGTAAATTGGACAGAATATTATAGTTGCACTTTCGGTGTTCAAAACACTACATTTATATCTATTACAATGGAACTATTCTCCTACGAACAGAAAAACATTTAGAATACCTTTTTTTATGTACACTTAAAAGTTAAAAAATATAGATTTAGATGGCTTACTAAAACTTTCTTCACCTTATCCAGGTACAAGATTTAAGACATTCATGGATCTTCTACTAGAACTGTCACTTGAGAAAGGCCTACTCAGCGACAAAGAAGTCAGGGAACACGTGGACACCATCATTGCCAGCGGTTATGAAACTTCATCAAATGCCGTCATGTACACAATGCTATTGTTGGGCGCATATCCTAAGGTGCAAGAGAAAGTTTTTGCTGAGTAAGTACTTTTTTTTGATGTGAACGTAAAGACTGAATTTCAAACCAACGTCCACTGTTAACTGGGCAAATTTTTATGAGAACTTTACAGTGAGATGAAGACAAAATATAGTAGGCTTGACACTTCATTAATTATCATAAAAAAACTATATGTCTAAACAACTGTACCGAATTTCTTACAGAATTTTCTTCAATTCTATATAACTGGTTTTTTTTATCAATCTTTAGATTAAAAGAAGTTCTTGGTGAC
Source organism: Thumatha senex (assembly GCA_948477245.1). Taxonomy (NCBI): domain Eukaryota; kingdom Metazoa; phylum Arthropoda; class Insecta; order Lepidoptera; family Erebidae; genus Thumatha; species Thumatha senex. Next base: position 18,912,996 of record OX419748.1, read on the forward strand.
GGGGACAGAGATGTGGAGAAACAGGATCTATCAAAGCTGGTGTATTTGGAGGCTGTTATAAAGGAGAGCTTGAGAATGTATACCGTCGTTCCGATAATTGCCAGGAAACTTGACAGGGATGTTAAGCTCAGTAAGTGAAGATATATATTTTTTTTATAGATTTCTAATAAGTAAAGGTATAGGCTCGACCAGTATAGACCTACAGAAAATTGCTTATAGGGACCAATGTACCACCTGGTAAGTGTTGTAAATCTCAAGTTGATGAATCGGGGAAATACTGTTTCACTCCTCGACTAAATAGCCCAGAACTTGGTGACGCGTACGATAAATAAAGCAATTATATAGAGTAGGCGAAAAAAATCCTAGCTTAACAGGATTATTGGGAGGATTTTTTACACCACTGAGATCACAGGCAAGCATACTGTCCACCTGATCGAACGCCGTTTACAATACCAGAGGTGCCGCACTCACGCTGCTGACCCTGGAAAAATCTTCAAAAAAAAAGACCTTGGAACGGTAATAAAAGAACTGGAGGAGGATCCCACCACACACCTATGACTCGTCAATCCTAACGCACAACGGTCAAGGATAACTTCTACTAATTGTAACGGAGGAATGACCAACCGAACTTCTCAAGGAAATGTATGTGGGACTGATAATAGGTTGGCACTAACACTGCGTTATAAATCGCTAGTCGTGCTCCTTTTACGATAGGTAATTTAATTTGAATTTATTTTATAATAATGTTATGTCATAGATTTCTATCATCCAAGTCTTCCTAAGTCAAATAATAAGTCTTAGTAAATAATAATTTATGAAGTCTTTCCTTGGTTGCCAATATTTTTATGTACTCGTAATCAGTCAATTTATTATACACTCCCGGCCACCTAAATCGAGCCACCTTGATTTTTTTGGTTTGGAGTACTGTAACTTATAAAAGATGTATGTAGAAGGAAAATGTTTTGATGCAGTTTTGGAGCTGGTATATTCATCATTCATTTAGAGTGCCACTGTTCTAAATTTGAACTACAGTTTATTAAAAAAGTCGAGTTACGTTGAAACAAGTCCATATTTGCTTTTTTCAAGGAAAAAAGTCTATTCGATTTTCAAATAAAGACATGTTTTACATGAAAATAAATGTTTATTTAGTAACTTGTATTGCCTCCCAGTGCATTTATGACAGCTCTCATACGGTTTGGCATAGAATTAATCAATGTCGTTATGACATGTTGAGGAATGTCCTCCCATTCTTCCAAAATTACATTTTTGAGCTCCTGCATGGTTTGCGGGGCAGGATGATGAGCTTCGAACACGCCTCTTCAGCTCATCCCATAGATGCTCTATAGGATTCATATCGGGACTTCGCGCTGGCCATCTCATAACAGTGATACCAATGTCATTTAAGTACTCCCTGACTCCCTTCCCGCAGTATGGGCCCTTGCATTATCATGCATCAAAACGAAATCTTGGCCAATAAATCCAGCATATTCACGTGGTTCTCTAAACATTGGCGAATGTATCTATTGCCATCTAGGGGCGGCAGTCGTGGTCACTACCTCTAGCTCAGTTTTCCATAGGGATTCCTCCCCAGACTGTCCATGATCCTCCACCATAACTCACTTTCTCGTCAATACAGCATTGCGCGAAACGCTCGATCTGTCTTCGGTACACCTTACTCCTTCCTTCGACTCATCTGTGAAGAGAACTTGGCTCCATTGATGTCGAGTCCAATTTAGATGTTCGCGCGCAAACTCTAGACGGGCTATTCGGTGTGCTCGTGTCAATTTGGGTCCATTGGCTGGCTTATGGGGCTTTAAACCACGTTCATTGAGTCACCTTCTAACGGTCCGAGCACTTACACCACTCCGTGAAAGTCCCTGAGCTGTTCTTGTATCTGAACAGAGTTAAGGCGTCGATTTCGTAAGCTAGTAGTGACAATGTATTGATCTTGTCTCGCCGTTGTCACTCGGTAACGAGGTCCTCCTGTTCGCCGAACGAAGCCGCCAGTCTCCAGGTATCGGTGGTACACTCTTTGAACAGCGGAACGACTTATGTGAAGTTGTGAACTCACATCTCGCTGACTTAGCCCAGATTGAAGAAGTGCTACAGTTTGCGCGGCTACTTCAGGTGAAGTATTCATAATTTTATAGCCAAAAACGGTTCAAATTATAGAAAAATAACTAAACTAAACTTTGGTTAACAACAATTGCGAAAATTCAAACTAAATCGACATTAAATTGCTTCAAAAGCAACTTTCAATGGTCATTATTTTTTTCAAATCAGTGACCAAGCTCGGCTTTTGTTCTTTATTTTAAATTCTAAAATTTAAATTTGGAATAATACATACGGGAAAGACGATGAAATATGCCAGCATTAAAAATGCATAAAAACTTTTCTGTTATATTGTAAATTTTTTGTGTATTGGGCTTTTAGGCCCGGGAATGTAAGGTGACTCGATTCAAGAGCCGGGAGTGTATATATTACCTATGAAATTGCCGGTTTGTATGAAAAAATTTAAACGATTTTATTCAATTATTTTTTATTTGTATCAATCGAAGTAATCACCCGTGCAATCAATGCATCTTTGCCAACGCAGTGGCAGCTTATTGATGCCCTTCTTAAATAAATCAGCTGGGCAAACAAACTCTTCAAAGGCATTTTGTACTGCCTCTCGGGTATTGAATTTTTTCCCGCCAAGAAGTTATCCATATTCTGGAAAAAGTAGTACTCTGTAGGCGCAAGGTCTGGTGAGTAGAGCGGATGACGGAGAGCTTCAACGCCAGTTCTTGCAAATTGGAGACCGTCTGCTGTGCAGTATGAGGCCGCGCGTTGTCGTGCAGGAGCAGCGACGACGAGCGATTGACCAATGCTGGTTGGAGATGTGCCAGCTCCATCATTGTGTTCAGTTCTTCACAGTACACATCTGCAGTAATGCTCACCCCGTTAAGTAAGAAGCTGTGATGAATTACACCGGTGCTAGACCACCAAACAGTGACCATCACTTTTAGAGGGGTAAGTTTTCATTTTTCGGGCATTGTTTAAGTGCTGAACCAGGATCCAACCAACTTGCTGAGCGCTTGCGGTTATCAAACAGAATCCATTTTTCATCGCAGGTAACAATGCGGTCAAAATTCCTTCATTTGTGTGTCTGTTGAGCAGTGCAAGGTACGTCTCGACGCGTACTTCGCGCTGACAATCATTGAGTTCGTGGGGCACCCATTTGTCAAGCTTTTTTACCTTTTCAATTTGACGCAAATTGACCAATATTGTATTAACGTCTTACACCTACAACCTCCAACAAAACAAAACTAAAAGTAGCCGTTCTAAAGTAGCACTTTTAAACTACGAAACGAGGGCTTAAATGAGTCTCTTCTGATACACTTCTTTTGAGCTCTAAAAACATATATTATTCTTTATTAAATGAGTTACCACAAAATAGAATGTCATATTTATTTGAGAATTGAGCTTATATTAGCATGATATGCTGCAAACAGTTTCTTCGTTCGCTACTTTTCTTAGGATATACAGGGCATATGCAAATAAACTTGAGATTTTTAAGAAGATTGGTTAAACTTGCGTCTTCCAGTTTACATCATAATCAATGTAAATACCTAGAAATTTTGTAACCTCAACTTCCTTCGTTATGTCGCCTTGATAAGATTGATATGTATAGATTTTAGTAATAAATGATTTTCCTTTTCAAAAACCAAATTCTTCTTCGGTAAATATATTTTTCTCTTCAAAGTAATTGTAAATGTTACTATAGATAACCTTTTAAAATATCTTAACCATTATTGGAAAAATTTGTTTTGTTATGTCGCCTTGATAAGATTGATATGTATAGATTTTAGTAATAAATGATTTTCCTTTTCAAAAACCAAATTCTTCTTCGGTAAATATATTTTTCTCTTCAAAGTAATTGTAAATGTTACTATAGATAACCTTTTAAAATATCTTAACCATTATTGGAAAAATTATTACAATTAGTCTATATGACATTTTTTTAAGTAATGGATTGATAACGGCTACTTTTAGTTTTGTTGGAGATTGTAGGTGTAAGGGGCCGCACCAAGATCTTCGGGGCCCAAGTCAACCTCCCGTGCTAGTACGTGCACCTGCTGATTAACGGACGAGGCTCTGGCGCTGGCTTTCCCCTCTGGGGTTGGGAGGTCTGAGGGCATCGCTCCTATAAAAGCCACCCGCGAAAACTATAATGGAAAGACACAATAGGATTGCAACTAGGGATAGGGCTCCGCCGCAAAACGGCGCGCAGGATCCCCGCCCGACTCCTGTAGCGAGTGGGCTAGGGCTGCCGTGTGTCGGGCCAGCACGGCTAAAGAAGTTAGCCCCAACCCGTATCCGCTTCGCATCGTGGAACATTGGCACGCTGACTGGGCGTGCGGTAGAGTTGGCCGAAGTACTCTCCAGGCGGAGGGTGGACGTGGCGTTCCTGCAGGAGACTCGGTGGAAGGGCAAAAGGAGCCCAGCCTCTGCAGAAGGGCTACAAGATGTATGCGCCGGGTGCGCCTGGTGGGGAGACCGGGGTGGCTGTGGTGCTCTCCGAGGGGCGGCAGAGCGGCATCTTGGAGGTGAAACGCTGTAGCGACCGGCTTATAATCGTAAGGGGGCTTATCTATGGGATTATTACCCACCTGATAAGTGCCTACGCGCCACAGGCCGGTTGTAGCGGCGCCGATAAGTTGTCGTTTTGGGGCCAACTCGAGGGAGTGCTTCGGAGCATTCCGTTGTCACAGGGAATCGTTTGGGCGGCGACCTAAATGGTCATGTGGAGATATCATGTCAACAGGTGTGAGGAGTTTGAGCGTGTTCATGGTGGTTTTGGATTCGGCACCCGCAACGCTGAAGGAGAAACTATCCTCAGAACGTGTGCGGCTGGCGATCTGGCCATTGTAAACACGTATTTCAAAAAGAAATCCGAACATCTCATCACGTACAAGAGTGGGAGGCGTACAACTCAGATCGATTTCCTACTCACTAGGCGACACAGCATCGGCAAGGTGGCCAACTGCAAGATCATACCCGGAGAGAGTCTTACTGCACAACACCGTCTCCTTTTCATGGACCTCTGAAGCCCAAAGCCAAACGCATCGAGCGGTGCCAGCGCTGTATCAGATGGTGGTTGCTTAATCAAACTAGGTCCCAGGAGTTCGTCTCAACTGTCTGTGACAAGTGCACCGACACTGAAGGCGATCCAGTTCAAGATTACTGGAACAAAGTTTCGGCGGTCATTCTTGGAGGGGTGAAGGTGGTGCTCGGTGAGTCTAAGGGTGGACGCAAATGTGACAAGGAAACTTGGTAGTGGAACGACGCAGTCCAGAGGGAGACTAGGAAGAAGAAAGCCCTCTTTAAAAAGTGGCAAGCGACTGGATCTCTCGAAGACCGCGACGCGTACACGGCTGCCAAGCGCGCCACAAAGAGAGCTGTAGCCAGAGCCAGACGAGACCACTTACAACCTCTGTATGATAAGCGTGAATCGTCTGAGGGGCAGAAGCTCATCTATAAGCTGACGTGCTCCAGGGTCAAAGCGGCACAGGATATATCCAAGTGTCGCTGTGTAAAAGACCCTCAGGGCAACCTGTTAAGCGAAGACCTCGCGGTAAAGGAGAGATGGCGCTCGTATTTTCACGAGCTGCTTAATAAACAGCATAAAGAGGTGCAGCCTCCGGACCTCCCTCCGAAGCAGGGACTAGTGCCACCGTTAACGCCTGGAGAAGTCCTGACTGCGCTTCGCCACATGAAGAATCGGCAAGCTGTCGGACCCGACGGAGTCCCCATCGAAGCCTGGAAGGCGATGGGTCCTCGCGGTGTGGGCATCTTAGTAAACCTTTTTAACCGCATTCTCCTCAGCGGGCAGATGCCAAACCAATCGAGACTGAGTATTATTACTCCAGTCTTCAAAGGTAAGGGGTCAGTGTAGGAGTGCGGGAGCTACCGCGCTATAAAGGTGATGTCCCGTACCATGAAGATCTTTGAGAGGATTATAGACACTCGGATCAGGCAGGAGTGTACTCTCTCGGAGTGTCAATATGGGTTTCGCCCTGGTCATGGGACAGGTCATGAGAAATACAGGTCGAAGAACACGCCTCTGCACTGTATGTTTCTAGACATGCAGAAGGCCTTCGACTGTGTTCCTCTTGCGATGATCTGGTGAGCACTGCGGTCCAAAGGGGTTCCCGAGGTCTATATTGACACTATCCGTACATGTACTGTGACTCCGATTCCATGGTTCGGACTGCTGTTGGCAACACGAAGCCCTTCCCCATCACCGTCGGGGTACACAAGGGTTCGGTCCTTAGTCCGCTTCTGTTCAGTGTAATATTAGACGAATTGTCGGACAGCATCAGGTACTCGCATGAGCAGCCTCCATGGTTGCTGATGTATGCTGACGTTATTGCGCTGGCAGACGCGGACAGCGGCAGATTGGTGCGACGTGTGAAGGCGTGGAAGAAGACGCTTAAGAACGGCGGTCTGAAACTAAATGTGGCGAAGACCGAGTACTTGGCACTAAACTCGACAGATCCCACATCCGTCCGCATAGGCGGTGATTTGGTCGAGCGCACGGACCAGGTTAAATACCTGGGATCTGTTTTTGACACGTCCAGTGACATCGATTGCGATGTCAAGTCACGAATTGCTGCCGCGTGGGCCAAATCTATCCATTTTCTATCTCTCGTAAATTTTGTACCCAGATATACAAACTCTTTCACTTGTTCCACTCTTTCTCCTTCCATAAAAATTGAGCAATCCGTCGTACTTAACTCGTTTTCAAAAACCATTAGGAACAAATTTAAAAAAACATATCTATTCTTACCTAAAACAAATGAACTATGATGATACCGAAAACATCCTGAAATAAATCATATAGAATCACGCAGTCACACAAATCTGTACGCAAACAACACTCATACACACATACACACACGCGCACACACACACACACACACGCACGCTCTCACACACACACACACACACGAACGCTCTCACACACACACACACTCACACTCTCTCACACACGCTCTCACACACACACACACACACACACGCAAAAACGCGCGCGCGCGCGTTCGCGCATGCAGGCACTCACACTCTGCTCAAAGCCTAAAGCCTAGTGTCCAAAATAGAAACATTGATTGATGTACATGTAAAATTAACTTGTTAATTGCACATTATTGTTGAAACGAAGGAGACTAGACTTCACGTCACAGGGTATCCTAGTGTGGAGCCTAGTGCATAAAACAATTGTATGGTTAATTGTATACTTTGAGAACAATAAAACATTATTATTATATTATTATCTCTTACTGTTAAACTCTTATATTTGTTTATTATTTGCCACGTAGTCTTCCTTTTGTTTTTAGCTGAATTTATATAGTAATTATTCTGTGCTTTCTGTGTGTTATCAATGAAGTCCCTAAGAAGCTTTGCGAATTTTCAGTATTGTGTATTATGTTCCATACTTGGCTAGAGTTTATACCGCCATAACATTTGTCGTTTCTTTTTGAACATAGCTTTAAGCCCTTACTAACCCATTTCTTTTATTCACTACTGATATATTATTTTTTACTTACTATTTTATACTCGCTGATAAATCATAAAACAACTTTAATAAATAAAAGAAGTTATTATATGGTGTTTCCGGTTCATGTAAAGCATTTTGCAAAGCTTAGACATTTTATGCAGTTTAAAATTTTGCAATGTTGTCCATGCTATAAATCTGTTGTATCTTAAACCCGTACCTTTTATTAATAACTAATGTAATTGCTGACGATTTAAAAAGAGTGGCCACGAGTTTTATTGCCAGGTTCTTACTCAGGCTCTCCTTATTGCTTCGCGAATCTGGCAGTAAATGTAAATATAGAAGCAATAATCTACCATAGAAAAAAGGGGCGGAGTAATAGTATGATTTCCGCCATGTACCACCCAAATCAATTAGTTATTTCTAAGACCCTATATAAATAACCTCATACTGTAGCCGTTTGGGTAAACTGAGGCATGGAGTTTATTTCTTAATCACAGCGTACGCTGAAGAAATGACCTTACCATATGTGAGAGTTCCGGATGTGTCTAGCCATGGCAAGTGCTGCAAAGCGATACCACAAATCATGAAAACCGGGTTAAACACCCCTGAAGCTTATAAGATCAAGCGTTTATAAGGCTTACACAAACCCCCTTGTACTCATAAATATGCCCATAGATAGTTGAGTCGATAACGTAGGGATAGATAGATTTGGGGAAAGAGGCACTCGCGCTAGTAAAATAGTTATTTCCAAATCAAAAGCCTAAAATTAGTTACCCTGACTATAGAAGCCATGGCCTCCGATTTAACCAGGAATAACAATGATGAATAATATTTTTCAGAAAACTATACACTTTTAGCGGGTCGATCGTGCGGCTTGTTCTTGTTTGGAGTACATCGGCATCCGATATGGGGACCTGACCGGAACGAGTTCAGTCCCGAGCGCTGGCTCGACCCGAACCGATTGCCGGAGAACCCTAACGCTTTTGCCGCTTTCAGTTTGGGACGAAGAATGTGCATAGGTACGCTATATTTTATGGTTGTGGTGATGTGGTTGGGGTGTGGTTAGTATGATATTTTTTATGAGTCTTCCTGCAGAAAATTGGTTATCGTGTTTATAATAATTAAATATTTTTTTCCGGGATAAAAGTACTCAGGCACTTTCCAGACAACAATGTACATTTTAAAAATCGATAGGAATCGATTGATTCCTAACTTACGAAGACGTGAAATAGAAATGAATAAAATAGCTATTAAAATGAAGATTGTCAACTTCATAAAGGTCACAAAAATCTGCTGGAATTTATTTATACGGTGTTACTATCTTCCTGGAGGTCTATGCTCATCAGTGGACTTTATTGGCTAAGATGTTAATGGGGCCTAATTTTATTATAAAAATAAACTTTTTCAGGAAAAAATTACGCCATGATGTCAATGAAGACTACTCTTGCGTATATATTACGAAAGTATCGCATCACCGCTGATGACTCGCAGCTGCTGCTAAAGATGGAGGTGTTGTTGAAACCAGACCATGGACATTTGATCCGCATAGAGAGGAGAACGTAGCCGGCTTATTTTTCTAGCAAGGCATTTACACAGCTCATTTAAAAGATAGCATTTCAGCACAAGAATTTATTCCGAGTAGTTGTCACAGTTTTACATATTTTATTTTTCTATCACGCCTTATCCAGTGTGGTGGCAGACATAAACATCAATAATATTTCCAAAGTATGTAGGTACTTAGAAATATACGAGTTATATCTAGTTAGATGTTAGAGGGGTTTTACGGTTTTAAGGGTTTTACATGTTACGTGTTTCACGTTTCTCACGTTCTTTACGTTTTCCGTTTTTTTACGTCTTGGTACGTTATTCCAGGTCTTATGTTAGACCTTATAATTTTAACATGATTGAAGATGAATGTGACACCTTGTACCTTGGGTGATCATTATTTTTTTCTGCTGGTGAATGCTTTTGAAGAGATACTTCTACTAAGCTGATATAATACTCCAAGAAGAGGATATTTTTCCCTACTCTGGTTACCTGCCACCTGGACTTCTAGAATAGTAAGAGATATGAAGGATTTGGACATTCTTCAACCTTATCTCATGCATAATTACTCGGTAAAGTCCGACCGATGTTGATAGTTTGTAATATTTCCTTGCACAGTGTTCATGCGTCATCATAATCATCCGTACCTGTTACGTTTCAATGTACGCGCATCGCTAGTCATTAAGTTAATTTTAAGCACTAGCTATGTACTTACTGCACTTCAAATATACTAGCCTTGGAGCTCAGTACTGTCACGTATTTTTATTTCGAATTTTTGGTACTAAATCCCTTCGAAGCCTGTTCATGGTCCTAGCGACCCGGATTAATGGAATTTGAATATAATCAGCACATAAAAATCACTATATAACTTTCACTATGGCTGGTCCTCAGATGGGTGACTACTTTGTGGCATTTATATTTGCGAGCGTTTCCGTGCTTCGGAAGGCACGTTAAGCCGTTGGTCCCGGTTGCCAGTAAAAACACAGTCGTTAAGCCTGGTTGAAGGCCTTATGGGCGGCCTGAAAAATTTCAACAGTAGGTAGCCACAACCTGCGTCTGTCTATTTCAACACGGCAATGGGCTCACCACCTATTACGTGGGATAGGAATCCACACGGTGAAAAGTGGGCATATAATATGCCTCTGCCACCCCTTCGGGGATAAGGCGTGATGGATATTTATTTATTTATTTATTTAATAATTAAATTTAAATATAGTTTACCCAACACTCGATAAGGTTTTATTAATAATAAGATTAGAGTATTAGTGGCAGATACAAGGTTGGTACTTAATTTTTACAACTTATTTTAAATCTGATCATTAGGTATTACATTGCATAAAAGTGTTATTTTGTTGTTGTTTAAGTTTTATGAATAAGTAATATTGTGTGTAATCTTTGTGGAAATAGTTATCCGTGCTTAAATTACAGTACAGTGACTTTAGTGTTACATTGATAGCTACTTACCTACATATCTACATTGATTAAATATTTTATACTTAAATCTAATAACACTTCTTCATAAGCTTAAATAAATATATTTTACCTTTAAACAATACATTATAATTATTTACATTGTTTATTAAATCAGAATTTATTAAATTAAACTATAATTTTGTGCAAAAAAAAGTGCCGTATCTTAGTAAATACGTTAAAGAAAAAATCTAAAAGAGGATCATAAGGTATTTCATGACATTTACATTGTAATTATATAAGCGGTAACCTTGCATATTGTAAATTTCCAGGTCGAAAGCTCTCGTCTCCCATAATGGCAGATATTTCCCAACTTAAAAAGAAACGTAGCAGTTGTAAAGTGAGATTAACTGTATTTGGAAATTATTTATCGAGGTTAAAGGATGCAAAATTAACCCCCTGTCAGGTAACTGAGTTACAGTTGCGCACCGATAAAGCCGAAGCTATTTATGACGAATTTAATGACATTCAACTACCCACTCAAACGTTCAAGCTGCTAAAGCAGATAACTTTTTTGCGTTTTCTTTTTTTGTACTGACCTCCTTTCAAAACCTTTTTAAACAATGTTGTCTGTGGTTTTAATGAATGAATTTTATACCATTAGAATTGTGGATAAAAAACCCGTGTATTAGAGGTTTAAGATCTACATGTCACAATATCAAAATTCAAAGTAAATGCGACATAAACATTGCCGGCGGCCATATTACCGTAATTTTTTTAGTTTTGCGGTAATATATAATAGGTTAAAAAATTTTTAGTTTTAGTTAGAATAATTATAAGTTATTAGTGGCATATATCGTTTTAATCGTTTTGTCTGAACATATTGACGCAGAAATAGCCGAGAGGTCGACTATAGAATCTCAATATTATTCTGTACTTGCTAAAGCAAAAAATGTGATTAGTACATTTTCTAAAACTGAACAAAACGATTCCTTTCATAATTGTAGTACTAGCTCTAAGCGACAATTCGTCAAGTTACCCACTATTAATTTACCTAAATTTTCTGGCTTGTATGATAATTGGCTCTAATTTCGAGATACATTTTCTAGTCTGATTCACGAGAATGACGACATAGATAAAGTCAATAAATTCCACTATTTTCGAACCTCTTTGGCAGGGTCTGCTGCTGTTGTGATCCAGTCTATCGAATTTTCTGCTTTAATATCGAGTCACTCACAAAAGAGTCTTCAGTATTGTTACAGGGTCTTATTGATAAAATATATAAAAACACACGAGCATTAAGTACCTTAGGTGAGCCCGTCAGCACTTGGGACACTTAATTACACAAAAATTTGATAGTACTACTTTTCGAAAATGGGAAGTATTTAAAGGGTCTTTCGACAAAACCAAGTCCAGTTCCTTTCTAACCTTTATGGAATTTATGAAAAACCGAGTCGATTTAATTGAAACTTTGGTACTTTCTCGTCACTCTGGTCACTCGGATAATTCCAACACAAAACAAAACACAAAGTTGAAGGTGATGGTTACTCTCAATGGTAGTAATTCTTCAACATATACTTGCAATATACGGTGCAACGGCGATCATAACCTCAACGCTTGTCCTCAATGCTTAGCCTTAAGCGTTAATGATCGAATATCTGCGTTGCCTCCTTTCAAGGTTTGTTATAACTGCTTTCGACGTGGGCACTATTCTAATAATTGCAAAAAGCAAGGGTGCAAAATATGCAATCGGAAGCATAACACACTGATTCATCAACAAAAAACTGTATCGTATACCGTAATGGATAGGCATAGTAACACGAGTACTAGTAACGACGTCTCAGTCACAGGTAAGATAAGCGAACCCTCTGCGTCCGCGCCAGGGCCGTGCAGCGTTGCACCCAACATAGATAGCCATATTACGAGTACATTATCTGCTAATATCAGTGCGCACACCGTGAGTGATATTCTGTTGTCGACTGCATTGATTAGGTGTTATGATATAAATAATAAGGTCCATATTGCACTGGATATGGACAGTTCGTCTTGTTTAATGACCGAAAATCTATTTAATAAACTTGGTCTACCATTTATAGCCACAAATAAATCTATAGGTATAAATAATTCGTTGTCACACGTAAACAAACTGTGTCGTGTTAACATTAAGTCCCTTTGCGAATTAAAGTCTGATAATTTTTAAAATAAATAAAATAAATATCCATCACGCCTTATCCCCGAAGGGGTGGCAGAGGCATATTATATGCCCACTTTTCACCGTGTGGATTCCTGTCCCACGTAATAGGTGGTGAGCCCATTGCCGTGTTGAAATAGACAGACGCAAGTTGTGGCTACCTGCTGTTGAAGTTTTCAAGCCGCCCATAAGGCCTTCAACCAGGCTTAACGACTGCCATTTTACTGGCAACCGGGACCAACGGCTTAACGTGCCTTCCGAAGCACGGAAACGCTCGCAAATATAAATGCCACAAAGTGGTCACCCATCCGAGGACCAGCCATAGTGAAAGTTGCGTAACTCAGTGATCGTTTACAGAACACTGAGACCGCTAGGCCACGAGCATTTTTAGTTATATTTAATTAAAGTTTGACTGCCTCTGTGGCGCGGTGGGAGTGCATCCGACTGCTACGCAAGAGGTCGTGGGTTCGATTCCCACCCAGGATAAAACTTTGTGTGATGAGCACGATGGTTTATTCTGTGTCTGGGTGTTATTTATCTATAATATGTATGAATTTAGAAATATATAAGTATGTTTATCAGTTATCTAGATCCCATAACACAAGCTAATATTAGCTTACTTTGGGCTAGATGGCACTGTGTGAAGTGTCCCACAATATTTATTTATTTATTTATTTAATTTAACTTGTTTTATTTTGCCTACTATAACCGATACTGTGCCATCTTAACGAATTCAATTAGATATACCTACCGATATTAATTTAGCAGATTCTTATTTTTATATACCAAAGTCCATCGACATTATTATAGGGGCCGATATATTTTGGAATTTATTAGGTTCTGAAAAAATAGTATTAGGGAATATGAAACCTATTTTGTATCAAACTAGACTTGGTTGGCTTGTTTGTGGCCCAATTAACGGCGGCTTTAAGGTCAAATATTCCTCTAATATTAAATGTAATTTTAATCATTTAGATCTACAAGGTACTTCTCAGATAGATGATGTTCAAACCCAATTAACGCGGTTTTGGCAATTGGAAGAGATTTGTCGTGACTCATCTTTTTACTCAACCGAACAAAAGGAGTGTGAGGAACACTTTATAAAAAATACCTTTCGTATGTATGATGGCCGCTTCTGCGTGAAGTTACCATTAAAGGAATCTTGAGATACGTTAGGCGATTCATTTTCACGTGCAAAGCGTAGTTTTTTATCTCTTGAACGTAAAAGTATGAATAACCTTCACTCGACAAAATGTACAAAGATTTTATGGCTGAGTACATTTCTTTAGGGCACATGTCCGAGTGTCGTATTGATGAAGATACGCCGTCATATCATATTCCTCACCACGGAGTGTTAAGAAAAAGCAGCACCACTACCAAATTACGCGTAGTTTTTAATGCAAGTGTTCCTACGTCGTCCGGATTATCTTTAAATTATATTCAAATGGTTGGCCCGACCGTTCAAGACGACTTAATTTCTATTCTTCTTAGATTTAGGATGTATAAGTACGTAATCTCAGCTGACGTCGAGAAAATGTATAGACAGATAGTTACACATACATCCATCTCATAGACATTTATTAAAAATCATGTGGCGTAATGATCCGTCTGAGCCACTCAAAACCTATTCTTTATGCACGGTAACTTACGGCACCGCTAGCGCCCCTTATTTAGGAACAAGGTATCTCAAGCAAATAGGACTTGAATGTACAGATCCAAAGGTTGCTGAAGTTATTTTACACGACTTCATGGTAGACGACCTTCTGACAGGTGCTGATCAGTTTGAGGATGCCTACAATTTAGGTCGTGAGGTAACCAAAGCTCTTGCTTCTGCTTGCATGCCACTCAGAAAGTGGAAGTCCAATGAGCCTAACTTAATCGCCGGACAGTCGGAACAGTCCCCCGTCGATTAAAATATCGACAGTGGTGTACTGAACAAGACGTTAGGACTGGGTTGGCAAACTCAAACTGATCACTTATGTTTTCCAATCAATACACTTGATAAGACCGAAAGTACTAAAAGAGATATGCTCGCAGCTGTTGCTCGTATTTTCGATCCCTTAGGGCTTCTAGCACCGTGTGTCATCCGAATGAAAATGTTGCTACAGAAACTTTGGCTTGTAAACTAACATGGGATGAACAATTACCACCTGAAATTATTAGAAGACGCGTCAGAACTAGCTTATGGCGCTTGTTCATATCTACGCAGTGTAGATACAGCAGGTAATGTCACAGTTCGTCTCATGATGGCAAAAAGTCGCGTCGCTCCTATTAAACCTATAACCACACCTAGACTTGAGCTCTGTGCTGCCGTCATAGGTGCTCACTTATATATAAAGGTAGCTAGCTCACTTCGAACTCAAGTCTCCAGTGTGATCTTTTGGACGGATTCCATGGTTGTACTTGGTTGGTTGAAGATGTTGCCAATCAAATTGAACACTTTCGTAAGGAATCGCGTTGCAGTCATCTTAGACGAAACCAGTTGTTGCACATGGAGACACGTACCTACTCATGAGAATCCCGCGGATCTTATATCGCGAGGAGTAGAAGCGACTGCTATACCTAATCTTGAATTGTGGTGGCACGCTCCATACTTTTTACAAAGGGATAGTAGTTCATGGCCCATAAACATATTTTAGATGATCATAAATTAAGGGTCCGTATTGGGTTGCATAAATTTTAGAGGCATAACTTAAAACTGCATAACGTTTTTAGGCATACTCTTCGTTTCGCATAACGTTCAAACAGAATAAATCATTAGGCATACTTATTTCTTATTTTCACATAACTTTTTTATAGCATATCACCACAGCCTGCGCCTGTCCATTTTCACACGGCAATGGGCTCACCACCTGTTACGTGGGACAAAAATGTTAACGGTGAAATGTGGGCTTTTATTATGCCTCTGCCTACCCCTCCGGGGATAAAGGCGTGACAATATGTATGTAACTTTTTTATAATAATGATATTCCCGCATAAAATGTTTACGCATAATTTTTTGGTCGCTTTAAATATTTTAAATAGTGTATGACATTTTGTAAGCGCCGTTAAAATGGTCTATGCAAAATAAAGATATTTTTATTTTATTTTATTTTATTTTACAATAACGATTACTAATCATAACATTTATTGGCATCTCACTCACTCTCGCATAAAGATTACAAGCCATACATATAGAATACCATAATGTTAACGAGTACATGTTTTTATTTTTATATCTAAACTTGAACTGTCTAAGATTAAAATGCCCACTGATTAAAAATATCGATAGTCACAATACTGAAGTTCATAATTTCAACACTTATAAATACAAAAAGAAAGTAGGTAGATTAAAACGAGCGATTCAATTCTGGCGCATAGCCGGCCCAATCGCTTCGCTCGGTTAGCTCGCGCGTTGTGGTCACAAGTGACCTAACACTCCTCCTCGCTTCGCTCGTCGTCGTACCTATTTACGACTTTGCTCAAGACTAGTCTAAAAAAAATAACACTTAAAATATCGTTTTATATGTTACAGCTTAAAAACTTGACTATGAGGGAGATGATTATTTACAATGGTGTCCTATCATTTCTTAAATAATCTTAGTCAAATTATTATTAATTTATGATTTAAACGGTTATCCATACCTCCATTATGCGTTTTGTATTTTATGATAAATTATCTTTAGGCGTATAACAATTATATCCTTTACATTATGCTGACTAAATTACGTTATAAAAATTAGAGTAAGTTAATGTTATGCTAATAAAACCATTATGCGTTTATAACACTCTGTTTATCATAATTTATGCGAGAAACCTTTATGCTGAAGCTGATATGCCAAACTACATTATGCTGAAAAAAATTATGCGATCGAAAGGGCACCCTAAAAATAATCAGAATTATGTAGTCTACCACCTACACGCATTAATATGCGTGTAGGTGGTAGACTACATAATTCTGAATATTTATTTGAGAAAAAACATCCAATATTAATACAGTCCACACATGATTTCGCGAAGCTTTTATCCAGATATGAACACTTGAGATTACTGCACGCAGGTCTACAATTACTATTAGAGACAATAAGAGAGATTTACTGGTCACTGGGTGGTCGTAACTTAGCTAGGGCCTGTTATCGTCGATCGCCTCTTATCGATATGCAGACGTCATAAAGGAAAAGCTGTTTCTCCACAAATGGGGCACCGGCCTTCAAGCAGACTATCACCAGCCGACTACCCTTTTCAAAACGTAGGCATCGATTACGCAGGACCTATCAACTCTCTTAATCGTCAAGGTCGTGGATCTAGACTAGTTAAAGTGTACATCGTCATTTTTGTATGCTTCACTACTAAAGCCATACATTTGGAACTAGTGGGTGATTTGACGAGTAGCAATTATCTACAGGCTCTGCGCCCATTTTTGTTTCGTAGAGGCAAGCCTTTAAATATATACTCCGATAATGGTACGTCGTTTGTTGGTGCGAACAATGATATTTCGCGATTCTTAAAGCAAAGTTGTGACTCTTTATCTGACAGTGTGACTCAAGATGGAGTAAAATTCACTTCATTCCTGCCTATGCTCCAATTTTTTCCGGGTTATGGGAGGCGAGCGTGAAGTCGACCAAGCATCATTTAACCCGAGTGTTGGGCAATTGTAACATGACGCATGAGGAATTGAACTCGACTTTAGTTCAAATTGAAGGAATCCTAAACTGTAACGTTACTACTTTCCGGGAGGGGAAAAAGTAAAGTTTAGGAGGAAACTGTCACCAGGACTGGAGGAGTCCTGGCTTAAAAGGAAAAGTAAAAGAAAAAGAAGAAAAGGTAAAGTTGATTTAATATAATATAAAAATGTTAAGAAAATAAAACCAAGGAAAGCCGGGAGTAAAATTAGGTCTTGATTCTTCAAGTACAGCCGCTAAGATGGGACCTCGAGTAGGCCTCCACGTTGTTAGGAAGAGGGGGCCTCGAGTAGGCCTCTACGTCGCTGAGAAGGGGGCCTCAAATCCCCTCAAGGCCTCTACGTCACCGACCTCGGAGAAGCTGGTCGCGAACTCAGGCAGGTAGAGAGCTGAAACTGACGAGCGGTCGGCGTCTTTCACAGAGCCGGTTAAGAACACACAACACTGCAGACCATCACTTCACTATTTCTGGAGAGCACAACCCTCACACTCAGAACTTATTCCCAGCACCTCTCAAGGTGAGCACCAAAAGTAGACTCTCCTCACGGCCCCGGCTCCCTTCCTTTTATAGATTGGTTGACATTTCAAAATTTTAACAATGTGATTCTAGAACATAAAATAAGAATAAAAATTTATAACCAGGTCTAATACCTATACAACCTAACCTACTGACAGCTATATCAATAAATTAAAAATAAAATCTAGGCTTGTCATTAACTGACATTAAAAATTACAAAATGTAAACAAACATTAAGAGAGCATAAAGAAATAAAATATAAAGGCCTAGGAATGCTACAGATAATGGTCATGCAGATAATTTGAAGAGAACGTATAATAAAACATTTAATTAAAAAAGTAAGTAAAAATTGTTACATTACATACAATGTGATTCTAGAACATAAAATAAGAATAAAAATTTATAACCAGGTCTAATACCTATACAACCTAACCTACTGACAGCTATATCAATAAATTAAAAATAAAATCTAGGCTTGTCATTAACTGACATTAAAAATTACAAAATGTAAACAAACATTAAGAGAGCATAAAGAAATAAAATATAAAGGCCTAGGAATGCTACAGATAATGGTCATGCAGATAATTTGAAGAGAACGTATAATAAAACATTTAATTAAAAAAGTAAGTAAAAATTGTTACATTACAAACTCACGGCCACTTACTCCACTGTCATCAAATTCCTAAGACCTTTTGCCTCACACTCCAAGACACATTTTAAATGGAAGGCATATCACGTTACTGCCAGTCAAGGATCTTCGTGATCACTCCATTTTAAATCTGACCCGCCATCAACGCATCGAACAAATGCGGCATCATTTTTGGACGAGGTGGGGCAAGGAATGCATTTCCGAACTTCAGCAGCGAGTCAAATGGCACACGTCTAAGGGCTCCTTACAAATTGGCTCCATCGTCATTATTAAAGATGACAATTTGCCGCCCCTTAAGTGGAAAGTGGGTCGAATAGTCGCACTTCATCCAGGTTGCGACAACATCAGTCGAGTACGAGTAGCTGATATGAAGACTGCCAACGGAGTAGCCCGACGTGCTGCATCCAAAATTTGCCCTTTGTTGGATTCTTCGGTTGAAAGTCAAGCTTTCAACGGCTGGGGGCATGTTCATGGGCATGTTCAAGCGTCATCATAATCATCCGTACCTGTTACGTTTCAATGTACGCGCATCACTAGTCATTAAGTTAATTTTAAGCACTAGCTATGTACTTACTGCACTTCAAATATAATCAAGTCTTGGAGCTCAGTACTGTCACGTATTTTTATTTACCGTCAATTTTAACTTATTGAAACCAAGTACCTACATAACCAGGAGTAAAGGGTTACCGTCAGTAGGATTTATGTTTCAGTATGCGTACTACATTATGTATTACTATTTTGCAAGGTCTGTGCGTATCATCCAACTTTCAATTATAAATCGTTGATAGCTAAATAGCTTGAGCTGTTTTACCACAAGGTACTTTTGATGTCACTCTTTCCGATAGCAAATACCAAAAATTTTTGGAACGCTCGCGGCCCCGCGGTCTCGGTGTTCTGTAAACGATCACTGAGTTACGCAACTTTCACTATGGCTGGTCCTTGGATGGGTGACCACTTTGTGGCATTTATATTTGCGAGCGTTTCCGTGCTTCGGAAGGCACGTTAAACCGTTGGTCCCGGTTGCCAGTAAAATGGCAGTCGTTAAGCCTGGTTGAAGGCCTTATGGGCGGCTTGAAAACCTTCAACAGCAGGTCGCCACAACCTGCGTCTGTCTATTTAAACACGGCAATGGGCTCACCACCTATTACGTGGGACAGGAATCCACACGGTGAAATGTGGGCATATAATATGCCTCTGCCACCCCTTCGGGGATAAGGCGTGATGGATATTTATTTATTTATTTTATTTTTGGAACGAAGGTTCTTATGGCAGGCTTGGAGGAGATAGGGATTTTGCTGCGCGACCGAACTGAAAAATATGTGATAGTAAAACCGTAAGAAAAATTGGGTGGAATAAAAGCGTTAAATGAGACGTGCGCAGGCGCGACAGTCGTTTGTTTTGCAAATTGTGTCGATTTTCAAACAGTCTATTTACCTCAGTAAAGTGAACACTAATTTGGAAATCGCAGTAACGTAGCTGTGTGGTTTGGGTGGTATACTGCTCGGCTGAGACGCAAGAGGCCCGAGTTCGAATCCTAGTACAAAACGATGACTTTTATATGATTAATTGAATCGTGAACTTGTTAACTTCGTTCATACCTGGTGTCCTACGACACCACATAATTTTTATAAGTTACTGCGCTACAACATTAAATAAACTCTTAAATTGACAAGGCCTTACATTATGTGACATCAATTGTTATAGAAACTCTATACTCGCTAATAACCAATAGTCCCGCAGAACGATTAGGATATTTCGGAGGCGGTACCTAAGTGAATAAACAATACAAATACTAACAGTTATCTATCCAAACGGCAACGGCTTCTAGTGCACCTAAATTATTGTAGTTTTACTTTTTACTGTTGTTTTTAACTCAAACAAGTATCTGACTGCGTATAGGCAAGGAAATTCTAATTTAATAAATCTATTGATTTTACAAGCTTTAGTAATATCGCTCATTTACCAGAACAACGTGATATATCAAAAAAAAGGAAATTCTTTTTTATTTGTTCATTAAATCCGCCGTATTTCATTTCATTGACTGCAAAAACGCGGTAATTTTAAAGTAAATATAAGAGTATTTTTTGACTGAAAGAGACAATTTATAAGTGGCAAATTGTTTTATAGCGTTGTCTCTTTCATTCACCTTAGTAATTTCAACAGCGCGACATATTCATTGTCATTCATCTCGCGTAAGGTAAAGTGCTCCGCGTTTGACGAAACAACGTGACATTACGATTATACGACATTGTCGCTGCAAAGGTAAGTATAACGATATTATTTAAAGTTATTTCTAAACTGTAATAAATATATTTGAATCGCTTTTCTAGTAATAACGCAGTGATATGTGGTTTAGTCTTGACCTTGATGTCTCGTTGTTGCAGTAAAAGCTCTATGTTTTCCAGGTGATATCTTGCGATTAAACATTGTTTATGACGAATGGTTTACAAATGTTTTTGTTGAGTTTAGAATTATTTTTCTTGTACCAATTTTTTAGAAATAGTATATAATTTATTGATTATATGGTAAGATATAGCGTTATTCACGTTAAGATGAATTTAAAATAAGTGTTATTTTCACAGATGGCGTCGCGAACTAACAAAATACTTAGCTTGGCGTTGAAAAATGATGTAGTTGATGGTAACTTTCCTGCTCAGGAAGATGACATATCTAAGAAACCTGAAACTGAAAAGGTTTTTGGTCGGTTTTTTTTAATTTTCTGTTTGTTATTTAAAATGATGTTAAATCAATTGGCTTTTATTAATTTCAGAGCAAAAATACGTTAACATCTATGAACGTGATAGATGCAATTCGACTAGCAGCAGTAGTTCGCCAAGTAGCTGTTCAAGTAGCTCATCCAGCAAATTACTCTATGAAGGTAAGAATTTTAATAAATCTTGCAATAGGTCTTCTAAAATAGTAGTAAACTTACATTTAACCCGTTAGTTATAACTAAGTTTTGTACGTTTTGGTCCACCAACAATTTTTTTTTTAGATAGTGACGAAATATTAAGGCTCTAAAAGCCCAGGGTCATAAATTGAGAGTTCTGATGATGAAGAATTTCGGACAGATATAACTCCTACTTCGGTCACTATTAATGCTTTAATTAGAGATGATCCTGCGATGTTACGAGACAGCGTAAATGACGAAAATCACATCACTCAAGTAACTTAAATTTAATAATAAATAACTAAATATTATGTAAGTAATTGCTTTAAATAAATATAAAATTTATCAATACAAAGAGACTTAGTCAAAACTGATGTAAGTAACTGATACAAGTAAATTTCCAACCGTACCTTCCTGTACTAGATATTCGTATTATTATGTGCCATAATTAAGATTTTTTTTTAAATTATATTTTACAATGTTGATGCCGTAAAGCTGTATTGCAGATTTTTTTATTTTGTAGAAATATTAGATAAAAAGCATAGTTAGGATGAGAAACACTGACTGTACCCTTTGATTATTCGTAACTACCTAAAACTATAGTTTATTAAGTTTGATACACAAGAGACTGATTGATTAGTTACTAATAAATAAGCATTTAGATTTTAGCTTTTAAGAAATATTTTGAACATGTGCCTATGTCCTGATCTCAATTTATAGTATTCCTTTAGACAAGTCATTTATGATGGATATTTTTGATTTTTTATGGCTCTGTTTTTTTAGTTACTGTTACTTCAGTTTGTAATAAAAAAATTTTAACTTTCGAATAAATATATAAATATGAACAATGTGTTTTATTAAGATAACGTTACCTAAAAAAAAAAATCTCATCTACAACGTTTTATTACCTTACTTTTTAAAATATTTACATAGAAAATGTGACATAATTTCCAATTATTTTTTAATGTCTTGATTTTAGACACTAAAAATAAAAATCTAGGTCTAATTTAAGGTAGGTCTAATAAAAGATTAATAGATAATTACATAAATATTATAATCATTTTCACATTAGAATGATTTAAACATTAAAAAGTGATCTCCTGTAAAATAGTGATTTTTGTGATATCACATTGTTCTGGTAAATGAGCGATATTTCAATCGGCTACCCTCTATATCTACCCAACAACTGGCTCGATCGTAGATTAAACCCACCTACAGTTACCCTGTGGCCACGAACTAGTCGCTCCAGCGACGGGCGACTTGCGACGCGAATTGCGACAGGAACAAAAGTATAGAGCTTGATAGAGCATGCCACGATCTTCCGCGACGCGATGAAATGCACGAACGATTCGCGACAGCGACGGCGATGAGATGGGTGACTGAAATTAACTACTGGCAGCAATGCGAGCGGCCACGGCGCAGAGCGACGCGACCTGCGACTGCGGTGGACGTATTCAGCGACGAGCGACCGAAACAATATTTTTGTTTTACTTGCCGCGATTTTATTTTCAGAATGTATGCTGATTTATTATTTATTTATTTTATGTGATTATAAATTTGTAATATTAGGTCATCATCATCATCCGAGCGTCTGTCCCAGTTGCGTCTCGCGACGCCCGGGGTCCGCTTTCCTACATTTTCTCCTCCACTTCGCACGGTCTTCGGCATCCCCTGTAGTGAGACCATTGGCACGCATGTCATCCCTTACGACGTCAAGCCAGCACTTCTTGGGTCTTCCCCTCTTACCGGGACCCGGTGGGGCTGACATGGCCAGACATTTGTTACCTACGTAGCCCGGCGGTTGCCGCAAGACGTGACCATACCAACGAAGGCGACACTCTTGCAACTTGTCTGCAATGTCACGGACGTGAAGGCTGCCGCGGATGCGAGAGTTTCTCACGCGGTCCATCCGCGTGACCCCACACATCCACCGCAGCATCTTCATTTCCGTGACACGCAGCTCCTGCTTGTGTCGCTCCAATATCGGCCACGTCTCACTGCCATGTAAAAGGACAGGTCTAATAATGGTTTTGTAGACCTGTCCCTTTAACCGGATCGGCATTTTAGGGTCACAAATGACACCGGTCATCTCCCGCCATTTGGCCCACGCGGCAGCAATGCGTGACTTGACATCGCAATCGATGTCACTGGACGTGTGAAAAACAGATCCCAGGTATTTAACCTGGTCCGTGCGCTCGACCATATTACCGCCTATGCGGACGGATGTGGGATCTGTCGAGTTTAGTGCCAAGTACTCGGTCTTCGCCACATTTAGTTTCAGACCGCAGTTCTCAAGCGTCTCCTTCCACGCCTTTACACGTCGCACCAATCTGCCCCTGTCCGCGTCTGCGAGCGCAATATCGTCAGCATACATGAGCAACCATGGAGGCTGCTCATGTGGGTTTCTGATGCTGTCCGACAATTCGTCTAATATTACACTGAACAGAAGCGGACTAAGTACCAAACCCTGGTGTACCCCGACGGTGATGGGGAATGGTTTCGTGTCGCCAACAGCAGTCCGAACCATTGAATCGGAGTCACAGTACATGTCCCGGATAGTGTCAATATAGACCTCTGGTCAATATAGACCAATAAATTTGTAATATTAGGTATTCTACCAATAATCACAATAATAGCACAGCCGAAAGACATACAGTCGGTCGACGAAGCTGTCTAGACAGAGCAATCGTGCGGGGGACAAGGGACGAGACGCGGGAGGGTTTGTCCCGAGCTGCGAACAAAATGTTGTTAGTGGCTCGGGACAGTCTTTCAGGGCTGACGCATTCACTTCCGCTTGCTATGATTTTTGAATTTTTGTATAGATTTCTTTAATTCATGGGGTTTTTAATATTCTAAATACAAATTTCGTGTTCATTTTGCAATCCAATATGGCCGCCGCGCCATGGATATAATATTTCATTTTGGGTATCGTATAAGGGGTTTTTTAGTATGCTAAGTACGAATTTCGTGTTAATTTTGCAATCCAATATGGCCGCCGAGCCGTGCTTATAAAATTTCATGTTGGGTATCATATAAGGGGTTTTTTGGTATGCAGAGTACGAATTTAGTGTTAATTTTGCAATCCAACATGGCCGCCGCGCCGTGACTTTAAAATTTCATGCTGGGTATCGTGTAAGGGGTTTTTTGGTATGCTGAGTACGAATTTCGTGTTAATTTTGCAATCCAATATGGCCGCCGCACCGTGGTTTTAAAATTTCATGTTGGGTATCATATAAGGGGTTTTTTTGTATGCTGAGTACGAATTTAGAGTTAATTTTGCAACCGCCGCCGCGCCAACTGTTATAAATTTCATGTTGAGTATCGCATAAAATTATTATGGTATGCGGAGCCACACATGTGGGATTATAACTATACTCTATACTATGTTATCCTGTGTTCAAGTTTTTCGTCATAATTAATATTTAAACTTGTTCAAAGCGTAACCAATATTTTTTTGTTGAAAACAATAGTAGCATTAAGTCCAGTTAGTCAAAAACCGAAAATATTTATCATTAACTCATTTAATACTAATAATATACCTAATATACCCGACGAACTTCGTATCTCCATAGAATTTGTTTTTTTTTCACAAATTGAACAAATTAATAAAAATAATAAATACCCCTCGAGGACAGTCGTAATCTTTTATAGGATTAACGCAACCCTATGAGGGTATAGTAGATTCGCTTTTTGAGTTATCCACTTTCTGATATCAACAAAAAAATGTATCAGAAAGTTATTGAAAAGCTCACATCCGCAGGGCAGCTTGTGGGTGGCGAGCTGAATGTGCGTGGCTACACATCGGTCCCGATTCCTCAGAGTTTTGTTGCCCTTCTGCACCGGTTAGCATTTAATGGGCTAACGGGTGAGCAGTGAGAGTGCTACTCCCGGGAGTGCAGCAAATCTCAACTTTGGCTTGCCTTAATTGGCCGGTCAGAGGGAGGGAGCCAGAGCTATCTGCTCGGGGGTGGAAGTGTCATTTTTAAGGGCATAACTACGGGGAAGCCCGCTCCGGGTCTGACCCGCGATGGTGAAACCGGCGCCGCACCGCTCGCACCGGTGTTGCCTCCTGTCGCCTTACAGGCTTATCATGCCTATGGCGATTGTATAGGGGGCCCATCTAGTGAGTTGGCGAGTCACCGTCTGCCAAAATTAGGATAATCAGATATTAAAATGGCAGACGCCGCCTTTATCCATAGTTATAATCAACTAGTTCATCAAACCCCCAACCAAATAGCCCATTTCTTAGTTAGCATATTTTACAATAGTTTAACTCCCATTGGAGGTGATCCATTATCGTTCTTCTACATAAGGCGGGCGTGGACTGTCTGCAGTGGGGGTCCCATTTCCTTTTAGATTAAAATTCTCAAAGGGCCTCTGCGTGTTGGACCAGTATGTCCCCATGTAAGCCTACCAAAAACCCGGGTATCTTCATAAAAAAAAGAAGATACCCGTGAAAAGAAGAAACATAATAATATGAGATCACACATGTCAGCTCACCCTTGTTTGAATTCCCAGTTCCCATCCCCAGCTTCCAGTTCCCATTTCTCATCCCTAGTTCTCATCGTCAATTCTCATTCCTGGTTCATGCTCCCATTCCCTTGATTTTTTTATAACGACACGGTGACCATTATGGATTGCGAAATTAACACGAAATTCGTGCTCAGCATACCAAAAAGCCCCTTATACGATACCTAACATGAAATTTTATAACCACGGCGCGGCGGCCATATTGGATTGCAAAATTAATACTAAATTCGTACTCAGCATACCAAAAAACCCCTTATTCGATACCCAACATGAAATTTGAAAACCACGACGCGGCGGCCATATTGGATAGCAAAATTAACACGAAATTCGTACTCAGCATACCAAAATACCCTTTATACGATACCCAACATGAAATTTTATAAGAATAGTTCGGCGGCCATATTGATTGCTAGAAACCCCATAATTTTATATCTACCACGCGGCAGCCATTTCGTAAACGCTTTCTCATAAAAAAAACTATCGATTCGACATGAAATGAACCTTATTTACTTCCGTGTGCGGCAATTGATGAAATTTCAGATCCTTTTTTTAAATCGGTATTTATATTATTGATTTATTATATATACATACTAGTTGACGCCCGCGGCTTCGCCCGTGTAGAGAAGTTTTCTCGTTCCCGATTCCCATAAGAACTTGTTCCCGGGATAAAAAGTATATGTGTTATTCCGATGTATAAGCTATATTATTGTAAAGTTTCATTAAAATCTATTCAGTAGTTTTTATGTGAAAGAGTAACAAACATCTCTACAAACTTTCACTTTTATAATATTATTAAGATTAAGATATTATATTATAATGTTGATAGTTGATTGCGAGTACGAGTTAATAAATAAATTATAAAAAACATCAGCCTTGTAAACTTGTGACAACCCTACAAGCATCACTGTCTAGACGTTGTCGGCATTTTTGTCAACTTCAAAGGCGTAACGCTACTGATAGGTTTACTCTTTATACTGTGGTGTGGTGTGGTGTTTATAGGTTTACTCTTTATACTGTGATAATAGTAACATTGACAGTCTTATTTAATTACTTGACTGTAGGTACCGGTACTAACATACTTTAAATCCCTACTTATTATTAAAGTGAAACTTTTATTACATCGTCTCAAAATTTTGTGTCTGTGTGTTGCGTGTCGCGTGACGGTCGGCCGCGGAGTATTAAGCACAATCCTTTGCACTGCATATTAGGGCCACTGCATATTAGGGCCACTACATTACCGTTGTTTCCTAAAACCACACAATTCTTTCCACTGCATATTAGGGCCACCACATATAAGGGTCACTATATATTAGGGCCACTAAATTACGATATATTTTTTATTGTGACTGATTCTAAATATACTTATATAATAATAATTTGTAACTACTTGTAGTTCGTGTGTATTTTTAAATAATAACACAAAGTTTAATAGTTTTTTATTTTGTGGGCCCGTTATTTTTTCAAATCGAATTTATTTCTTGCCCAAGATTTAATTGATTAAAGGCAAAGAATACATTCAGTAAATAGAAAAAGAGGAGTGTATGGACAGATTCATACTTCGTACAGAGATTATCCCGTATTTTTTTTCGAATACACAAGTACCAGTATAGAAACTTTTAACTACTTACTCTTGCACAGAGAAAAGGACTTGACGGTACGAGTAAATTCCAAAACAACAGTAACGCCTGCAGAAAAATTATTTCTCATATTAAGGTACCTACAATATACCAACAAAATGAAAAAAACCAATTTAATTTTATGAAGCGCTCGTGGCCCCGCGGACTCAGTGTTCTGTAAACGATTTCTGAGTTCCGCAACTTTCACTATGGCAGGTCCTCTGATGGGTGACCACTTTGTGGCATTTACATTTGCGAGCATTTCCGAGCTTCGGAAGGCACGTTAAGCCGTTGGTCCCGGTTGTCAGTAACATGGCAGACGTTAAGTCAAGTTGAAGGCCTTATCGGCGGCTTGAAAAATTTCAACAGCATGTAGCCGTAACCTGCGTCTGTCTATTTCAACACGGCAATGGGCTTACCACCTATTACGTGGGACAGGAATACACATGTTTTATATACTACTCGGGACTTCACGCGAAACAAATTTCTACTTACATTCACCGACGTTTCGAACGCGTTGCAGCGTCCGTGGTCCCGGCTGGATTCGGCCCTCACCGCCAGTCCAGCCGCGACCGCGAGTGGTATATAAAACATGAGTATACACCGCGAAAGTTTAAAAATAAAGAATACACATGGTGAAAAGTGGGCATACAATATGTATGCCTCTGCCATCGATCAATATCACGAACTACAAGTAAGTAGCTTTAAATTATAAATAGGCTATATTTTGAATCAGTCACATTAATAATAAGTAGGGATTTAAACTATCTTAGTAGGTACCTACAGTCAAGTAATTAAATAAGACTGTAATTGTTACTTGTAATTATTTTGATTATTGGTAGAATACCCAATATTACAAATTTATACATACATATTGTCACGCCTTTATCCCCGAAGGGGTAGGCAGAGGCATGCTATACGACCACATTGCACCGTAAAATAAAATAAAAATACAAATCACAAATAAATCAGTATACATTCTGAAAAAAAAAACCACGACAAGTAATACAAAAAAATATTGTTTCGGTCGCTCGTCGCTCAATACGTCCACCGCAGTCGCAGGTCGCGTCGCTCTGCGCCGTGGCCGCTCGCATTGCTGCCAGTAGTTTAATTTCAGTCGCCCATCTCATTGCCGTCGGTTTCGCGATACGTTCGTGCATTTCCGTGTCGCCGATCGCGTCGCAGGTCGCGTCGCGGAAGATCGTGGCATGCTCTATGAAGCTCTATACTTTTGTTACCGACGCAATTCGCGTCGCAAGTCGCCCGTCGCGGGAGCGACTAGTTTGTGGCCACAGGGTAACAGCATCAGCCTCTCACGATGAGGCGGGTCGTAGTGGCGGTCTCCGTCGAGCGCCTTCGCAGGCGTTGAGTTGTGGCTTAGTAAGTCTTCCACGTGACGACCGAAACGCCCGTTGGCGAACACTCCGGTTATTCTATCTTGACTTCAAAGCAGCTGCAATGCTGTCGAATTATCGTAATACGGTAGTTAGTTTTTCAGGACTAATGTGAAGTCTTGCTGAACTTGCGTGCAAAAGGTAGTCCCAGTAGATAGTTGCTCTATTCGATAGCTTCGCCATTTGTTCTCTTCTCTGTGGGGCTTTCCATAATATTGTTAGGATACCCACATATTCACGATGTTTTTGAAAATATATGGAGTGCAATCTGCTTCTATTATTCTTGTTGAGCAAGTTCCAGGTGGTGTGGTGATGTAATTTCTTCTAGAACGGTCAGCTTATCTTGAAATTGGAATTTTCTTCTTCAGAATCAGTAGCAGACTTCTACATTTTCTTTAAATTTTCCAACACGTGGATCCCACTTCTAAATTATTACAATGAATTTATAGGGCAGTAGAGAGAAATTATATAACGGCGAGTATGTCTGTAACACTTCTGATTGTCGGTTACATGTTCATGGGATTTGATTTACTAACCTTATTTTAATATACATCCCTTTAGTGGAAACAAACTCAATTTTCACAATACTTTAGTTATAACTCTAAAGTCACTTGTCTAATTATTTAAAAGTTTATAAATATTTCACATTGTTTGTTTTTGTTCTGAATGACATGAGTTTGACGTTGTCAAAACTGTCACGATCGTTTCGACTATTATGGCGCGTTATAAAATTAACGCGTGCGTCTATGGTGTCTTTCAGTTTGGTGCTGGACATTGAACTTAGATAGATTGGCTGTCCTGACTCACATCCACCCATAATGTATTGCGTGAGGTGTGACAAACAGGAATAGTAAGGTTTTCATGTTGGTTTTGTTTATTTATTTTTTGATTATTTGTCAAGATTGTATAGGCCGTATGACTTTAGCCTGCTGTAATCGAGCGGGAGAAAAGAAAAGAAAGCTGCTTTTTTTTGCGACGACATGGCGTGATGAGAATATGTCTATTCATGGTGATTTAATTCGGATTATTATCCGAAGTCTTTTTAGCAAATATGTAGACATAATAATTTGTGCTGAGGTGAGAATATTTGTTTATATTTGTTTCTTCGTAATCGATAAGATTACTTGGCCTTTGCGAATAATATGTTCTTACGATGGTTGTACTTTGTATTTCTGTCTGCTTTTCAAGAGACTTAGCAAATAATATGAAAAAGATTGATGATAGAAGGGTCTAGTTTTAACCCCACTGAAATAAGTGGTAAGTTAAAACTATATAATCTCTTAGACTGCATTCCTTAACAGAATGTTGAGGGTGAAAGTGATTTTTATTACAAATTACTAATGTCTGTAACTTTTCTGTTGTTACAGGGGTTTTTCGTTTTTGTTCTTTTTCGTTTTGGTTCTTTATTTTATATCTACATAATTGTTGAGTTTAACGTGTTTCACGTTCTCTGCATTCTATATTTTTTACTCCTGAATGTCTGTAAGAAGACTTAAAGTAAGCTGAGACAATGTGCAAAGATGATATTTTTCACTACTCTGGTTACCTACTACCTGGACTTCTAGAATAGGAAGAGATGTGAAGGACTTCGATGTTCCTAAACCTTATATCCAGACAGGTAGTAATCTTTAATTTGTTTCTATGTATAATAACCCAGTAAAGACCGACTGATGTTAATAGTTTAAAATGAATAACTTTTAACTTTAAATATTTATTTTTCTATTACATATGTAGCTTTCAACTACTTTAATTTACTAGACTACCGATGTGACGTTCCAGTTACACATATTTTATAATCTTTTTATTATCACAAAGGAATATTAATGTGAAACTTTATTTATACCTTGTTATGTTGAAGTGTATGATGATGATGATGATGATGATAGGAAGCGGTGATGTGTGTTTAACTAAACTAAGAAGTAGTTTAAATGTATGTCTGTATATAATTTAGATAGTTTTAAGGCATCTGACAACTGCTTTAATATTTGTCATTTTAGGCCACGCCCTTTGTAACCAAAGTATGGACTTTGGTTTAAATTTTTATTTGTACTAAATATAAACTTATTTGTGTATAGTGACCATATATGTATTGATCCCACTATGCTTGACTAAGCCATTTCTTTTTACTTTCATATATGTATATTCATGTCTACATATGGATATAGTTTAAATAAATATAAATAATAAGTTGATAACATTTTTTACACATGCTCTGCTAGCTGGTGCACCGGTGATTCTTTGAGATAGTGTTACTAACACATCTCCAGGGATTACCAACCGTACCTGATGGGTGTCTGTAGGTGTGTTGTTGCTGCTACCTAGTGCGCACCACCCCTACCAAGCCCGTCAACCGTTATAAGTTGGCGGCCCAACGTGTGACCTTGGAGAATGATGCAATTAAATATTAAATATGTATTTTTATTTAGTGATAAGCATGTACTTTATTGTGTGTCACTAAGGTTTTGTTAGTCTTAAGGTGTACTTTAAAGGAAACTTATAAATTTTCTTTAGTCTTAAGCGTTTTGGTGTTTCAAAGTTACTTTTGAACAAATCTACTACTTTTATGTATTTGGTTAGATAGTTAAAGCTGATAAACTCGAAACTATCCAACATTAATGAAAGGCAATATATTCAATTTAAGCTTATAAACTTAAAGAGATATTAATCTTTAAATACGCCCTGCTTATATCTACTGTTTACTATTTTTCTTTCATTTTGATTAGGTGCCATTGCGTAACAATTATACTTGTTTTGATATAGAATTGAATTTAGAATTCAATATTCTATCATGGATTTTCTACAAGCTGGATGTAAGATCTCTCATTTACACAAAGACGAAATTACACATGAACTGTCCATTCGTAAACTAGAAGTTAATCATCTCTCGCCACGATCCAGTCTTTGTCAAGCGTTAAATGAGACATCGAAACTTGCTCGAAGGGGTAGTTTGAAATTTACTGATTTGGTCAATGTTAATTTGACTTCGGAATTAGAGGTGTGTCAACGAAAAGTTGAGGTAATTGAAAGAGAGGCTAAAGGTGATTTGTCTACATCTGCTAGAGTTCGGTTAAACTCTCGTTGCAGATACTTTCTTTGCCGTCTAGGTCGAATTGATGAGAATGAGGAGGTAATGCTTCTCAAAAAGCAATTGAATTCTATAATTGAATGCTTACAAGATAGTGATGATGATAACTTTGACTCTGTAGTTACTGAGAAGCAGGTAGTCAGAAAGGTTATTTACAAACCTGAAAAGATTTTTAAAATTAATTTTTTTGAACTTGAAATTCAAGGGGGACACTTGTGTCCGTACTTTCCTTTCTCGCTTAGTAGAACTTCTTGTTACTAGGAATGTTTCTGAAGACAGAATATTCAGAGGTTTCCCGGAAATTTTTGATGGACCGGCGTTGTCTTGGTTCCGTTCTCGCGTATCAATTTAAACTCAATTGACGTTCTTTTTACTCAAGATCCTGGGTACTATGGACATCTTTAAAAAGGTCTCTGATACTCCATCTATGTTTCCTAATTTCAAAATAGAAAATAATAAACTTCATCATTTCTCGAAGAATAAATATCGCCTGACAGATCAATTTGACTGGAAGTTGGTAGTGCCTTATGAGGAACGAAAAGAAATTCTGACGAAGTGTCATGATAATGTTACTTCTGGCCATTTCGGTGTAGCCAAAACTCAATTTAAAATAGCTAGTATATATTACTATATATACTAACTACTACTACTATATATACTTCGTCAGAATTTCTTTCAAAACTCAATTTAAAATAGCTAGTATATATAGTAATATATACTAGCTATTTTAAATTGAGTTTTGGCCACACCGAAATGGCCAGAAGTCAGAAGAACATCTTCAAAGAGATTAGGCCAGTAGGCCTAATCTCTTTGAAGATGTTAAAGAATATGTTGATTCTTGTGAAATATGCAAAAAGTATAAACCTACTAATTTAGCCCGTCCTGGATTTATGGGTAAACCACGACGTATTACGATGCCTGGCGAGGCTATCTCTTGTGACATTCTTGGTCCATTTCCTCCCTCCTATATGAGAAATCAATATTTATTTGTTTGTACTGATTATTTTAGTAAATATGTTACTTTGCTTCCTTTGCGAACTAGAACTGCTCAAGCGATAGTTAAGTGTTTGGAGAAAGGAATTTTTCTTGTACATGGGGTACCTAAATATCTTTATTTTTATTTATTTAATAGTTTATGTACACACATACACATTACAACAAAACTATATAGGAAAACAGAGTACAATTGCACTGCTTATTTCTAAAAGAAATCTCTTCCAGCAGGCCGGCGAGAGAAGAGTAAGAATTAAAATAATTGAAAAAGGTAGAAGTGTGAAAGAGAACTAGGTAGAATCAAGTGTTTATACATACTTTACAAACTAATACATACCTACATACAAAAAAATACATACATACATACAAATACAAATATACATATAAATACATATATACATTCAAAATACCTACATGTAAATAGTTGTGCATAGTAGCAGTAAAATACACATACGTGATATTACCAAATGAAAACCTAACGCCTAAACTGCTCCAGCTACAGGGCGATCAGCTTGGTCAGCTTAGCTAGTAAGGTGTATGCAAAGGTTATAACGGCACGAATGCAAGAAAAGTCTGAAAGGTATTTATGGGAGGCTCAATGCGGATTCCGACGTGGAAGAGGTTGCATGGATCAAGTGTTTTCTCTCCGCATGATCGCGGAAAAGTTTCTGGCTCTTAGCCAGAAGGTTTTCTGCGCTTTTGTGGATCTAGAGAAAGCATTTGATAACGTTGTGAGAGAAACGCTGTGGGACTTGCTGCCAGGATATGGTGTGGACGGCTCGCTACTGCGGGCAATACAGTCGCTTTATAGGGACTGTAAGGCTTGCGTGCGAGTAGGGGGGGATGTGTCACCTCTTTTTGATGTCTGTACAGGCGTCAAACAGGGATGTGTCATGTCCGCCTGGCTGTTCATAGTGTATCTGGACAGTTGCCTGCAGAAGTTGAAAGATTTTAATATGGGTGTGAATTTGGGTGACTTTACAGTAAACTGTCTGCTGTACGCTGATGATGCGGTGCTCATGGCCTCATCAGAAGCCGACCTTCAGGCATTAGTCACTAATATGAAAGAGGGGTGTGAAAGTAAGGGTCTCCGCTTGAATGCAAGTAAAACTAAGGTTCTAGTATTTGAAAGAGGTGACGTAAGAACTAAATGCGAGATTAGGGTAAACCAGGAACGTCTAGAGCAAGTGAATGAAATTGTGTATTTAGGAAGTATGTTTAGCGCGGATGGAAGATGTGATTCGGATGTGGAACGGCGAGTAGCTGCCGGAAACAAAGTTAACGGTGCTTTGTCCCAGTTAGTAAAGCGACAAAGCATCGTAAAAGAAGCACGACTGGCGATTCATAATGCAGTGCTAGTGCCAACTTTGCTTTACGGTAGTGAAACCTGGGTATGTCAGCAGATGCATGAAAGTAAATTGAATGCTGTGGAGATGCGATCACTTCGAAAGTTGTGCGGCGTTACCTTGGCTGGCCGAATACGCAACGAAGTGATACGCAATTTGGCAGGTTTGAATGAAAGTGTCAGCGTTAAGCTGGAAAAGGGCGTGCTCCGTTGGTTTGGACACGTCCAACGAATGAGTGAGGAACGATTGACGAAGAATATATATTGTTCAAAAGTAGAGGGTAGAAGGAGTCAGGGTAGGCCGAGACTTACATATGAAGACCACGTGAGCAGATTGCTCAAAAACGGAAAGGTCAAAAGTACTCGGATACCCAGACGTGCGTGTATGAAGCGATTGATGAATCTCGAAGAAGCGAAAGAAGTATGCATGGATCGCGAAGCCTGGCGATCTGTCCTCTCTGACTACCCCGTCAGGGATACAGCGTGAAGATAGTTAGTTAGTTAGTTAGTTTACCAAATGAAAAATAAGGACATTAGAAGTTATGAGTGGAAGAGAGGTAGTATTCACGGACTTTGGATTTGAACTTCATCAAAGAGTCAGTCTCTCTGATGTTTGGCGGCAGAGAGTTCCACAACCTAACCGCATGAACTGAGAAGGAATAGGAATAGAGGTCAGATTTGTGCGATGGGAATTTAAGAAGGGAACGAAGATGTGTCCTACAAGGAGCATCAGGATAGCGCACAAATGAGAACCGCTCCTTCAGGTAGGACGGGAAATTTGGATTGTACAGTATATTGAAGAGGAGACAGAGTATCCGAGTGTTCCTGTGAAGGAAAATCGGGAGCCACTTGAGTTCTTGGCGGAAATGTGAAACGTGATCATATTTTTTGAGATTATAAATAAAACGAATGCATACATTTTGCAGCCTCTCAAGCTTGTCTAACAGCTCCTCTGTGACATCTAAGTAGCAGGCATCAGCATAGTCTATAATGGGCTGAATAAGTGACTGGGCTAAAGTGATTTTAGTCTTCAAGGGCAGGAAGGCCTGGAGGCACTTCAAAGAGTGAAAGGTGTAGTGTACCTTTTTGGTGACCTTATTGACTTGGGAATTCCAGGATAGACTATCCTCCATCACTACCCCCAGATTCTTAACTTTCTGCACGTAGGGAATACGAGTTCCATCTAAGAGAACAGGCGGCAGCACCTCTAGATCGAGAGTACTATGCATATGTCTACTGCCTATAATTATGGCCTGTGATTTTTTAGGGTTGATGCATAATCCGACCGACCTGGCCCAGTCACTAATGCAAGCCAAGTTCTGGTTAATTACTGCTATGCCGGACGGTGCATCATGTGCACTGAAATTGTGATATATCTGCAGGTCGTCTGCGTAGAGATGGAAATTGCAGGAAATTAAGTTTGCGACAGAGTTAATGAAGATAGAGAATAAAAGAGGAGAGAGGACACCACCTTGAGGAACGCCCGCGACGAGTTGACACCAGTCTGAAGACCTCTGATCAAAATGAACACACTGCGAGCGCCCTCGAAGATAGGAATAGAACCAAGATAAAGAAGAAGAAGAAATGTTGATAGACCTCAGTGCACTCAGCAGCATATCAAAATCGACTGAAGTGAAGACGCTACTGAAGTCCAGCAATGTTAATAAGGTTAAGTCTTTCTTTTCCATAGCCCAGCGAATATCGTCCGTAACCTTGATGAGAGTTGTAACTGTGCTATGTCCCGCACGGAAACCAGATTGGCATGAGCTAAGAAGATTGTTTCTTGAAAGGAAGAAAGAGAGCTGTTTATGAACAATATGCTCAAGAACTTTAGATAGATATGGGAGAATGGAAATTGGACGAAAATCAGTAAACGAAGACGGTTTAGAAGTTTTTGGTAGAGGAATAACATATGCCAGCTTCCAAGAATCCGGGAAAGATCCTTTACTGTGACAACGGCGCACTATTCAATTCAAAAGACTTTAAAGCCCTAATGGTTAAATATAGTGTGCCTCATATCTTTTACAATCCTAGATATCATCCACAGACAAACCCTACTGAGCGTGTAAATCGTGAATTGGTAAGAACCATATCTTCGTACGTGCGTTCTGATCACCGAACTTGGGATAAGAACATATCTGAGATACAATGTGCTCTTAATACAGTTAAACACGATGTAACTAAACAAACTCCGTACTTCTTAACTCACGGACGTGAGATGATTCTTGATGGTTCTATATATAATGATGACACTCCCATTGATCCTAACTCTTTAGAAGTTGATAATGAGAATAAATTTTCTAACAAGTTAAAAGAACTTGAAACTATTTTCAGTCAAGTTCGAAACTGTTTACTCGTATCGCATGATCGTAATGTTCGGTATTATAATTTGAGAAAACGTAATGTGGAATTGAAGGAAGGTCAAATAGTCCACAAGCGTTGTTTTCATTTGTCGAATTTCTCCAAGCATTTTTCTGCAAAGTTAGCTCCCCGCTATGATAAATGTGTTATACACAAGAAACTTAGTCCTTCTTATACTTTAAAATCTTTAGATGGAAAGAATCTTGGTAATATCCACATAAATGACATTGTTCGCCCTGGCGCATCCGTTCCTCAATAAATGTAGTTAGTGCTTTTCCTAGCTATATCCAAAACTCCATATAAGTAAAAACTCGACGTTGAGTTAGAGTTGATACTATTTAAAAGGAATCATAACTGAAAAAAACATATACTTAGAGTTTTCTTTCAGTAGTCGTCTAATTCGACAAAGTGTTTCGAGATCTAGTACTTTTGAAATCTCTTGGAATATAAGATTTTCCTATACTACCTCGGTTGTAAATAAAACGGCATCTTGTAATACAATGAGTTTTTTTTGCCATTTAGAATTAACTAGATAGTTTTAACGGTATTTATACATAGTTTTGTCCGTTCTGTTTCACTAGTTTTTGTCACACTCTTTAGAGCTGAGTGTTATCTGTTTTTTTTTTTTTTGTTTTCGCGGGGATTGCATTTACGCACCGTCATCCCTACTGCGGGGGCAGCAGGGACGGTGTGTGGGGCTTCCGGCCCGTGAGAGAGGGCCGTCCTACCCACTAAACCCCGCGGTGTTCCGCCTCACCTTAAAACCGACTCGCAGGGTAGGCCTGAGGTTAAATCACTGCGAGCCGGCAAGGGGCACCCCAGAACAGAGGGGTCCGTCTCGGGGCGGTCGATAAGCGACCACCCCGGAGCTCCCTAAGGAGCTGATGAACTAGCCCGCACCTCCACCGCTCTCGAGCGCTCCTCTGTAAGCAGAGGAGGTGAGAGCGGCCTGTACGGGCGTGCGCAAAAAGTGGGCACCCCCTGGAACACAGAAAGGGTGCCCGTCGCCAAGTGGCCAGTTGGGCAGGGTCCCCGACCTTCCGCCCACGGCCAGACACTATTCGGGGGCGCGCATGTATTGAGCACGTCGACGCCCCCGAACCGGACGGCGGGGCGGGAGCGTCTGTCCCGTACGCTCCCGCACCCGCAACTCCTCACGTTTCGCCGCCATCACCTCGCTAGCAAACGAGGCGACGGCGGCCCAACACTGTTGGCTGCCGACCATGGCTTGCACCACAGCCGGCAGCGACAAATTTCCACCGACAAGGCCCGTAAGGGCGATACGCGGCCCGTCCCACGCCGGGCACACGGCGAGTGTGTGCTCCGCCGTCTCCACGACGCCACTTGAGCAGTGGCGACACACGGGGTCCGGCTCCACCCCAGCCACCTCCCACAGGTACTTGGCGAATACGCCATGCCCTGTGAGGAGCTGACTGAGGTGAAACGTCGGCGCTCCGTGTGCCCTCTCTACCCAAGCACGTAGGACGGGCCGGACAGCCCCCACGAGCCGGGGGCTAACTGAGGGGCCTACCAACCTTTCGGCCCACTTCCGGAAGAGATCGTCGCGAGCCGACTGTCTCCAGCGGTCGATCTCGTCCGGAAGGGGCCGTCCACCGTTTCTACGCACCAGGGCGCTTTCCTCATAAACACTTTTGAGGACTCCAGCCTCGAGATCCCAAGGGAGGCTTCCTGCAATTAGGCACGCCGCCTCGTAGGAGAC
The DNA here is from genome assembly GCA_948477245.1 of Thumatha senex. NCBI lineage: Eukaryota > Metazoa > Arthropoda > Insecta > Lepidoptera > Erebidae > Thumatha > Thumatha senex. The sequence continues at coordinate 18,951,443 of OX419748.1, forward strand.
GGTGCAGTACGCTCGTGCCGCCCTCTGCGCAATCGACCGCTGCGGACGCCGCAGCAGCGGGATTGTCTTGGCGCAGAGGGCGTGCGCCCAGATGGGCGCTCCATACAACGCCTTTGAGCGCACTACACCGTCGTAGAGGCAACGGCATGCATTATTTGTGCCTCCCCGATTGGGGAGCAGTCTCGCCAGCCTTCCGGCGTAAGACAACAACTTTGGTGAAAGACGCCGGAAGTGCTCGACGAAGTCCCATCGGCTGTCGAGTACCAAACCCAGATACTTTATACTCGACCCGACAGCGATGGGGGTGCCGCTCACCACAATCTGACAATCTCGAGGGGGCCCTCGCCGAGGCCCGTGAAAGAAAACGGCCTCGGACTTTTCGAGGGCCACCTGGAGTCCTAGCGCCCTGATGCGGCTGACCACCTGGGCAACGCCCGCGGTGGCCAGGACTTTCGCATCGCGAAAATCAGGGCCCCGCGCGGTGACCAGGGTATCGTCGGCGTAGCAGAGGACGCCGACTCCCCGAAGAGTAGCACCACGCAGGACCCAATCATATCCGATGTTCCACAGGAGCGGACCCAGAACCGACCCCTGTGGAACACCGCACGACATATTTGTGCGGACGACGCCCGACCGGGCCGGATAGGAGATGGCCCGGTCGACAAAGTAGTCTGCGAGAATGCGCCTGAGGTACCACGGGACATTGTGGTACCTCAGCGCCTCGGCGATGGTCTGCCAGGGGATGGTGTTGAAGGCGTTCGCGATGTCGAGCGACACCGCCAGCAATACCTCCCCCCGACCGACCGCCTCTTCGACGCTGTCCCGGAGCCGGGAAATGGCGTCCAGGGTCGACCTCCCGCGACGAAATCCGTACTGGCCGTCATTAAGATTGGGCCCCGCCCCCTCCAGGTGCCCGACGAGACGCGCTGCGAGCACCCGCTCGAGCAGCTTGCTCATCTCGTCGAGCAAGTCGATGGTGCGGTAGGCCGACGGCGACTCGGCCGGGCGCCCGTGCTTCTTCAACAGCACGAGCCGCCCGGTTTTCCACTGTCGCGGGACCTTACCCGACGCCAAACACTCCGACAACAAAGACAGCGTCTCCTCCTCGAACGCCGGCATGACCAGGGCGGTGACGCGCCCAGGAATGCCATCCGGACCGGGGGCGCGGTTCCTCGTTTTGAGTTTAAGGACCGCCGCCCCGAGCTCGGCATCCGACACGGGCGGAATCATCGCCTCTGTGTCTGCCGGCGTCTGGCTTGGTGCCATCCGCGGTGGGACCCACTCTTCCCGCGCAGGGAAGAGGGAACTGACAACGTGGCCGACGAATGAGGGCTCGAGAGACTTTGTGAGGGTAGGGCCCAGGGCCGGAGTTTGTCACTCACGGCTTTGTACGGGCGCCCCCACGGATCTTCATTTAGGGTCTCGAGCCACTCCTTCCAGGCCGCCTCCTTGGTGGCCTTGATCGCCGAGCTGAGAGCAGCTCGGGCAGCCCGGTATGCGGCGAGCAGTTCTTCTTCTTGGGCAGGATCGCTGTTGGCGAGGCAGGATGGCGAGTGTACCAACGCTGGGCTGCGTGGCATGAAGTACGCAACCCAGCCAACTCATCATTCCACCAATACACTCGCTTTCGCGGCCGAACTGGTCCCGCCCTCTTCATCGCCGCATCGCAGACGCGAGTCAGGGCACCGGAGAGTCGCCCAGTCCTCTCGTCCACGTCCGGGCTAACGTCGCCCGCGGCCCATCGCTCGACGATGGCCGCCTCCTTTGCCAGTTCCCGGTCCAGCGTCCGCAGACGCCACCGCGGACCTTTCTCAACCGATCGACGGTCCCCGACCGCCGGGGTCCCGGAGCCGGTGTCAACGATGTCGAACCATATGTAGCGATGGTCCGACAGCGTCTCCACCCCCTCGACCACTTTCCAACCACGCGTGCGGCTCGCCAGGCCAGAACTGGCGAAGGACAGGTCGACGATGGAACAACCTGTCCCCGTTGGCCGCACGAACGTGTGGATCGACCCTCGGTTGAGCAGCACCAAGCCATTGGACACCGCCTACTCTTCTACCAACTCACCCCGGGTATCGGTGGCTGGAGATCCCCACGCTTGTGAGTGTGCGTTGAAGTCTCCAGCCACCACCACCGGGGTGGGGTGTGCTTCTGCCACCAGAGCCCCGACCTCTATTAACCATTGTTCAAACTCGGCGAGGCTTCTGTTTGGCGAGAAGTACACCCCGATCACTGCAACGTCTCCCAGCAGCGCGAGGACGCAGCCGCGTCCTTGGGAAACACTTTTGAACGCGCCCTGCTGGGAGACGACAGCCATGGACTCGTCGCGGCCGCCAGCCCAGTCATCCCGGGCACGAACCACGTACGGTTCGGCGACTACTGCCATAGACGCCCGCCACTGTACGGCGGACTGGATCAGCAGGTCTTGGGCCGCCGCACAGTGGCGGACATTGGCCTGCAAGATCGAGATTGGCGCCATTTAGTTTTGGGCGATGTCCATACTTTCCTCTGTCACCTGGGTGGGCGGGCGCTTACGTCCAGCACCACCACGCGTCCGCTTTTTGGATGCCGCCAAGCACACTTTGGCACCCAGGCGGCTGCGGAAGTTCCCGCCGCCGCGCAGATGGGACAATTATGTTCGGCTGAGCAGCCGACCGACTTGTGACCGGGCTGCCCACAACGAAAACATAGTGCGCTGCGATCTACACCCGCAGCGCACCGGGCTCCTACGTGCCCCCCCTCCAGACAGCGGAAACACCGCTGCGGCCTGGCCTCCAAAAGAACCGCACGTACGCGTGACCAACCGATCGTGAGAGGGCGGCCATCTGTCAGTTTTTTGGCCGCCGCGATCGGGCACTTGACCCACGCCGTGCCCTCCCTGCCTGCCTGGCGGACAACGTCACCGACGACAACACTGGTGGCGGCGCACCCCCCTACGTCCGCCACCACCCGCGCAACCACTTCCTTTGTGGCCGCGTCGCCTAGACCGGAGATGCGCAGCTCCGCGCACTTCTCCGGCCTGGCGACACGGACATCGTCGCCGAGGGCCACCCTCAGATGTTCGGCGAGGGTGTCAGCCTTTTCGGACCTTTCGGCGCCCGCCACTTCAAGGATGCGACCTCTGGTGGCTGCCGTGCGGAAGTGGAAGCCTCCAATGCCGAGACCCTTGAGATCGACCTTCTCTTCAGCCTCGGCTAACTTGGAGGCGTATGTAACGCCCCTCTTTACCGCGTCCTGCTGCAGCGTTATCACCACTGCAGCGGTACGCGGGGCGCGGAGTTTAGGGGCGCGCTTCCCCACGGCAGGCGCTTTCGGTTTGGCCAACGGCGCCTTCTTTGGGCGCCCCGCCACCACATTCCACGCCTCGGTTAGAGGTTGAGGCGTGGGTGCGGGCTGCAGACGCTCCTGGCGCGTCGCCTCAGCCTCTCGGGCCGCAGCGCTCTTCTTTTTGCGCTTGCCAGCCTTCTTCTTTTTTCCCGAAGAGGGAGAGGGAGCCGGCTAAGCGGCTGAAGGAGCCTCCGTCTCCTCCGACGAAGGGCCGGAGACGAGGACAGAGGGACGCGCGGCGGCAGCGGCGCCAGAGGTCTGAAGGCGGGCGGCACCAGCGACAGCGCCAGAAGTGCCGGACAGTCGGGAGGGTGCTTTGCGAGCACCGACGGTGGAGCTTTCGGTGGCGCGGGCGGCGTTGCGAATATCCGCCTGCAGCGGCGGGCGCAATCGTGGCTCCGGGAGCAGGCGATCTCCGATGCCGTCGAAGCGCGCATCCAGGAGGAACAGAACCTCCTCGCGCGACATCGACGGCGGGGCACTCGCCTGCTTCTTCAAAATTTCAACCTCCGCCCGCAGGGCAGCTAGCTCGCGCTGCAGGCGGGCATTCTCTTCAGTTTCCGTGCGGGCCCGCAACTCCCGCACGTGCTCCATTATGGACCCTGCAGCGGACCTCAGGCCTTGAACACTTTGACCCTTTAGACGTGAGGACTTGTGGGCGATGGATCAGATCGCCTCGACCGCCTCCTCGACCGCCTTTTCCAATTGCTCGGCGCTGAGGTCCGAAGCAGAAACTGACGATGTCTCCACTGGAGCGGGGGACTGGCGAAGGAAGGAGAGTCGCCTCTCCTCCCTCCTTCGGAGCTCCTCGGCGAGCTCCTCCTCAGCTTGGAGCTCTAACTCCCGCTCCTTGGCCGCGTTCAATTCGGCCTTCGCCTTAGCGAGGCCAACATATTGCCCCGTTGTTGGGGGGCGACCGCGTCCTCGCTTACCGGGCTGGCCCCGGGCAGAAGTCGGTGCCAGCCGACTCCTCACTATCCCCTTCCGACCCTGAGTTCCGGCGTTTACGCCACAGCCGGGAACTCAGAGGGGAAGGAAGACCCGAGGCCACATCCATCAATGAGCAAACGCTGCTGTCGGTATCCGACAGCTGCAGCTCTTCCCTCACGCTGCGCGGCGGTGTGTCGCACCGCGACACCGACACCCGCAGTTCCTTGAGGCCTGGAACCGGAGTTCCGGGCCTCACCTCTTCGACAGCCTCAACGTTTTGCAAGACAGAATCCATTTTCGCGCCATTGTCATTAGTTTGTCCCCCACAAGGGGAGAAGATCGATCGGTTTATTTTATTGATATTATTTGCCATATTATTCCCACGAGCATGAGACGATACAAAACGACTCCCTGGGTGACGCTCATTCCAGGGAGCGGGATGGATACTGTGGGGTGCTCCAGGTGCCCCACAGGTTTTAACGACTTCGCTGTCGGGTTTTAAAGACTTTTCTCTGTCGCGGGCCGCCCAATAAAGGCAAGCCCTTCGGCCCCCAGGACCACCGCGTACCAACTGGTGCCACCAGTTGGGTCGTTGCGGAGGCCTCAGGGGTTACGAAATGCGGGAAGGAGGGCTGGCCCTCCCCAACTCCGACGCTGGCACGAGTGCCTGTAGGCCCCTGCGCGAGCAGTAGGCCTACGCGTCCACACCACAAAGACTTCGCTACTACCGGCCGTGACCGGGAGCGACACAAACGACGCAACGCTACAACCGGCCAGGCCAGGAGCTGTCGAAAAAGACCGTGGGCCTTGCAGGCCCACCATACAACGACCCCCTCGTGCAATGGGATCAACTGCACGTCCACACAACGGCAACACAGAGCTGCAACCGGCTGAAGCCGGGAGTGACGACAACGAGAACGAAGGACGAAAACGAAGCGCCACTACCGGCCAGGCCGGGAGCTTTCACCTTTTCGCAGGCCTTGCAGGCCTGCCATGCTGCGACCCCCACGACATGGGGTCGACTGTCGGGATATTGGTACATTGGTTAACACACACAGTACTGAAGACTGCGTCCATTAGCCGATGCTCCAGGGTGCACCAGCAAAGCCCAGTTTCCACTGCCCGGGTGGGAGTGGAAACTGGGCTTTGCTGGGGTTGTCAAGGTTGTATAGGCCGTATGACTTTAGCCTTCTGTAATCGAGCGGGAGAAAAGAAAAGAAAGCTGCTTTTTTTGCGACGACATGGCGTGATGAGAATATGCCTGTCATGGTGATTTAATTCGGATTAATATCCGAAGTCTTTTTAGCAAATATGTAGACATAATAATTTGTGCTGAGGTGAGAATATTTGTTTATATTTGTTTCTTCGTAATCGGTAAGATTACTTGGCCTTTGGGAATAATATGTTCTTACGATGGTTGTACTTTGTATTTCAGTCTGCTTTTCAAGAGACTTAGCAAATAATATGAAAAAGATTGATGATAGAAGGGTCTAGTTAAAACCCCACTGAAATAAGTGGTAAGTTAAAACTATATAATCTCTTAGACTGCATTCCTTAACAGAATGTTGAGGGTAAAAGTGATTTTTATTACAAATTACTAATGTCTGTAACTTTTCTGTTGTTACAGGGGTTTTTCGTTTTTGTTCTTTTTCGTTTTGGTTCTTTATCTACATAATAATTGAGTTTAACGTGTTTCACGTTCTCTGCATTCTACATTTTTTTACTCCTGAATGTCTGTAAGAAGACTTAAAGTAAGCTGAGACAATGTGCAAAGATGATATTTTTCACTACTCTGGTTACCTACTACCTGGACTTCTAGAATAGGAAGAGATGTAAAGGACTTGGATGTTCCTAAACCTTATATCCAGACAGGTAGTAATCTTTAATTTTTTTCTATGTATAATAACCCAGTAAAGGCCGACTGATGTTAATATTTTAAAAGGAATAACTTTTAAATTTAAATATTCATTTTTCTATTACATATGTAGCTTTCAACTACTTTAATTTACTAGACTACCGATGTGACGTTCCAGTTACACATATTTTATAATCTTTTTATTATCACAAAGGAATATTAATGTGAAATTTTATTTTTACCTTGTTATGTTGAAGTGTATAATGATGATGATGATGATGATGATGATGATAGGAAGCGGTGATGTGTGTTTAACTTAACTAAGAAATAGTTTAAATGTATGTCTGTATATAATTTAGATACTTTTAAGGCATCTGACAACTGCTTTAATATTTGTCATTTTAGGCCACGCCCTTTATAACCAAAGTATGGACTTTGGTTTAAATTTTTATTTGTACTAAATATAAACTTATTTGTGTAAAGTGACCATATATGTATTGATCCCACTATGCTTGACTAAGCCATTTCTTTTTACTTTCATATATGTATATTCATGTCTACATATGGATATAGTTTAAATAAATATAAATAATAAGTTGATAACATGAGGTTTTTTAATTGCATCATTCGTTTGATGGAGAGATACCTGGCGCCCTCTTTTTATAAATTCTGGTATTTCTCTGCTCCAGGTTGGTCCATACTCACTCCCTATACACATGCTCTGCTAGCTGGTGCACTGTAGATTCTTTGAGATAGTGTTACTTACACATCTCCAGGGATTACCAACCGTACCTGATGGGTGTATGTAGGTGTGTTGTTGCTACCTAGTGCGCACCACCCCTACCAAGCCCGTCAACCGTTATATGTCAACGTAAATTATTTACTGATTGACTTACAACGACAGAATGAACAGAAAAACATGTGCATACGCTATTTAAAACATAATTACAGGTAAGCATTGACGCTCAGTAATGGATTCAAAAAAATAGGTTCTATCCCTGGACTTGGATCCCTGGTTCTATTGCACGAAAACACTATTAATCCATGGAAAACACAATTATTGCGAAAGTTTTGATGCGGTCGCGCGCGCAGTCATTGCAGAACTATATATAGCGAGCCTTCAATCCGTGAATCCGTGAGCGGCGTTTTAGATCGCGCGTAATACAGCTGTCTCGCTTTCCTTTTAAACGAGACAAGGTAGGTGCGAAAGAGAAATGGAATAAAGGGAAACGGGGGGAGTGTCGACAACTAATCGGCGATCGGAGTTTATTAGTATTTAGTGTATATATGCCTACTGATTGTGAGGAGAACTAGCCTATTTTTACAGTGTCTCGGTAACATAAGTGCTATAATAGATAGTATTGATATTGAAACGGTGTTTATCTTGGGTGACTATAATGCACATCCGGGGACCCTGTTCGGTAAAGAGCTGATGGATTACTGTCTGGAGGAATCCTTGACGTGTATAGATCACAGGTATCTGGATGTGGGCTCATATACTTATGTCAGTGATTGTAATGGAGCGCAGCGATGGCTCGATCATTGTGTTGTGTCGGTGGCTGCCGAAGCGGTAGTGAGCGGCGTACGTGTTTTGTGTGACGCTTACTTATCGGACCATCTACCTCTATTGTTGCAGGTAAACTTAAATAGTATTATTAAAACTATATGCATGCATAACGTATCTGAATATAACTGTAAATACATATGGGGTAATAGGGACAGTAGTCAAATAGAAGGATATCGTAAATTATGTACGGATAATTTTAGCTTAATGCGTGAGAATAACTATTATAAGTTTTCTTGTAAGACTGATTCTTGCAGTAGTCAGGAGCATATTGGACTAATAGATAAATATTATTGTGACATTATAACGACACTGCAGTGTTCGGCAGAGCGTACGTTTTGTTATAAAACATACGGGAGGCGCGCAGTTGCCGGTTGGAATTATCATGTTAAAAAGTACCACATTGCGGCTCGGCAAACGTTTTTGCAGTGGGTGGTGTGTGGTCGGCCGTGTTCGGGATATTACTATGATAGCATGCGTAACGCGCGTAGGGAGTTCAAATCCGCAGTGAGGTATGTCCAAAAAAACCAGGAAAAAATTAAAATGGATATCCTGGCTCAGAATGCAACCTCAAATAATTTTGCTAACCTTTGGAAGGAAGTTAAAAAATTTAACGGCAAGAAGCGTAGTCCCGTAAGTATTGAGGGAGAAACTGATAAGTTGTTGATTGCCAACAAATTCATGGAGCATTTCAAGGAATCGCAGCCCTCTACGCTACCTCAGTCAGGGTCGTTTTTAGATGAATCGCGTGATTTAGGAGCATTCCACGTCAATACGGAAGATGTCATAACTGTACTCAGAAGTATGAGGCGTGGAAAGTCTCCGGGCCACGATGGCCTAAGTATTGAACACCTACTGTTTGAGGGCAGTATGTTTCGGAAGTTCTAGCCGGGTTTTTTAATCTGTATGCGCATTGCTACTTACCATCAGATCTTATTCGTACTGTGGTCGTTCCCATTGCCAAGAACAGGACAGGTAATGTTTCGAGCACGGCCGGCTACAGGCCCATCTCTCTGGCAACGGTTGTGGCTAAGGTGTTTGAACGTCTTTTACACAAAGAATTACATCCTTCCCTGAAGATTGATGATGGTCAGTTTGGCTTTAGGGAGCAGCTCTCGACGGATATGGCCGTCTTCTCACTCAAACAGGTTGTTAGGCATTATATTACCCAGGGAACTAGTGTCTTTGCTTGTTTCCTGGACCTCAGCCGCGCTTTTGACGTCATCAACCACGACCTTTTGTGGGAGAAGTTGTCGAGTACTAATGTGTCGCCTGGCGTTTGTGGACTGATTAGATATTGGTATATTAATCAGTCCAACAATGTTAGATGGGAGAACGCGGTTTCAGCTGATTTTAAACTATGTTGTGGAGTCAGACAGGGGGGATTGACCTCTCCCGATCTATTCAACCTGTATGTAAATGATTTGGTTGAGGAACTGAGCAGGACGCCAGTAGGGCTCAGATTGGACGACAGATACGTCAACAATCTGAGCTATGCTGATGATATGGTTTTGCTCAGTCCCTCAATCAAGGGTTCAAGAAAGCTAGTGTCGATTTGCGAGCATTATGCTAAAACGCATGATTTAGTATATAAAGTTAAGAAAACGGAAATGATGGTGTTCAGGTCGGGACGGGGACCGCAAACCATACCTTCAGTCAGAGTGTGCGGACAGATGGTGAGGATCGTTGAGACGTTCAGGTACCTTGGTCATGTTCTGACCGCCCACTTAAGGGACGATGCCGATATTGAACGTCAGCGTCGTGCACTGTCTGTTGTTGGGAATATGCTTGCTAGACGGTTCTATAAAGCTAGTGTACATACTAAGATACTGCTTTTTAAGACGTATTGTCAAAGTCTATATACGTGCCAACTTTGGACCGAGTATACAAAGAAGTCTAACGATAGTATTAGAGTTCAATATAATAATATCTTCCGACACCTTATGGGATTAGAGCGACACTGTAGCGCTTCGGGGATGTTCGCTGAGGCGCAGGTGAATTCTTTCAATGCTATCCAGAGAAACAGAATTGCATCTTTCTTGGGCAGGGTTGGCACGTGTAGAAACAAGATTGTTAAAAGCTTGGCAGATAGACTCTGCACCAGCAGTGTGTACAGGCGTTGGATGGAGATAGCGGCCTGATGGCTCTAATGTATTATGTAATTTTGTTAATCATTATTATGAAAATTTTGTATGATTTATGGTTTGATTATTGATTTTTTTTTAAATTGTGACTGTATAATGATTTTTTTTAATGGATTATGTATTTTTTATTTTATTACTTTTCTTACTATGTATCTAATACTAATATGAATCAATGATTTGAAATAAAGAAATTATTATTATTCTCTTTATTTATTTATACAACATATCAATTACATTTTTAAATATATCTATAAAATAAAAAATACATTTAAAAATATAAAAAATAGTGACCCACCGGTATCGGGTACAGGGACCAAGCTACCGGTGGTTAGGGCTCCAGAGAAAGGAATTTCCTCACAATACGTGCCGTGTCGAGAAGAACTGCTTTCTGTATCAGGCCCTTGATCCAGCTGTTTAACGCGAGCCTTTGTAGGTGTTGGTCAAGGCTCTTGGCTATAAGTCCATGGACAGATATGACTATCGGTACAATGATCGCTAAATCCACACCCCACACGTCGACAACCTCATGAGCCAAGTCTAAATATTTCTTTTGTTTGTCTACCTCGGCTTTCATGAGGTTTTCGTCGTGAGGTATGGTGATGTCAACAATAATTGCACGGCGTTCTAATCGATCTATTACCACTATGTCAGGCTTATTGGTGACAATAGTCCTGTCCGTGATAATAGATCGATCCCAGTATAATGTGACATGACCATTTTCGAGAACTGGGTCGGGCACATATCTATAGTAAGGTACCTCTAAATCAACAAGATTGTACTTAAGAGCAAGTTGCTGGTGAATGATCTTGGCTACTTGGTTGTGTCGATGCAAATACTCACCGTTTGCAAGACTCGAACAACCAGAATTAATATGCCTAAGGGATTCTCCGGGACGATGACATGCCCGACAGATGTCCACCGTACCATCCTTTAGGATATACTTCCTGTAGTTCTTTGTCATTACAACTTCGTCAGAAATTGCAAAAACAAACCCTTCAGTCTCTCCAAAGAGATCACCAAATCGTAGCCAAGATACTGATGCATTGAAGTCTATATCAGGCCTGTGTAAGGCCTGATAAAAACGACCATGCAGCTCCTTACTCTTCCATACCTCCTCCATACTCCTTCCATAACCACATCGCGATGCAACCTCGTGTCAGCATTGAGAAAATATTCTCTGAGGTTGCATATCTCACAGTTATGGAGGGTCTTGACATTTAAAAAGCCTCGACCTCCACACTTCCGAGGGATATACAACCTCATTATTGATGAACGAGGATGATGCATTCGAAATGTGGTCAACAAGGACCGCACTTTCCTATCCAGGGCATCTAATTCAGTCTGAGTCCATCTAAGTATACCGAAGGAAAACATTAGGACCGGTATGACCCACCCATTGAAGGCACGCACCTTATTACCGCCGAATCGCTCCTTCAATGTTTGTTTCACACCAGATTCGTTAATTCCTAATGCCTGCGATATACCCAGATACTTATAGGTCTCAATGGCGGAAAGAGATCTGAGTATTATGGAATCTGAAAGCTCAACACCTTCAGACTCCACAATCCCACCCTTCTTTACATGCATGACTGCACATTTGTCAACGCCAAATTCCATTCTAATAGAACTACTAAAGGATTTTGTTAACTTCAATAGTTCTATCAGTTCCAATTTGGTGGTGGCAAATAGCTTAAGGTCGTCCATGTAAAGCAAGTGGGATATAACTCGACCTTCTCTTCGCAACTGAAAGCCTAGCCCTGAACTCTCTAGTATAGTACTAAGAGGGTTCAGTGCTAGACAAAATCATAAAGGACTGAGACTGTCGCCCTGGAATATGCCCCGCTCAATAGGCAAGCCACAGTTACAGTCTGACGACATCCTGGATAGCAAAGGTCTGTTCTCCATTGCCTCATACATGACTGCAGGAAAGTACAAAGAGTTGCATCCACTTTGTACAGCTCCAGCACCCTCAGAAGCCACGTATGAGGCACAGAGTCAAAAGCTTTTTTATAATCAATCCAACATGTCGTCAGACTGCGACGATTACGGCGTACCTGTTGGTTAATGATCATGTCAATAATAAGGAGCTCTTTGGTGCCTCGGGTCCCACTTCTACATCCATTTTGAGACAAAGACAAGACTGAATTTTTATCTAAATGTGAAGTAATTTTGATTCTCAAAATGGATGTTAGAAGTTTATAGACTGTTGGTAAACATGTGATAGGTCTATAATTTTTGGGATCCAAGGCATCGCCAGATTTATAGAGAAGGTGGGTTATTCTAGTTGTTATAAAATCGGGCAGAGTGCTCGACTCTACACATGACTGGAATTGAGCTGCTAAACAAGAATGTGAAGTACGGAGCCACTTAAGTCAGAAATTATGCAGTCCGTCCGGTCCCGCTGATTTCCAGTTGGGCAAAGAACGGACTGCATTTGCTACATCCTGTTCTGATATATTAATTGACTCCATTGCCTGTATAGATTCACATTCCCGTTCAAGATCTCTCATCCATTCACCTTCAATATGACTAACGGGCCTCGACCAAATACCACGCCAAAATGCATTTGTAATATCAGCATTTGGTCGCGGTCCGTTATCCACACCTGAATTGGGTTTTTCTCACCGTCGATAAACGCACCTCTCATCCTTTTGGAACATGCGGTTCTGGGTATATCGCTCTACGCGTTTCTTATAACGACGAATCCGGTTTGCCCATGCACAAACTTTCTGCTTCAGAAAGTCAATGCGCTCCGTGATACATGACGTTCCCACATATTCTTGAGGCGTGATGTTAGTGCCTGAAAACGCCTGCTTCACAAAGCGCATGACCCTCGGACGAGTGTTTCCCGATCTAAAGCAGATTAGCTTCCCAATGAGTGCCCTAGCCCGAGCGATACGACGCTCAATTCTACACTGCCAAGCTGGTACAGCAAGTTTAGGAGAAGAAGCAAGTTTCTTTTCAAAAAACTTTACTTCAGCTACTCTACATGCTGCAACGGCCGCACAGTATAGGATCGAGTGCGTATCACCAAGGTCTTCACTATTATCCAAATAATCAGGTAATAGCGAATCTAGAGCACACACCAAGGCCATATTTCGTTTATGCATAGGCAAACGCGGTAGGCTAGGTCTACAGCCTGGACTCATAGATCGATATTCCAGAATCGCATCCTCCAATGCACTCCTTAAGTTATTATTACACTGGATACTTACGGATATAGCCTCAACTGCAACAACTTCATAATTGTGTGTTGTGTTTGTTACCGATGAATTTGTAACCTGTGATGAAGTTGGACAGTCAAGGCTATTTCGTACCTCAGAACGTAGCCGCTCAAGTACAGCACTATCCAACATGTTACAACGTTGAATAGCCCGCACCTGATCCGATAATCGTTGTGCCGAGACGTTAACAGCTGGTTCAAGACCCTGAAACACAGTTAACAGCCGATCACGGTATGCAGTAAGGTTAATTCCCCCCTCTGTAGCCACAAAATATGCCCGCATGACGTTCTCATTCATAGAATCAGTCCATCGCATGCGGCGCACATTACCACCGGTAGCGGGAGCCCTATTCGAAGCCGGTGGGCCTCGGGACTCCAAGCGTGTCGGTGGCCGGCCTCTTCCACGCCGCCGCGCTGGTGGTGGTAACGACGGCGGGGAGAAATATTCGCCGCTTGAGCTCGAGCTCAACGCCTCAACTGCAGTCGATGTAGCGGATATGCTCACCGTGGACTGCGAGGCGGAGCAATGCGGCGAATCCGGAGATGGATCTTGTGCATTCCTTTTAGCCCTGGATCTTGTAAGCATTTAGCAAAGATATCGTTCATGTTTCATATTCGTGAAATTAATTCTGATATGTCACATGACATCTAATGTCACGCATATCCATAATAATAGTATCTTGTATATTTCCGTATATAAGGTTTTATTTGTTATTTCTTGATTTTCATATTTTATATTTATTTTTCCTTTACTGGAAATACGGTTTATAAGCTTTCCGGCTATGGTAATATTATTTTAAATATTTTAAGATTATATAAACGACATTTGCTATGTAGTGTTGCCAGGTCAATTTATTAATATTATTATGTCTCTTCTTCACGGGTATCTTCTATTTTTTTTCTTATGTAGATACCCGGTCTTTTGGCAGGCTTACATGGGGACATATTGGTCCAACACGCAGAGGCCCTTTGAGAATTTTAATCTAATAGGAAATGGGACCCCCACTACAGGCAATCCACGCCCGCCTTATGTAGAAGAACGGTAATGGATCACCTCCAATGGGAGTTAAACTATTGTGAAATGTGCTAACTATGAAATGGGCTATTGGGTTGGGTGTTAAATGGATTGGGTGACTTAAGCTATTGATGAAAACGGCGTCTGCCTTTTTAATATATTATTATCAAAATAGTGGCAGACGGTGACTTGCCAACTCACTAGATGGGCCCCCTATACAATCGCCATAGGCATGATAAGCCTGTAAGGCGACAGAGGGCAACACCGGTGTGAGCGGCTTGGGGTGTCGAGCGGTGCGGCGCCGGTTTCACCTTCGCGGGCCAGGCCCGGAGCGGGCTTCCCCGTAGTTATGCCCATGAAAATGACACTTCCACCCCCGAGCATATAGCTCTGGCTCCCTTCCTCTGACCGGCCAATTAAGGCAAGCCAGAGTTGAGATTTGCTGCACTCCCGGGAGTAGCACTCTCACTGCTCTCCCGTTAGGCCATTAAATCCTAACCGGTGCAGAATGGCTACAAAACTCAAAGGAATCAGGACCAATGTGTAGCCCACACATTCAGCTCGCCACAAGCTGCCCTGCGGATGTGAGATTTTGAGTAACTTACTGATACATTTTTTGTTGGTATCAGAAAGTGGATAAATCAAAAAGCGAATCTACTATGCCCTCATAGGGTTGCGTTAATCCTATAAAAGTTAACGACTGTCCTCGAGGGTTTATATTATTATGTTTCTTCTTTTCACGGGTATCTTCTTTTTTTTAATGAAGATACCCGGGCTTTTGGTAGGCGTACATGGGGACATACTGGTCCAACACGCAGAGGCCCTTTGAGAATTTTAATCTAAAAGGAAATGGGACCCCCACTGCAGACAGTCCACGCCCGCCTTATGTAGAAGAACGATAATGGACCACCTCCAATGGGAGTTAAGCTATTGTAAAATATGCTAACTAAGAAATGGGCTATTGGGTTGGGGGTTTGATGAACTAGGTGATTATAACTATGGATGAAGGCGGCGTCTGCCATTTTAATATCTGATTATCAAAAATTTGGCAGACGGTGACTCGCCAACTCACTAGATGGGCCCCCTATACAATCGCCATAGGCATGATAAGCCTGTAAGGCGACAGAGGGCAACACCGGTGTGAGCGGCTTGGGGTGTCGAGCGGTGCGGCGCCGGTTTCACCTTCGCGGGCCAGGCCCGGAGCGGGCTTCCCCGTAGTTATGCCCATGAAAATGACACTTCCACCCCCGAGCATATAGCTCTGGCTCCCTACTCTGACCGGCCAATTAAGGCAAGCCAGAGTTGAGATTTGCTGCACTCCCGGGAGTAGCACTCTCACTGCTCTCCCGTTAGGCCATTAAATCCAAACCGGTGCAGAAGGGCAACAAAACTCTGAGGAATCGGGACCGATGTGTAGCCACGCACATTCAGCTCGCCACAAGCTGCCCTGCGGATGTGAGCTTTTCAATAACTTTCTGATACATTTTTTTGTTGATATCAGAAAGTGGATGACTCAAAAAGCGAATCTACTATGCCCTCATAGGGTTGCGTTAATCCTATAAAAGATAACGACTGTCCTCGAGGGTTTTTATTATTATTATTATTAATTATAGTGTATTACAGTTCCAGTTCCAGTTTAAAAGATAACCTCTTAACTGGGCCTTGAATGAGTTATCATATATAGATATTTTTACAATCTACTGGCAATCTAACTTTGTCTAAAGTGGGAGCTATCGTACCAGCCATGTCCAGCCTTCTAGAATTCTCGCGTTGTTTACGAGCCAAATACATCTGAGTTAGGATTTTTACATCTGAATTAGGGGCCTCGGACTTATTTATATTTTTACATAATTTTTTGTTAATACAAACAACATTAGGTCAAACTCTGAGTATATTTTAAAAATAAGATAAATAACAATGCTGATATAATATCTAATTTTACAGAAAGGTATATCACATACTTAATCTTTAATGTTATGTTAAGTTTTAGTAATAAATACCGCGGAATTAGGTGCCTTTACCTTAGTCCAATATAATCTACGGGTACTTTATTTAATGAGGTGTACTAATGGCTAGAAAGAAAGCCCTGCGACGTTCTCCTCTCTATTCGGATCAGATGTCCGTGGACTGGCTTCAACAAGATGTCTATCTTTAGTAGCAGCTGCGAGTCATCAGCGGTGATGCGATACTTTCGTACTATATGTGCAAGAGTAGTCTTCATCGATGTCATGACATAATTTTTTCCTGCAAAGGTTTATTTTTAATATAGAATTATGTCCCATTCGCATATATCGTCAATAACATCCACTAATGAGTATAGACCTCCAGGATGATCGCAACGAGTTATTAACCATCTCGACACTAAAGGCTGGACACACGTGTGTACAGTTGGTGAACTCCAAATAATATTATGTATTATTTCGTCATCTGGACACGCCAGGATATGATATTTATATGGGAACATTTAGTGAAACTGGTTATTCACCATCACGACACGGGACTCTGGACACACGTGTGATCAGTTGGTAAAACTCCAAAACTTCAATAAATAAAATTTATTATTTCGTCATCTCCAAAAAATCAATTTTATTATTTCGTCACCTGGACACGCCAGGAATTATACGCGTGTTCACCTAGTGAAACTTAAATTGTTCATATTTTACCCAAAATAATGGTAAAGTACAGTCACGTCCAGAAAAATCTATCACAGTTTTCTAAACTCTGTGATAAACATAATATAAACACTAGAAATAAAAATAATCTTTCAGTCCACCACAGTCGACTACATAAGATTGGCGATTCTTACCAGGGTAACTGTATACGCTTTTACAACAAGCTTCCCTGTGACCTGAGAAATTTACCTTTAAATAAATTTAAAAAGTTTATTAAAAGCAAGCTTTGTGAAAAAGTTTTTTACTCCGTTACAGACTATTTGCAGGACAGGGACGCCTGGAAATGATCTGCTGGCAAAGTGAAATAATATTAAATTGTAAATAGGCCATCAAAAAAAAAGCCTTCCTAAGTTTCTTGCCGGTTCTTCTCAGGTGGGCCGCGTTCCGAACCGGTGGTCGCTTTAAATATTTTAAATAAGGTATGACATTTTGTAAGCGCCGTTAAAATGGTCTATGCAAAATAAAGATATTTTTATTTTTTTATTTTTTATTTTGTAGATTAATTTTGAGTCGTAATCTCTGTATGTATCACTTATAGAAAAAAAATAATAAATTAAAAAGATATTTTATAATAATATGCTATGATTTAATGTTTATTATTAGATATTATTAGTGACATACCTTGAAAATACTACAATAAATTTTGATGACTTGATGAGTTACATTGTATTTCTGAAATGATTTTTCTATGACTGTGTGTGTACTCTATGTGATGATTTTGAGTTATTAGGTATTTACACCTTAAATTTATGTGCGATCGAACGTCGAACGACAGTGTTTCGGAATACCGACACAATAAATTAATAAAAATATAATATAGCGGTATATAGTCGCGGCGGACGCTTCTTGTACGGCTAAAAAGAACTGCTTTGACAATTGCGAGCATTGGGTGACTCGTTGCGGTTTTCACGGGCTTTCGGTCACGCATACGTGTATTAACAGGAATCGGTATACTCCTTATTAGTGCTATACGGACGTTAAGTACAGAGTATCATAATACGGTGTATGGCGTTGATGAGCGGTCATCCGCCATAGGCGGCCAACGACCGCAAATTGGAAGAAATAAGTTCTCATTGGGAATCACTGCAACAAGGTGTGTAGGAAGGCACAACGCCAATATATCCACAGCTCTGTCCAAGACGGAGATCCAGATAAAGTCTGAAAATTTCTAAGATCTTTGGGAGTTGGTAAATCTCGTCAAGTTTCAGTTTCTAAAAGTCTTAACTGAAATGCACTTAATCAATTTTTTAGTGCTATCTCCAATTTCAATGTGGAAATCAAAACTAATATGCTTAAATATCTTTCAACTCTATCTACTCCCAAAAGTGCTCAATTCTTCTTTTGTCAATTCTCTGATTGTGATGTTAAGAAGAGCATATTGTCTATTACCTCTAACGCCATAGGTACAGACAGTCTAAGCCGTAAAATGATTATACCTATAATTGATGAAATCCTTCCTATTCTCTGTCATATCCTGAACTTCTCAATTACCCATAGTGTTTTCCCAACAGCTTGGAAAGATGCAATAATTATTCCTATTGCCAAAAAATCCAATCCTTCCTTATTTTCTGACTATCGTCCTATTTCTATTCTACCATTCCTATCTAAGGTTTTGGAACGACTTGTTCACGCCCAGCTCACTGACATCCTTTCCAAAAATCAACCGTTTAATCCTTTCCAATCTGGGTTTCGTGCTGGACATCAGCACGAAACCCAGATTGGAAAGGATTAAACGGTTGAAAGGACTTTTGTATACCACAACTTTACTTCATATTACGGCGGGTATGAAGAACGGCAAATTGACAGTTTTAGCTCTACTAGATTTCAGCAATGCCTTTAATACCGTAGATTTTGACATCCTGCTTGGTATATTGTGCTCACTTAACATATCTCCAACAGTGATTGATTGGTACTAACCGTGAAACCATGGTATCCAACTATGAAAGTTACCTGTTCGATAGACGGCAGCGTATTAATGTTGAAGATTTGTTTTCTTCCTGGTGTAATACGTCTGCTGGAGTGCCACAGGGCGGCGTTCTGTCACCTTTACTTTTCTGCAGTTTTCATAAACTCCATCACAAGGGACTTATGTACTAACATAGAAATTAAGTAAAATATTGTAACTAACAAAATGGATTGTGGTATCTGATGAATAAATGAATTATTATGTTTCTTCTTTTCACGGGTATCTTCTTTTTTTTATTAAGATACCCGGGCCTTTGGTAGGCGTACATGGGGACATACTGGTCCAACACGCAGAGGCCCTTTGAGAATTTTAATCTAAAAGGAAATGGGACCCCCACTGCAGACAGTCCACGCCCGCCTTATGTAGAAGAACGATAATGGACCACCTCCAATGGGAGTTAAACTATTGTAACATATGCTAACTAAGAAATGGGCTATTGGGTTGGGGATTTGATGAACTAGGTGATTATAACTATGGATGAAGGCGGCGTCTGCCATTTTAATATCTGATTATGAAAAATTTGGCAGACGGTGACTCGCCAACTCACTAGATGGGTCCCCTATACAATCGCCATAGGCATGATAAGCCTGTAAGGCGACAGGAGCCAACACCGGTGTGAGCGGCTTGGGGTGTCGAGCGGTGCGGCGCCGGTTTCACCTTCGCGGGACAGGCCTGGAGCGGGCTTCCCCGTAGTTATGCCCTTGAAAATGACACTTCCACCCCCGAGCATATAGCTCTGGCTCCCTCCCTCTGACCGGCCAATTAAGGCAAGCCAGAGTTGAGTTTTGCTGCACTCCCGGGAGTAGTACTCTCACTGCTCTCCCGTTAGCCCATTAAATGCTAACCGGTGCAGGCAACAAAACTCTGAGGAATCGGGACCGATGTGTAGCCACGCACATTCAGCTCGCCACAAGCTGCCCTGCGGATGTGAGCTTTTCAATAACTTTCTGATACATTTTTTTGCTGATATCAGAAAGTGGATGACTCAAAAAGCGAATCTACTATGCCCTCATAGGGTTGCGTTAATCCTATAAAAGATAACGACTGCCCTCGAGGGGTTATTATTATTATTATTATCTTCTTCCTACCACCTATATGCAGATGATCTCCAGATTTACTCACAAGCTTCACTGGATGATTTGAGTGGAGCTATTGGCGATGTCAATACTGACTTGAACACGATTTGCAAATGGAGTGAATCTTATGGAGTTAAGGTTAATCCATTAAAGACTCAGGCTATAATAGTAGGAAGTCCTAGAATAATTTCAAGAATTTATTGGACACTAAGTCCAAAAATTATATGTAATGGGACTGATATAGCTTATAGTAACTCTGTCAAGAACCTAGGTATATACATAGATTCATGTTTGTCATGGGGTCCTCAATTGCAGGAGCTGAGATAAAAAATATTTGCTGCGTCGGGATCCCTGCGCAGACTGAGAAATTTTCTACCTATTGCAACAAAAACTGCGCTTGTTCAATCACTTATTTTTCCTATCCTTGATTATGCCGATGCCAGCTATCTAGATCTCACTGAATACCAACTAAATAGACTTGAGAGACTCCAAAATTATTGTATTAGATTTATATTTGGGTTGCGCAAATATGATTACATCTCTGAGTATCGCAAAAGACTCAAGTAGTTACCTATCCGCCTTCGCCGGAATGCTCATATTATCTCCATTTTATATAGTATCTTTTTAACCCTTTTACTCCGACCTACCTAAAGAAACGTTTTAATTTTTTGAATGTCCGCGACTCTAAAAGTTTGCGATCATCGGAGAATTTGAGATTAAAAATGCCTGGCCACTTTACAAACTTCATGGACAATTCGTTTACTGTCCAAGCGGTTCGCTTATGGAATGTGCTACCAGTTACAATTCGACGAGCACAATCGTCACATACTTTTAAGACATTAGTTAAGAACTTCTATCTGCGTGCCGCTAACAACTTGTAACTTGCTATATAGTAACTATGTCTCCTAAAATACAACACTACTATATTTTATATATATATATATATAGATTGCCTTGCGGGATAAGGTCGCCAATTGTTTTACCAACAAGTTAATGTTAATATGTCCATATGTATGTTTCCTGGTGTACAATAAAGAGTTTTTTACTTCACTTAACTTTACATCCGCCGGTGCATGTGGTTGAAGGTGTTACCGGACATTGGCTTGATCTTCAGGCGAAACGCGACTGGCGCGATGCTGACGGCATCCAGTCAAGGACACACTCAACCCATTATTATTTTGGTATTGTTTATTACATTAAATATATACATTTTAGATAGGGATACATTACACTATAACAGGGAAGGTTATTAACCATGAAGACAGCCAAAGTCAGGTAAGACCTTTAATTTATATTCCTTAGCCCTGCGAACAGGTACCGCAGGCAAATGTGTGGTAGACGGACTTTCCCACACATATTTTGGTAGCAGAGCGTGGTTATATACGGTTATAATCGCTTATTTCAATGTATTAATAATACATTACGGTTTTGATAAATATCATTATTATTTTTTATAATTGAAGGTTAACTTTTTCCTCTAATGTAAAAAAGTGCATAAAAGTGGGTAGTTTTTTTTTTATGTACGGTCATGATAATAATTGTATTTTGCTAAAGTGTAGTTCTTATCACTGTCAGCATAATTTATTTTTTATGCATTTAAAATGCGGTTATTGTGTACAATAATAATATACATAGGTACAACAACAAGATAGTACGGGTTTATCATAAGTACCATAACGAGATAGTACGGGACTATCCGTAGATATATTTGCTTTGTACGAATTATCGTGACGATAAATCACTCCTTTACCTTTAATTTTGATTTAGGATATTCTAATACGGTTTAGGGTTCCGTACGGATTATATTTGGGGTTCCACTACGGACGGAGTTTTCATATTTCGTTAAGTTAATTGGTAACTTATTTGATAATCATTGTGTTACGGGTGTACTTTCGGCCCATATTTAGAATGTCACTAACAACGGCCAAAGCTACCGTGAGCAGTGTTCTTCGATGGTTACAGGCGGCCACAGGACTGATCGGATGTCCGGATAGAACTGAGGAGTTGAAATTCCGCTATGGGAGGTTAGCGTCTTATTTAAAGGACTTAGATGAGGCATATTCAGAGATTCAGGAACCGGAGGTCGAAATGGAGGATGGACCCGGCCCAGCTAGGGCTGTCACGGTACCACCTAGATTACGATCAGGCTTCGGAAGCCGCTGATGGGATTGCTGCTACACATACCCGCATGGCCTCTGCACCTAGCGTCTTTTATTTAGAGGAACTAATGGTGCAACCGGGATTGGTCACTCGACTACCTTCCTTAAATCTACCTCATTTCTCCGGGGGGTATGAGCATTGGATGGGTTTCATCAATTTATTTGATAGCCTTGTGCATGCACAGTCGGACATGAGTGCTGCACAAAAAATGGGCTATCTTATAACGGCTTTTGCTGGATAGGCCCAGGATTTGGTGGCGCATCTGAACATCACCAATGACAGCTACGAGACAGCTCAGACGCTACTATTGGAACGGTATCAAAATACACGTCGTTTGGGAGACGCTCACCTTAGTCGCTTGCTGGGGTTACGAAAGGTGACTAGGGTCACCCAGCTTTGATCTCAGATACTGAACCCATTAATTGTAGCATATAATGCTCTCGGAAAGCTCGGATTTCCGGTTAAGGAATGGTCCTTCATGCTACTTCATGTAACGCTTGGCAAGCTGCCAACCGAATTAAAGCTCTATTTTCGGAGCTCCTTCACTTGCTGGAAGAAGAATGTAGGATGCTGGATAATGTGGAGGAACAATGTAATCCTCCTACGGGTAAGTCGGTTAAACATGTCAAACACTCCCCCAGGTGGGGGCCAGAGGGTCAGACCCAGCCACGAGCTCGAGCTCCACCTAGGCTTGTTGCAGTGGCGGCGGATAGTCGGAACCTTACTGTCATTTTTGTAATGGACCGTTTCACCCCCTCCTGAACTGTGGAAAGTTCTGACGCGCCGACGTCGGATCTCGGCGACGATTTGTCTACGGTTCGAAATATTGCTGGATGTGTATGAATACACATTTGGCCAGAGACTGCTGTTCACCAAGGAAGTGCTTCCGCTGTGGTGGTCCACACCACCCCATGCTTTGCAGGTCTGGGAGAGAGAAGAATGGAAGCTCCGGAAGAAATAGTACAGGTAGGCGTACCCAGGAGTAGCGTCGCCCCCCAGGTAAGGGTTACCTTGAGGAGCATCGGGATGGGCGCGCCCCGATGGAAAATCGGAATGTTTTTAAGAGTGGGGATGCCTCTGGTCACCGGGACACAGAGTACGCACCTGCTCAACAACGGGATGCTGGCAGGGGAGGGGGCCCCTCCTCCCCCTCTCAGGACTATTATGGATGTCCAACGTCGATGACCGAAGTGACTCGCCCTCGGGATCGGGAACATGTGGACGTGGAAGCCCACGTTTCGGCTGCAACTTATGCTGCTCGAGCAGCACAGGATGCTTCCTCTTCCCCCCTCACTACACAAAGACACGTACAGGTACACGCCCCTCTGTACGGGGGTTATTGGATACCAATGATGGGCCGTGGTTTCACTCATCACGCCCCCTCTTGGGAGTGGCCCGTTCTCCCCTCAGGGTCGGGTCGGCCCGATCCCCCTCACAC
The DNA here is from genome assembly GCA_948477245.1 of Thumatha senex. NCBI lineage: Eukaryota > Metazoa > Arthropoda > Insecta > Lepidoptera > Erebidae > Thumatha > Thumatha senex. The sequence goes on from OX419748.1 coordinate 18,974,816, forward strand.
CTTATAGGTATTTTCGGCCTCCTCACCAGGTGCAGCCTTTTCGAAGACGGTTCTTCTCCCTACGGTGTCCCTTCGGATTAAGGGCACTGATGGTGCCTCGGTTAAGGTACGGGCTTTTTTAGATACAGGGGCACAAGGCTGCATCATTACTATTGGTTTGGTGAGGAAGTTAGGCCTATCAATGTCACGCACCTTTAAACCTATAAAGGCGATAAGAGGTGATCGGGTCACAGCAATTTATGGTCAAGTTAGCTTTGTGGTAAAAGGGGAATCGGGTTCTTCCCCCACCATTTCGGTTACGGCTCTGGTTATGGATCAGGTTATAGGCATGCATCCTTTGGTTTCTCTTCCTTCTATTATTTATCATTCAGCTTCAGATTTGCGTCTGGCTGATCCTGGGTTTTGGAAACCCAGCTCGGTGGATCTCCTACTCGGTTCCGATGTCGCGGGTCAGGTGTTATGTTCGGGATCGGTGGTTGCCTTACATCGGGACGGGTTGGTTGCCTTGCCATCGGTTTTTGGTTATATGATTTTGGGTCCAGCATTTCCTACCGGTCTTAGGACCGATGAAATGGCATTTACAGGTATTTCTCTAGCCGACGTGGTGCAAAGATCCTGGGCACTGGAATAGGTACCTTCGGTTCCGCGTGCGGACCCCTTGCACGAGGAATACAAAAGTCATTTTAGACAGACCTTGATACATATGCCGTCGGGACAGCTTATGGCACGGTTGCCATTTCTTTCCTCGCGGCCACGACTTGGTCAATCATTATCGGCCTAGCGGAGAAACGTATGCTGTCAATGGAACGACGCATGAAACGTGATCTAGTATTTCGTGAAAAGTGTGTGCAATTTATGCGCGAATACGAGGAACTGGGACACATGTCCCCCTCGCGTACGGATTATTCGTCAGTGGAACATTTCTTCATTCCCTGCCATGCTGTTTTCAAGGCCGATGGGGGGAGAATTCGGATGGTATTTGATGGATCGGCTCCCTTATCCAACGGTGTTTCTCTCAATCAGTGCTTGCATTCAGGCATCAAACTACATAAAGAGATTTCGGATATAATTACGGCTTTTCGTAGACATCTAGTGGTTTATGCAACGGATATTCGTATGATGTTCCGGCAGACCATCATACATCCGGATGATAGGCGATTTCAGTTGATCCTCTGGAGAGAGGATCCTTTGCAGCCACTCATGGTGTACGAATTAAATACAAACACATACGGTTTAAAGTCCAGTCCGTGGATGGCAATTAGGGAATTGCTCGAGTTGGCTCATCGGGAGCGAGCAGCCTTTCCTCGAGCGACAGCCTTCTTAGAGACGAATGTTTATGTTGACGATATATGCACCGGGGCATCCTCTGAACGTGAAGCACTACTCCGGGATGAGTTGATTGGAATTTTGGCGACAGGTGGCTATGAGTTGCGCAAGGGGATTTCTAACTATCCAAGGTTGTTGGCCGACCTTCCGGAGGACCACAAGCAAGATCCACTCCTTTTTAAAGATCCTCATTTTACATCAGTCTTCAGGATAAAGATTCAGGAGATGTTTCCGCGAAAGTTTGGACTAAGCGGTTGGTACTCTCTACGGTGGCCAAAATATTCAATCCGAACGGTTGGATCGCAGCGGTAATTTTCTCGGCCATGTACTTCTTACAGAGACTGTGGATCGCTGAGCTCTCACGGGACGAGCCTCTTACAGGTGACCTCCTGTCTGAATGGATAAATTTTATAACTCGGTTGGGGGCAATCACATTGGTATCATTGCCTCGTCATTTTCTTCCATTGGGTAAATACAAAGCATCGCTTCACGGGTTCTGCGATGCTTCAGCGTCGTGGTGATACGCCGCGGTGGTGTGCTTGCGTACCGTAAAATGGGACGGTACTACAGCAGTTAATAAATAAATAAATAAATATCCATCACGCCTTATCCCCGAAGGGGTGGCAGAGGCATATTATATGCCCACTTTTTTCACCGTGTGGATTTCTGTCCCACGTAATAGGTGGTGAGCCCATTGCCGTGTTGAAATAGACAGAGGCAGGTTGTGGCTACCTGCTGTTGAAATTTTTAAGCCGCCCATAAGGCCTTCAACCAGGCTTAACGACTACCATTTTACTGGCAACCGGGACCAACGGCTTAACGTGCCTTCCGAAGCACGGAAACGTAAATGCCACAAAGTGGTCACCCATCCGAGTACCAGCCATAGTGAAAGTTGCGTAACTCAGTGATCGTTTACAGAACACTGAGACTGCGGGGCCACGAACGCTTCAAGCTCAATCCTGCTGATGTGGCATCACGGGGTTGTGATGCCCCCACTTTGGTTGATCACCCCCTCTGGTGGGGTCCAAAGTGGTTAGCGGATTCGGTAGTGACCTGGCCACCCACGGTTTTGGGTGGCATAAATCCCCTGCCTGATATCCGAGTTGTGGCAGTGGAAACGACGGTTATAGGTACGGATCCTCTACTAAACCAGTATAGCGCGCTCGGCAAACTTTTGGCAGTCACGGGGTGGATTCACAGGTTTATTCGGAACTCGCGGAAGGTGGGTGTAAGGAACACGTCACCTTATCTATCGACAAACGAACGCCGGTCTGCACTCGTGTTCTGGGTTAGACGGGTTCAAGCGGTTCGGTTCGCTCACGAAATACGGATTATTAGATCCTTGGGTCGATTAAAGGGAGCCATTGCCAGGCTGAACCCCTTTCTGGATCAATCGAGTTTGCTTCGAGTTGGCGGTTGACTCAGAAACTCTATATGGTGCGCGTCACTCTTTCTTTTTACCCAAGGATGGTAACTTTGTTCAGCTTCTGGTTACAGATCGTCATATTAATAACTCGCACGCAGGTTGTAATGCACTTCTGGCGATCTTACAACGCGAGTTTTGGATTTTATCTGCACGTCGGTGTGTGCTCTCAATTCTTTTCAAATGCATGTCGTGTTATCGGTTGAAAGCGACTACAACAGCCTATGATGGGTGACTTACCTGCAGATCGAGTGACGGCCACTCGGCCCTTTGCGGGCGTGGGTACTGACTTCGTAGGCCCATTTATGGTCACTTACGAAAGGCGAAGACCTATAAAACGTACTAGTGTGTATTTGTCTGTCTTTTAACCAAAACGGTACCCTTACAATTGGTTTCATCACTAAGTACGGAGGCATTTGTTGCAGCACTGGAGCGCTTCGTCTCAAGGCGGGGCCTGCCAAGTCTCATACGGTCGGATTGTGGTACCAATTATTACCTAGTTACCTATGGGAGGTGCATCAGTTTCTAACAGACTGGGGCATTGAAAACGGATATATATTGGCCAAGCGTGGAATCACCTGGAAGCTCAATCCACCAGCTTGTCCACACTGGGGCGGAATATTTGAGGCCACGGTCAAGTCTGCGTCTGCATTTTGAGTCGGGCTGTGACTTCACTTTCTCGTTTGTCTGTATTTTAGCGATTAGAGATCCCTTTCTCCGGAGCGGAGGGATGTTTAGTAAAGAGCATGATTTCGGAACGCACCTTAAATTTATGTGCGATCGAACGTCGAACGACAGTGTTTCGGAATACCGACACAATAAATTAATAAAAATATATGTAATATATGTTGGAATGTAGTCGCGGCGGACGCTTCTAGTACGGCTAAAAAGAACTGCTTTGACAATTGCGAGCATCGGGTGACTCGCTGCGGTTTTCACGGGCTTTCGGTCACGCATACGTGTATTAACAGGAATCGGTATATTCCTTACTTGTGCTATACGGACGTCAAGTACAAAGTATCTTATTACGGTGTATGACGTTGATGAGCGGTCATCCGCCGGTGCATGTGGTTGAAGGTGTTACCGGACATTGGCTTGATCTTCAGGCGAAACGCGACTGGCGCGATGCTGACGGCATCCAGTCAAGGACACACTTAACCCATTATTATTTTGGTATTGTTTATTACATTATATATACATTTTAGATAGGGATACATTACACTATGTACATACAGGGAAGTTTATTAACCATGAAGACGGCCGGAGTCAGGTAAGACCTTAAATATATTTTCCTTAGCCCTGCGAACAGGTACCGCAGGTAAATGTGTGGTAGACCGACTTTCCCATACAGGTATACATATTTAGATTACAATTATGTAGATCTTTATTCGTCATTTCTGTAGAACACGGAGTGATAGTTTAAATTACACAATTACTAGGTGTAGACCCCGGCTTTGCGCTTGACATACTTCAAACACCCATTGCACCCGACATCTCTAACCCATGCCATTTATTGTTATCACTTTGATAATAATGAGTTGTTTTGAGTTGCCGGTGCCTTGCGGCCCTTGGGAGCCATGGTACACTGCCCGACAGAGCCTTTACAACAAGATCTTGCTGGGAGGAATACTATGGTGGCTGTTCAGTCTGGGAATGGTGATATATACACCGACAGCATTTACTTAAACTGGGGCCCGCCTCTGAACCCCGGACCTCCCAGTGACATGGTTGAAGAATGTGACGACAGTGACTCTTGAACAAGTGCAGTAAAACCGAATAAATTATTATTACAATCTATTATATTGTTACTTTCATACAAATCTTGATTCCCTTTTAAGCTCTATAATTTGTATATGCCTGTCTGTACTACAAATTTGTGCGTGTCGAATAAATAACTCATTCATTCATTCCCTAAAGGGTAGAATTATGGAAAATTCTGAAACATGTGTTTATTTCTTTTCAGACGCAGGCATACATAGAAATTTGATATATTATTATTATCTTTATGTTTATCTTTTAAAATGTAAAATTTTCAATTGACTCACAAGAAGGATTATAGCTAAAAGTTTGAAATATCAGACTATGTGCTCGTGTTTCTGTTTACGAATAAATGGATTCGTGCTTCGTGGTTTTCAATATTTTACCTATAAGAAGGTAAAATAGGGGTTCTTATTTCAATGAGAAATTCTTCATTTTCGAAAAATTTGCATACCTGCTTCTAATAAACAAAGAGAAATATATATATTTGTCGGGTGCAATAGGTGTTCGTAGAATGTCGCGGGCAAACCCGGGGTCTACACCTAGTAATTGTTTAATTTAAATTATCACTTCGAGTTCCACAGAAATAACGAATAAAGATATACATAATTGTAATCTAAAAATACCTAATAACTAAACATCATCACATAGATTATACAAAAATTATTTCATTAATACAATGTAACTCATCAAAATATATTGTTGTATTTTTAAGGTATGTCACTAATATTAATAAACATTAAATCATTGCATATTATTATAAAATATATTTTTAATTTATTAAAATTTTACTATAAGTGATAAATACAGAGATTACGACTTAAAATTAATCTACGTGAATGTACTTTGTCATTTTTTTAGGTAAAATATGTACATGTGTCCAGTTGACGAAAACATTAAAGTATTTAATTTAAGTTTCACTATGTGGGCACGCGTAATAATCCTGGCGTCTCCAGATGACGACATAAAAAATAATATTTGTTGAAGTCTCACCAACTGACCACACGTGTGTCTAGCCTCTCGTGTCGAGATGGTGAATAACCCCCTTCTTTTAAGGGCATATTTTTATAAAAAATCATGCTTTTATCTGTGAGGGTTTCATCTCAGAAAAATGAGTGATTTACCTCACAATTTAATTTTACCTCCAGCTTTGCCCGTGGCTTACTTTAATCTCCCTTTAAATCCCTCTGACCTATGCCCCTCATTAGTTATCAAACATTTTGTTTTTATTTTTCAAATATGTCTTAAATACTATTGTTATAAATAAATCGGGTGATATTTCGAACCTTTACAACTAAAGGCCTATATCGCTGGCTACGGTGATTGCGAAAGTGCTTGATAGTCTACTTAATAAACAACTTAATACATACATCCGCTTACATGATAACCAGTTTGGTTTCCGAGTCAAGTTATTTACAGAAAATGCAATTTTGGCTCTTAAGAGGACTATCAGGTACTACGCAGATAGGAATATTCCTATACACGCCTGTTTTCTTTATCTCTCCCGTGCTTTTGATCTGGTCTCTTATGACATTCTTTGGAGTAAGTTAAAAAAGACAGGAGTTGCTCCTTAGTTAATAAACACTCTCAAGTATTGGTATGGAGGCCAGATCAAACAAAATATAGTGGGCGGGTATGTTTTCGGAACCTTACAAGTTTGAGTGCGGCGTGCGGCAGGGGGTAATAAGTTTGCCGACGCTCTTTAATTTGTATATTAACGAGCTGGTTGAGAAACGTTCTGTAATACGCCCCTTGGCAAGGAACGAGTCGGCTGTTACATCGATGGGATCGCTGTGAAGAATATTAGCAATGCTGACGATATGGCTTTGCTGAGTGCGTCGACATGTGGACTCAGGCGTATGATAACAATCTGTGAGGAGTACTGTAAGTCCCACGGGTTAGTATATAATACTAACAAAAGCGAGATCATGGTCTTTGGGGTCAGAAGTAAATGTCCTAAAATCCAGCTATAATGTTGAGTGGAATACCCATAAAACGAGTACACAAATTTAAGCCGGTTTCACCATCGCTAGTCAGACCCGGAGGGGGCTTCCCCGTAGTTATGCCCTTGAAAATGACACTTCCACCCCCGAGCATATAGCTCTGGCACCCTCCCTCTGACCGGCCATTTAAGGCAAGCCAGAGTTGAGGTTTGCTTCACTCCCGGGAGTAGCACTCTCACTGCTCTCCCGTTAGGCCATTAAATCCTAACCGGTGCAGAAGGGCAACAAAACTCTAAGGAATCGGGACCGATGTGTAACCACGCACATTCAGCTCGCCATGAGCTGCCCTGCGCTCACATATCAAATTGGCAGATCCTTCCTTCAATCAGCCATTAAGCGTTGAAATACTTTTAGGAGCTGACATATTTTGGCAACTTCTAGGTTCCCAGAAACGTCAATTGGGACCTAACTTGCCTGTTTTACATCACTCTAAGTTAGGTTGGCTCATAGCGGGGCCTATAGCCACCCCCAAGACACGTGGGAAAGTTACCCACTGTAATTTCTCAATTGAGAGAGAAATGCTAATCTAACAAAATTCTGGGATTATGAAGACTTTCATGATGCACTTCAACTTAAAAATTCCCCCTGAGAGAGTGAAGCTCATTTTACAGCAAATACACATCCACTTATTGACTCTCCTGACTGCTTAGGAGACTCTCATCTCCTCCCTAAGAGGCGATTTCTTAATCTAGAAAAAAGATTTCAAAGAGATCACAACCTGAAGAAAATGTATTCAAGTTTCATCAAAGAATACACAGACTTAGGTCACTTGTCTGAAATCCCTGCACCCTCGAAGACAACTTCTTGTTTTCTTCCACATCACCCAATATTTAAAGACAACAGCGAGTCAACAAAACTGCCTTTCAATCAATGACTTACAGATGGTAGGCCTTCATATTCAGGACTCACTGTTTAATATTCTCCTGAGGTTCCGCCACTATGCCTACATATTGTCAGGTGACATTGAAAAGCAGTACCGCCAAATTGTCCTGAACGAGGTCGATAGAAATTTACAGCTGATTCTACGGCGTGAGGGTAGTGAATTGCTATAGCGGGAGGAGTGGTGCAGGAATGAAAACAATTCGTCAATCATATATATATAAAATATCTTAATGAGAATTAGACTATTAACTATTAACAGTGGACTAAAATAACATTGTGACAGTGGCTATCATTAAAAAAAAATTCGTCATCGCCTGATGACGAATTTTTTTTGCGACGTCACTTTGGCTACCTAAAAATGAAAAATAAATAAAGAGCGTACCTATGCACATTCTCCGTCCCCAACTGAAAGCGGCAAAAGCGTCAGGGTTCTTCGGTAATCTGTTCGGGTCAAGCCAGCGCTCGGGACTGAACTCGTTCCGGTCAGGTCCCCATATCGGATGCCGATGTAGTCCAAACAAGAGCAAGAAGCAAGTTCGACCCGCTAAAAGTGTATAGTTTTCTGAAAAATAACATCCTCATCAATGTTATTCCTAGTTCACTCGGGAATCCTGGCTCATAAAGCCAGGGTTAATTATTTTAGACTTTTAATTTGGAAATAAATATTTAAATAGCGCGAGTGCCTCCAACCCCAAAATCCCTACGTTATTGCGTCAACTATTTAATGGCAGATGTATCAGAACAAGGAAGTTTGTGTAGGTCTTATAAACGCTCGATCTCATAAGCCTCAGTGGTGTTCGAAACCCTGAACACTTATCATGATTTGTGGTATTGCTTCGCAGCACTCGCCATGGACAGGTTGTTCACACATATCCGGAACTCTTGCATTTGGTAAAGTCCTTTCTTCAGCGCACGCTGCGATTAAGAAATAAAGTCCCTGCTTCAGTTTACCCGAACGTCTACAGTATTGGGTTCTTTATAAAGGGTCTTAGTAATAACAAATTGTTTAGGGCGTTATCTATCTATCTATCTTCAAGGTGTATCCCTGACGGGGTAGTCATAGAGGACAGATTGCCAGGCCTCGCGATCTATGCATGCTTCTTCAAGTGGTCACAAGTGACCTAATACTCCTCCTCGCTTCGCTCGTCGTCATACCTACCTATATTTACGACATTGTTCAAGACTTGTCTAAAAAAAATAACACTTAAAATATCGTTTTAAATGTTACAGCTTAAAAACTTGGCTATGAGTGAGATGGTTATTTACAATGGTGTCTTATCAATTCTTAAATATTCTTAGTCAAATTATTATTCATTTATGATTCAAAGGGTTATCCATACCTCCATTAAGCGTTTTGTATTTTTTTTGTATTGTTAATGTTATGCTAATAAAACCATTATGCGTTTATAACACTCTGCTTATCATAATTTATGCGACAAAACTTTATGCTGAAACGGTTATGCCAAACTACATTATGCTGAAAAAAATTATGCAATCGAAAGGGCACCCTTCCCTAAATACACAATTTCATTCATTGGCTCTAGACGTTCCTGGTTTACCCTAATCTCGCATTTAGTTCTTACGTCTTCTCTTTTAAATACTAGAACCTTAGTTTTACTTGCATTCAAGCGAAGACCCTTACTTTCACACTCCTCTTTCATATTATTGACTAATGCCTGAAGGTCGGCTTCTGATGAGGCCATGAGCACCGCAACATCAGCGTACAGCAGACAGTTTACTGAAAAGTCACCCAAATTCACACCCATGTCACAATCTTTTAACTTCTGCAGGCAACTATCCAGATACACTATAAACAGCCAGGCGGACATGACACAACCCTGCTTGAAGCCTGTACAGACATCAAAAAAAGATGTGACACATCGCCCCCTACTCGCACGCAAGTCTCACAGTCCCTATAAAGCGACTGTATTGCCCGCAGTAGCTAGCCGTCCACACCATATCCGGGCAGCAAATTCCACAGAGTTTCCCTCACAACGTTATCAAATGCTTTCTGCAGATCCACAAAAGCGCAGAAAACCTTTTGGCTAATAGCCAGAAACTTCTTCGCGGCATGCAAAGAGAAAACACTTGATCCATGCAACCTCTTCCACGTCGGAATCCGCATTGAGCCTCCCATAAATACCTTTTAGACTTTTCTTGCAGTCTTGCCGTTATAACCTTTGCATACACTTTACCAGCTAAGCTGACCAAGCTGATCGCTCTGTAGCTGGAGCAGTTTAGGCGTGAGCCTTTCCCTTTGTAAATAGGTACTACAAATGCTATTCGCAAGTCATCTGGAACCTCACCCGTCCGCCAGGACTCAGCAGTAGATCAGATATAGAATAGATCATCTCAGCAGTAAATCTGTCTTTTCCAGCAGCTTTACCACATTTCATACTACTTATCGCTTGTTCAATTTCTTTCATACTAATGAGTTCAATGACATCGGGATCCGGAGCATCGAAGTGAGCCCCACTTCCCGATGTGGCATCTCTGTCTTTTCTTGCATACATCTTTCCATAATATTCACTCCATCTTTGCAGGACGTCAGTTTGGTCTGTTAGGACGTCATTGATAAAACTAAGCACTTTATTCATACTGCAGATTGCCGAACAACTCCAGAAGAGCTTGGCATTATCCTGGAAATTTAACGACAACCTTTCATCCGCTTTCATTCTGCACCTTTCACGAGCTTCTTCTATCAGTGCCTTCGTGTTAACTTTTTGCAGCTTGTATCTCTCTTTCATATTAAATCATTCGGCGAGGCTAAGTAGTCTAACAATGCTTTCTTCTTCATTCGAACTGCTTCTTTCACTTCCTCATTCCACCATGCATCGCGCTTATTACTACTGCCTCTTTTTGTTTCTCCACACACTTTCACAGCGGCATTTACCATACTATCCCTAAGGTTCTGCCATACACTTTCCACATTCTCACTATTAACATTGACGTCGCCAAGCTTTTCGGCTACCCTTTCTTTATATTTATCCCTAATGGACGCATTCTTGCCAGCGTCGTTCACCCTATTATCCCCATACTTCCCGAGTATCGACTCAAACCCATCGCGAACGATACCCACCTATCCGTTCAAGTCTCCACATACCATAAGTCTTTCATTTCCTTCTATCACATTTAGAGCTTCTCTCATACTCTCCCAGAAGTCCTCTAGCTCACTCGCGTTCGACGAAGATACTGGCGCGTAAGCAGCTACCAGGAAAATCTTCGTCAAACCAAGTTTTAGACGGATCCAGAGGATTCTAGGACCTACCAGTTTGTACTCATATATACCGGAGGCCAATCGCGAGGACAACAAAATTCCAACCCCCCGACTGCCATGCTCGCTATAGTGGCTCGCTGGTACTCCAGACCATAGCGCGGGAGCTTCAAGACTGCGCTGCCCTTGCGCTTGGTCTCTGCCAAGCACACTACATCTAACTTTCTCTCATTCATAACATCAATTAACTCATTCATCTTATCTGCCATTCCATAATATGTATAATGGTCCATGCCATTTACATAATATGTATGTACTAGCTGATGCCCGCGGCTTCGATTTACACAAAAAGTGTTTCCCGTAGAAATAAAATATTTTCCCAGTATAAAAAATCGACACTCAATGATAATAATTCTTTCTATTTCGTTTGAAAACACGCCAACCATCATTGCTAACTCGGATGTATTAGAATGACTAAAAGTTCAAATTTAAGTAGCAAGGGACGATGTGGCGGTAATTTTCAAAGGCTTTTTGTACGAGTGCCGCAAATTTTGTTTTACCGTTTACCGCTACTCTGTATTTTTGCAAAATAAGCCTTGATTCAATGAATTAAGTATCTTTAAGTAAACATGTAAATATGAAGTAAGACGACTTTTCTTTTGATAAAAATTAAATATTAGATATGATTTGTTTAATTTTTGACACAATTATTGCGACATGCATCGAGATCAGATGTTGTCAAAACAGCTAGCGAAAAAAAAAAAACAACGGGTGATAGTGATATCGAAGTAAACACCTAGGTATACCTATCTAGGATTTATTTTCCTTTGTTCATCCTAGTGCAGTGCGTGCGGAACAAACTACGCTACGGTAAGTTAAAGTGCTTTAATATGTACCTACTACGAGTAGTATACTTAGGTATTTATTTAGTTCTTACTTTTATGTACCTAACCTTTGAACAAGGAGCTACTTTTTAGGGTTCCATACCCAAAGGGTAAAAACGGGACCCTATTACTGAGACTTCGCTCTCTGTCTGTCTGTCCGTCTCTCCGTCCGTCCGTGACATACCGACGTCACCAGGATTTAGGTATCTCTTGAACCGTGATAGCTAGACAGTTGAAATTTTCACAGATGATGTATTTCTGTTGCCGCTATAACAACAAATTACTAAAAACGAAAATTGGGGATTAACGAAATTGGATGGGTGACCAATGTTTTTCAGATTTGATTTTCTTTTACCTACTCGTATTTGTACGGAATCCTCAGTGTCGCGAGTCCAACTCATACTTGAACGTTATTTTATTTTTTGTTAGATTGCGTAACACGTAGGTACCGCGATTTTGATTGGTAATGTGTCATATAATAAATAATAGTTAGTTCAAGTTGCAACTATTTCTCTTGGCGTATATTAATTTACATCGATAGTACTTTTAGGTGACCATACTTATTTTATTATTTGATTAAGATGTCTGATGGAGATGGATAAACTTTCTGGAGCACAGATCCGAAAAAGAAAGCTGGAGAAGGAAGAATCTCTGAAAAAGAATACAAATTCTATTGAAAGGTTTATTGTTCGACCCGGTCCATCATCGGACAAACACCTGGAGACAGAGACATATGAGAACCAAGATAATTCTACAACAAAAATCATCACTTCAACGCCACTGCCACTGCTGTCTATATCATCGGTAGTCGGGAAAGATCTGAAAAAAAATTTCGACTCTGATATTGGTAACTTTTTAAAGCTGGTTAAATATATCTCTAATTTTGATAATGTGCTTGCGGAACACATTACCCTTATTCAAAAATCTGAGTTACACCTAACTCATTATCTTGGCCATAATATTCAGAATGAACTAATACAATTATTAGGAGAAAAATCTTAAAAAAAACTATTGTTTTGGAATTTGTTACAATCCAAATATTTTTGAATTATATTAGATTGCACTTCAGATGTTGCACACAAAGAACAAATATGATTTGTCGTACGGTATGTCCTTTTAAATGCAAGCAACAACAAGGCTGAAGTAAAAGAACACTTATGGGTTTTTTTCCTATTACAGACACTACTGGCCTGGGTTTGACTCAATTTTTGTTAGATTTTTTAATCTCAAACGAAATTGACATACAAGATATGCGTGGTCAAGGTTACGATAATGGTGCAAACTTGAAAGGGAAAAATGAGGATAATTTTTTAAAGCAATTATTTTGCTAAATTTCTCATAAATTTTTAATAAAGTGGAAAGACAATACAATTCGATTCGAGACAGGGATTGAACCTGTGACCTTTGCCTAACCAGGGCAACGGTCTAGCCACCTGAACTACCCGAACCGTATCGAATCAAGTTGAAATTCTCCACCATATTTTTTAAATCGTCATTTTAAGAGTATGACCAGAGTCATCTATCGAGCTAATGAACAACTCGATACCAATGAACAGTGTTACAACCATTTTTAACCATTGATGCAATGGACTCCACTCAGTATATTGATAAATTTTTAAAGCAAGTCATACTCTTAAAATGACTAAAATAAATTTATGCTTTTTAATTTTAACTAATTGTAACTAAGAATTTTTATGCAAAGCAATTTTACGCACAGTCATATTACCTTTCCTGTTATTTAAAATTTTTATAACATTTACATTACACACTTTTTCACAAGCACAACTACACAATCACTTTAATATTTACATATTATATAAATCACAAATATACACGTTAATGAATGGTAGTCTTTTGTTTAATGTTTTGTAATTTCGGGAGTCGGAAGCTCGAAAGCTTGCACTTGAGGCTAAAGCTTTATTAATATTTTTCTTTAACAATGGATAGTTTTGAAACGTATTTGGACTCCATTGACCGGCTGAGCATATCATAATCTGTGGTATGTTCGCCTGATCGATGTTCACAATACATACATAAAAGTAAACGTACGTTTAATATTTTTCATGTAAAAGTCAGGAGCTTGAACTGGAACTTTGATAACCTCACTGTGATTCTAAGTACAATAGATATCGCCTGTGATGTGATTATTCTCACGGAGTGTTGGCTGAGTAAGGTGACACATATGCCAATAATAAACGGTTATACTTCTACAAGGTCATCCTTTTCCAACCAGAATGACGGTGTTGTTATATACGTGCGCTCTGAAATAAACTGCACAATAACAAATCCCTTGTTTCATGACTCCTCATGTTTGATTTTAAAAATGAGCCCTAATGTTGCAATTGTAGCTGTTTATCGGACACCTTCTTTCAAAAACGCTGACCGATTCATAAATTCCCTGAACGATGCTCTATCGTCTCTTGAGCGACAGAGCACTTTGGCAGTCATTGGTGATATTAATATCAACATCATTCCAAATAATGATGACATAAATTCCGAGGAATACTTGTCACTAACCGCTTTACAAGGCCTCACACCAACGCATATTTTCGCAACGCGAAAAAATCGTTGCTTGGACCACATACTTTTAAGGACGAATAAACTCTCAACCACACTTGTATTTGACTCAAAATTCACTGACCATGCACCGACTATGCTTGGCATCGATACAGGACCAATTTTTGATAAACCAAAAAAGGTGATTGGTATAGTTAACTTGCCGGCTGTAATAAGTTGTGTGGAGTGTACAGACTTGGCAGCTATAGTTAATTGTACCGATCCCAATAAATTTGCCATGATCTCGTCCCTTTCACGTTTCATTACTGAAAACACCACAATGAAAAAAATCCCAAATAGAAGGATAATAACGAAGCCGTGGATAACTGCGGGTCTCCTGAGATGTATTAGAAATCGTGACATACTCTACAAAAAATCAAATCGAGATCCCAATAATATGATCGCAAAAATAACCTATAGCAGATACCGTAACTATTGTAACAATCTCTTGAAGAAACTTAAGCGCAATTACGAGTTGATGACTCTACAGGGGGCAAAAGGTAACTCAAAGGCAACGTGGGATACTGTAAAGGCAATAACTTATTATAAAAATCAGGGACTTACAAAAGCGACGTCACTTTTCACTTTATCGGGTGATCCGATTTCCTCAGTTGATGTCGTAAACAACCATTTTGTGAATGTGTGTAAGAATCTTGCTACCAAGTTACAGGCTAATGTACGTCTTGCTTCTGGTGTTTTGAGAAACTGTTCAAAACAACCAAAAATAAATCCAATCCTCTCGGTAACTCCTTAGTCCTACTAGAAACTGATTGTGCAGAAATTGACATGATAATTAGGGGACTGAGGACTAATTGTGCAACGGGGTATGACGGAGTACCGGTATCAGTCATTAAATCTGCTCGCCATGTGTTAAGTTATGAACTTTATCTTTAGCTAGCGTTTCCAGTGAGGTATTGTGAAGTGATAAACCGTGAGTACATGAACTGACTTATTAAAATTCAAGCAAACATAGACTAATAATATAATTTATGTCAGTAAAGTGATTAATGCATGAAAAAATTACAAGTGTTTAAGACTTAGTACAGTTACGCAAAAAGTGAACAGACGGGGAATCTATGCCGGTTTTATGATCGAACATACAGTTCGATCATAAAACGTAAACATAATGCTATGTCAAGTTACCTAAAATTTCCATTCCTAATTTTAGCGGTCAGTATGCTGAGCGGACCAGTTTCCGAGATTTATTTACATCTTTGATACACAACAACAAAGGATTGGACGACGTGCAACGCTTACATTATCTTAAGGGTTACCTAACCGGTGAAGCCGAACAACTTATACGGCATATTCCTATCATAGCTGCTAACTACTCTGAATGTTGGAAACTATTGGAAAATAGATATAATAATAAAAAAACATTTAGCTAACTGTATTTTGAAACGTTTTCTAAATCAAAAAGGTTTACAATGTGAATCGTCTAGTGCTATAAAAGAATTGTTAGATACTACAGTCAAATGTCTAAACGTCTTAAAAATTTAAATGTTAATATCTCTTCATGGGACATCATTGTAATATATATTGTTAGTTTAAAGCTTGATACGGACTCTAGAAAGTTATGGGAAATCCAAGTTTGTAAAATTAATGACGAGTTAGCCAAGTTAAGTGATTTTAAGGAATTTTTGTAATAGCTTTTATTATACTAACGGCCATAGAATTTCCAAGGTTATGCATGTTACATCAACAGTAAATTGTACTTTTTGTTCTGAAGGACATAAATTAATTAATTGCAAGAAATTTGCTAAAGAAGATGTAGACGCGCGCCGTGACTCTGTCCAAACAAATAAATTATGTTTTAATTGCCTCGGTGCTAATCACACTGTATTTTCATGTCGCCATACAACCACTTGTCGTGTTTGCAGAAAGAAGCAATACTCTCTACTCCATCCAAAAACAGCATTTAGAAGTGCTGGCGCTTCTAATGACCAGAGGCAAGATGGCACGGATAATTCAACAAGTCCACCATCAACCTCACAGGGCGAAGTACCAAAAATTATATCCTGCTTCTTCAGCTTGGATAACCAAGTATTATTGGCCACTGCATTAATAAAGGTGGAAACGAGGACAGGTATTTTTGTTTTAAGATCTCTCTTAGACTAAGAGTCACAAGCATCATTCATTACAGAGTCTGCGGTACAGATGCTAGGCTTAAAGAAAACTACAAATAAGTGCCTTATTTCAGGACTTGGCAGTGACCAGGGTGCAGCATTGCACTCTAAGGGGTTCGTTACCTTAAGGGTACAGTCACGCCATGATCCCAACTTTATAGTTCAGGTAAAGGCTCATGTTTTAAGTAAACTTACTTCACTTCTACCTGAAAGGAAGATTACTCATAAGACCTTATTTTCACACATTTCAGAACTGAAATTGGCCGATCCTTTGTTTGGTAAACCTAACAAAATAGATGTTCTTCTAGGTATACTGTCAGATTTTACTGGAAGGCGTAATCAGGGTCCCCTATAGCCCAAAATACCAAGCTCGGTTGGATCCTCTCTGGCCTGATACATTCTTCTCCATCTCATAACTCTCACACCCAGGATAAAATCGTGAGTATGCATGCTCAATTATCTACCGATGACCTCTTGAAAAAGTTTTGGGAGTTGGAGGATACACCTTCTAACATCAGCAGGTTTTTGTCAGAGGATGAGCAAGCTTGCGAAAGCCACTTTGTAAACAACTTTAAAAGGGATTTCACTGGTCTTTATGTAGTAAAGTTGCCGTTTAAAACTAGTGATCCCCAATGTCAGTATGGCAATTCAAATGATGTTGCTCGGAAACGATTTTACGGACTAGAATAAAGGTTAAATAATAATCCAGAACTACGTCGTCAATATTCAGATGTTATTTCAGAATATTTGTCCCTTGGACACATGGAAGTAGTTTCAGAAACAGACACAAGTAAATCTACCGCTATTTATTTACCGCACCATCCGGTTATTAGATATGACAAAACAACTACAAAAGTACGAGTTGTTTTTGATGCGTCGTGCCAACTAAACAATGTAACGTCATTATATAAAGATATGTTGGTTGGTCCTACCCTTCAACCTGACTTGAGACATATCATTATGCATTGGCGTTGCTACCCAATATGTCTCGTTGCTGATGTTTTGAAGATGTATAGACAGGTAAAAGTGTCCGAGGAAGATGTTGATTTTCAACGCCTCCTATGGCGTAAGGAGATGAATGCAGAACTTCAACATTTAAGATTATTGCGCGTTACGTTTGGTACATCCTCGGCACCTTACTTGGCTATACGAGTTTTGCAACAACTGGCATATGACGAGGGGAATAAATATCCATTAGCAGCAGAAAGGGTCCTAAAGGAATTTTATGTAGATGACTTTATGTCGGGTTGCGAAACGGTCGAAGAAGGGCTTCTAGTATATCATCAGGTGAACAAGCTTCTTGGTCTGGGTGGCTTCGAGCTACAAAAGTGGACCTCTAGTAATTACAAATTGATGCTAGCGATACAGGAAGGGAAATCAGCTACACGAAAAAACCTAGAAATGAAAACTCAAATTGACTCTATTGTGTAAATTTAAGGATTAACGTGGAATAAAACTAGCGACGAGTTTCAGTACACCGTTAACCTTCCCAAACTCGAAGAAGTTGTTACTAAACGGAAAGTAATATCGGACATTGTGAGATTATATGATCGACTTGGTTGGATTGCCCCCGTTCCAACAACGGCAAAGGTATTTATTCACAGAATATGGCTTACTGGCATAGGTTGGGATGATAAAATACCACCTAATATTCTACAAGAGTGGATCTCATATCGCAATGATTTAGTTTGTCTCACTGATTAAAGTCTTCCAAGATGGGTTGGAACATGCGCAGATGATGTGCAGAGAGAACTCCAAGGCTTTTCGGATGCCTCTAACTTAGCTTACGCTGCGGTTGTCTATGTTAGGTCAGTGACTCGAAATGGTGAATTTCGAGTCAACCTTATTGCTTCCAAGTCAAGAATTGCTCATGTGAAACAAGTCTCAATACCTCGGCTGGAGCTATGCGGAGCTGTCCTTTTAGCTAAGCTACTTCAAGAGATATCAGAGGTATTGAAGATTCCAAAGGAACATGTCCATGCTTGGACAGATTCTAGTGTGGTCCTTGCTTGGTTAAGTAGCCACCCCAGCAAATGGAAGACCTTTGTGGCGAATAGAGTCTCCGAAATATTAACGATAACCGATAACAGCCAGTGGTCTCATGTGAAGTCCGAAGATAATCCAGCTGACTGCGCCTCCCATGGTTTGGCTCCAAGTGAAATATCAAAAATGAAATTATGGAAGAATGGCCCTAGCTGGCTACAAAAATATACAGTCCAATACACGAAGGAAATAGTTAAGAATACTAATTTAGAAAAGAAAACAGAGAAAATTTCATGTCACATAACAACTTAAGATGAGGGTATGATTTCAAAATTCTCCAGCCTAAAGAGATTAATTAGAGTTATTGCTTACTGTAGAAGATTTTATAAGAATAGGTTAAGTACTACATATTGGCTGTCATTTGATGAACTGAATAAAGCATTACTTACTTGTATACGATTGTGCCAAGGGATAGATTTCCTAGAAGAAATCAAAAGCTTGAAGGAAAAAGGAAGCCTAAATAAAAAGAGCAGACTTACCTCACTTAATCCCTTTCTTGATGCTGAAGGTATCCTCAGGGTTGGTGGACGATTGCAAAGAGCTGACGTCGCAGAAGATACTAAACATCCAATACTGATTCCTTACAAATCTCATTTAACCGATCTAATTGTAGCAGATGCTCATGAGCATACTATGCATGGTGGTCCTCAATTAATGTTGAACTACCTGAGGACTCAGTATAAGATTATTAATGCCAAAAATCTCGTAAGACAATACTATCGCAAATGCATTGTTTGCATTCGTTATTCTTCTCAAACAAATCAACAATTGATGGGTCAATTGCCACCTGCTCGTGTTACAGCATGCCGCCCCTTTCATCAAAGTGGTGTTGATTACGCTGGACCTATCGCTATCAGACCCGCAAAAGAGCGTGAGTATCACTCCACAGAGGGGTATATCTGCTTATTGGTCTGCATGGCCACTCGTGCTATACATCTCGAAGTTGTCAGTGATCTGATCTCTGAGGCATTTTTAGCTACGTTCAAGCGATTTGTAGCACTCAGGGGACATTGTGCCGATTTGTGGAGTGATAATGGCACTAACTTTGTGGGAGCGAATAGAGAGCTGAAAGATATGTTACAACTGGAAGGGTCTGGAGTAGCAAGTGACATAGCGAATTGGCTGGCGTCTAATGGAACCAATTGGCATTTCATTCCACCCCACTCTCCAAATTTTGGAGGGCTCTGGGAGTCCGGAGTGAGATGCACCAAAAATCATCTGAAACGAGTAATAGGAACCAGTACCTTAACGTTCGAGGAGATTACGACCCTTTTATGTCAAATAGAAGCGTGTCTTAACTCACGACCAATGACTCAGATTAGCTCGTGTCCAGAGGATCCATTCCCACTTACGCCTGGGCACTTTCTGGTGGGCGAACAATTGGTACCTTATACCAGATGCCAATTTTGAAAAATCTAATGTGAGCACATTTAAACGGTGGCACTTTACGCAGCGACTTGTTCAAGATTTTTGGCGCAGATGCTCACAGGAATATTTAACTCAGCTGCAGCACCGCTATAAGTAGTCACATATTATGCCTGAGCCCAATGTAGGAGACGTTGTGCTGGTGAAGGAGGATGATCTGCCACCAGCAAGATGGTTGTATGGCATAATAATTGATAAGCATGTTGGTGTGAATAATCTCACGCGTGTCGTTTCCTTGAAATGTAAGAACTCCATCATAAAAAGGCCCGTTTCAAAGCTTGCAGACGCGGACAGGGGCAGATTGGTGTGACGTGTAAAGGCTTGGAAGGAGACGCTTGGGAACGGCGGTCTGAAACTAAATGTGGCGAAGACCGAGTACTTGGCAAGAAACTCGACAGATCCCACATCCGTCCGCATAGGCGGTGATTTGGTCGAGCGCACGGACCAGGTTAAATACCTGGGATCTGTTTTTCACACGTCCAGTGACATCGATTGCGATGTCAAGTCACGCATTGCTGCCGCGTGGGCCAAATGGCGGGAGATGACCGGTGTCATTTGTGACCCTAAAATGCCGATCCGGTTGAAGGGACAGGTCTACAAAACCATTATTAGACCTGTCCTTTTACATGGCAGTGAGACGTGGCCGATATTGGAGCGACACAAGCAGGAGCTGCGTGTCACGGAAATGAAGATGCTGCGGTGGATGTGTGGGGTCACGCGGATGGACCGCGTGAGAAACTCTCGCAACCGCGGCAGCCTTCACGTCCGTGACATTGCAGACAAGTTGCAAGAGTGTCGCCTTCGTTGGTATGGTCACGTCTTGCGGCAACCGCCGGGCTACGTAGGTAACAAATGTCTGGCCATGTCAGCCCCGCCGGGTCCCGGTAAGAGGGGAAGACCCAAGAAGTGCTGGCTTGACGTCGTAAGGGATGACATGCGTGCCAATGGTCTCACTACAGGGGATGCTGAAGACCGTGCGAAGTGGAGGAGAAAATGTAGGAAAGCGGACCCCGGGCGTCGCGAGACGCATTTGGGACAGACGCTCGGATGATGATGATGACTTGGGAGTACATATTGATAATATACTGAGCTGGCAAATAGCAAATTGATGTAACCGTATCCCGTGTTCGAAAACTTATATTCCCAATGAAAAGGTTGAGAAATGTTGCTGCCGCGTCACTACTGAAAAGTGTATACCTGGCCTTGGTACAATCTCTGGTGACCTATTGTATACCCGTGTGGGGTACTTTCAAGAATTCCTTGCTGAAGTTGGAGAGGGCTCAGAGAGCTGTTTTGAAGACTATGCTCGGGAATCCTTACCGATATCCCACTGCGCAACTTTATAGGGATTTTCCTGTGTTGACAGTAAGACAGCTCTGTGCACTCGACATGATTCTGCGCAAACACTCGACACTGGTGTATGATCCTCAGATCCTAGAAGGTTGATAATTTTGTTTTTTTTTTATAGCAATTATTTTGATAAATTTCTCATAAATAAAAAAGTGGAAAAAGACAATTCGAATCGAGACAGGGATTGAACCTGTGACCTTTGCCTAACCAGGGCAATGTTCTAGGCATCTGAACTACCCGAACCGTATCGAACCAAATTGAAATTCTACTCCACACACATGTAATGCATGCATATTTAGTTTATTAATTTTAACAATCTATGAAATTGTATCTGTAAATATTAGCATGAAAATATTACAGAATCTCATAAAAATACATTGTTTTATTGGATAGTAACGTCGTATGTTAAATTTGAAATTGAAATACAAATAAATAATAATAAAAAAAGGAAATTTCATAAACGATGTTCTAACAAAACAAACTGACGTCCTGCAGAGATGGAGTGAATATTATGAAAGGATGTATGCAAGTAAGGACAGAGATGCCGCATCGGGAAGTGGAGCTCACTGTGACGCTCCGGATCCTGGTGTCATTGAAGTCATTAGTATGAAAGACCTTGAACAAGCGGTAAGAAGTGTGAAATGTGGTAAGGCTGCGGGAAAAGACAGAGTTACTGCTGAGATGATCAAGTCTGGTCGCGCGTCTGGGACACTCTTTGTCTGCTATGCAACTTATGCTGGCGAACGGGTGAGGTCCCAGATGACTGGCGAATAGCAGTTGGAGTACCTATCTATAAAGGGAAAGGCTCTCGCCTAAACTGCTCCAGCTACAGAGTGATCAGCTTGGTCAGCTTAGCTAGTAAGGTGTATGCAAAGGTTATAACGGCAAGAATGCAAGAAAAGTCTGAAAGGTATTTGTGGGAGGCTCAATGCGGATCCCGACGTGGAAGAGGTTCCATGGATCAAGTGTTTTCTCTCCGCATGACCGCGGAGAAGTTTCTGGCTGTTAGCCAGAAGGTTTTCTGCGCTTTTGAGGATCTAGACAAAGCATTTGATAACGTTGTGAGAGAAACTCTGTGGGACTTGCTGCCCGGATATGGTGTAGACGGCTCGCTACTGCGGGCAATACAGTCTCTATACAGGGACTGTAAGGCTTGCGTGCGAGTAGGGGGGGATGTGACGCCTTTTTTCGACGTCTGTACAGGCGTCAAACAGGGTTGTGTCATGTCTGCCTGGCTGTTCATAGTGTATTTGGACAGTTGCCTGAAGAAGTTGAAAGATTGTGATATGGGTTTGAATTTGGGTGACTTAACAGTAAATTGTCTGTTGTACGCTGATGAAGCGGTGCTAATGGCCTCACCAGAAGCCAACCTTCAGGCATTAGTCACTAATATGAAAGAGGAGAGTGAACGAAAGGGTCTTCGCTTGAATGCAAGTAAAACTAAGGTTCTGGTATTTGAAAGAGAAGACGTAATAACTAAGTGCGGAAGGAAGTAAGGAATGTCTAGAGCAAGTGAATGAAATTGTGTATTTAGGGAGTATGTTTAGCGCGAATGGAAGATGTGATTCAGATGTAGAACGGCGAGTAACTGCCGGAAGCAAAGTTAACGGTGCTTTGTCCCAATTATTAAAGTGACAAAGCATCGTAAAAGAAGCATGACTCGCGATTCATAACACAGTGCTAGTGCCAACGTTGCTTTACTTTACGGCAGCGAAACCTGGGTATGTCAGAAGATGCATAAAAGTAAGCTGAATGCTGTGGAGATGCGATTACTTCGAAAATTGTGCGGCGTAACCTTGGCCGACCGAAAACGCAACGACGTGATACGCAATATGGCAGGTTTGAGTGAAAGTGTCAGCGTTAAGCTGGAAAAGGGCGTGCTCCGTTGGTTTGGACACGTTCAACGAATGAGTGAAGAACGATTGATGAAGAATATATATTGTGCGAAAGTAGAGGGCAGAAGGAGTCGAGGTAGACCGAGACTTACTTATGAAGACCACGTGAGCGGATTGCTCAAGAACGGAAGAGTCAAAAGTACTCGGATACCCAGACGTGCATGTATGAAGCGATTAATGAATCTACAGGAAGCGAAAGAAGTATGCATGGATCGCGATGCCTGGCGATCTGTCCTCTCTGACTACCCCGTCAGGGATACAGCGCGAAGATAGTTATAGTTATAGTTTTATAGTTAAATTTCATAAAAATCGGTCAAGCCGTTTCGGAGGAGTTCGGTAACAAACATCGAGAAACGAGAATTTAATCTGATGTATAAGCATACGGCCCACCTGATGGAAAGTGGTCACCGTAGCCTATTCTATAGTATTGTGCAGAATTCATGTGTTGAATTGGAGGGATTCATTGTGTTGAGTCTGTAACCAGTTAAGTCATGCGCGCTAGTTAAGTCTCGTTTCGAAATAATGCATATATTTATATATATTATAAAAGCACCGGGTGATTCGATTGTGGACAACCTCGGAGCCGCATACAAAAGTCAGCAAAAAGTTAATTTTAGTCGTCTGTAAAGGTTTAAGCTAATCATAAACATACAGCTCATGCGATATATATAAGATTACGGTGTTAAGCCGAAACAGTCAACGGATGATCTTCTGGTATATTAATGATATGTTGTTTCTGGGCACCGACGATACGATTACATGGGAGATATGTAAGTAATCCGGAGGCAAAACATCGGATGTTGAGGCTATGGAGGGACAAGTTGTGGCGGAACTCGATCGCAGCCTGGACTGCATTTGTCGGTGGGGATCCAATAATCCGGTCGATTTCAATGCCAGAAAAACGCAGGCGTGTGCGTTTACTGCTTAATTTTCACCTTTCCTTTCCCTTTCAACTCTTCAAAACACAATACTAAAGCTTCAAAATTACCTCACCATTCAGGGGTTTAACGTTCGTCGAAAGCTTAACAATGAAAATTCCATCAAGGGCTTGGCTTCTTGCATGCTTGGATTCATTAACAGGATTAGGTGGTTTTCACGCCAGAACAGAGATACTGATTATTTAAGTGTCAGATTCGTCCATGCGTGGAATACTGCTCACATCTCTGGGATAGCTATTCCAAGCAAGTACTTGGCGGTTGCCAAGTACTTCTTTGAAGCTCTCAACGTATTGCTGACACGTGTCATCTGCATCATAGATTTTCCAGAGGGTACTGGCAGTATTGAACCGTTAGAGATGCGCAAAACGATCACCAGTTTCTGTTCAGTGTTTTTAAGAACTCTGACAATTGGTCCCACCCTTCCCCTTCCATTCCTGAACAACACGGGCGGGGCATGTCATCCTTACACTGTGGACACAATCATGTCTAGAACATCAAGATTCCGTAGGTTTTTCTTATTTTACACCATAAAAGCATGGAACTTTCTGCCAGCGCACGTGTGTCCCTCCTCTTACAATTCTTGGTCCTTTAAGGGAAGCATAACTGGGTCGTCGAAACGAGGATCGCTATCGGAGCTCTGCTGGCTGAGATAGCAGTCCTCAATCACAGATCGTCTTTGCTTTCCATTAGTGTGCGAAGCCATTTTGACGTGCCAAAAAAAAAGAAGATCTGTCTGGACTTCTGCACTTTCACCGGTGGCACTAGTTTTTGATTCGGAGGGAGGCCCTTTGTGTTGCGTGATCAGTAGCTCGTGAAAGTACGAATACCATATCTCTTGCTTTCAGGACACAGAAAAACTGCACGTACTGGCTATCTGTCCCGCAGGTAATTTGCGAAGAACGCCAGAGTACGTGGAGTACCTGAATTAGCCAGTTTCAACAGATGTATATCTTTACTTACTGTGTCAAAAGCCTTATAACATACATGATGATTGCTTGATTATAGCTAATTATATGTTACTATTACTTATAAATTTTTTGGAACAAGTAATGACAAGGCTGGGCAAGAAAAACCTTAAACATGTAGGTAATTATAAAAAAAAAACTAATTAATAGAGCCACGTAATTGTAATGAAGATTTAGATATTGCTATTTTAACAGTCTGTCTGTCCCAGTTGCGTCTCGCGACGCCTGGGGTTCGCTTTCCTACAATTTCTCCTCCACTTCTCTCGGTCGTCGGTATTCCCTGTAGTGAGACAATTGGCACGCATGTTATCATTTACGACGTCAAGCCAGCGCCTCTTGGGTCTTCCTTTCTTACCTGGACCCGGCGGGGCCGACATGGGCAGTTATTTGTTTCCTACGTTGCCGTAACACGTGACCATACCAGAGAAGGCAACAGCTTACAAGCTTCTTGCAGCTTTTCTGCAATGTGACGGACGCGAAGGCTGCCGCGAATGCGAGAGTTCCTCACACGGTTCATCCGCGTGACTTCACTCGTCCACCGCAGCATCTTCTTTTCCGTGACACGCAGCTCCTGCTTGTGTCGCTCCAGTATTGGCCACGCCTCACTGTCATGACAGGCCGAATGATGGTTTTATAGACTAGTCCCATCAACGAGACTGGAATTTTTGGGTCTCAAATGACACTAGTCATCTTCCAAAAAAGGAATCAAGTGCAATTGTAAACGTTTTTTGGGCTAAAATTAATAAAAAAATTAGAAGGTAGGAACTACCTAATGAATCGAAAAAACGAAAAAACATTTTTTTTGTGTAAGAACTTGCACGTTTATTCGATGCAGCCATCGAAATATGTAAGCCTGTTAAGCAAAAGTATATATTATTATTTTATACTAATATTTTTAAGTTATTTTAATAATAAGGACGTTTATATTTGCTTTTTATGACAGATTTATTATTGCTTTTTATGACAGAGTTTAAATTTTGTACAATTCTTAATAACATATAATTTAATATTGAATACATTACATTATTGGACGCAAGGCATGTTACGGAAGATCGCAATATGTAAATCAATTTATAACAACCCACATGTTACAAACTATAATTAATTTGAATTGAACGAGTGTGGATAGTGGGGAGGAAGTGTTGTAAACAGGCGGAGCAGAGCGCGGTGAGCTCATTTGCTGCCAAGCAGGCCTGAAGGTGCCTTGTGTGTAGGCGAAACACGACCGTGTTGACTAAATGTCACGTTGTAAAGCGGAGTATTGCACTTTTTTAACAACCTATGGTAAGGTTACCTATTACCTGTCCTTCATCCATTTCTTTGAGGAGTTCGGTTCGTCATTCCTCCGTTACAATTAGTAGAAGATATCCTTCACCGTTGTGCGTTTGGATTGTCGAATCAAGGGTGTGTGGTGGTTTCCTCCCCCAGTCCTTTTACTATCTTTCTACGGCCTTAGAAAATATTTCCAAGGTCAGCAGCACGAGTATGGTATGCAAACGGCACCCCTGGTATGCAAACGGCGTTAGATCAGGTGGACAGTATGCTTGTCTGCGACCTCAGTGGTGATAAAAATCCTGCCAATAATCATGTTAAGCTAGAATTTTTTCACCTACTCAATATAATTGCTTTATTTATCGTACGCGTCATTAAGTTCTGCAACAGCATTTCCCCGATTCATCAACTTGAGATTTACAATACTTACCAGGTGTAACATTGACCCCTAAAAGCAATTTTCTGTAGGTCTATACTGGTCGAGCCTGTACTACCTATCTTCACTTACTGAGCTTAACATCCTTGTCAAGTTTCCTGGCGATTATCGGAACGACGGTATGTATTCGCATGCTCTCCTTTATTACAGCCTCCAAGTATAACAGCTTTGATAGATCCTGTTTCTCCACATCTCTGTCTCCGTCACCAAGAACTTCTTTTAATCTAAAGATTGATTAAAAGATAGATAAATAGAATTGAAGAAAATTCTAAAAGAAATTCGGTAAGGTTGTTTAGATATATAGTTATTTTATGAATGTAAACGATGTGCCAAGAGTTCACATGCCCAAGTGTTTGTATTTAATGATGGGTTCAAAATACTACTATATTTTGTCTTCATCTTACTGTAAAGTTCTCATTAAAAATTGGCCAGTTTACAGTTGACGATGGTTTTAAATTCAATCTTTACGTTGACATCTTACCCTCGCCACGAACTAGTCGCTCCAGCGACGGGCGACTTGCGACGCGAATTGCGACGGGAACAAAAGTATAGAGCTTTATAGAGCATGCCACGACCATCCGCGACGCGACCTGTGACGCGATCGGCGACACGGAAATGCACGAACGATTCGCGACAGCGACGGCGATGAGATGGGCGACTGAAATTTAACTACTACTGGCAATGCGCGTGGCCACGGCGCAGAGCGACGCGACCTGCGACTGCGGTGGACGTATTTAGCGAGGAGCGACTGAAATAATATTTTTTGTTTTACTTGCCGCGATTTTATTTTCAGAATGAATATTGATTTATTTTTCATTTATTTTATGTGATTATTGTAATATTAGGTATTCTACCAATAATCACAATAATAGTAACAATTACAATCTTATTTAATAATAAAAAACTCGCCTCGTCTGAGACCGCGGGGCCAGGAGCGCTTCACAAAGTTTAATAGTTTTTATTTTGTAGGTAAATTGTAGGTACTTTAATATGCGAAATAACTTTTCTGCAGGCGTTACTGTTGTTTTGGAATTTACTCGTACCGTCAAGTCCTTTTCTATGTGCAAGAGTAAGTAGTTAAAAGATTTTATACAGCTATTTGTGTATTCGAAAAAAAATACGGGATAATCTCTGTACGAAGTATGAATCTGTCCATACACTCCTCTTTTTCTATATACTGAATGTATTCTTTGCCTGTAATCAATTAAATCTTGGGCAACAAATAAATTCGTTTCGAGAAAATAACGGGCTACTCAATACGTCCCGCGCGGTCGCTGTCGCCGTCGCAACTAGCGAGCCGTGGCAGCCCTCCCGTCGCGTAGCAAGTCGCGTCGCAGGTCGCGTCGCTGAAGGTCGTGGCCAGGCCGTTAAGCAAAATAAGTACTTACTCAGCAAAAACTTTCTCCTGCACGTAAGGATAAGCTCCCAACAATAGCATAGTGAACATGATGGCATTTGCTGAAGTTTCATAGCCGCTGACAATCATGGTGTCCACGTGTTCCCTGACCTCTTTGTCGTTGAGCAGGCCTTTCTCAAGTGACAGTTCTAGCAGAAGATCCATGAAAGGCTTAAATCTTGTACCTGTATAAGGTGAATGAAGTATTAGTAAGCCATCTTATTCTATGTTTTTAAACTTGTTAGTGGACATAAGA
This sequence comes from Thumatha senex, assembly GCA_948477245.1. Classification (NCBI taxonomy): domain Eukaryota; kingdom Metazoa; phylum Arthropoda; class Insecta; order Lepidoptera; family Erebidae; genus Thumatha; species Thumatha senex. The sequence goes on from OX419748.1 coordinate 19,002,964, forward strand.
AAAGGTTATTCTAAATGTTTTCCTGTTCGTAGGATGTTAGTACCAGTAGTAATTGATATAAATGTAATGATTTGAACACCAAAAGTCTGTGATCAGACTACTACCTAGTCATAACTAGAATTAGGGGTCTGTTCGCGGGTTGGCGTCATCGTACCGAGTGTCCTGAACCTGAGCCGACCTATAGCATCAAATGCTGGAAGCTGCAGGATGCATCCATTAGGGATTAATATAAAGAAAGGGAAGCTGAAAAAGCTTGACGACATCAATGTCTGTAATGAGAAAGTGGAAAGTGTATGGCAGAAGCTTAGGGATAGAATGGTAAATGCCGCTGTGGAAGTGTGTGGAGAAACGAAAAGAAGCAGTGCATAGTAAAATGAGGAAGTGAAAGAATCATATCAAATGAAGAAGAAAGCTTGGTTAGACTACTTAGCCTCGCAGAATGATTTTAATATGAAAGAGAGATACAAGCTGCAAAAAGTTAACACAAAGGCACTGATAGAAGAAGCTCATGAAAGGTGCAGAATGAAAGCGAATGAAAGGTTCTCCTCCGATTTACGGAATAATGCTAATCTCTTCTGGAAAGAGGAAAGCAAGACTCAGAATTGCTCGACAATCTGCAGTATGAATAAAGTGCTTAGTGTTAACAATGACGTCCTAACAGATCAAACTGACGTCCTGCATAGATGGAGTGAATATTATGGAAAGATGTATGCAAGAAAAGACAGAGATGCCACATAGGGAAGTGGAGCTCACTTTGATGCTATGGATCCCGAATATAGATATAGAATAGGCGATTCAGTTCCGGCGCATCACTGGCCCATGCCTCGGCACGCTCGCGCATTGTGGCCACAAGTAACCTAACACTCCTTCTTGCTTCGCTCGCGTCGTAGCTATTTACGACTTGGCTCAATACTGGTCCAAAACTAATAACACTTTTAAAATATCATTTCATATGTTACAGCTTACAAACTTGGCTATGAGTGAGATGATTATTTACGATTGTGCCTTATCATTTCTTAAATATTCTTAGTCAATTTTAGTGTTCATTTATGACTTAAACGGCTGTGTATACCTCTACCTCCATTATGCGTTATGTATTTATACATACATATGTTATATATGTATGTATAAATTATCTATATACGTATAACAATTATACCCTTTACATGTATGCTGATTAAACAGTTGCTTTATAGGGACTGTAAGGCTTGCGTGCGAGTAGGGGGGGAATATGTCACCTCTTTTTGATGTCTGTACAGGAGTCAAACAGGGTTGTGTCATGTCCGCCTGGCTGTTCATAGTGTATCTGGACAATGGCCTGCAGAAGTTGACAGATTGTGATAAGGGTGTGAATTTGGGTGACTTTACAGTAAACTGATGATTCGGTGCTCATGGCCTCATTAGAAGCCGACCTTCAGGCATTAGTCCCTAATATGAGAGTAAAGGTCTTTGCTTTAATGCAAGTAAAACTAAGGTTCCAGTATTTAAAGAGTTGATGTTAGAACTAATGCGAGATTAGGGTAAACCAGGAACGACTAGAGCAAGTGAATGAAATTGTATATTTAGGGAGTATGTTTAGCGCGGACGAGAGATGTGATTCAAATGTAGAACGGTGAGTAGCTGCCGGAAACAAGGTTAACGGTGCTTTGTCTCAATTAGTAAAGCGACAAAGTATCGTAAAAGAAGCACGACTTGCGATTCATAACGCAGTGCTAGTGCCGATTTTGCTTTACGGTAGCGAAACCTGGTTATGTGAAAAGTCGGCATATAATATGCCTCTGCCACCCCTTCGGGGATAAGGCGTGATGGATATTTATTTATTTTTATTTTAAACCTGGGTATGTGTGCAGATGCTTGAAAGTAAATTGAATGCTGTGGAGATGCAATCACTTCGAAAATTGTGCGGCGTAACTTTAACCGAAAACGTAACGAAGTGATACGCAATACAAACCTGCCATGGTTTGAATGAAAGTGTCAGCGTTAAGCTGGAAAAGGGCGTGTTCCGTTGGTTTGGACACGTCCAATGAATGAGTGAGGAACGATTGACGAAGAAAATATATTGTGCGAAGGTAGAGGGTAGGAGTCAGGGTAGACCGAGACTTACATATTATGAAGATCACGTGAGCAGATTGCTCAAAAACGGAAAAGTCAAAAGTACTCGGATACCCAGACGTGCGTGTATGAAGCGATTGATGAATCTTGAAGAAGCGAAAGATGTATGCATGGATCGCGAAGCCTGGCGACCTGTCTTCTCTGACTACCCCGTCAGGGATACAGCGTGAAGATAATTTAGTTTATTTTTTATCAATCGTATATATTGACCAGCTTGTAACTGTAGTTTGTTTTCTTTCCTGAGATACTAATTCACCGCTTATACACAAAATAAAAGAATATTATAGAGCATCGCCAATAACTTCAGGACCTACAGCCCACCTTACATTTCACTTTTAGATGAAACAATAATCAAGACTCTTCTTGCATCTAACTTAGTGAAAAATATATTTAAAAGTGTACTAAGCAAATTAAAAACTTTTCTCACCGTATCAGACACTTTGTGCACAATTTGGAGGGCGTCATCTAGTTTCTTCTTGAGGAGACTAAAATGGAAGGTGTAAGAACTGTACAGCCAGAACTTCGTGAACCGCTCAACTAGGTACTTTAAGGCTAAATCCACCGCGTACAAGTATTTGTTGTTCAACAAAGTGTCAGTTAAGTCCACTCCTAGGGCAGTCACTAGAACAATATGAGTATTAATAGTGATAGAAAAGTTTTATCTTTGCTCAGATTTCTATTTACAATCTTGCACTGCACTCAGGATTCATAATACTTTTTTCCCCGTTACGATTTAGTCCCGTCGTTTATTAATTATACTTTAATGTTATTGATATTTCTGGTTATTGCTTTGCCCTCCTGCGTTGTAGTGTGATTATATATCGCCTAAAGCCTTCTATGTGCTACCCAACAAAAAACAATTAAATTCGTACCAGTAGTTTCCTAGATTAGCAAGTTCAACCTAAAAACAAATTCTTCAGCTTTATAAGAGTAATATTATCATGTTACTAACTAACGCCCGTGGCTTCGCCTGTGATGAATTCGAACAACGTGGCGTAATCCCGTGGATCATTAATTTTACAGTACCTACTGTACGAAAATTTACCCGATTTGTTGACATGTATGATTACTGCTCTCCTGGGTAATAGCGTGATGATAAATGGCGTATAGCCAGTATCTTCTTCTGTGTTTTTAGGTATTACTATTGACTGAAAGTTGCAGTGTGGGCCACATTTAGAAATCTTCAGGCAAATTAAGCTCTGCTGCCTATACAGTAAAAACTATAAGACGGCTCACTGATGTTGAAATGAGTTGAAAAAATTATTTCAGTTATTATCATACCGTTATGTCATACGGAATTCTTCTCTGGGGAGATATTTATTTTACAGAAGAGAGCTGTGAGAGCAATATATCGTGGTGCCAGAGTATCTCTAAGAGAAAGGTTCAAAGAAAATAATATTGTTACTGTTATATCACAATATATAAAAAAGAATTTGCTTTATGTGCACAAAAAAAGTGATAAACATAATTTAAGACAACAGTCAAGGCCAAATTGTGTAACAAGGCATATTATAAAATTTCAGAATATGTAAATGATAAAAATGCATGGGCATGCATGCATATAGGAAGTAGCTCTAAGTCAACACATATACAAATAAAAATAATAATGCGAAAACTAATGTAATTACTGGCGATTTAAAAAGAGTGGCCAGAAGTTTTATTGCTAGGTTCTTCCTCAGGCCCTTCCTTTTGCTTTGCGAATCTGGCACTAAATGTAGAAGCAATAAACTTGACGTTCATAAGTGTTACTTTATGTCCTACATGATTAAAGATATTTTCAGTTTCAATAAATGGGATATTCAATATAAACAAAACAATAAGAACTGTTTATGTTTATTTATTAGTTCTTGTAGTCTCTAACGACCTTCATTTCCGAAATTTAATTTGCAGGTAAAAGAATTCGCTAAGATCAAAGCCAATCAACTGATAATTAAATAGTTACACCATTGAAGTTATATTGCGCTTGGAATTTAGACCTCGGTTAGCTAAATTTCGACATTGAATGCAACTGGAAGTTAACGTTACCTTCTATAATAATGCTGCTATTCTTACATGTCCAAATCTATATTAAAATATAAGAAACTTACAACAAATGGTCTCCAAAGCGCTGCTCCTGGTGTACATCCATTGGTCGAAGTACCCTCGTCCAACTTCTTTATCCAAGGCGTCGACTAGTTTCCTGGACTGACTGTTAAAGACGCCCATGAACCGGTCCAGTACCACCTGGCTGAACGCCGGGTTAAGTATCTTGCGATGTTTTTTCCAAATCGACACTAATAACATTTATTTTATAAAAATGTTTAGACTGAACACATAAAAAGAAACATGAGAAATAAAGATTATTTCACCAAAACATAAAATAAATAAAAAATATCCATCACGCCTCATCCCCGAAGGGGTGGCAGAGGCATATTATATGCCCACTTTTCACCGTGTGGATTCCTGTCCCACGTAATACGTGGTGAGCCCATTGCCGTGTTGAAATAGACAGACGCAGGTTGTGGCTACCTGCTGTTGAAATTTTTTAAGCCGCCTACAAGGCCTTCAACCAGGCTTAACGACCGCCATTTTACTGGCAACCGGGACCAACGGCTTAACGTGCCTTCCGAAGCACGGAAACGCTCGCAAATATAAATGCCACAAAGTGGTCACCCATCCGACGACCAGCCATAGTGAAAGTTGCGTACCTCAGTGATCGTTTACCGAACACTGAGACCGCGGGGCCACGAGCGCTTCGTAACCTTTACCTTTAACTTGGCAAAATAGAATATTTCAATATTTGTTTGTTTCTTTTGTATTTTTGCTTATTACAAGATAAAAGATTACCAAAAATATAAATTCTTACAATATTTGTTTTTTAATCATACCAAGTACGGTAAACCGATTTATAACTGGTCACTTTCATTGATTGGCCCACATCAGCTGCTTCTATTAAGAGTTATACTTACAGTATACCTTTTTTTTTTGACCCGGTATTTTTTTTTATGTAGATTCACTTTAGCGATTACGATCTAGCTAATGAGCTAATAAGTAATTTTATAACGGTCGTCGGGCTTGGTAGGGGTGGTGCGCACTAGGTAGCAACAACACACCTACATACCCCATCAGGTACGGTTGGTAATCCCTGGAGATGTGTAAGTAACACTATCTCAAGGAATCACCGGTGCACCAGCTAGCAGAGCATGTGTATAGGGAGTGAGTATGGACCAACCTGGAGCAGAGAAATACCAGAATTTATAAAAAGAGGGCGCCAGGTATCTCTCCATCAAACGAATGATACGATTAAAAAACCTCATGTTATCAACTTATTAAGTATGTTTATTTAAACTATATCCATATGTAGACATGAATATACATATATGAAAGTAAAGAGAAATGGTTTAGTCATGCATAGTGGGATCAATACATATATGGTCACTATACACAAATAAGTTTATATTTAGTACAAATAAAAATTTAAACCAAAGTATGGAAATGGGCGTGGCCTAAAATGACAAATATTAAAGCAGTTGTCAAATGCCTTAAAATATCTAAATTATATACAGACATACATTTAAACTATTTCTTAGTTTAGTTAAACACACAACACCGCTTCCTATCATCATCATCATCATACACTACAACATAACAAGGTAAAAATAAAGTTTCACATTAATATTCCTTTGTGATAATAAAAAGATTATAAAATATTTGTAACTGGAACGTCACATCGGTAGTCCAGTATATTAAAGTAGTTGAAAGCTACATAAGTAATAGAAGAATGAATATTTAAGGTTAAAAGTTATTCCTTTTAAACTATCAACATCAGTCGGCCTTTACCGGGTTATTATACATAGAAACTAATTAAGGATTACTACCTATCTGGATATAAGTTTGGGGAACATCCAAATCCTTCACATCTCTTCCTATTCTAGAAGTCCAGGTAGTAGGTAACCAGAGTAGAGAAAAATATCCTCTTTGCACATTGTCTCAGCTTACTTTAAGTCTTCTTACAGACATTCAGGAGTAAAAAATGTACGTGAAACACGTTAAACTCAATTATTATGTAGATATAAAATAAAGAACCAAAACGAAAAAGAACAAAAACGAAAATCCCCTGTAACAACAGAAAAGTTACAGACATTAGTAATTTGTAATAAAAATCACTTTCACCCTCAACATTCTGTTAAGGAATGCAGTCTTAGATATTATATAGTTTTAACTTACCACTTATTTCAGTGGGGTTTTAACTAGATCCTTCTATCTTCATCCTTTTTTCATGTTATTTGCTAAGTCTCTTGATAAGCAGACTGAAATACAAAGTACAACCATTGTAAGAACATATTATTCGCAAAGGCCAAGTAATCTTACCGGTTACTAAAAAAACAAATATAAACAAATATTCTCACCTCAGCAACAACCATTATGTCTACATATTTGCTAAATAGACTTTGGATATTAATCCGAATTAAATCACCATGACAGGCATATTCTCATGACGCCATGTTGTCGCAAAAAGGGACGAGCTCCTTTCTTTTTTTCGCTCGATTACGACAGGCCAAGTCATACGGCCTATACAGCCTTGACAAATAATCAAAAAATAAATAAACAAAACCAACATGAAAACCTTACTATTCCTGTTTGTCACACCTCACGCAATACATTATGGGTGGATGTGAGTCAGGACAGCCAATCTATCTAAGTTCAATGTCCAGCACCAAACTAAAAGACACCATAGACGCACGCGTTAATTTTAGAACGCGCCAAAAGACTCTACACGACCGTGACAGTTTTGACAACGTCAAACTCATGTCTTTCAAAACAAAAACAAACAATGTGAAATATTATAAACTTTTAAATAATTAGACAAATGACGTTAGAGTTATAACTAAAGTATTGTGAAAATTGAGTTTGTTTCCACAAAAGGGATGTATATAAAAATAAGGTTAGTAAATCAAATCTTATGAATATGTAACCGACACTCAGAAGTGTTACAATTTTACGTTGACTTAAACTTCTAATATACTTATTCTAAGAAAAGAATCCACTGATTTTTCTTAGAGTTTGAAAAACTTCTTACACTTTGTTCTTGTGTACTAAAGTCAAAGCACTAGACACTTATTGTTTTCACTTATCACTACACTAATTCAGAAGGTTTAGTTCTTATGAGTCTTCTTTTTAGGTCCAACCAATCGAGGAGCTGGATAGCCTTAGGATTGACATGATAATGAAGTCTCTTTTCGTGAGCTTCTGCAAATTGCTGGACAATTTTTTCTACAGGCTCCACTTTTAGGTCCCGGTGGAGTTCATTGTTTTGAATGTACCAAGGTGCATTGACAATACCCCTTCATACTTTATTTTGAAACCGCTGAATTATATTTTTGTTGGTCCGGTTCGTGCAGCCCCCATAGCTGTACACCAACGTCCGTATAATTACAGTATGCCATTTTTTTTTTCACCCGGTATTGTAATACACTTTAATATTACATGTGGAAGCGCTCGTGGCCCCGCGGTCTCAGTGTTCTGTAAACGATCACTGAGTTACGCAACTTTCATTATGGCTGGTACTCGGATGGGTGACCACTTTGTGGCATTTACATTTGTTTGAAGTTTTGATCACTGCGTTAAGCCATTAAAGCTGCGGTCCGTCCTGAGATGAGTGAACAGATACGAGCGTTTCCGTGTTTCTAAAAAACACGTTCAGTTTAGTCCCTGTGTGGTCATTGATGACGTATATAAAAAAATAGACTGTGATAAACTCACTTTTGCCAGTGATGAGGCCTTCACCTAGCCAAGGTTTCACGAAGTCGTAGAAGTCATCCTTTTCCAGACATGTGTTTGCTACCGTAACCACGTCGTCGGGGTCTGTTACGACTGGAACATTATACATTTATAGGTTTTTAAACAACTTCGGAGAGTAGTATTAAAGTTGAGAGGGTGAATAAGGCAAAGGACAGAAAAATAAATAATTCCAGGGGTTGGAGGGTTGATAGTAGACACGGCGGAAGTTACTTGATTGGCCAGAACTTGCACAAAAATACGATAAGCGAATGAACAAAGAATCTCAAGATCTTCGGGTATATTTTAGTTGTCGCAGGTCGATCTCGATCATTCCATATCGGTTCAATTTTTGTTACGATTCCGAGCTTTTGCATACAGTTGTAACCAGCTTAAAGGGTAGAAAGAGGTCTTTAGCGGTATTCTTGGATTTGGCTAAAGCCTTAGACACGGTCTCGGTCCCACACTTGCTGAGGAAACTGGAAGCGATGGGAGTCAGGTAATTGCCATTAAAGCTGTTTGAGAACTATTTATCTGAAAGAAGACAGAGGGTCTTTATAAATAACAAACTAAGTGACGAGCTAATGCTGGGGTACGGAGTACCCCAAGGCAATATACTTGGCCCGACCTTATTCTTAGTTTATATTAATAATCTTTGTCAACTCCAATAAAAGTTTTTGTCTAGATTTTATAGCTTCCAAGATATCACGATTTTAGTTAATGAGGTCATAGGTTAATTAAGAAAAATGGGCTGCTCTGGCAGCTCGAACGTTTAGCGAACGCGTTACAATAGTTACATAAAGGCAAAATTATCACCTTTGCTGACGACACTGCTCTTTTGTTCAGTGGCAATAGCTGGGAGGAAGTGTATGTCAATGCGCAGATGGGATTCAACACGGTTAACTCTTGGTTAAGAAGTAATGTTTTAACTCTCAACTAAATACCAAGTATTTAGTCTTTGTGACACAAAGACTAAATACTTGGCCTTCTCTTATAGAAAGCACCTACTGCCTCTGGTCTCAAGGACTATCGTCCATATTCCAGAACGTTTATCAACACTCAAGAAACACTTAAGAGTAGATTTCATAAGGCAAAATCTAGTCTCAAGCGTCGATCGAGTATTGAGAAACGTTCTGGAATACGGGCCTATGAGTATAACTGCACATTCGTGTGTTGATCATTCCTAATGCACTTGTCCTACCCTGCAGAGATCTGAAACTATGAAGTACTTGGGTGTTGTTATTGACCAGAGTCTTACCTTCCTACCACACATAAATGTCCTGGTTGCAAGAATGCGAAAAATAATTAATATTTTTAGAAACTTAAGAGACTTAGCTAATCACCCTATGATCAGAATGGTGTATCATACTTTATGTAAATCATTAATAGACTACTGCATTATTGCATGGGGTGGTGCAGCCAAAACCCATCTCATAAAAGGGGAAGGAAGCCCGTCGCCATGTGGCCAGTTGGGCGGGGTCCCCCGACCATCCGCCCACGGCCAGACACTTTTCGGGGGCGCGCATGTATTCAGCACGTCGTCGCCCCCGAACACGACTGCGGGGCGGAAGCATCTGTCCCGTACGCTCCCGCAACTGCAATTCCTCACGCTTAGTCGCCATCACCTAACAACTAGTAACACTGTTGACTGCCGACTATGGCTCGCACCACGGCCGCCAAGGACTCCAGCCTCGAGATTCCAGGGGAAGCTCCCTGCGATTAGGCATGCCGCCTCGTAGGACACGGTGCAGTACGCCCTCTGCGCAATCGACCGCTGCGGACGTCGTAGCAGCGGGATTGTTTTGACGCAGAGGGCGTCCGACCAGATGGGCGCTCCGTAGAGCGCCATCGAGCGCACCACACCGTCGTAGAGGCGGCGACACGCACTGTTCGGTACTATAGTACGTACCAACCTAAGATACTTTATACTCGACCCAACAGCGATGGGGGTAACGCTCACCACAATCTGAGAATCTCGAGGGGGCCCTAGCCGAGGCCCATGGAAGAAAATGGCCTGGGACTTTTTGAGGGCCACCTGGAGTCCTAGCGTCCTGATGCGGCTGACCACCTGGGCAACGCCCGCGGTGGCCAGGACCTTCGCGGCCCGAAAGTTGGGGCCCCGCGCAGTAACCAGGGTATCGTCGGCATAACAGAGTACGCTGACCCCCGGAAGAGTGGCACGGATATGGCATCCAGGGTCGACCTCCCGCGACGAAAACCGTACTGGCCGTCACTTAAGTTGGGCTCCGCCCCCTCCAGGTGCCCGACGAGACGTGCCACGAGCACCCGCTCGAGCAGGAGCAAGCCAGTGACTAGCTAGTGCAAACTCAAGATTTTTACTGTCGATTGCAAGATTGCGAGCAAGGTCGGAGTCGCATTCCCCATATTAAAAGATAGGTTCGAGACTAAATGATGACACAACGCTGGTTTTTCAAGCGGGAGGGAATGGTAGATAAGATGAAAGAACTGATTTAATAAGCGAGAGAAAATGAGTTGCAGGTATTGTGTTTGACAGAAATTTAGCGCAAGGAATGCGAAGTCTTAGAAATCCCAGGTAAGGTGCTCGTTCTATGATCTGGAGTACTAGAGAGCAACCATGGCAGTCGGGGGTTGAGATTTTACTCTTTTTCGTCCTAAATATTAGTGTACGGTGTGAATGAGTATAAACTGGTAGAAGATCTACTAGTTTATACTGTAGACTAATCTTCTCATTTAGATCCGTTTAAAATTTGATTCGTTGAAGATTTTCTTCGCAATTTTCGTGGCGGCTTACGCATCAGTGTCAGCGTCGAACGTGAGTGAGCTAGAGGACTTCTGGAAGGGAATAAAAGTATCAAAACGTAGTAAAAGGAGATTAAAGTATTCAAAGTGTAAAGATTTAGAGAGACAAATGGGTGGGTACCACTCGAGATGCATTTGACTCGGTACTCGGGAAGATGAGGATGATAGGATAAATGTGACGGCCTCTACCGCCCCTTTATATAATAAATAAAGTAAATAGTGTAGTACATAAATAGCTTATAATTTTTTGTTGTTACGAAGAACTTCGTTGAGTTTGCATACAAATGCAGTTCGGGCCATAAACACAAAGTTAAAATAACTGCAAAAAATATAACGTTTTTGCAGTTATTTTAACTTTGTGTTCCACGAATACTAAGAAGTATGCATTTGAAAATACTCACATAAATAGTGATATCGAGTGACAGTTCATAAGTGCTTGGGGTCTTCTCTCTCGCTCTTGTTGAGCAAGCGGGTCGGTGCGATCGCTCCGTAATTTTAATCATTTTTCTTTAGTTTAACTTTGTATTCCCAGCTCGTGAATTGGTTTATATGATATTTTAGTGATTGTGTTTCAGTAACACTGCTGTTGAAATTTTTTAAGCCGCCTATAAGGCCTTCAACCAGGCTTAACGACTGTCTCGTATGGGACATTTGGAAGTTTGAATAATTGCAAACCTCGGGTTCTTGTGTGAAATACGTTTAATTTCGATGTAAAATAATACAGAGCCAATTATCTTGAAATGCAACTAACAATGTACAATAGGGAATATAAGTGTTTTTAAAGTAGGTAGAATGAAGTCCAATGTAGAAAAATAAAACTCCTGTGGTTAATTGAACGCATCCAGTATAACAGTATTTTGATAGTATGAAGAAACTTGTAGGCGCTTAGACATCCTCCCCTTCGTTGAAAGAACACTTTAAATTTGCGCGTAATGGGCAAAACCCATCTGGGTTTTGCCCATTACGCGCCTGACATGATATTTCGCGGATTTCACGCCCGACTCCCATGTACCGCCAAAATGTGCGCCGTATGCAGGCGAGAAAGTAAATTTTATTCCTTCACTGTGAGCAAACTCAGTGAAAGCAATCTGATTGGCTTTGATAAAATCGCCTATCTCTTTGGCAGCAGCAACAAAGTTGCGGCCATTGTCAGAGAATATCTCCGCTGGCTTGCCGCGCCTAGATATGAATTTATGCAATGCTAGCATATACGCATCTTTCGACAAATCGCTAACGGCCTCAAGATGCACACATTTGTATCGAAAACACACAAATATGCATAAGTAAGTTTTAGTGACGCGAGCTCCTCGACCCCTTTTAGTAATAGTGAAAAAAGGACCGGCATAATCACCACCGACGGTGAGAAATGGAAAGTCAGCTGTGATCCTTTGAGAAGGTAACTGTCCCATCATGGGGGTCATAGTTTTACCCTGGACACGTCTACACGTGACACAACTGTGGACCGTTCGGCGAGCCAGATGTCGTCCATTAATTGGCCATACAGCATCCCTTACACATGCCAGAAGTAGTTGTGAACCAGCGTGCATATTGTGCAGATGCAGATGGTGAAAATAAATTTTTGTCAAGTGATGAGAAGAATGCAAAAGAATTGGATGTTTTTTGTTGTAATGGTAATTGGAAGCTTCAATACGTCCACCGACCCTGATAACCTTGCTATCATCTAAAAATGGACTTAATGATAAAATATTGCATTTAGGGCTGAGGGCCTTATTCTTTATCAATTGATCGTGCTCATGTAGAAAAGATTCCATCTGAGATAATTTGCATAGAATGCTAAAGGATGAATTTAATTCATTTACGGTTAGAACACCTATTGTTTTGTGTTTGGGGAAACGTGTATTGTTTATAAAACGAGTCATGTAAGCAAATATCCGTCTCAGTTTCAGAAAACTGGAATGATTACGTATAATTTGTTCTAAAGATTTGACATCAATTAAATTAGTAGAAACTAAAACAGAATCCGCCTTAATTTCAGGTAGGTCTGAGTCCTTAAGAGACCCTTGTAAGGTAGGCCAATATGATTTACTTTGCACAAGAAAATTTGGGCCGGACCACCACAAGTCAGTTGCACCGATTTGATCAGGGTCAACTCCTCGGGATATCAAATCAGCGGGGTTTTGATCAGTGGGAACGTACCGCCATGCAGAAGAATTTGTTAGTTCTGTAATCTTAGATACCCGATTGGCAACAAAAGTTTTTAATTTTTTGTTATTGCATTGAAGCCAACTTAGTACGACGCTACTGTCACACCAGTGTATAGACAGATCCACTTTATGACGAAAGGAATCAACAACCGATTTGTATAATTCGCTTGCTAATAAGGCAGCACACAATTCAAGTCGTGGTATAGTTGTAGACTTAAGAGGAGCCACCTTCGACTTAGCACACAGTAGTTTAACTGTGACGTCACCAGCTGGATTAATACAACGCATATATAGACAGGCGCCATAGGCCAACTGGGTAGCATCACTAAATGTATGAATTTCTTGACTGACCGGATTGTCACATAATACTAAACGAGGAATTTGTAAGTTAGATAAGCAATCTAATTTGCTTATAAAATTGGTCCAAGATTTTTGTATCTTAGAACTGACTGGCTCATCCTAGTCCGCTTTAGTAAGCCAAAGCGATTGTAATAGCATTTTAGGCTGAATGATGCATGGGCTTAAAAGACCAAGAGCATCAAAAATCTTAAAGGTTGTGGATAAAATATTTCGTTTTGTAATGATTTTATTTTCCTGTGGAGCCTGAATAGGGATATGAAGAAAGTCTGTTGCAGGATTCCACCCTAGCCCGAGTGTACTTGTAGACTCGCTGAAACATACAGTATTGTCTTGATTATCGACGGATGATTTTGAAAGTGAGAATAAATTGGATTTGAATTTTCTGAGATTGAAACCACCACGTTTTAAAGTTGATGTTAGCATATTTTTTATGTGAATTAGTTGAGATTCATCATCGCAACCGGTAATTACATCATCTACATAAAAGTCGTGTTTTATTATATTACCAATGTTTTCATCGGTGCACTCGTCTCCTAGTTCCCACAGACACCTTGTGCTTAAATATGCTGCACTTGCGAGGCCATAAGTGACAGTATTCAGCTGTAAGGTCTGAATAGGCTTAGACTCATCTTCTCTCCACAATATTAGCATTAAATTTCGATCCGACTCGTCTACTTGCACTTGGCGGTACATTTTCTCAATGTCACCAGTGAGAATAAATTTGTATAGACGAGCACGAATTAAAATGGAGAAGAGAGAGTCTTGTATTTGTGGGCCTATCATCAGGATATCATTGATAGAAAATCCGGAGGAGGTGCGGGCCGAACCATCGAACACTACGCGTGTTTTGGTAGTGTCGCTGTTAGGCTTAAAAACAGCGTGATGACATAAGTAATATGATGGGAAAGGTTTGATAGTAGGGCATTTTCGTAAATGACCTAACTCTGCATACTCTTGAATGAAGTTAGTATAGTCTATTTTTAGCTCAGGGTTTCTTCTGAAACGTTTTTCTAAAGAAAGGAACCGCTTCTTTGCCATTGAATATGAGTCACCTAAGCAGTCTGGGGTTTCAATAAGAGGAAACTTAACACAAAATCTACCCGATTCTAGACGGTAGGTATTTGTAAGGAAATGGTCTTCACAAGCCTTTTCCATATAGGTTTGTGTGGGTTTATCGGGAACTTGTTCTAACTCCCAAAATAGTTTTAGTTTAGTTTGAATATCTTGCATAGTACTGTCATGACTATTGATAGTTGACGCGTTACATTTTAACGTTGTAGTGGATGGGGTTACAAAATTAGTTAATAAAGATCCTGCAATTAGCCAACCAAATTTTGAGTATTGTAATTTCGGTATATTAGGACCCAATGAACGCTGTCCGGTGCCCAATAGATCCCAAAACAGGTCAGCACCTATTAGGATGTCTATGGTGGACGGTTCAAAAAACTTAGGATCAGCTAACTTTATGTATTTAGGAATTCTAAGTAATAGTGTATTATCGATAGTATTTGGTATATTTGTTATTTGCTTTAGTACGTATAATGACTTAACTAGGCTATAGTTACTGTTCAAAGACTGTAGTTGAACAATACAACTTTGACTTATTTTTTCAGCTATGTAATTAGTGACACCCATAATATTGATGGATTGCATAGTGCATGGTTTGAGTGAGAGGTTGTCCATTAATGACTGGCTTATAAATGAGGCTTGACTTCCACAGTCTAGAAGTGCCCGAACCTCCATAGAGTTGTTTGTGCACGGGTTAGTCAACCTTACAATAGCAGTGGACAGGAGTACCTGCGTGCTCCCAGATGTATTAGAGATAGAATTATTGACAGACACATTAGTGCTAGTACTCACCTCATTATTTTTAACATTAGGCAAGTGTAGAAGAGTATTGTGTTTTCGCTTGCATTCTCTGCAAGGACCCAACCTACAATCACTTGTACTATGACCCGACCTTAGGCAGTTGAGACATAAGTGCAGTTTAGAGGCTTCAGCCTTTCTTTCAGAGATGCTCTTCCCTATAAATATGGGATAGTCGTAAATCCTGTGGTCGTGTTGACATACCCCACAGGACATCTTCGACGTCTGAGAAGTAGAAGCTAAGGTTTTTACTATTTGTGAGGTGATACGATTAGAAGAGGGCGCCTTCGTCGGCGCTGATTTATGCTTATCAACTTTATTGGGAAATATTTTATCTAGTACATTGGCTCGAACGATTAAAAATTTATTAAATTGTTTTAATGAAGGATAGACGTCTTGGAGCTCGTTGCGATATTCTTCCCACCTTATGGTCGTGCGCTTATCAAGCTTAGAGGAAATTAAATGAACGACTAGTGTGTCCCAATGCTCAACGGGTTCACTCAAACTAGATAACGCTCTCAGATTTTTAGTAATATTGTCGACTAGAGATCGTAGCGATTGGTCAGACTCACGAATATTACCAACATTGCACAAAGCCTAGGTGATGATCTATGAGCGCACGCTTGTTATCGTAACGCTCGCACAAAAGCTTCCAAGCGTTTTCGTAGTTGCTTTCTGATTTTCCTAAATTGCATATAATTTGAGCTGCCTCACCTTCCAAATAACTTTCCAAGTAATGGAATTTATGAATAATCTTAATACGTTCGTTGTTGTGTATTAGAGATAGAAAGGTATCTCGGAACTTAAGCCAGCGGAAATAGGCTCCGTCAAACTTTATGATTTGTATCTGTGGAAGCTTTAATTCAGAATGACTACAATGAGATGAGTGGTCGTGATGATACTGAGATGAGTCAAGTACATTAGAGGTGTTCACAAGTTCGTTAGATTTATCTAATAACTCTTGCGCCATGGCGAGATGTGAGGTGAACACATTCTCAATATCAACTCGTTCATCAATCTCATTGTCCATATTATCACTATTTAGGACCTCAATTTGGTCTTGTAAATTATCAAATTTGTCTTGCATAGAACGTATTTTTTCAATATTAATTTGTAACTCTTTGATTTGCATTTTTGATAGAGTTACTGAAGAAATAGAATCTAAATATTTCTTAAATTTAGTCAACCGTCCTTTGATTGAACTACGCTTAGCTAAAAGCTCCCTAGATTGCTTTACGCTGACCTCATCACTCATAGACATGTTGTAAAACTTAGATAATTAAAAATAATGATTATAAAATCTTAAATTAAGTTTTTATGATAATGAAGGAATAAAATGATAATTGGTTCGCTTATCTGACAGTCCGGTTGGGCACAGGGAGACTGACGCTGAATCCGCAACTAGAAGCCTTGCTGGATACCCCACCGATGCTTGGGATGGCTCAGCAAGACCCGGGCGCAGCGCGTAGTGATCCCGGTGACGCGGTACAGCAGTGCGACACTGGAAATGTTCGGCATAAAACGATTTCAGATGCTTGTATTAAGTAGTACGGAGTATGAAGGATTAAATGGTCTAGTAATTTGATTCTAGCCAACCTCACTCACAAATAATTATTATAACTACCTATCTTCACGCTGTATCCCTGACGGGGCAGTCAAAGCGGACAGATAATTGTTAAAGGTATAGTTTATTATATTTGTACAGTACAAGTGATATGAGGTATAAGTGATTTCCCTCATTTACTAATATAAGATGATTATGACTATTATAGCAAGATAAGTTTACTACAATAATGTTTGTAGTTGAGTAATAAACTATAGGTTTATTGTCACAGGTATAGGCTATGCAAACAAGTGACCTGTTGGATGTAATTTTGGTTAGATGGTTAGGTTAGGTTAAAAGGAAGGCACTTAACTGAAAGACACGATGACCCTAGATGCTTTTACCGGTTCTTATGCCTCTGTTATCCTCCTTCTCAGCAGATAACCGTTGTAGCTTTTGGAAGTGATTTGCAGAATTGTTTGTAGAATGTGGACGTTGAATCTTCAGGATACTAAGGCTGGGCACGGCGCGTATGCTTGCTGACCGACCTGGCTAGCTTAGTTATGTTCCTTGTCCGTTGTCCTGGTTCATACACTTGAAAATCTTCTCTAGTGATTCTTCGTATTGTTTGAAAAATATATAGTCCTGTCACGGTCGCCAATTAATGTCTCGTATGGGACATTTGGAAGTTTGAATAATTGCAAACCTCGGGTTCTTGTGTGAACTACGTTTAATTTCGATGTAAAATAATACAGAGCCAATTATCTTGAATTGCAACTAACAATGTACAATAGGGAATATAAGTGTTTTTAAAGTAGGTAGAATGAAGTCCAATGTAGAAAAATAAAACTCCTGTGGTTAATTGAACGCATCCAGTATAACAGTATTTTGATAGTATGAAGAAACTTGTAGGCGCTTAGACAACGACTGCCATTTTACTGGCAACCGGGACCAACGGCTTAACGTACCTTCCGAAGCACGGAAACGCTCGCAAATGTAAATGCCACAAAGTGGTCACCCATCCGACGACCAGCCATAGTGAAAGTTGCGTACCTCAGTGATCGTTTACCGAACACTGAGACCGAGGGGCCACGAGCGAGACGTAAACATTGTAAACAAACGGGTACAATTAGTTAAATTGGTCAATAATGACTTGTCGGAATACCATAATCAACTCGAATATTGCACGTTAGTCGAGCAGGCAAACGGTTATATTGCTACAATAAATAATTTAATCAACGATCAGGGATCGCGAATCACTTTGTCTAATAAAACTTCTATCATGGATTTAAACCAGCGCTTGACCGGCATTATTTCTATTCTCGCATTAAAATCGTCATGCAACGAAACTAAGGTGGCCAATATGGCCAAAGAACTGCAAGCACTTAAATGTAAGCCACCAAAAATGTCATATGCGGATAAGCTAAGATTACGTTTGCCAGCTAAATCGGCCCCCGCCCCAGCAGCAGTGAAGGCTCTTCCAGCCCGACTCTGTGTGGTGGCTTATCCCACGCCTGATCGTTCAACCGATTTCACAACAGCGTCCGCGACTAAACATGCACTTATGAAAGCTATCAAGCCCAGTGATGATGGCTTCCATATTGTAGGCATTAAAAAAAAACGGAAAAATGGGGTGTAGTACTTCGCGTTGCGAGCGAAAACCAACTCAAGAAGTTGGAGTCAGTGGACGCAATCAAATCGGGGGCTTGCGCTTAGAAAAACCTAAGGGTCGTAAACCGCTAATCCTAGTTAAAGATGTTCCTGGGTCTATGGAAGACTATGACTTTATTAGAGCCTTATATCGCCAAAACATTAAGGACGAATTAAAAATTAGCGAGGAGGACTTTATTAGGAACTCCAAAATAGTCCGTAGGCGTCGTTTAGTTAACGGTCGTTCGTGAGTGGGTTTGGAGCTGGAGCCGGAGATTTGGAATAATTTGATGGCCACGAAGGATAAATTATTAATTGATTGGTTATTGGTTAAAATACTTTGGGAGTGTAGCATTTGGCAAAATGAGCGATATAATATGCTTAATTGTTTACAAGTAACATCGGGAGTAGTTTACTATGCGGATCTCGTAGCATCAAGGGTGAATTTTCGTGCTTTTAAACGTTTCTGCCATACATATTATTGGAATCAAACATAGCTCACATAGGACCCGTAATATATTATTACCGTGGTGCTTCCCTATTTCTATAGTATTTACACCTAGTTGCTTTCCAGGTCTCCCGCTTTGCAAAGGAGCGAAGAGGCATTACGTTCTTTTCTTACTTCCTCACATTATCTTCTGATTAATTTCGTTGCGGGTTCCAAGACTACTACGTACTAAATACGTTACAAAATTGTTCCTTTTGACTGAATTAAATGCTGAGTACATTTAATCAGTGTTAAATCATACTAGATTTTGGCTAACTTCGAGGAGATATAGATAACCTAGCGTACATCACCATCAGACACTACTATTTGAGTCGACGCGCAGAACTATTCAACGACTACAAGCCAAGATAATTCGAATACACACAAATATTAGTGAGACATGGCGTTTGACGTTACGATACTCACACAAACAGGACTATTTATGAGGCTATAAATAAGTTCTCGGGGGATTTCTATGATTGAACCTGCAACGTGGGAAGTTCCTAGTTGTGATGTTATCTGGCTTAGTCATGACTAACTTGAAAAAATTATCCAGAGTTCCAGCTTACACATGAGCCTAGACTTCAAATGTATTATTTATTTAGTAAGCTTTCACATTTTAATTATTTACACATTTATATTATATTTTAAATTAACTTATTAAAATTTAACATATTTACAAAACCCAGTACAAAAAATATTTAGGTGGTGGGGATTATTACAAGACTGACATAGATGCCCCGACTAGGTGTCGAAGAAGTCCTCCCCATCAAAATCAACCGGTAAGGTTCCCATAAGACTGGCCGCATTGCCACGTTGTATTGCAATGCTTATTCTCTGGGCGAGAAAGAGGCCAGCCCTATGGTCACGAGAAGAGTCGACCAGTCGCTTTGCGATATCACTGTATAGCGAACGAGCACTTGGGCCCCACGAGCCCAGTGTCTCGACCCCAAACGGCTCAAAAATATAATTACCTATTAAATTATTATATTTGAGCCGCTTGAGAGTCTCGGCAGATGCAGCAGCAGCACAAGCGTAACCCGCCGTACTTTGAAAATTAGAAAGAGGAACCAGGGTGTCAACAGAAGTTGCATCCCTAACTAAAGACTTTACCATTTTCCATGGCACCAATGACATATCGTCCGGCCTTTTGCCATCGTCACGCGCCAAACCGTTAGGTTCTAGTACGGCTGGAACACCGGCAGTAACAAGAGCCCTACGGATAATGTCATTAAGATAAGAATGACGTGACCTGCGCTCCTGCTGCATGAGAGACCGTGATGCCCATGGCTGTCGACTGCTTCACCACATTGACAGCAATGCGGAGAAACGCAGGGAGCACCTAAACGAAGACAGACAGCAATTCTGAATGTAGTGTCGTCCAACATAGTACCCATGTTGGGCGACAAAAGAGCCTGAAGCCAAACACCTGATTCCCACTCTCCCACAGTCAATAGGCGAGCACGTTCTGCAACATTCAAACACGTATTCAATAAATGTTGTCTAACCTCGTTGCAGAGCGGCTTATCCCACTGCCTCTGGGAGCATGGATTGGTACGCAAAGCAGTATCTGGGCAAGTAAGTTTCCAAGCATTTATGGCTTCAATCTTGCCTGGCACTTCAGAATTAACCAGTGTAGGAATTAAAATTTTCCTGGTCAATTCATCGGTGCCATGTATTGAAAACAAAAACTTATGTCAGAAATGTTTCGAACACCGAGGCCGCCCCAGCATATTGATAACGACGCTTGGAGCCGCGCTCGGTAGTCCAAATCTGCATTCAAAATTTTGCACAGCGTGGTGTGAATAATTTGGTCCATATGTTTCAAAAGGTTTGGATGTTTAAAAAATTAAGATGAGGAAGGTGTCCCTGTTTACTGAATTAAAGGCATTCTTAAAGTCAACTTTAAGAATGACCTCTCCTTTTCCTCAGCCAAGGTAAGTAGACAGGGCATTAATGGCAGCTTCACAGCCCCCCTTTGACCAAAATCCGAGCTGTAGGGGTTGGAAGAAGAGTTGTCAAGCAAATTTGCTTGACAACTCTTCTTTATAAAATTGACAGCAAATTTTGGCTACCATACGCCTGAAAGTACTTCCAACGGCAATGGGACGAATGCCACCTTCCTTCTTGCGTAAGGCACACAGATTGGCACCATAGAGAATGTCGATGATGCCTTCGTCCACATTGCCGGATAACATAAGGTTAGTCAAACCTGTTAGCTCCTTCTAGAGTGCCTCGCCGGCTTCCCCAGCGGCTGGATTCAATAGATATTTTAAATGTTGTGGAGTCAAACCGTCTAGACAACCAGCAGAACCACTTCGGAAGGAGCTAACGGCTGTCAAAAATTCCTTGGCAACAATCAAAAAGACTGATTCGGAATTTAGAGGATCGGGAAAAGATAAGTCATCTATTGGCGCAGGATGCTTGCTCCTCAGATCTGCGAGAGTATCTGGAGAGCAAGGCGCCACCACGTCGCTACTAAATAATAAGCTGGATGCTCCTCTAATGTCACCTTCTATTAATTTAGATTCTACATAATGAAATAAGGAATTGTTATGGAAAGTTGTGAATTTGGGGTCAAATAAACGCGTCAGATTACAGTTTTCTTTAATTTGGGTCGTCAAAGATTTATTGAAAGAAAGAAAAAGAAGGAAAATATGTTTTATTGCAAACACAGCTAATTGACATTAACCTCTCTTTACAATTAAATAATACACTTCCCATACAGTCTAAGAAGTTCGCCTAGGTATTGACACCACGCCACAAAAGGCCTTATAACAAATAATATGATTTCTTATCTTTATTACGCTTTATAGCGGCACTATCAAATCTAAAAAGTGAAGACTAAAATAAATAAAAAACAGAAAACAATCGGCATGGTGTTCAATATCTGAGAAAAAATATCTCAACTGTTGGTAGTATGGATTTCAACTCCTTCGCCGGTTCTTTTCTCCCTTTCATCTACTTGTACATGAGTTTATAATAATGACATTGACAATTGACAATGTCATATTTAATATATTTTAATTTGATTGACGTGGAATTTTAACTGTAATAAGCGAAAAAACTTATTGGCAAATCTAGTCAAAGTAAATCCGAAATGTTTTAAGAAAAGAAAATAACAAATGAACTTAATGGGAAACCATGTAAATAACGCAATATTTCACGGTCCTGCTAGCTGTGCCCGCAAATAGGCTTGACACTCACCATAAACTGTGATAGCAATATTATTGCATTCTACAGTTCTGATTTTCAGTGTCTGCCTCTCTTGCCTTTTCTCTTGCATTGGTTGCCTGATTTTTAGACATGTAGAATCCTATTAGAAAAGGTAAGTAATTGCTCCCAAGCAAAAGTAGAATTCTCCCGTACTACAAGGCCAATACAGTGGGCTAGGCTTTGTGCCACTGCAGGCCTTGCAACACGGGGTATCCTTTTTAAAACCAGAACAGATTTTTTATATTTTGAAATGGTTTGCCAAAAAGGAATTTGACTATGTTGGGCCTCAAGCGTTTTTGGGATTTATGTACCTTCCCAAAATGTACTTTCAAACCTCGCTGACCCTTAAAAAACGTGCTTGGGAACAATGAGGACAGCGAACCAGGCAATTCAGAGACGAGGCTGGTTGACTACTTACATTCACTTACTTTCATTTAGTAAGCTTAATTTATTTAAGCTGCTATAATGCGCTAGTCTTCAATATGACCTTTCATACGTCCAACTATCCAACTTAACCTTTCATAATTAATATGAGGTTCTAAGTTTCACGCTTAGTACGTGTAAGTGCTAGACTTCAGATAAAGACTGAATTATATGCTGAATGTATTTAATCAGTGTCAATTTCTACTAGATATTAGCCACACTTCGAGGCGATATAAATGACAGAGCGTGTATACAACTTTATTCAAAATTATTTCACTGGCTGTGAAGTAATGCGTGTTCATATAATTTTTCTCTAGCTATGATGTTCGACACTAATGGTACTCACACGACAGGACGACTTATGAGGTTGTAAAACCTCGGGTGATAATCTAGCTCAGAGTGGCCAAGAGCAAAGGATTCAGCCCGCGACTAGGGGTGTTCCTTGCTGTGATGTTACCTGGCTTAATCATGATTAACTTGATTAAAATTACTTTGAGCTCCAATTACACACATGCTTCGAATTCTAATATAACACTTTGGAAGTTTAATCTATTAAGCTATTTTATGACGCTCAGTCTTCAATATGACCTATTATTCCATATCAAACTACTAGACTCCTGAACGGAGTATGATACCCTAGATTCCACGCCAGCACGTATAAGTGCTATGCTTCAAAAACAATATTTAATGTTGAGTACATTTATTCCGAGTCACTTCATCCTACTATCAGGAGAACTACAAATTTTCACATCAAACAACTCACTCATTCTACGACTTCTACTTGAAATATTCTTTAGACCAAAATCTGTCGGAATAAACTTATACTGTATATGTTACTTATACTGTACTGTTATACTTGACGGGACGCATAAATGGGTAATGTAGTATAGACAAAGGGTAGTCTCATAGGTCAATTAAAATTTACAGGACCCAGAATCGAGCCTGATCGCCTACAACTAGAAATTAGTTCGAGCCAGTTATATCAGGTCAGAATGCATGAGACTTTATTTGCAGTATCCTTACTTTAATATAACAATTCACCATTCATCTTTTGTATGTTTCGATCATTGTGTTTTTCAGAGATTAAGTATTATCAAACATTTTTTTTTTTGTAAATTTATCCATTAGACGATTACGGATCACAAGGCCATATACTACGTAATATGTTCAAAAACATCACTTAGGTACTCCTTTCTTTAGCAAGGATTATAACTCAGCTGTTTAAGGAGAGATATTAAGAATCATCTCTCTCCTCTTCATCTTCTCTCATCATCTCTTTTCCCATTTTTCACTTGTGCAACCGCGTGTACGGGCTTCTACAGGGGGGGGGGGGGTTACATAAACGTCAACTTTTGTAGTGCAAACGACGAATGCATATGGCAGAACCTTATGAAATCGTGAGTGCCGCTGTAGACTCATGGGTATAAAAAAAAGAATATGTGGTAAAAAGGGTGATGAAGAGAAGAAGTGAAAAATGCCGCTCGGATGAAGAACAGAGCCTGGTCGGACTACTTAGTCTCGCGGAGAGAAAATAATAAAGAAAGATTAGATCTGTAAAAGGCTATGACGAAGCCAATAACTGAAGTAGCTCTTGAAATGTGCGTGCGTCAAAATGAAAAAGAAGTACGGAGCTTGGATTGCGAAGCCTGGCGTACCCCTTTTCACTTGAACACACGCGATCCTATTATAAGAAATCCAGTGAATTGTATTAACTCCTCAAAAACATGATGAAAAATATTTACCATAAAGTGTCCGAGGGCCGACCCGGGCGGTTACTACGCCGCCTAAACTGTAGCTCTGTTCAGCATACTTATTGAGAGTCTCCCATAACTCTGAAATCAAAACGCAGAGACAAAACAAATACAAATTACGGTCACTTGATAACATATTTCTTGAAAGTCGAGGGGCTGTAAGGAAGGTAAGGAATGTCACAAACTTAGCCACGGGGCACAGTAAGTGGATTATAAATACTTACTGCAGCTATTTCCAATGACCGTCAGTAGGTGACCAAAGACAGGATAGCATCCAGACAAAAGTGGGGGCTCGTCCGACCTGGTGTTGTACTGTTTCCACAGCAAGTAAGCGGCACAGGCGATGCATATAATCACTAATGCTATCATCATCTTAGCTTTACAATTTGAGCACCGAGTAACTAAAAATAAAATTAACATTCAAATAAACAGGTTTTACAGGAGTAATAATAAAATAAATTACAATAAAAAGAACAAAAAAGATATATATAATAACAGAGCGATGGCATAGACCCCTTTCTAGGTCAGAGCGACAAGGAATGAATGCTACTGGCAAATGAGACCAACGGTTTAACGTGTCTTCCAAAGCACGGAAATGCTCGTGAATAGAAATGCCACAAAGCGGTTCCCTACGAGGAACAGCCATAGCAAAAGTTGCTTAATGCAGTGATCGTTAACAGAACACTGAGTTTTTGAAGCTAAGAGCTCTCCAGCAAGAAACCTAAACATCATAGAGAAGAAAAATTGTAGTAGGAAATTGGCTATCTGGAAGCACAATTGCGGTGGAAAAACATTTCCGGAAGCTTGACCTAACGCATATCATACAATATCAAAAGCCTTACTACAAACATGTTTTACGTATGCTGAGAAGCTGTTGATCGTTTCGGTCGAAAATTGTATCGCCGATCATTGGCAAGTGATCCTTCAAGTTTAAATAAGCTGACTTTCCGTGTGTCAAGTAACCGTAGCATTGCCCGTACGTCGCGTTGTCTGATCACTATTTCAGACATTGTATTGCCACCAATGGCGGTGGTGAAAGTGAAAAGTGGTTCATCAGGGTAACGCAGCGGTGGCAACGAGAATTGACAAAAGTTGACCTGCATGGCATTGGTCGGTTGCCAGTATCCACGACTGTGCTGCACGTTGGATACTACTTTAGCAGGACCTTCCAAAGAGCAGCGCGTTTTACGGCTGTGTCAATTACACCTACAAGTCGACTCTATTGGCTCTGTTAAATGCCGCCTAGAGGCCACCCATATCACACACCGCTCGAGCCTTGACCGACTGTTTCATGTACTCAGATCTCGCTAGCAATAAAAGAGGAGCTATCCGATGGTGTCCTCCCTGCAAAGCAGCGCTCTTTGGAATGCAAAAAAGTCGCGAAGACTGTCATAGTTTGCCGGCGAGTAGTGCCATAATCACCGCCTCCATGCAGGATATAACACACCGAATAGAGGGACCCTGTATCCACCTAGAGTGATCGCTAGGACGCCTAACCGGTTACCATACCACCACGATTCACATCAATATTCTGCGTTACGTGGTGGGAAAGCTGCGTGAGGTGGTTATTTATGGTACGTGGAATCGTATACTTGGGCAACTGTACTATACCGCCATTGGCACAACCTAAGCTGGGTTACATTGGAGGCTTAACACAGGTGCACGACGGTACCTACACGGACCAACACATTGTACCACCTGGTACTGACATGGGAGTCAAAGCCACCCCGCGGGTATCCTAAAACGACAGAGCTTCGTCAATATTTGGCAAATGCGACGCTCATTTGAGCCCTAAAAATCTTGATGAAAATTTATTATATAATATCATATTGATAGTTTTAATCTGACATATACGTAAATGGTTCTCACCGAAATCGGCTTAAAAAAAATTTCAACAGCAGGTCGATTCAGCCTGCGCATGTCCATTTCAACACGGCAATGGGCTCACCACCTGTTACGTTTCGATAGAAATGCATACGGTGAAACGTGGGCGTTAAATATGCCTCTGCCTACCCCTTCGGGGATAAAGGCGTGACAATAAGTATGTATGTATGTATATATTTTACTACAATATGTCTCCTTCATGGGACATTCAGCAGCATGTTGGTTGGTGAGTCTTTTGTCTAAGTGCAATCCAAGATATTTCACATGATCTGCCTGTGGAACTTCAATGTTATTTAATTTAACTGGAGGACAAGATCCTCTTCTTAAAATAAACGTTACATTGACAGATTTTGTTTCATTCGCTTTTATCCGCCACTTTTTGAGCCAGTTGGATATGCTATTTAGCCCTTTTTGGAGGGTTTGTGAGGCTATTTCTGGGTCACTATGCGCAGCTAGTATGGCAGTATCGTCAGCAAAAGTTCCAGTAGTTAATGATTCAGATGTCGGCAAATCTGCAGTGAACATTAAGTAAAGCACGGGGCCCAGTACGCTACCCTGTGGAACTCCTGCTTTTATTGGAGGCAGTTCTGACAGTGCTTCCCCATTTTGTACTATGAAATGGCGTTGCCGTAGAAATGAATTCAGTGTTGCATACAGGCAGTCCGGCAGAGCAATTTTTAATTTAAAAAGCAATCCTTCATGCCACACATTTAATATGGCTGTTTTAAGCACAGCACCTTTTTTTTTTATTTAATATTCGTTTTTCCGTCATAATAATAGTATTCATTGTTCTAGTGTTACAATTGACTTTGCATAACAACATGTCACAGAACAACCCACTGTGTCTACATTGTGTCTACGACAATCGATTCAATTATATAATGAAAAGAAAATTAAAAATAGTAAAAATATGTGCAAATCATTGTGGCAACTAATAAAAGCAGAATCAGGCAATATTCGTGAAACAAATACAATAAAGCGTAAAATAAGTGGTGGGAAAGCTGTGTCCAACCAAAAGATATAACAGACCATTTCAATGATTATTTTATTATCTGTAACCATAGTATTAACCCTTAACCACCTAGCATGGGTCTCACAGACTTCAACGATTAAATACTGGTGAATATTTCTGCGCTCGAGTTTGGTATCGACTTGTTCGTTCCTGTACCTTTTCCCCTCGCCCCTCAGTGCCGCGCAACCGCTCGCCGAGTTGAACGTCCGCGCGTTTTTCACAGGTGAGCTAAAAACTACTACATCGGGCCTGAGAGACCTCTGTTAGGTGGTTATGTGATTTTTCTCAAAGTATGTGTTTTTAATTGTTTTAGTTAAAAATGGTTTTAAATGATGAAACTATCGGGCGTTGGTTAGAGGAAGACCTGCCAGACAACGAAAGCCTACAGGACGACCAGTTCAGCAATGTGGAGATTGATATTGGGCTAGATCATGTTTTGGTAGAAAGTTGTGTATCCGATTCTGAATGCGAAGAGACAACTTCGGTGATTGATAGTCAGAATTTACCATCCCAAAATATTTTAAGTGAACGTCAAGAGTTTTCATTCGAAGATGACGAGCCTTTATCCGATTTTAGATCGCGACCGAGGAAGAAGAATTATTTCGGTAAAAATCGCTTTCGCTGGTCATCTCTCCCAGTAAAACCAGCTTATCGTGGTGTGCTAAATTCTTCATCTTCTCCTATAGATATATGGCAGCATTTTTTTACTAATGAAATGCTTGAAAAAATTGTTTGTCACACGAATGTAAAAATTAGAGATTTAAGACCAAACTACCAAATTGCTATCTGCGTTCAAGATTTAGATATCATAGAATTGAAGGCGTTTATAGGTTTTCTGTTTTATACTGCAATCTTCAAAGAAAACCATGAAGATTATACATCATGGTATAGCACTGACGGTACAGGAAGGGAAATATACCGGTGTATCATGAGCAAGAACAGGTTCGAGGTGTTTTGCTGAATACCAAACGGTTTGATGAAGCGTCCACCCGGGCAGCACGCCGAGAAATTAATGCGTCTGCCCCTATTGCCGATCTCTTTGCCTCCTTCATTGACCGCTGTCAAGCTCTTTATGCAATCGGCAGTTACTCTTGCATTGATGAGATGTTGGTTGCTTTTCGAGGAAGATGCCAGTTCAAAATGTACATGCCAAAAACGCCGGCTAAATATGGCATAAAAATTCAAGGCCTCACAGATGCAAGGTCGAGTTACCTACTTAACGCTTACATATACCTTGGCAAAGATTCCGACGGTTTGAATTTACCAGCTGAACAGCAGCGTCTGAAGAAACCCACTCAAGCTGTAATGCGTCTTATTCCTCCTATCGCAGGATCTAATAGAAATGTTACAACGGACAATTGGTACACCTCTCTTGAGCTACTTGAGTCATTGCAAAATTAACAGTTAACAGGAGTTGGAACCTTGAGGAAAAACCAAAAGAGATTCCGGAAGAATTCAAGCCAGCTCGTAATAGTAAATTTTTGGATTTACTAAAGATTTCACTTTATCGTCATATGTGCCGAAACAAAATAATGCCGTGATCACACTTTCAAGTATGCATCACACTGTTGATGAAAATACCAAAAAACCAGAAATAATTTTATTTTACAACGACACCAAAATTGGCGTAGATATCCTCGACCAAAGATGCGCCAATTACTCTACAAGTCGTCGCACACGTAGATGGCCCTTGGCAGTATTCTATCGTTTACTTGATATTTCTGCCTCAAATTGCTACGTCGTAAACCTATCTGTCCAGCCCCAAGGTGAAAAGATTGCAAGCAGGTTCAAGTTTTTGAAGAAACTCGCTGAGCAATTGACAAGACCGCACATGGAACGTCTTGGAAATAATTTGAAACTACAACGTGATATACGGATCGGTATTCAACGCATCCTCCACAAAGACACGACCACTTTATCAGCTTGTCCAAGTAGCATAAGCGCAGAAAAAAAGTTGGCTGTTCGCAAAAAAATGTTCAACTTGCACATACACTAAGAACCGCAAAACACAATACATGTGTTTCAAGTGCAAAGCACCAATTTATCTCGAATGATCAAATAAGATGTATTTTCGCTGTCGTGAAAAGCTCTAAGTTGGAAGTCTGCAATTTTTTTGATGATTTTATTTTATTAAGAATTTTTTTTTTACACTTGCCTTGTGCATTGAACATTATAAAAAAAGGTATATAAGACAATTTTAATTTTAAGTTTTTTTTTTGTAGATCTCATTTTACAGAGATGTGTAACTAAAAATAAGAGTTATTAGCACTTAACAAAGATAAAACTAAAAGTAATATTGATTTTCAAGTTCCTTTATTTTTAATAAATAGTTTAGTATGTTCAGTTACGGTCTTTCATTAATAACCAAACCTTCATGTCATATTTTCGCTCGTGGCCCCGCGGTCTCAGTGTTCTGTAAACGATCACTGAGTTACGCAACTTTCACTATGGCTGGTCCTCGGATGGGTGACCACTTTGTGGCATTTACATTTGCGAGCGTTTCCGTGCTTCGGAAGGCACGTTAAGCTGTTGGTCCCGGTTGCCAGTAAAATGGCAGTCGTTAAGCCTGGTTGAATGCCTTATGGGCGGCTTGAAACATTACAACAGCAGGTAGTCACATCATGCGTCTGTCTATTTCAACACGGCAATGGGCTCACCACCTATTACGTGGGACAGGAATCCACACGGTGCAAAGTGGGCATATAATATGCCTCTGCCACCCCTTCGGGGATAAGGCGTGATGGATGGATTATTTTTAATAAATAGTTTAGAATGTTCAGTTACGGACTTTCATTAATAACCAAACCTTCATGTCATATTTTTCATAATATTTCGTAATTTTACTCTGAGGTCTAGCAGACCCTTGTTAGGTGATTATGTGACAAAAGTATATGCTAGGTGGTCAAGGGTTAATATAGGTATAGGTTGAACTGTGGTTGTAAACAATAAATAAATAAATAAATAAATATTGTGGGACACTTTTACACAGCGCCATCTAGCCCAAAGTAAGCTAATATTAGCTTGTGTTATGGGATCTAGATAACTGATAAACATACTTATAAATTTCTAAATACATACATATAATAGATAAATAACACCCAGACACAGAATAAACCATCGTGCTCATCACACAAAGTTTTATCCTGGGTGGGAATCGAACCCACGACCTCTTGCGTAGCAGTCGGATGCACTCCCACCGCGCCGCAGAGGCAGACAATAAATAGACAAAAAAATTAGCATTTTTCTAAAACCTTATGATTATTATAATATTCATAAAATAGTAATGTCTTTAAAAAATACTAAATCTACGGGCTATGACGACATAGCTATCCAAATAGTTAAGGCATGTGCAAACGAAATACTGACCACATCTGTAACTGTGTCACTTCTTCTGAAATACTGAATCACTACTGACCGTTTTCCAGATTTGCTGACTATCTATAGCCAAAACTCTGCACAAAAAAGGACATAAAGCAATACTCTCAAATTATAGACCTATAACTCTGGTTTCTGTAATTTTCATGATTTTCGAGAATGCCATGCATAATCGTATGATAGAGTTCCTGACTATAAATAACATTATTAGAAAGGAACAATTCGGTTTTCAGAGAGGTAAATCAACAACCTTAGCTTGTTTCAACCTAATGACTCAAGTAATTGAGAATGTTGATAATTACCGTTATCGGTTATCGGCTACAACTGTCATATTTTTTAAAATGACAGAAGCTCTCTTTTAAAAAGCACATAAGATATTATTAAATAAATTAGAGTGATATGGTATACGTGGGAATGCATTAACATGGTTAAAAACATATCTAAAACATAGGAACCAATGTGTCCAAATAAGTGCCATAAATGAAAAAAAAGAATTAAAAATATTTCAGTCAAATTATAATAATAATTTATCTGGTATCCCCGGGGTAGTATGCTAGGTCCTCTTCTATTTCTTCTTTATACACACACCTGCACAATTAGCGGAACATAAAAAAATGCTAAATATTTTTCAAAACAATTTTATTTTAAAAAACAATAAACGCCATTCGCTGCCATATTTTAAAATTAAAAGGTAAAGGTATTTTGTTTGGTGCAATTTAATTGAGAAAAATAAACATTACGGAAAAATAAACATTCTTAAATTTTCATGGTGACTTATAAAATTTAAAAAAAAACAATTAAACACTTTATTTTTCATTGGAATATAGGATAAATCAGTATCGAGTATTTCCTCCACGTGCCCTTATCAAAGTTTCTACCCGTCTTGGCATGCTAAGAATATTGTGGGACACATGGTGACCTTGCTGGTCACTCCATTACTGCGATGTTCACATGATTAAGGTACTCGCGAGTTCGCAGTGCGGTATGAGGCCGAGCATTATCTTGCATCAACACAAAGCCCTCACCGATAAAGAGGCTAAAAAAAAAACAAATAATTAAACATTTTATTTTTCATTGGAATAAAGGATAAATCTGTATCGAGTATTTCCTCTACGTGCCCTTATCAAAGTTTCTACCCGTTTTGGCATGCTAAGAATGGTGTTGTCTATCGTTTCTTGGGAAAGTGTCTGCTATTCCTCCAATACGGCATTTCGCAGTTCATCCAAAGTCACAGGAGCGGGTATTCTGGATTTCACCCCCCGTTTTGGTAAGTCCCAGACATGTTCAATCGGATTCATTTGTATAGTGACCTTGCTGGCCACTCCATTACTGCGATGTTCACATGATTAGGGTACTCACGAGTTTGCAGTGCGGAATGAGGCCGAGCATTATCTTGCATCAACACAAAGCCGTCACCGATAACGGGGCAAAAGGTACCACGTTTTCTTCAAGAACCTCCCTTATGTATCGATCAGCAGTCAGACTCCCTCTATCGAACACCACTTAGTCCGTGCGAGCTCCCAAACATAAAACTCCCCCCTCCCCAAACCATTGTGGAACCTCCGCCGTATACTACCGTAGTTTCAAAATTTAACTGATTGTATCGTTCCCCTTAACGTCTCCATAATCTTTGACGTCCATCAATTTGATTTAAAAGAATTCTACACTCATCACTGAACAAAACTTTACTCCATTGGTCCGTAGTCCAAAGACAATGCTCTCGAGCGAAATTGAGTCTGTTTCTGCGATGATGTACTTCGAGTTTTGGAGCCTTGGCCGGCACGCGTGAACGCAAATGCACTTCTTCGAACCGTCTTCGTACCGTGCGTTCACTTACTACTCAAACTTCTTGAATAAGGTTTCTGGCTTGCACAGCCGTCAAACGCGGATTCCTTCGAACACGCAGCTGAATAAAATGATCATCTCTCCTCGATGTACGCCCATTTCTGTCTTGCCCGCGACGTCTAACGAGAGAATTAGTCTCCCTGTATCGCTGGACACTGCGATGAATTGTTGAAACAGATTGACGGAGCATCTTGGCGATATCTCTGTAAGTTTGATTACTGCTTCTCATCTCAAGTGCCCTGACAATTTCAGTCGGGGTTAAATCAGGCTTAATGATTCCTTTATCCTTCAGTAAGATTTAAGGAACATAAAAAGTCCAAAAAGTCTTGAATTAAATAAAAAAATAAGATCTTTACATACAAACTTGTGCATCCGTAATATGGAACACTTACTCGAAATTATTAAAACGTCGATTGAAATTAAAACAATCGCAGAAAGAGTGACGATCAACAGTGTTCTGATTTTAAAATATTTAATTTTATAATAAAATAGTCATAAACCAGCCAGCGACATTAATTGAAAAAGGTTTCACTGTTTTTTTTTTATGTTCCGCTAATTATGTCGGTGTGTGTATTAACGACCTTCCCGATTGTACAGAGTATATATGTATATTATTTGCAGATGACATTTCATTGATAATATCGAAACCTATAGACGTTCCAATTTATAATAATGATAAACATAACATTGACATTAATCTATATAACACTGACATTAGTAAAGATAAGAATGACATTACTTAATATAAAAATAATGACAATAATCAACACAATAATGACATTAAAGTCAATGAGGACATTTCTATGTATAATAATGACATTAATACTCGTAAAGCAATACAAAATATTATTCAATGGTTGGAAAAAAATATCTTATTGTAAACCTCATGAAAACAAAATTTATGCACAGTTCGGCACGAGTAACCACAGCGGACGCGCGTGACTCACTCCGCTCGACCGGTCATCGCGTTTGTTTTTGTCTCACAGTAAATTAAATAATATCACGTTAAAAAATACGTATAAGGGTACTCCTAGAAATAGGAGTCCCTTACAAATAAAATGAATAGTCTCCCACCGTCCCAAAATTCTCCAATGTCACAATATCTAGTGTCACAACAAGAAAACACCTATACCAGTTATGCAAACATCACGTCGTCAACATGTTTCCCAAAACAGGACCAAGCAATAGTTCTGGACTCATTAGAAGGAATAACAATTAGGGAATACCTTCTCGTCTTATCCACCCATATCTAACGCCCGTATTTGTTTATATTTGGATACCAAAAAAACAGCGGACGACAAAATAGAAAATAAAAAATTACAATTCAGAATAAGATTCTGGAAATTAAACCTCTTATTACAAGAAATAAACGAATAGTTTTGTCAAATGTTTGTCCAGTGATACCAAACTATGTTATAGAACAAAAATTCCAAGAATTAAATATTAAGATAATGTCACCAATAACATTTATGAAAATTGGAGCTACAGAACCTGGATTCTCCCATATACTTAGCTTTAGGCGACAATTATATGTTACCCCCGATGACGAAAAACGTCTGCCAGAATCTTTCCAAATAACATTTGAAGATACAAACTACTGGATTTACTTGTCTTCGGACTCCCTTAAATGCTTCATATGTAACATGATGGGTCATGTCGCAAAAAATTGCCCTCGAAATCAACCAGCAATATTACACTCACAAGAACTAGATTAAAATAATTTGGAAACTGAAATACAAAACGCATTCCATAAATATTATGACACAATCACCAAATTTATTCAACCGTCAACATCTGTAAAAGACTTTTCTCAAATATCTCAAACAGGTGATAAAGGTAAAAAACGTATTCACTCGCCATCTGTCAGTGAATCTTCAAAAATTGAAATAGTAAGACCAACCTATTCTAAGATAGATGACCTAAATATCTTGGAAGATTCGGATGAAACTGGTAGCAGTATCTCCTTAGACGAGGTAGAGGACAATATAAAGACCAAGAAGAAGTTAAAGACAAATAATTTCAGATCAGAAAGTGAAGTATGGAAAGATATTAAAGATATTATTCCAGACTTAAGCAAAGAAACGACAGTTCCTATAAATTTGGACCAATTTATTAGTTTATTGGACAACACAAAAGGAAAACAAGATATAAAAGAAATAATAATAATGTATTTTTTTTAATAATAATAAGAAATTTATTCATCAATCACATCTACAATTTCAATAGTGTCTATGTTACTTACTTATCTAATGACATGTATAGTATCTTAATATTACAAACAGAGTTCGCTAAATCAAAAGGTAAAACGACAAGCACACAATTAATATAGATTCAGTCATAAACTTGCCTGAACTAGGTAGTCCTGTGTCTCAGGCTTAAGGATACTCCATTTTACATGAATTGTAAACAAACTTCTATTATAATCTAATTCTTACTAGGTACTAGTGTTAGCTGTATGTTAAATATATCATATTTTCAGTGAATGTATAGTTTATACATACACTGAAAATATTAAGGATTTGATTAAAATGTGTAATACATTGCATTGCAAGATGAATATGAGTTTAAAAAACAGATGTTCTCGTTTATCAAAAATATTACATATTCTTAATCATCAAAAAACTTAAATTTCGTTAAATTACATTTGTTAATCACTCTTTACTAATTCTAATATGGACATCTTGCAATGGAATGTCAATGGTTTTTTTATAAACGATTGGAAAATATTAAACTGCTAATTCATAAGTTAGATCCACACTGTATTTGTTTACAAGAGACAAATTTTACAAATGATCACTGTGCACAAATAAGGGGCTATGAATGTTTTTTTTAAAAAATAGACAAAATAGTATCATAGCTAGTGGTGGAGTAACAATATTTATCAAACCATACACCCTCCCGGAGCAATTACTTATTAACACTAATTTAGAAGTCGTTGCTATAAAAATTTGATTCCCTTATTCAATAACAATATGCAATGTTTACCTTCCAAATAGTACTTCAATTAAATAGAGATGACTTAAATGATATTATTAGTCAAGTCCTGGCACCTTTTATTATATTAGGTGATTTCAACAGCCACCATTTCTACTGGGGTTCAGAAACTTGTGACGTCAGAGGTAAAGTAGTAGCAGAATGGATAGATGACCATGATAACATGTTATTATTAAATACCGGTCAACCTACACATTTTAGTAGCTATACCAGTCGTACTTATAATATAGATTTAAATTTAGCTTCGCAAAACATGATCTCATATTTTGAATGGAATGCTCTAGAAGATCTATATGACAGTGATCATTTTCCGATTTGGATAAAATCTGAAAGGTCACAAAATACTCCTGATAGTATAAGACTACTCCGAAAATGGAAATTAGACAAGGCGGATTGGTTAGTGTTTCGAGAACAAATTGATAAAAATATGACAAATTTAATAGAATTAAATTCTAGTAGATCTATTAATGATATCGTCTCAAAATTTACTGAAGTAATTCTGGATGCAGCTGAGAAATCAATTCCAAAAACAACTGCAATACCAAAAAAAATTATCTACCTTGGTGGAATGAAGAGTGTAAAACTGCAATTAATGAAACCAAAAAAGCATTATAAAAGTACAAAAAATTCAGAGATGATAGTTTAAATATTGAATATAAGAAGAAAAGAGCCTTATCTAGGAGAACTCTTAAATAAAGTAGAAAGAAACATTGGCAAAGTTGGGTTACGTCCATAAACACCAACATCCCGGTACGGGAAATGTGGAAAAAAATACATAAAATTAATCATAAGAATGTTGGGTTAGGTAAAATTGTTTTAGAAAAATCTGACGGAATTCTGACAGATTGCCCAGTTGAAACAAGTAAGCTACTAGCGCAAACCATTGCAAAAAAACTCTAGTTCAAATAATTATGACAAACATTTTAATTCATACCGGATTGAACAAGAGGTTACAGACAGTTTTGAGGTAGAAAACAACTCAAATCCAATTAATAATGACTTAACTATGTACGAACTAATACTGATATTATCTCAAGTAAGGAATACTAGCCCAGGGCCTGATAATATCTCAAATGTTATCATTAGTCATCTGCCAATAAAAGGACTTAAGTATTTGCTAAACTTATATAACTATATATGGCAAAAAAAAGTATTCCCAGATAGTTGGAAAGAAGCCCTCGTGATTCCTATAATAAAACCGGGTAAAATAACATACACAACTACTAGCTATAGACCAATATCAATAACATGTAACCTATGTAAAATACTAGAAAAAATAGTCAGTAAAAGAATCAGATGGTATTTAGAGCAGAGTAAATTTATTTCAACTTTTCAATATGGTTTCAGGCAGTTCAGATCAACTACCGATTATTTAATGAATTTGGAAAGTGAAATACTTGAGAGTTTTGCTAATAATGACTTTCTAATCGCTGTAGGTCTTGATATTGAAAAGACTTATGATATGGTGTGGAAACACAGAGTTTTAATAATCTTGCAAGATCACAACATTAAGGGTAATATGTTAGCTTTTGTCAAAAACTTCCTATCGGATAGATCAATCAAAGTCAGAATCTATGATGTTTTATCGGAGTCTACCCCTATCGAGAATGGTCTACCTCAAGGATCAGTACTTAGCGTTGTCTTATTCTTGTTAACTTTTAATGATGTACTGAAATATATAGAAAACCCAGTTAAAGGCTTTTTATTTGCAGACGATTTAACAATTACCTGTACGGGGAGAACATTAGAACCTACTGTAAATCTAATCCAAAATACGCTATATGATCTTCAAAAATGGTCCCATAAAACTGGTTTTAGATTTTCAAAAACTAAAACGGAATTTATTATATTTACAAATAAAAAAAGAAAAATAGGCACATTGCACTAAAACTAATAATATTAAAGAAGTAAATAAATTAAAGGTTCTAGGTTTAACATTTGATAAAAAGCTCACCTGGACTACACATGTAAATCAACTTAAATCAAAATGTTATAAGAGGCTAAATATATTAAAGTGTTTATCAGCACTAACATGGGGAGCTGACAGGAAGTGTCTATTACATACTTATCACGCCCTTATAAGACAAAAAATAGATTACGGTTCGGTAATATATGATTCAGCTAATAAAAGAACCTCACAATCGCTAGAAAGTGTGCACAACACTGCAATTCGACTATGTATTGGAGCTTTAAAACCAGCCCAATTAAGAGCATATTGACTGAATCTGGTGAAATGCCTCTGCAAATAAGAAGGAAAGAACTTTTATATTTAATATGCAGCAAATATAATGTCTCAGCCAGACAGTCCAATTTATAAATACTATACTAAATTTACAGTTATAGACGAACAATATTTGTCCCGACCAAAGCTACCAAGACCCTTAAGAATCAGAGTAGCAGAGTATATAAAAGAAATAAATTATACTTTTCCACCCTTCTTCACAAAAAATAATATTTCTGAAGGCCCTTGTGTAAACCTTGTCTTCCCCATAAATCTCGAGTTAGCGGTCAATAAAAAGCAGGATACTCCACTACATATCTTTAAAAATGAAATCAATGAAATTAACTATCTACGAAAAGATTGCAAAGTCTTTTATACTGATGGATCTGTAATTAATAAACGATCTGGCTGTGCCATAGTATCTAGTGAAAATTGTTATAGATATAGACTATTTGATTCCCTATCAATTTTCAGTTGTGAAGCAGTAGCTATACTTAAAATTTTAGGATTAATACAACATGAACCTATTTCAGACAAATATGTTATCTACACTGACTCAAAATCATGCTTAACAGCGTTGCAAAATAGTAGAAATACTCATCCTCTTGTAACAGAAATTAAGCAAGTCATGATTAATCTTAAAAAGAAATACTATTCCTTTGAATTAATTTGGATACCAAGCCATCACGGAATAATTGGAAAAGTCAAGGCTGATGAAGAAGCCAAACGTGCCACACGCCATGATAATATAGATGATACAATAAAAATTACTCCTACTGATTTAAAAAAAAATCTTAATCATAAAATAAAAAATCTATGGAATACTATTTGGAAGGAAGACAATACTAGTAAATTATTTAAAGTTAGAAAATCTGTATTTGACAAAACCCCAACTATTTTTGACTGTCGGAAAGATCAAGTAACTATAACTAGACTCCGAATTGGGCACACTAATGTTACACATATCCACTTAATTACAAAAAAATAACATAAATACATGTAAATGTGGGCACAATTTAACTGTTGTACACGTTTTAGAAGAATGTTTAGCATACAATAACGAAAAAATACTATTCATCAGATCAGAAGCGCTCGTGGCCCCGCGGTCTCAGTGTTCTGTAAACGATCACTGAGTTACGCAACTTTCACTATGGCTGGTCCTCCGATGGGTGACCACTTTGTGGCATTTACATTTGCGAGCGTTTCCGTGCTTCGGAAGGCACGTTAAGCCGTTGGTCCCGGTTGCAAGTAAAATGGCAGTCGTTAAGCCTGGTTGAAGGCCTTATGGGCGGCTTGAAAAAATTCAACAGCAGGTAGCCACAACCTGCGTCTGTCTATTTCAACACGGCAATGGGCTCACCACCTATTACGTGGGACAGGAATCCATACGGTGAAAAGTGGGCATACAATATGCCTCTGCCACCCCTTCGGGGATAAGGCGTGATGGATATTTAATTTTTTAATTTAATTTAAATTTAACAATAACGAAAAAATAATTTGTAACTTACCAAATAATTTAAATGATTGCTTAAATAATGATGGATGTAAGCGAACATTACATTTCTTGAAAATGATCAATATGTATAAGTTAATTTAAGTTCTTATTATTGTTAATACTGTGGTCGTTAATGACCTTAGATGTTAAAAAGCGACCTTAAATAAACTAATAAAAAGAAATAATTATGCAATTTAGTACTTATGGACGTAAAAGCAAATAAAAATAGAATATTTCATAAAGATATAGAAATTGAAAAGGTTGGGTACACAAAATTCTTAGGCATAACGGCCATTATAACCGACATTTATATAAATTGAAAAACCCAGGTTAACAACGTATGCAAAAGAATAAACAAATTCGTATATGTTCTTGCTAGGCTTAGGCCCACTTGCATGAATGCTGGGGTTAAATAAATAATTATAGAGTTAGTTAACTCGGAATTAAGTAAATAACTTTTTAACCCTAATCATGTCTTGCACCATAGATAAATAACATCGGGTTAACTAACCCAGTATTTTATGTCACTCTATGTCATCCAACCAAACATTAATGATTGAACAAAGAATGAAACAGGTATGTCTATCTCTTTTACACTACAGTTTGCCACATAAGACTTTTTCTTACACGAATGAATGTAACATGACAGCCGAGTGCATTTTATTTTTATCGTATTATGTGTACGCGGTGTGTCATTTTGAAGAGTCCGTGTCACGCATGTGTCACATGCCACTTCATTGTCTGTCAGCTGCTAACCCAACGTTTGACGAACTAAACCTCAGAAATCGGTGAGTTATAATTTTAGCGATTTAACCCTAGGGGTCGGGGTCGGGGTCATGCGAGACAAATTAATGATTTAACTCGGGGTTAGTCCATACCTCCGAGTTATACCCGTTAACCTAAGATCGCGCGAGTGGGCCTTAGAAGACTATCAAACCTAAGGACTGTTCTAAGTGCTTATTACGGATACGTGGCATCAGTTTTGAATTATGGACTTATCCTTTGGGGAAATTCAACTAACGTTAACAAAGCTTATATTGCACAAAAAAATGTGTAAGAGCAATCTTTGGTGTGGCTCCGTGGAACTCTGCCTTGCATGTATGTTCTCGAGAGTGCAAAATTTGTCCGATTAAATGAGGGTTTATTCAATAAAGCCAAGAACATGTACCCAAGAAGCACTCGGGATCCTGACACATTTGTACTATCCAAAATACCTAAAACCAAAAACTTTGTAAAGAAAACTGTTTAGCTATGTGCGGATATATATATATAATTGTATACCTAAAAAAATTAAAGCCCTATCAATTAGAAGATTTCTCAAAATGTTAAGAGAATGGTTAATTGAAAAATGTTTTTACTCAATAAAGGAGTTTATGACAACATATAGTAAACACCACGTTTAAGTTTGTATTTTAACCGACCGTATTTGTATGACTTAAAAAATAATGTTTACATGCCATGTTTTTTGGCTGACCATGATGTACTTAGTCGTACGACATATTTTGTACCAACTTTATTTCAATGTTCTAGCAAATAAAGATTGAATTGAATTGAACAGGAATAAAAAGTTTGATCTGTCTCCCTACCACCAATAGGGGGACGGATGAAATAGAGTTCGATCTGTCCCCATATTGGTGGTAGGGGGACAGATCAAACTTTTTTGTCCAATCTGTCCCCCTAGGGGGACAGAGCAAAGGGACAGAATTCATTTTTTTTCATCACACTGCTAGCTAATTATCAAATACTCACCACTTCAGATCCTTCAAACCAAGCACCACCGACTAACTCCAACAGAACACTGATTCATGACAGATTATTTTAGTTTTATATTACGATCTACCAGGTTCTTGGCAATAAAAGTCATGATTATTTTTCACTATTATTTTTAATCGCCAGTAATTGCATTCGTTTTAGTTTACTTAACTAAAAGGATAATTCTTATAAACAGAATTCGTCTATCAATACTAATATTATAACAGGAAAGATTTGTATGTAAGTATGTTTGTAACGAATTGGCTCAAAAAGTACGGGACCGATTTTAAAAATTCTTTCACCGTTTGAATGCTACATTAATATAGGCTATTTTAATTGCAAGAAATAAATAA
Source organism: Thumatha senex (assembly GCA_948477245.1). Lineage (NCBI taxonomy): Eukaryota > Metazoa > Arthropoda > Insecta > Lepidoptera > Erebidae > Thumatha > Thumatha senex. The sequence goes on from OX419748.1 coordinate 19,044,006, forward strand.
GGATTCCCACTAAAACTACAATAATGTTACCCAAGTTGTAAAACAGTTGTGATGCGCCGGGGCCGGAGTGCAGGAGATGGGCACATCTATGAAAAGGTAGCAGCAGGTAGGTATGTCCTGCATTTACTGAATGTTTATGCCAAAATATTTAAAAATTTAATGTCCACCCGTGCGAAGCCGGGGCGGGCCGCTAGTTACATTATAAGTATTAAGTTTTTTTCTACTAAATTCTTTTTTTTTTCTACATGTATATTTATGTGTGTTGGCTTAGAGACAGACATTTATTTACTTTTATATTTTATAAAATGCATTGCTGCACAATTTGGCCTTGACGGTGCATGTTGTTGGTTTCAAATGCAGGTCAAATTTAGGTATGGTAAATAGTATTCTACTTGGTGCTCACATAATAACACCGTCAAATTACATAAATTGAACAAATAAATAAAAAGAACGATTGTTATGGTTCAGTTATAAAGACTTAGGGCCTCGTTCACCATCTCTAAGTAAAGTGTCGAGTAGACTATTCGTCACATAAAGTCGCAAGTAAAACTTATCCCGAATTTCACGATCTTTAAGTAACGCTAATCACCGGTTAAAGTAACATGTAACTTACTTGTAACATCGACTGGTGAGTAACTATTTTAATTGTCGATTATGTGCATTGTGTTTAATAGCTTTTGTGACAATTTAACCTATTGCGATACGTAACTAAGAAAATAATGGATTTATTTGATTCAATTGAGCACCAAATTGATGAGTTAGAAGACGACTATTATTTTTTACAAAGAATTCCGAGGATTTGAGTGTATAATGTCCATGATGATTATTTTTCAAAACAGAATTTTTTTCGTGTTTGAATTTCGTGCTCCGTTGGTTTGGACACGTCCAACGAATGAGTGAGGAACGATTGACGAAGAATATATATTGTTCAAAAGTAGAGGGTAGAAGGAGTCAGGGTAGGCCGAGACTTACATATGAAGACCACGTGAGCAGATTGCTCAAAAACGGAAAGGTCAAAAGTACTCGGATACCCAGACGTGCGTGTATGAAGCGATTGATGAATCTCGAAGAAGCGAAAGAAGTATGCATGGATCGCGAAGCCTGGCGATCTGTCCTCTCTGACTACCCCGTCAGGGATACAGCGTGAAGATAGTTAGTTAGTTAGTTAGATTTTTTTTGCTAAAAAAAATAAAATATCCATCACGCCTTATCCCCGAAGGGGTGGCAGAGGCATATTGTATGCCCACTTTTCACCGTATGGATTCCTGTCCCACGTAATAGGTGGTGAGCCCATTGCCGTGTTGAAATAGACAGACGCAGGTTGTGGCTACCTGCTGTTGATTTTTTTCAAGCCGCCCATAAGGCCTTCAACCAGGCTTAACGACTGCCATTTTACTGGCAACCGGGACCAACGGCTTAACGTGCCTTCCGAAGCACGGAAACGCTCGCAAATGTAATGCCACAAAGTGGTCACCCATCGGAGGACCAGCCATAGTGAAAGTTGCGTAACTCAGTGATCGTTTACAGAACACTGAGACCGCTGGGCCACGAGCGCTTCTCTCTTCTTCAATTTTTTTGCTCGATTTCGGTTATCTAAAAATACAGTTAATCATGTGCATAATCTAATTAAGCACAATTTTACTTGAGCCGCAATGTTTTGACGGTCTGAATATTGCGCCAAATTGAGCATTGGATGCATTTTCAATTTGTTCCCACGCCAACTTTTATTTCTTCCAAGTAACACCACCACTTTGCTTATTCTCAATTATATTGCGATATTTTTGCACAAAAGTGCTCGTGGCCCCGCTTACTCAGTGTTCTGTAAACGATCACTGCGTTAAGCAACATTGGCTATAGGTGGTCCTTGGATGGGTGACCACTTTGTGGATGTTACATTTGCAAGCGTTTCCGTGCTTCGGAGGGCACGTTAAGCCGTTGGTCCCGGTTGCCAGTATAATGGCAGTCGTTAAGCCTAGTTGAAGACCTTTTGGGCGGCTTGAAAAAAATTCAATAGCAGGTCGCCACAGCCTGCGCCTGTCCATTTCAACACGGCAATAGGCTCACCACCTGTTACGTGGGACAAAAATGCATACGATGAAATGAGGGCGTATAGTATGCCTCTGCCTACGCCTTCGGGGATAAAGGCGTAACAATATGTATGTATGTATTTTTGCACAAGAGGTACTAATTAATGAAATTGTGTATTTAGGAAGTATGTTTAGCGCGGATGGAAGATGTGATTCGGATGTGGAACGGCGAGTAGCTGCCGGAAACAAAGTTAACGGTGCTTTGTCCCAGTTAGTAAAGCGACAAAGCATCGTAAAAGAAGCACGACTGGCGATTCATAACGCAGTGCTAGTGCCAACTTTGCTTTACGGTAGTGAAACCTGGGTATGTCAGCAGATGCATGAAAGTAAATTGAATGCTGTGGAGATGCGATCACTTCGAAAGTTGTGCGGCGTTACCTTGGCTGGCCGAATACGTAACGAAGTGATACGCAATTTGGCAGGTTTGAATGAAAGTGTCAGCGTTAAGCTGGAAAAGGGCGTGCTCCGTTGGTTTGGACACGTCCAACGAATGAGTGAGGAACGATTGACGAAGAATATATATTGTTCAAAAGTAGAGGGTAGAAGGAGTCAGGGTAGGCCGAGACTTACATATGAAGACCACGTGAGCAGATTGCTCAAAAACGGAAAGGTCAAAAGTACTCGGATACCCAGACGTGCGTGTATGAAGCGATTGATGAATCTCGAAGAAGCGAAAGAAGTATGCATGGATCGCGAAGCCTGGCGATCTGTCCTCTCTGACTACCCCGTCAGGGATACAGCGTGAAGATAGTTAGTTAGTTAGTTTACTAATTAATCTCTTTTATCCGAATAAAAATTTGCACTTCTTTCTCTTTTTATAACTTTATTATCCATGATCTTTATAATTTTAATTTAAAAAGTCCCACAGTATACAGTTTTATCTGACAGTGACATTAGTTTGACGTTAATGACAATGATATGAGTGAATTTTTCAAAATGAATGAATGATTAGCCGACATTATTCTTTTAACCGTTGAGTAGCTAATCGGAACTTCATTTTTGCATGTGAAATTGAAAAACGTTACTTTTTAGTTTTACTTGCTGATTAGTTTTAATTGGGAAGTAACTAATTAGAACTTTACTCAGAGATGGTGAACGAGGCCCTTAATCCCATGCATTTTTTACATTTGTAAAAGGTTCCCCCCAATTCCGAGGGGTTCTAAAATGGCATTAATTTTTATGCAATTCACAGGTTCTTTTTGTCTGTAAGATAAATTAATCAATATTTAATTTATCTATCCAAATATTTATGAGCAAGCGATTGCTTCTCATTCTGCAGAAGCAGCAAAAATATTATAGATAAACCTGAGAAGCTGGACAGAGTAAAGCTGTTCAAATCGATTGATTAGATCATACAGGTTGGTTCTAACGTCACTTTGTACCGAATGTACCTACTAAACGTAGATACATACTACATACTTTTATTAATTTAAACAATAAAGTATTTATTTTAAAACTGGACACCGATTGTCAACGTAATGTAAACTAAATAATAATTAAACCCTCGTATTTCTTTTTGCGTAACCATATATTTATTGAACCAGGATATAGAATATTTACTCTCTGGCTTCTTTTATACTGTTCAGGTCAAAAAAGGTTTTCTTAAATGCATCAATAGAAGTCATTGTGGTAACCATGGTGGCCATAATCCGCAATATCAACAGAAAAGAAAAAGAAAATTGTAGGTATTCTGCAAAGTGACGTCAGAGTCAAGGGTAGTACTCTCTTAGAGTTTGTGAGTCAAATTGTCGTTTTACTATTAGTCGCATCGTTGTACATTTTCTACTATTTAGACATTTAGCATATAAGTAACCTAAGTGAAGCATTTATTTCAGTATGGCTAAACAAAAATATTTATTAATGAAAGGCTTTGTTGCTTGTTCATAAAAGGAAAAGATAGGTGTCATTTTTGTCCACGATGGAGTAACAATTTCACCTTATTAAATAAAAAGTAACATTGTTTCACGACATGTTTTGACATGAACTAACAACAGAAAAAAAACAGTTATAAGTATGACAAAGACTAATTTCTTAAACTATATGTAATAATGATTATAACGGTGTTAATTGTGACCTATATTTACTCGGAGACATAAACATGGACTTGAAAGACAACTGTGCTATAAAACATAAATATGAAACGGCATTGTATAGTTGCGGTATCGTGAGTGGGATATCCGATTACACTAGGATTGCCATTACAAGACTAGAGTTTATGTCAAGTAAACGTTTCAGTCAGATAGCAGTCATAAGCTGACATTTTTGTTTCTATAAAAACCTTTAAATAAATACTAAAATAACATTGTGTCCTAAGGTGATTTTGTAATTAACTATTAAAAAACAGTCATATTAAGTCATGTTTATATAACATCCAGGTTGAGATATTATTCTAATATAACTTTTATAAACCACACGCCATTTGTTTTTCAACAAAATTCTTATTATGGATTCCAATAAATAGAAAAGAATTTATTGGAATCCATAAAGTGGTGGGTTTAGAAGAAAGGTAAATAAAAATTATCAATTGTTAAAGATAGCAGCGATACCTTAAATAAATTTGGAGAGAACTGAGGTCAGCCACGAATGTGGTATAAATATAAGTAGTTCTGTACATTTTTCATACTTAATCTAGTGTGAATAAAATCCATAAATATAGAAACGGTTGTTTTATTTGGAAAAAAACAGTTTTCTTATAACTAGTACAGGTACTTATTCATTAACATTAATTTTAACGTAACTTGTAAGTTATTACACTATTACATAATCGATCACATTTAAGATATCACAATCAATGATAATTATATCCAGAACACTTCTGTAATAACTAAAAATGCGTATTGTCCCAAGGCCATTTTAAATGCTTGACCAACATTTTGTTCATAACTTATGTACATCTAAAAACATCACCTTGATGTACCTATAAGAGAAAAAGTAGATACTATAAAAAGGTTTTTCTAAATTCCAACAGAACTCTACAACATACAACATAAACAACATATTGTCACGCCTTTATCCCCGAAGGGGTAGGCAGAGGCATATTTAACGCCCACGTATGCATTCACCGTATGCATTTCTGTCCCACGTAACAGGTGGTGAGCCCATTGCCGTGTTGAAATGGACAGGCAGGCTGCATCGACCCGCTGTTCAAATTTTTTAAGCCGCCCATAGGGCCTCCAACTTGGCTTGACGACTGCCATTTTATTGGCAACCGGGACCAATGGCTTAACGTGCCTTCCAAAGCATGGAACTGGGGTGGGTCTAAAGGACCGAATAAATTTAATAATAAAATGTGTCTATTTTAGATGTTAAATTTGGAAGAAATTTTGAACCCGTTGCCTTTTTAGTGAGGAGGTAACAAAAAGGCTAATAGGTCTTATGTGCTAGACACTCATTAGCACGACCAATTAAAGTCCTGGTAGTCTCGGACTGAACAGACCTCTAATCACAACTCTAATCACAACTATTTTACCGCAAGTCAAAAATAGTCGTATACATGTTATATTGCGGTCATCCAATATCATATGAAAATATGGCGGATGTTGGAAGTATTAATATGTTTAAATTAAATATATTTTATTTTAAAAATATCAATATTTTGAAGGCCCTTTAAAATTTCATCCAATATTGCTATGTAATTAATCGAAAAGTTTAAATTTCCAAGTTTAATATCTCATCCTTCACCACCGGCTTCTAGACCTACAAAATGAATAAATAATATCTTCTTAATAATTAAAATATTGACTTATCGTTTTATATTTAACTTCGAACAAATACACATAACATTTCAACATATTCTTTTATTATTTTTTTTATTTATCGCTAATGTGATCACAATATAACCTTTTCGAGACTTAATTGTTGTATTATTAGTTCTATGTAACTTCTATGCGATTTTAACACAACGTAATGGTCACCATTATAACCATAACACGATTTTAACACGACTTAATTGTTATATATCTGCGCCCAAACCTGCGTTATATAAACACGTAAAAGACTATTATAAGACCCTATTCGTTCACTGAAAGTTACATAATAAACGTTATTGTACTATTTATATGACATCATTTTGCTACTTGGGTGATTACTCCATACTTGGCCAGTATTGACCACAGTTCATTAGTCACTACTCTATCATAGGCCTTTTCCAAGTCTACAAATATGCAATAGACCTTTTGACTTTTCGCCAAAAGTTTTTATGCTACGCATCGTAAGGAAAAGACCTGATGCGTGCATCCCCTTCCTTTCATAAATCCTGCTTGTACATCCCACATTTTTCCTTCAGTTTCATTCATGACTTTGTTTATCAAAACTTTTGCATACAATTGTAGTTTTTGCACTCTTGCTGTGACCCTTTTCCTTTATAAAGCGGCACGATGACAGCCTTACACCAATCTTTTGGTACGCTGCCATTCCTCCAACATAGGTTAAAAAGGCAGTACAGCTGGCAAGCTACCACGCCAGGTCCCGCTTTCAGCATCTCGACAGAGATCCTATCAAGTCTCGCAGCTTTTCCCACTTTCATACTATTTAATGCTAGCACTGTTTCTTCCATAGTTATGACTTCTTCCTTACCAATTTCATTCATTTCCCAGAAACTAGTCTGTACTTGCATATCCTCTTTTTCAAACAAGCTTTCAAAATATTGCTTCCATCTTTTTAACACACATTCTTCTCCTTTCACAAGACTGCCATTATGGTTTCTGATATGGTTAAGATGCGATGTCGTCTGTTGACCCCTCACTGTTCTTATGGACTTCCAAAAGAATTTCATGTTCTGTTGGAAGTCATCAGATAACCTTTTATCAAATTCATCTCTGTCATTCTCTTTCTTTCTTTTCATCACCTCTTTTGCAACACGCTTAGACCTTTTGTACTCCTTTTTCGCCATTTTTAGGTCCACATCCGTTGCTTTCTGCATTCTTTGATTGACTTTTGTAGTCAACCAGTCCAACCATCATCAGAAAAAGCCTTTCGGACTTCTGCACACATTCTCTTTCTCTTACATCCTTGGCTTCTCTTGCTTACCCCACACACTTCCACCGCAACTTCCACTAGACCTTCCTTAAATGACTTCCATACTTCTTCGATCTCACATACGTCATCGGAATTTTCAAATTTCTTGATCATCTTACACTTAAATTCCTCTTTTATGCCTATCTCTTGCCAATTCTCGACTTTTATGCGTTCTAGTACACTAACAGGTGCATGCACACGATGCCGCCACCGCTGAATCAGACCTCTTACTCGACTAACAACCAAGAACTGGTCTGTGTCAATCCCGGCACCACAGTATGCCCGAGTGTCTAACACTTTCTTTCTTATCCTCGTATCTACAATCACATAATCAATCATGCTTCCCTGGCTTCCTTCTTGTCTCGTAAACAAATGGATATCCTTGTGGTTGAACATGGTGTTGGTTACCACAAGGTACCAAGGTACCTCCAAACATACTTCAAGCAAACTTTCTCCATTTTCATTCACTCGTTCGTCACCATACTTTCCCAATACACTTTCATAACCATTACGCTTTACACAAACCCAACCATTAAAATCACCTAACATTAATTTTCTTTCATTCCGTTTGCATTTACTCAGTATATCGCTCACACTCTCCCAAAATGCCTGCCTCTCACTTTGGTCCCTTGAAGATCGGCGCCACCGTGCATCTTGCAGAGCATAAACTCCTAAAACAAAGATGCGGGTAAGCCCAACCTTCAGCCTCAACAAAAAGAGTCTTGAGCTCACACATTCATATTCTGTCACACATTCATTCATTCTCGCGGATAGTAACACACCCACACCCTGGCAAGCTATACTGGTCGGAGCTACACCTGACCAGTAGGCCGTATAGGGTCCATGTGTAGTGGTGTCACATCCTTTCCTCTTTGTTTTATTCATACACACAGAATATCAATTCGACTCTCTCGCATCATCTCACATACCTCCTCAATTTTATCTTTTAATCCTCCTCTAACATTCAGTGTAGCAAAGCGGCTATCCATCGCCCACTTTTTGCCTCACCTTAACCGCATCGCCGCCATTTTAGGTTTAAAATTTTGAAACACCATAGCGTTCCCACGAGTGGCAAGGGAAAACAAAAGTCCACCTAGACAGAGCCCCGCTTGTCTAAGTAAGGCTAGCCTTGTTCTGGGGTCGCCCGGTCCCAGGGGATAAGGCACGTTAATGCTAGGCTCGCCCCTAGCTACGCAGCACATAGGCACGGCAACCTTGGCTTGGCGGAGAGAGGATGGGAAGAGGATGAGGTAGGCAAAGGATTTATGGATAGGAAAATGACTATGTAGGAGAGGGGCTAGGATAGGGTAAATATAATATAACTTATATATCAAAAGGGCCAATTAAATTTAATAAAAAAGGTGTCTATTTTAGATGTAAAATCTGGAAAAATAAATTGAACGCATTGCCTTTTTAGTGAGGTGGTAGTAATAAAGGCTAAAGGTCTTATGTGCTAGACACTAATTGGCACGACCAATTAAAGTCCTGGTAGTCTCGGACTGGATTGAAATGAGAAGTAATAGGATAAGTAGAACTTGCATTGACCATATTTTCGTGGGATCTCACTCAAAAGAACTATACACGGCCGCGCTCGGTACTGTACTAGCCGATCACCGAGCGTTAGTGTTGGCTTGCATTGGTCCGATAGTACAGGATGCTCCCTGTACCTCCTTTAAAAAAATAATAGACTATAAAAAATTATCAACTTTATTACATGATATTGATTGGAATTCAACAAATAATATGTCATGTCCAAATAAAATATACAATTATATTAATAAAAAAAAGAGAGAATTATTAATTTTTTATTCAAAAGTAGAGGGTAGAAGGAGTCAGGGAAGGCCGAGACTTACATATGAAGACCACGTGAGCAGATTGCTCAAAAACGGAAAGGTCAAAAGTACTCGGATACCCAGACGTGCGTGTATGAAGCGATTGATGAATCTCGAAGAAGCGAAAGAAGTATGCATGGATCGCGAAGCCTGGCGATCTGTCCTCTCTGACTACCCCGTCAGGGATACAGCGTGAAGATAGTTAGTTAGTTAGTTTATATTAATAAAAATATAAACAAATGTAATAGTCAATCAGAAATTACTATTAAATATAAATTTATGTCTTGTCGTAAAAATAACATACAGTGGGTTAGCAAAGAAATAAGCAAAGCATGCGATTATAAGGATAAATTGTTTATTGAGTGGAAGAATAACACAAATAATATGATATTGCACTTACAGTATAATAAAGCCAGAAATTACGCATATAAATTGATAAAAAAGGTAAAAAATAAACACATAAAACGAGAAATTTATTAAAAACCAAGGTAACTTACGACATCTGTGGCAGTTGTTAAATAGATTAACTGGAAAAATTAAGGTTTCTATTGACAAGGCTTTGCTTGCTGCATTTGAAAATAGTACTTGTAAGCCGATTGATATAGCAAACGAATTTGCACAGACATTTAAAAGGAGTGTGAAATCTATCACGCCGTATTGTAAAGTCAATCTTTTAAACCACTCAATGTACAGTATCTCCAAAAATGTTACAATAAACTTTATTAAAGCCCGACAGGACAACGTTCAGCTACTCATAAAGCTAAACATAAATAATAAATAAAGCGCTTGTGGCCACGCGGTCTTAGTGTTCTGTAAACGATCACTGAGTTACGCAACTTTCACTATGGCTGGTCGTCGGATGGGTGACCACTTTGTGTCATTTACATTTGCGAACGTTTTCTTGCTTCGGAAGGCACGTTAAGCCGTTGGTCCCGGTTGCCAGTAAAATGGCAGTCGTTAAGCCTGGTTGAAGGCCTTATGGGCGGCTTAAAAATTTTAAACAGCAGGTAGCCACAACCTGCGTCTGTCTATTTCAACACGGCAATGGGCTCACCACCTATTACGTGGGACAGGAATCCACACGGTGAAGCTGTAGCCAGAGCCAGACGAGACCACTTACAACCTCTGTATGATAAGCTGGAATCGTCTAAGGGGCAAAAGCTCATCTATAAGCTGGCGCGCTCCAGGGTCAAAGTGGCACAGGATATATCCAAGTGTCGCTGTGTAAAAGACCCTGAGGGCAACCTGTTAAGCGAAGACCTCGCAGTAAAGGAGAGATGGCGCTCGTACTTCCACGAGCTGCTTAATAAACAGCACAAAGAGGTGCAGCCTCCGGACCTCCCTCCGAATCAGGGACTAGTGCCACCGGTAACGCCTGGAGAAGTCCTGACTTAAATAAATAATAAGTAAATAAATAAATATCGTTGGGACAACTCACACAACGCCATCTGATTCCAAACTAAACAGAGATCGTACTATGGTAACCAGATAACTGATAAACATACTTATATATTTCTAAATACATACATATTATAGATAAATAACACCCAGACACAGAATAAACCATCGTGCTCATCACATAAAGTTTTATCCTGGGTAGGAATCGAATCCACGACCTCTTGCGTAGCAGTCGGATACACACCCACCGCGCCACAGAGGCAGTCAGACTTCGCCGCATGAAGAATCAGAAAGCTGTCGGACCCGATGCAGTCCCCATCGAAGCCTGGAAGGCGATAGGTCCGCGCGGTGTGGGCAAAAAACGGTTAAAAAGTAAACCTTTTTAACCGCATACTCCTCAGCGGGCAGATCCCAAACCAATGGAGACTGAGTATTATTACTCCAGTCTTCAAAGGTAAGGGGTCAGTGCAGGAGTGCGGGAGCTACCGCGGTATAAAGGTGATGTCCCACACCATGAAGATCTTAGAGAGGATTATAGACTCTCGGATCTGGCAGGAGTGTACTCTGTACCCGAGAGAGTACACCCTGGTCATGGGACCACGGACCCTGTTTTTGCCCTGAGGGTAGTCGCAGAGAAATACAGGTCGAAGAACACGCCTCTGCACTGTTTGTTTCTAGACATGCAGAAGGCCTTCGACTGTGTTCCTCGTGCGATGATCTGGTGGGCACTACAGTCCAAAGAGGTTCCAGAGGTCTATTTTGACACTATCCGGGACATGTACTGTGACTCCGATTCAATGGTTCGGACTGCTGTTGGCGACACGAAACCCTTCCCCATCACCGTCGGGGTACACCAGGGTTCGGTCCTTAGTCCGCTTCTGTTCAATGTAATATTAGACGAATTATCGGACAGCATCAGAAACTCGCATGAGCAGCCTCCATGGTTGCTCATTCGCATGAGCAGCCTCCATGGTTGCTCATGTATGCTGACGATATTGCGCTGGCAGACGCGGACAGGGGCAGATTGGTGCGACGTGTAAAGGCGTGGAAGGAGACGCTTAAGAACGGCGGTCTGAAACTAAATGTGGCGAAGACCGAGTACTTGGCACTGAACTCGACAGATCCCACATCCGTCCTCATAGGCGGTGATTTGGTCGAGCGCACAGACCAGGTTAAATACCTGGAATCTGTTTTTCACACGTCCAGTGACATCAATTGCGATGCCAAGTCACGCATTGCTGCCGCGTGGGCCGAATGGCGGGAGATGACCGGTGTCATTTGTGACCCTAAAATGCCGATCCGGTTGAAGGGACAGGTCTACAAAACCATTATTAGACATGTCCTTTTACATGGCAGTGAGACGTGGCCGATATTGGAGCGACACAAGCAGGAGCTGCGTGTCACGGAAATGAAGATGCTGCGGTGGATGTGTGGAGTCACGCGGTTGGACCGCATGAGGAACTTTCGCATCCGCGGCAGCCTTCACGTCCGTGACATTGTAGACAATTTGCAAGAGTGTCGCCTTCGTTGGTATGGTCACGTCTTGCGGCAACCCCCGGGTACCTAGGAAACAAATGTCTGGCCATGTCAGCCCCGCCGGGTCCCGGTAAGAGGGGAAGACCCAAGAAGTGCTGGCTTGACCTCGGATGGGACAGTCCAAAGAGGTTCCAGAGGTCTATTTTGACACTATCCGGGACATGTACTGTGACTCCGATTCAATGGTTCGGACTGCTGTTGGCGACACGAAACCCTTCCCCATCACCGTCGGGGTACACCAGGGTTCGGTCCTTAGTCCGCTTCTGTTCAGTGTAATATTAGACGAATTATCGGACAGCATCAGAAACTCGCATGAGCAGCCTCCATGGTTGCTCATGTATGCTGACGATATTGCGCTGGCAGACGCGGACAGGGGCAGATTGGTGCGACGTGTAAAGGCGTGGAAGGAGACGCTTAAGAACGGCGGTCTGAAACTAAATGTGGCGAAGACCGAGTACTTGGCACTGAACTCGACAGATCCCACATCCGTCCGCATAGGCGGTGATTTGGTCGAGCGCACAGACCAGGTTAAATACCTGGAATCTGTTTTTCACACGTCCAGTGACATCAATTGCGATGCCAAGTCACGCATTGCTGCCGCGTGGGCCGAATGGCGGGAGATGACCGGTGTGATTTGTGACCCTAAAATGCCGATCCGGTTGAAGGGACAGGTCTACAAAACCATTATTAGACATGTCCTTTTACATGGCAGTGAGACGTGGCCGATATTGGAGCGACACAAGCAGGAGCTGCGTGTCACGGAAATGAAGATGCTGCGGTGGATGTGTGGAGTCACGCGGTTGGACCGCATGAGGAACTTTCGCATCCGCGGCAGCCTTCACGTCCGTGACATTGTAGACAATTTGCAAGAGTGTCGCCTTCGTTGGTATGGTCACGTCTTGCGGCAACCCCCGGGCTACGTAGGAAACAAATGTCTGGCCATGTCAGCCCCGCCGGGTCCCGGTAAGAGGGGAAGACCCAAGAAGTGCTGGCTTGACCTCGTAAGGGATGACATGAGTGCCAATGGTCTCACTACAGGGGATGCCGACGACCGTGGGAAGTGGAGGAGAAAATGTAGGAAAGCGGACCCCGGGCGTCGCGAGACGCAACTGGGACAGACGCTCGGATGATGATGATGAGTTAGGCCGATTTACAAAAAAGGTAGCCATAAAGATTATAGAAATGATAGGCCAATTACTATGCTCCCCACCATTGTTTAAATCGTAGAAAATTTTATAGCAAATCAAATGTATTCGTTTTTCAATAAAAATTAAATTATTACACAAAAACAGTTTAGTTTTCAGCCAGGTAAAAGTACAACACAATTAATTTCTGACTTCACGGATTCTGTCAATAAACACTTAGATGGTAAACGACAGGTCTTTGCAGCTTTCATCGATTACATCAAAGCGTTTGATACAGTTCGACATGAGGAAATAATTAATAGCTTAGAAGAAAGTGGAATAAGTGGTTCTTTTTTGGAATGGTGTATCAATTATTTGCAAAACTTATCACGTGAGCGCTTCAGGCGCTGTAAGTAGCAAGGTTCATGTCACTGAGGGAACAGCTCAAGGCTCAGTGCTTGGGCCCCTACACTACATAACGTATGTAAATAGTCTAGTAAACTTAATAAGGAATTGCAAAGTGTATCAATTTGCTGACGACACCTATATACTTGCAGCTGACTCCAACTTTGACGTGGCTCTTAAAAAGTTGCAAAGTGATTTTACTTTACTTTCAAAATGGTCACACGATAAGGAGCTCGTTTTGAATGAGGGAAAAACTTAAGTAATGTATATGAGCACAAGTCAGAATAGAAAACCATTCCCTATAAATGTAATATGTCACAGCCATAGGTGTTTACAAAGTTAAACCAGCAATATAAAATGCAGATGCGGTGCGTTAGAGGTTGTAAATTCACAGACTTATTTGGGTGTCATAGTAGGTGACCGTATGTCACGGTCTTATCAAATTAAGAGTGTGTGTGATAAATTACGTGTAATACTTGCAAAATTTGCTATTATTCGTTACAAAATTCCTTATCCGATACTATTATCATTATATAAATCGTTAGGCGAATCAATAATCTCTTATGGCCTAGGTAATCTCATAATTACCTAGGCCATAAGAGATTATTGATTCGCCTAACGATTTATATAATGATAATAGTATCAGAACAGCTAAAACAAATCTAAATCGAATCTATGAGCTTCAGCTACGCATATTAAAAACCATTGGGGTACAATGGTTTTTAATATACGTAGTAAAGTAAAGGATAAATATAAAAATAACTATCGCGCATTATTTTCATACTGTTCATTGTTACCGGTTCAAGAGAAATTTTAACATTGCATTTTAAAGGAACAATTCTTTAATAAGTCTTTCCGAAAAAATACCGCCCACAACAAACTAACTAGAAGGGTGACTAAAAATAAATTGATAACTCCAAAATTTCATAATTTACATGAAAAGCGAACATTGCAATATATTGTTGCTAATTTAATAAACCTACCAACCTACCAAAGGATATAAAAGATAAAATTAATTTAAAGTATACTTTAAAAACTCATTTTATTAATAAATTAAAAATAAATTAAGAATAAAATAAATGAAGCATGCTGTACACAGATAAATTTTTAAAGTAATTATTTTGTTAATTTTTTCATAATTTTTATTAAAGTGGAAAAAGACAATTCGATTCGAGACAGGGATTGAACCTGTGACCTTTGCCTAACCAGGGTAATGTTCTAGCCACCTGAACTACCCGAACCGTATCGAATTAAGTTGAAATTCTCCACCATATTTTAACCGCCATTTAAAGAGTATGACCAGAGCCATCTATCGACCTAATGAAGTACTACAGCTACAGGTTCAATCCTTGTCTCGAATCGAATTGTCTTTTTCCACTTTAATAAAATTTATGCTGTACAAAGTCCAGCAAAATGCGACAAACTTGTTTATCGTGTAATATGTAGTGGAATAATATTTCACTAAAGTAAACTTATTATTATAGTAACAAAAATCTATATAACTTACTTTAAAAGTTAATGATAACAATATAACGTAAATTAACGATATTAAACCATATTATAACACACACTAATCTAATTATAACTTACATTAAACAATGAAATGCTAAAATACTATATATTAAAATAATTTAATGTTACTTAGTATGATATGATAAAATTAGATTAACTTACTTTAATTATATAATAACGGATAAAACTAACTTATAAATTACTCCTTGCAGTTCCCTGTCCTGTGCACAGGAGACCTTCATCGAATCAGCAATGAACACTTCCGGAACATACTTCGCGAAATAACGATTGGGATTAAAATCCCAATCGATATTTCTTTTTATTGCCACTTATTAAAAACTTAAACGGTGTGATAGGCAGCTCTAAGTTCTTTTGTAAACAAAGTAAAGTGTATTCGAATGTTGAATGTGGTAACTTACACCAGCGGTTATCATTTAGATATAAGGACAAAATTCGAGACTTTGATTCGATACCACATGTAATTGAATCTGGGTCTAAAAGGTCAGCCTGGTTTGGTGGAATTGGTACTGTGTTCAAGTATGTCTTCGGCACCATGGACGAAGAAGACGCTATTCAGTACAGTAACGCTATTGAACTCATTGAAAAAGATCAAACTACATTAGTATCTAAGTTAGTAAAACAAAATATTCTTATCACAAACTCAACGACCAGCGAACTATGTTAGGGCGTGCCCCCGAGGCGACGCGCACCAGTTCGTCCCCGCTGGTGCGAAAAGTGTGAGCCAGAGCGGCGTAGGGGACCGCCACCCTACACGCGCGGCCCGACACGGCGGGAAGTGGAGGATGGAGTGCAGGGTAGCTGCGTGGAATGTTAGGGGAGGAATGACAGATAAGATGAATGAGTTGATGGATGTTATGAATGAGAGAAAGTTAGATGCAGTGTGCTTGACAGAGACCAAGCGCAAGGGCAGCGAAGTCTTGGAGCTCCCGGGTGGGATGCTCGCGCTTTGGTCTGGAGTACCAGAGAGCGAGCATGGCAGTCGGGGGGTTGGAATTTTGCTGTCCTCGCGATTGGCCTCCGGTATGTATGAGTACAAACTGATAGGTCCTAGAATCCTCTGGATCCGTGTAAAACTTGGTTTGACGAAGATTTTCCTGGTAGCTGCTTACGCGCCAGTATCTTCGTCGAACGCGAGTGAGCTAGAGGACTTCTGGGAGAGTATGAGAGAAGCTCTAAATGTGATAGAAGGAAATGAAAGACTTATAGTATGTGGAGACTTGAATGGATGGGTGGGTACCGCTCGCGATGGTTTTGAGTCGGTACTCGGGAAGTATGGGGATAAAAGGGTGAACGACGCTGGCAAGCTAATACTGGCATTTTGTAAGGAAAAGGATTTGTTTGTGGCGAACACAATGTTCAACCACAAACAAATTCATATGTATACGAGGAGATGTAAGTCAAAGAGAAGCATGATAGATCTATTCCTAATGGATAGTCGGCTCCGTAAACAGGTGATGGACACAAGGGTTTATCGAGGCGCTGAGCTGGGATCAGACCACTACCTAGTCATAACTAGGATTAGGGGTCTGTTCGCGGGTTGGCGTCATCGTACCGAGTGTCCTGAACCTGAGCCGACTTATAGCATCAAAAGCTGGAAGCTGCAGGATGCATCCATTAGGGATAAATATAATGAAAGGGTAGCCGAAAAGCTTGGCGATGTCAATGTAAGCAGTGAGAATGTGGAAAGTGTATGGCAGAACCTTAGGGATAGTATGATAAATGCCGCTGTGGAAGTGTGTGGAGAAACGAAAAGAGGCAGTAGTAATAAGCGTGATGCATGGTGGAATGAGGAAGTGAAAGAAGCAGTTCGAATGAAGAAGAAAGCATGGCTAGACTACTTAGCCTCGCGGAATGATTTTAATATGAAAGAGAGATACAAGCTGCAGAAAGTTAACACGAAGGCACTTATAGAAGAAGCTCGTGAAAGGTGCAGAATGAAAGCGGATGAAAGGTTGTCGTCCAATTTCCGGGATAATGCCAAGCTCTTCTGGAAAGAGGTAGGCAAGACCCGGAGTTGTTCGGCAATCTGCAGTATGAATAAAGTGCTTAGTGTTAACAATGACGTCCTAACAGACCAAAGTGACGTCCTGCAGAGATGGAGTGAATATTATGGAAAGATGTATGCAAGAAAAGACAGAGATGCCACATCGGGAAGGGGAGCTCACTTCGATGCTCCGGATCCCGATGTCATTGAAGTCATTAGTATGAAAGAAATAGAACAAGCGATAAGAAGTATGAAATGTGGTAAGGCTGCGGGAAAAGACAGAGTCACTGCTGAGATGATCAAGTACGGTGGGTCGCGTGTCTGGGACACACTATGTCTGTTATGCAACTTGTGCTGGCGGACGGGTGAGGTCCCAGATGACTGGCGAGTAGCAGTTGTAGTACCTATTTACAAAGGGAAAGGCTCGCGCCTAAACTGCTCCAGCTACAGGGCGATCAGCTTGGTCAGCTTAGCTAGTAAGGTGTATGCAAAGGTTATAACGGCACGAATGCAAGAAAAGTCTGAAAGGTATTTATGGGAGGCTCAATGCGGATTCCGACGTGGAAGAGGTTGCATGGATCAAGTGTTTTCTCTCCGCATGATCGCGGAAAAGTTTCTGGCTCTTAGCCAGAAGGTTTTCTGCGCTTTTGTGGATCTAGAGAAAGCATTTGATAACGTTGTGAGAGAAACGCTGTGGGACTTGCTGCCAGGATATGGTGTGGACGGCTCGCTACTGCGGGCAATACAGTCGCTTTATAGGGACTGTAAGGCTTGCGTGCGAGTAGGGGGGGATGTGTCACCTCTTTTTGATGTCTGTACAGGCGTCAAACAGGGATGTGTCATGTCCGCCTGGCTGTTCATAGTGTATCTGGACAGTTGCCTGCAGAAGTTGAAAGATTTTAATATGGGTGTGAATTTGGGTGACTTTACAGTAAACTGTCTGCTGTACGCAGATGATGCGGTGCTCATGGCCTCATCAGAAGCCGACCTTCAGGCATTAGTCACTAATATGAAAGAGGGGTGTGAAAGTAAGGATCTCCGCTTGAATGCAAGTAAAACTAAGGTTCTAGTATTTGAAAGAGGTGACGTAAGAACTAAATGCGAGATTAGGGTAAACCAGGAACGTCTAGAGCAAGTGAATGAAATTGTGTATTTAGGAAGTATGTTTAGCGCGGATGGAAGATGTGATTCGGATGTGGAACGGCGAGTAGCTGCCGGAAACAAAGTTAACGGTGCTTTGTCCCAGTTAGTAAAGCGACAAAGCATCGTAAAAGAAGCACGACTGGCGATTCATAACGCAGTGCTAGTGCCAACTTTGCTTTACGGTAGTGAAACCTGGGTATGTCAGCAGATGCATGAAAGTAAATTGAATGCTGTGGAGATGCGATCACTTCGAAAGTTGTGCGGCGTTACCTTGGCTGGCCGAATACGTAACGAAGTGATACGCAATTTGGCAGGTTTGAATGAAAGTGTCAGCGTTAAGCTGGAAAAGGGCGTGCTCCGTTGGTTTGGACACGTCCAACGAATGAGTGAGGAACGATTGACGAAGAATATATATTGTTCAAAAGTAGAGGGTAGAAGGAGTCAGGGTAGGCCGAGACTTACATATGAAGACCACGTGAGCAGATTGCTCAAAAACGGAAAGGTCAAAAGTACTCGGATACCCAGACGTGCGTGTATGAAGCGATTGATGAATCTCGAAGAAGCGAAAGAAGTATGCATGGATCGCGAAGCCTGGCGATCTGTCCTCTCTGACTACCCCGTCAGGGATACAGCGTGAAGATAGTTAGTTATAGTTAGTTAGATACTCTGGCATAATCTCAAAGGAATCTTTCTGTCATTTCTGATGAATTAGTGTTAAGATAAAGTATATACAAAATTGGATAAATTTTTAAATCGATTATTTTGCTAAATTTCTTTTATTTTTTTAATAAAGTGGAAGAAGACAATTCGATTCGAGACGGGGATTGAACCTGTGACCTTTGCCTAACCAGGGCAATGTTCTAGCCACCTGAACTACCCGAACCTTATCGAATCAAGTTGAAATTCTTCACCATATTTAAACCGGCATTTAGAGATGACCAGAGCCATCTATCGATCTAATGAACAACTCGATACCAATGAACAGTGTTACAACCATTTTTAAACATTGATTCAATGGACTCCACTTAGTCTATGGATAAATTTTTAAAACAATTTTTGTCTAAATTTCTTTAAAAAATTTAAGAAAGTGGAAAAAGACAATTCGATTCAAGACGGGGATAGAACCCGTGAACATTGCCTAACCAGGGCAATGTTCTAGCCACCTGAACTACCCTGAACTCATCCATTCATGAGTTAGTTTTCATAAGAGTTTCTAAGTTTTCAACTTGATTCGATACGGTTCGGGATACTTTTCTCAATCTAACCAAACTTAACCTTGATCCTATCTTCACTCATAAAGATTTAGCCCACATCATAAATGACCTCGATAAAATTATTGAAAAGCCTCAATATTGTTTAATATGGAAACTACAATTGTTATACCACGATTGTCATTTCTGTTATTGTCCTAATATCATTATTGTTTTTTTATAAATTTGCAAAATCCGGCACCTGTCACCGCCTCGTAAATAAACATAGAGTCCAAACCAAGATTGAAAGTCCATAAGAACTTTCAGATGTCGCTGAAACCCCCTATTCATCAACTGAATCCAAGATCCGTTCCTTTACATAAACTTAACCCTTTAGGGGTTAAGTTTATGTAAAGTTACTCTTATCCCCGGGGCTGTTATACGAGTATATACACCCTGTACACCATAGCCCTTATGTCGCCAGATCCTTTCCTCCAGTCAGCACTTTTGATTGCTCGTCGCATTCGAGTTCAGTTGAATGCTCATTTCGAATCTTTCATCCGCGCGTGACACTTGCTGGTAGACCAACTACCCCTAGTCAACAAGTTAAGGAAAATTAGGTAGGTGAGAGCTTGAGATATAAATTAAGCGATGACACACAACAGTATGTATGTATATTATGTATGTATATTAGAATTTTAAGTAGTTAGGTACATTCAGGACCGGGTTTAATGCAATGGTTAAAGAACACTCTTGGAAGTCCCTCCGCGTGCCCGAGATGGAGGGAAGAACTTAGCTTGCACTAGGAGGCGGCGGCGTAGGCGCAGCGCTCGTGCAACCGGACACGACGGCGGGCGAAGACAGGAAGAAGTGGTGAAGAAACGATGGAAGACGAGACCCTGTGAACAAAAGAACAGGTGTCAGTATGTAATTTTACATACCGCTTAACGGGACACAGAAGAACTCCCTCTTTAACTCCCTATAAAATTGCATTCACAGGAACCCTTGTGATGTACCCTCATCAACACGGAATGAAGGTGGGTAGGTAACCGGTAACATACAACGAGTATGCTGCAGTATTAAATAGTATTTGTAGAATTCAACTGTTTCCAAACACAGCGTGATTTACTGGATGCCCTGTGAATGCTAAAATGCTAAAACCGTGTAAAAAATAAAATTATAAAAAAATTATTAATGGAGCTTACCCGGCTCAGTGTAAGTGGAAAGAGTGGCGAAATAAAGAGGTCGATGCGCTTAGAGCAAACCGTTTTATTTGTCCACTACCCACACCCTTACTCGGTTGACTAGTGAAGGGACGCAACTGATCCCATAGTGTAGGGAATGGAGTGACCTTCCCCAGTCGACAATAACGACTAAAATTAATCTAAAAAAAATCTACATTGTTACAGGACCGACTCCCACCTCGCACCATCCGCAAGTGAAGGATCGTTGATAACTTTCATAGCTTCCTTAAGTGCCGCCAGCACAAAGGTGACGGCAGTAATCCATGTGCGGTTTACGACTTTTACGGCAGTTGTTGCACCGCAGTAATACTTTACTGCGGTACTGCCGCGCGCTGTTGAGCACTCCAAATTTTTTGTACGCCACTTTGGCCTTATCCTCTAAAATATTACGATATCGGATGTTCAGTTAATATCTCAACACTGAGGATCCCTGTATGTGTTACGTAACAGATGGTGAGCCCATTGCCATGTTGTAATGGACAGGCACAGGTTGTGGCGACCAGCTATTTATTTTTTTCAAGCCGTCCATAAGGCCTTCAACCAGGCTTAACGATTGCCATTTTACTGGCAACCGGGACCAAAGGCTTAACGTGCCTTCCGAAGCACGGAAACGCTCGCAAATGTAAATTCTACAACACACGCGGGGCATCCGCTAGTAATCAATATATATAATAAAATCGTAACAGAGCAAAAACTGTACATTGAATATTTATACAAAAAAATGCTTGCTGTGTTTTCACCAAAGAATACCAAAGCCAAAATTTGCACCGCAGTAATACTTTACTGCGGTACTGCCGCGCCCTGTTGAGCACTCCAAATTTTGTGTACGCCACTTTGGCCTTATCCTCTAAAATATTACGATATCGGATGTTCAGTTAATATCTCAACACTGAGGATCCCTGTATGTGTGAAATATTTAATTATGTAAGTAATTATGAATTCAAAAATTTTAAACAAATAAAAGTTAATATACAAATAAGCGTGAAGGTGTTTTGCCGGGCATTTGTCTCTCATTATCATGATTAACCTTTATATAACAAAAAGTTATTATAATTCGGCTAGTAACTAAACATAAGATTTATAAATTTGAAGGCGATACGAAGTCCGCCGGGTCAGCTAGTTAATACTTAAATGATGTATAATAAATAATTAATTATCAATTTCTGACTCGTGGTACACCAACGTAGTTCCCCTAGGTGTTCCACGGTTAAGTTTTTGTACTCCTGGTCCACCTAGGTGTTCAACGATTAACTATCTGTACCCTTGGTTCATCTAGGTGTTCCACGGTTAACTTTTTGTACCCCTGGTCCACCTAGGTGTTCTACTTTTAACTTTTTGTACCTTTGGTTCACCTAAGTGTTCTACGGTTAACTATCTGTACCCCTGGTCCACCTAGGTGTTCTACGGTTAACTATCTGTACCCATGGTTCTCCTAGGTGTTCCATGGTTAACTTTTTGTACCCCTGGTCCACCCAGGTGTGCAACGGTTAAGTAAGTATCTGTATCCCCGGTTCACCTAGGTGTTCCACGGTTAACTTTTTGTACCCCCGGTTCACTTAGGTGCTCTTCGGTTAACTTTCGTAGTAATTCAAGGAAATGCTTTTTGATGATAAATAAATAATTCAAGTATTTTCATGTATGTAAGTGTTCCAAAGTACCGATACCGATTAAATGCAATTTTAACGGGAGTTTCATTGGCAGATCTATATAAATAAAAATACATACATACACACATAATGTCACGCCTTTATCCCCGAAGGGGTAGGCAGAGGCATACCATACGTCCATTTTTCACCGTATGCATTTATTTATGTCCCACGTAACAGATGGTGAGCCCATTGCCATGTTGTAATGGACAGGCACAGGTTGTGGCGACCAGCTATTGATTTTTTTCAAGCCGTCCATAAGGCCTTCAACCAGGCTTAACGATTGCCATTTTACTGGCAACCGGGACCAAAGGCTTAACGTGCCTTCCGAAGCACGGAAACGCTCGCAAATGTAAATTCTACAACACACGCGGGGCATCCGCTAGTAATCTATACATATAATAAAATCGTAACAGAGCAAAAACTGTACATTGAATATTTATACAAAAAAATGCTTGCTGTGTTTTCACCAAAGAATACCAAAGCCAAAATTGTAGTTATACGAATTTTTGTCTGTCTGTTTGTCTGCCGTAGCTATGTCCAGGATAAACTCAGAAACTACTGATTGGATTTATGACGAGTTCTGGCTTACTGAAAGGTTGCAAACGATGGAATTAGATCTGTTGTGTAAAGTTCCGCAGAGTTCTAGGCACTATCATCGTCAAGAGTGTAAAAAAAATTTTTTATGTAATTACCCATACTTTTTTTTTTTTACACTTTCGACGATCTAGTGGCTAGAACTCTGCGGAACTTTACACAACAGATCTAATTCCATCGTTTTCCACCTTTGAGTAAGCCAGAACTCGTCATAGTACCATAGCGTCTCACTAAAATCCCAATTATCCATACATTTTTTTTTTTACGCTCTCGACGATGATAGTGGCTAGAACTCTGCGGAACTTTACACAACAGATCTAAATCCATCGTTTAGAACCTTCGAATAAGCCAGAACTTGTCATAAAACCGTACTCACTAAAATAACAATGTCGCATACATTCTAAGTGTTTCGGTGTGAACCTTGTAGGACCATTGTAGTTTTCAATACGCGGAACTTTACACAACAGTTCTAATTCCATCGTTTGCAACCTTCGAGTAGGCCAGAACTCGTTATAATACTATAGCGTCTCATTAAAATCCCAATTTCCCAAACATTTTATGATTTTTTTTACAATCTCGACGGTGATACTGGCTAGAACTCTGCGGAACTTTATACAACAGATCTAATTCCATCGTTTGGAACCTTCGAGTAAGCCAGAACTCGTCATAATACCATAGCGTCTCACTAAAATCCCAATTTCCCATACATTCTATAATTTTTTTTTACACTTTCGACGATCGTAGTGACTAGAACTCTGCGGAACTTTACACAACAGATCTAATTCCATCGTTTTCAACCTTCGAGTAAGCCAGAACTCGTCATAGTACCATAGCGTCTCACTAAAATCCCAATTTCAAATACATTAAATTTTTTTTTCACTTGCGACGATGATAGTGGCTAGAACTCTGCGGAACTTTACACAACAGATCTAAGTCCATCGTTTGCAACCTTCGAGTAAGTCAGAACTCGTCATAATACCATAGCGTCTCACTAAAATCCCAATTTCCCATACATTCCAACAATTTTTTTTTACGCTCTCAACGGTGATGGTGGCTAGAACTCTGCGGAACTTTACACAACAGATCTAAATCCATCGTTTAGAACCTTCGAATAAGCCAGAACTTGTCATAAAACCGTACTCACTAAAATAACAATTTCGCATACATTCTAAGTGTTTCGGTGTGAACCTTGTAGGACCATTGTAGTTTTCAATACTATTTTGTTTGGTCTTATTATAAATCAATTCATAGGGGTTTATTCAAGAATTTTGAGATATATTATAGGTTAACTGACCAGAACTCAAGAACTATTACATTTAAGAACGAATTCTGTAAAATTATGTAGCTTTCAGTATAATGAGACGCTATAGTTTTCGGTCGTTAGTGTCTCATTTTTTAAAATGCGGTTTTGTGTATTTATTTTAACAGAACTGTCGATAAAAAGTATTAGGAACGTTAGAACTATGCTGGACGCTTTCAGAACTCCTTCCAAATTACACGAATTCTGTTAGATTTTGTAGTTTTCACTATAATGAGACGCTAACTTCCGGTCGTTAGCGTCTCATTTTTAAAAAGGGGGGTTTTGGTATTTAATTTAACATAACTATTGTTAAAAAGTATCAGGAACGTTAGAACTTTGCTGGACGCTTTCAGAACTCCTTCCAAATAACACGAATTCTGTTAGATTTTGTAGTTTTCACTATAATGAGACGCTAACTTCCGGTAGTAAGCGTCAAATTTTTTAAAATGTGGTTTTTGGTATTAAATTTAACAGAACTATTGTTAAAAAGTATCAGGAACTCTAGAACTATGCTGGACGCTTTTAGAACTCCTTCCAAACTATGAGACGCACACATATGAGACGCTAACTTCACGTACGTGGAAAAAGCGAACAATTTTATACAAAAACACAGTAGATAGAAAACTACACTTTAAAATCTTTAACGTGCCATTTTCCTCTTAAGCCGTTCTGATCCTCCCAAATAAAAACAAGTGGTGACAGTTTCTCAACAACTGTACATTTACTTTACATTTTTTCCCAACGATATTTATATTTATTTATTTTATGTATTTAGGGGCTCACTTGGCACTAAAATAGGCGCCGGCATTACTTAGCACGTAATTTTTCCGCCAGACGGTATCAGCGATATTAAACCCTTTAAAACTGTGCCTTGTATTATAATGAAAAGCATTGATTGTATGTGCCTTGTATTGTGCAACCTGTACCTTATCGAAGATGACAGATAGTAATCCTATATTAGCGGCATAGACATCTCGAGGAAGGAAAATTATTTCGTCTACGTTAGAGCAACTAGAATAGAGTGAACCACATGTTATGATTTTACGGCCAAAGACAAGAATAGATGGGGAGAATCCTGTCGCAGCATTTACAGAGCTATTTAGTGCTAATGGAATCTTTTGTAACGGAACGTCCAATGAACGGTGATCATCCCCGACTAACTGCGATAGCGCCGTGATAATCGTTTAGTTGGATTAACTTGAGGGCAATATCTAGGCGAAAAGAATATAAAAGGTACTTTATAATTATTTAAAAATCGTTAGATCTCATTAGACTGAAATTGTGAGCGATTATCAATAATAATGGTTTGTGGTACACCATGTACTAAAAATACAAAGTTTTCAAGATGTCATTTAATATGCCTCGTCATAGGCAAACGGCACATGAGGTCCAATGATATATTCTGGAAAGGCCTCGAACAAATTTTTGGATTACCCATCCTTAAGGGTAATCCAAAAATTTTTCAAATATAAACATTAGAATCATTCACCCTATGGCCTTCCATAGGGTGAATGATTCTAATGTTTATAGGCAAGACATGTTTCGCACGTAGAACACACTTTTGCCACTTCTCTAAACATACCAGGCCAGTAGTATCTTAAGGAAAGCTTCTTGTAAGTTTTAAAGATACCAATGTGAGGATTATTATTTACCAAGCCATGGCAAGATTTGATAAGGTCGAGCCTCTCAGAGGGAGGAGAAACTTTTTTCCATGAAAAATCTTCATTAAGATCACCTATTGAGTTAGAATAACGAAATAACTTATTTTCGCGGATTTTATAGTTAGGATAATCATCAGGGTTATCACGACATTTGGTAAAAAGTATATTGAAATGTTCCAACTGAGACGCGTTGTCTCTAGACACAGGGGCAACCCCCTCTAAAATTTCTGTATCAGGGCCCTTATAACGAGAAAGTAAGTCTGGGACTACATTATCCTTACCTTTCTTATGTTTCAGATCAAAATCAAAACATGATAAACGAAGAGTCCAACGTGCTAATCTCCCAGAAGGATTAGATAAATTTTGAAACCATATCAGTGCAGCATGATCAGTGTAAACCGTAAATCGTTTACCATTATCAAGATAACAACGCCAATGTTCAAGTGCAGCTATAACAGCTAATGTGTCGCGTTCAGTAGTAGAATAATTTTGCTCATGTTTACTAAGAGTTCTGCTCATATAAGCAAGAACCACTTTAACATTGTTTTGTTCTTGAGTCAATATAGCTTCTATACCATAATTAGAAGCGTCACAGTGAACAAAGTAAGGAAGGTCAAAGTCAGGGCAAGCTAGAATCGGGGTCGAAGTCAAACATTCTTTCAGTTTGGCAAAACTGAAGTCTGCGTCCGGATTCCAAATTAGACAAATTTTGGAGAATTCATTCCAGCAGCAGTTAATTTGCAGAGGGGCGAGGCAATAGAACTAAAATTGGGAATGAAACGATGGAACCAACTACATGTACCCAAGAATTGCCTTACCTCTTTTTTTAGACGTAGGATTAGATAAGCTATCAATTTTAAAATAGAAAAAATAGCTTCAATTTTACTAGGATCAGCTCGTAGTCCTAGCTCGTCAACTACATAGCCAAGGTATTTGAGTTCTTTACGAAAGAACTTACTTTTCGCAAAGTTAATAGTAAGCCCAGCATAAGAAAGCTTTTCATGAACTTTAAGTAACAGAGAACAGGAGCTGATGATTATAATATCGTCTAAGTAACAGAATACTTTATTATCGAATTCAGGAGTAAATAAGTGATCCATGAGTCTTTGTTGAGTCGCAGGGCTGTTAGTTAGACCGAAGGGCATTACCGTAAACCTAAAAGAACCTCTGCCAGGCACATAGAAACCAGTTTTATCTTTATCTTCAGGATGTAAAGGGATTTCCCAAAATGCTTTGGCAATATCTATGCTAGACAAATACTTACAGCCTTTAAGGATATCAAGTATTTCAGAAATAAAAGGAAGGCTATAAGCGTCCTTACGAGTAATTGAATTTAATTTCCTACTATTAACGCAGAAACGCCATTCTCCGTTCGACTTAGGGGTTATAAGAACAGGAGATAACCAAGGACTTTCGCATTTTCAATTACCTTTAAATTGAGCATTTAATCAACTTCGTCAATAAGAATCTTTTGCTTTTCAGGAGAGAGTTGATAATAACTTTGCTTAATAGACAAAGCATTACCGGTATTAATCCGATGACAAATTAGATTAGTAAGACCTAATTTACCTTTCTGTTCAAAAGAAATGTCTTTAAAACGTTGAATCATAACCCTGGCAATATTTGTTTGGTTATCGGAAAGGTGATCGAAAGACATGATTTTATATTCAATAGCACAGTTCGTAAAATCTCTACTATCAAGATTAAGTTTAAGCGAAACTAACTTAGGACACAGATCAAATTCTTTCCTGAAGTCCCAGCCAAGAATCAAAGATGGATATATCTCCGGAAAAATATAAGCTTTAATGATACGAGTTTGATTGTTAAAACTCAACAGCAAAAGTAAATAACCAGAAGACGATGATTTTTGTTTATTAGCAACCATAACCTGAGCTGATGACTTGAATAATTTAAACCTTAGCTTTTGAATATCCTTATGAGAATTATTTCCTTAAATAGTAAAACAGCTTCCGCTATCTAAATGACCTGAAAAACTTACGCTGTTAATAGATACGTTAATAAAAGGTCTATTACTGTCCCTTTCCTTGTCATAGATCGTAGAAGTTGTTTTATAATAAAAAATAAAATTTCGGATAGTGTTTAACCATTGATTCAAATCGCTAAGATTAAAATTTTGAGCTTTAGAACTATTCAAGTCACTATTTAGTTTTTGCTTGAGAATCCGGTGTACATTTAGGACAATTTGAAATTTTCACGCCTTTCAGATCACAATTGAAACAGATCAAATACCTCGGTTGAGTACACGCTCTCAAAGAATGACCCTTAATACGACAACGCCAACAAAAATCTTCCTTGGGCTTATCTTGACTTGAACATGAAGGAGAAAAAAAAAAAGCTGATAGTTTGATCAGACGTATTTATTTGTGCTCTTGGAATATTTAATATTAAATAATAGTAAAATTGTACAATAATTGACTTTTCAATCACAAAAATAGTCAAGTTACTAATGACAATATTAACACCTACCAGCTACGTTTTTTCCTTGTGGCAACCCTAGGTATAACAGCTGATTTGAATTGGCTCCGTATTTTATATTGTAATATTGCAAAAATAATTATAATTTTAATTAAAAACCAATTCATCATTGCCAAATAATACCATATTGAGTGTTAAATAATCATTTTCACCATTTATTGTGCTAAAAGTAAATAAATATAAACTTAAAAATTGTACCGGTGTAGTGACAGTTAGAACATCGGAAAAATTTTCAATATTTGAAATTATTACTTGGATTTGGCAAGATTTATAAAACTAATAGTTTTTTCAATCAAGGTTTGTGAGTTTATTTACTTTTACATCCTCATATGTCCATTAATAGTGTGATTTTGTAATTTTCTATGAATAAAACATAACCTCGTTTTGTTTCGCATTTCTTTGCTCTAAGTCTACTTTGCTAATAATTACTGATTCTGTAGCACGTAATTATAACAAAATGTCGAATACCAATAACATGATAATGACGCGTAAGGCCTTGGCTCGTCAACAAGAGACAAGGCTTCAATTAACGTTGAAAGAATTACAGATTTTTAGGGAGAAGTGCGATAAACTGAACAAGGAAAGGGACGAAAATGAGTTAGAACTGCTAGGTATTTTAAGTAAGAACGGACAACTCAAAAAAGAACTGGCACAGTTGCATTCACTGTATACTGATACCTTACAGGATCGGGATAGGTTACAACTTATAGTTGACAGTTTTGACTCATGTAGGGAACATTATGAACAAACTCTGCACCAAATTAGAATACTAAAGGAGGAGCTACAACGATCGGAAATCAAAATATCGCAACTAGAAGACAAGAAACAGAGCACAGTGGTTCAATCTAATCAGAGTTTGTTCGATGAACTGATGGCTACAAGCTTAGATACTGCTACAGCTCACCCTTCCATTGTCATAGACCTCACTTCTGATGATGAAACCGGGGGCTGTTCTAAATCATTAAAAATTATTAAGTGTAGTAAGAATAAGTTAAAGAAATATTTAAAAATTAAAAAGTTTATTACTAAATCTAAAAAAATGATACATAAATACAAGTTTTTTATAAATAGCATGTCACTTAATAGACAGAGATTGCAACTGATTGACCAGGTAAATATGTATATGTTAGAACTTGATACTGTTGCACAACAGTACAAAACTGATACACAGGCCCTTCAATGTCAGATTGACCGACTTCAAGACTCTTTGAAATCAATTTCATATAAATATGAAACAGCAGAGAAACAGAGTAGGGAACAGGTGTTAGCCATAGGTAAATTAGTAAATTCATGTCATTGTCAAAATGACCAATTGATATCCGCAGGCCATGTTCCCTCCTCACCCTTGAGTTGTGAAAGAATTAGATGCAATGATGAATTTTTACCAATTAAAACTGTGTGCAGTGTGGATAATAGTATATTAAGTTCAAGTAGTAATTGCGAGGCATCTATAATAGAAAAGTTGCAAATAAAAAGTGATGCAAAGACCATAGTCTATTGCGATGAAATAGGTAAAAATTTTGGACATTATTTATCACAGTTAAGTCATTCTGTAATAAATCATACATATCCAGGAGCTTCATACTCTCAAATTATAGATTTTATATTGACTGGTACACACTGCATGCAGTCTACTATAGTGGTGCTGGTTGGCAGAAGAGGCAATATTAATAGTGACAAACTTTTAAAAGTTTTTGATAAGTTATCAAGTCTGCAAGTAAAACAAGTAATTTTGTCCACCTTGCCATACAGCACTGCTATGAGCCACAAGGAAAATCACTTAAGATACAAATTAAATATGAAACTACATACCATGGTATCATATTCCAAAAAATTTGAATTGTTCGATTGGAACATAATTTTCAATAATAATAGTTTGTTGACATTAGATAGATATTTTCTATCAAAATTTTTACAACGAAAGGTAGCTCTGTTGCTATCTAATTTTTTAATTTTTCAAGCCAAATTATTGGCTAGTACAACTGCTTTTATTGAGCAGGATAGTTTTGATACTTCACATTTGGAAAATGAAATTCCAAAAAACTATTTTATAGGACAACAGATAATAAATCTGGCCAGTTGACTTTGGCCCCTGAGAATAATCTTAGTAAAAATATTGTTTTTATAAACCTGGTGCACCATAATGTTAGAGGTTTAATAAATGGTAAAGATTTAGAGTTAGAGCTATACATTAATGCAAATTCTATTAATATTTTTTGTGCTACAGAGCACTGGTTAAAAGATCATCAAATCACATTGTTGAACTTCGTAAATCACCAGGTTGCTAGCTCGTTCAATAGAAAACATTCTAAACGTCGAGGCTCTTTAATATTAATTAATAAAAACTTAAAATTTAAAGAACGTAAGGATTTAGTAGCCCTCTCCATTGAGCGAGTTATTGAGATTGCCAGTATTGAGTTTGAGCATTTCATCTTGTTAAGCGTATACAGTCCCCCTGATGCTTCTTACATTAAATTTGAAGAAAAGCTTGAAGAAGCACTGTTCAATGAAAAATTTATTTAAATCCTTTAATCTGCATAGTACATTCTTAGAACCCACTCGTATTACAGCCACCGGTGCAAAATGTATTGATAATATTTTTACTGATATTAAACCTATAGATAAAGGTATTGTGGATCCTGTGGAGTCAGATCATCGTGGCCAATGGATAAAATTTCCTAAAAGTAGTAACAAAGTCAGCAAAAAACAAATTAAATATGTACCAATTAACCAAAGTCGTTTGAATAATTTTAAAGAAAATGTATTAAAGAGATTACCATATCTACCTAACTTCACTTGTGTAGACCAGTCATATAAACACTTATTTAATTTGATTAATGATGAGTTTGGCAAAGTTTTTACCTCAAAAACTCTACAGATTGGTGGTCGTCCTGTTTTCAGTGACTGGGCAACACCAGGTATCTTTAAAAGTAGAAATAAATTATTTGAATTATATTCAGAAAAATCATATAATTTTAGGCAAACCTTTCAGGAATATGTTAAAAATTATTCAAAGATATTTAAACAAACGTGTCATCTTGCTAAGTCAAACTTCATTAAAAATAAAATTTCTAATTCTGTAAATAAAATAAAAATGACTTGGAACATCATTAACTCTGAATGCGGTAGATCTTTAGTGACTGAAAGGGATTTCCACTTAAAAGTAAATGGTTGCCATGTTACAGGGGACCTGGAAGTGGCTACGGAGTTTGAACACTTTTTCAAAAATGTACCTATATTGACAACAAAATCTCTCCAAGCATCTTCCAGTTCCGCTGAACTTTTATTAGAAGAATCTGTTCTTTGTTGCAGGGATGTATTTGTATTCACAGATATTTGTGCTCATGACATTGTAAAAACATTTAAATGTATCGAAATTAAGAAAACCGCGGACATTTGGGGATTATCGGTCAAAATGTATAATTGAGGTAATTGCGCCCCATCTAGCAACTGTGTTTAATGACTGTGTTTCTAGTGGTACATTTCCTGATTTAATGAAACACAGCAAAGTCGTTCCCTTGTTCAAGGCTGGCAGCGCTACAGAGCCGTCTAATTTCCGACAAGTGTCAGTGCTGCCAACTTTGAGCAAAGTATTTGAAAAAATAATCTTGAATCAAATGCTATCCCATTTAATAGTCATAAAATACTCCATGCGAATCAATTTGGGTTTACGAAAGGGCGCTCAACTTCCGATGCTGGTGTTGAGTTATTAAAATGTATTCATGAAGCATGGGAAGACAAGCACGATGCATTAGGTATATTTTGCGATCTATCAAAGGCTTTTGATTGCGTTCAACATGAAACGCTGTGCAGGAAACTACACCACTATGGAATAAGAGGCAAAGCTCTCGACCTTCTGTCTTCATATTTGAACAATAGAATACAGAGGGTCGATATTAATGGTACACGTTCTGTAGGATCCATGGTTACAATGGGTGTGCCGCAAGGCTCGATACTTGGGCCATTCTTGTTCCTCATTTATATTAATGATTTACCATTTTATGTAGGGGACAGGAATAGGATTGTTTTGTTTGCAGATGACACCTCATTAATTTTTAAAATTAAAAGACAATTAGATAACTATGACGATGTAAACAATGCAATTGCAAGAGTAGTTCATTGGTTCAGCTCAAATAATCTTTGCCTTAATGAAAATAAAACTAAATGTTTAAAATTTACTCTACCAAATGTAAAACAAGTTGCGGCCAATGTTCAACTGAATGGACAAGTGTTAGAGTTTGTAGAATCAACTGTGTTCCTAGGTATAACTATTGATGCCAATTTGCAGTGGGGCCCACACATAGAAAAGACAGCCTCTAGATTAAGTTCGGCTGCATACGCTGTAAAAAAGATCAGGACTCTAACAGATGTGGATACGGCTAGAATGGTTTACTTCAGCTATTTTCATAGTATTATGTCTTACGGTATTCTCCTTTGGGGGAGTGCTGCAGATTTAAATATTATTTTTGTTCTACAAAAGCGGGCTGTACGCGCTATTTATAATTTGGGCCCCAGAGTTTCTCTCCGAGAAAAATTCAAAGAAGTAAATATTCTAACCGTACCATCACAATACATTTTTGCCAATCTTATGTATGTCCAGAAAAATCTATCACAGTTTTCTAAACTCTGTGATAAACATAATATAAACACTAGAAATAAAAATAATCTTTCAGTCCACCACAGTCGACTACATAAGATTGGCGATTCTTTCCAGGGTAACTGTATACGCTTTTACAACAAGCTTCCCTGTGACCTGAGAAATTTACCTTTAAATAAATTTAAAAAGTTTATTAAAAGCAAGCTTTGTGAAAAAGGTTTTTACTCCGTTACAGACTATTTGCAGGACAGGGACGCCTGGAAATGATCTGCTGGCAAAGTGAAATAATATTAAATTGTAAATAGGCCATCAAAATAAAAAGCCTTCCTAAGTTTCTTGCCGGTTCTTCTCAGGTGGGCCGCGTTCCGAACCGGTGGTCGCTTTAAATATTTTTAATAGGGTATGACATTTTGTAAGCGCCGTTAAAATGGTCTATGCAAAATAAAGATATTGTTTTATTATTTTTTTATTTTTTTTTACGTGAAATCTCCACACAATAATTTTCAGCAGTTAACCTTCACTTGATGTGGTTACACGGATAAGTCCATCAGTAACATGGAGGCTATGACGGAGTGCTATAATGGCTGACTTCGAAGAACGTATGTCAAAATTTGAAGTTGAAATTCAAAAAACTGGCAAGATTTCTAGTAGCACTATGGATCTGGCTGGTTTGACGGCAGAGTTCACTTCCTTCAGGGCCAGTGTAGTCAACATTTTCACAGTATTTCGCAAGCAAATCGAAGTTCTAGCTAAACAAGTTGACAACATTGAACTGCGGAGTCGTCGAAAGATTCTGTTACTGCATGGCGTCCCAGAGCAAAAAAATGAGGTACCATCGCAACTGGTGGTAAACATTATCAAGGACCACCTTAAGTCTGAAGTGTTTTCAGAGGCTGACATTCGCCGGTGTCGTAGAATGGGGCGCCCTTCTGGTGCGAACAAGCCACGGCCTATTTTATTTAAATTGCATCAAATGGAAGTTAGAAATAAGATTTGGTTCACTAAATCAAAACTTAAAGGGTCGGGGTTAACGCTATCGGAATTCGTCACGCGCACCCGACATCAGGTCTTTTTGGCTGCACGCGAGATGTTGGACACGGGAGGGACATGTGTATGTTCTGGATCCTGATGGAAGACGTCATCGTGTGGCTAGCTTGAGTGAGCTAAATGTCTTGATTGGAGCACCTAAAGATCTGTTCCAAATAACAATACAGCGAAAACTGCCAAGCCCAGACGAGTGGTTACCAAAAAGTAGTTTTGTTTACCACACATGTAGGTGTCACGGACAGGTATTTTATTATTCACCATCTTAGCTATTTACACTGTCAATATCTTTTTATATTATACCTCCATAATGTGTTTTTATATTATACCTCCAATATTTGTATATTCTATTCTATTTTTGTTGTGGCAAATTTAACAGCTTGTGTATGATTTTACTTTGTTATGACTGATATCACATTATGCTGTCATCATCATGTCATGATTGTTGTTATGTTACAATGAGCAGGCGAAGGTATTAAAACCATAATGCCAATGCTTTGATTTTTCTGTATAATTTAAGATACATTTTTCTATAGAATATAATTGCAAATTAATGCAAATTCTTTGAAGTTTTCAGTGTCATGTCAACATGCGATATATATTTTTATTTTTCTATTTGAATAATGTCAATGGCATGGACACTGAGGTCTTTTTTTTTTTTGGTTTGTTTTTATTTTTTGGATTTAATGGAGGTATATTGACATGCTACCATTCCATTATTGGGTTGAATGAAGTGTTTCTGCCATCAAATACAATAATTACTTTTTGGAGGAAGCACTGTGTTCAATAAATAGTAATGTTAATTTAGTACCTAGTTAGTGAATTTATCTTGTTGAGTAATGTAATATTCATCTTATATTGAACACGCAGCTGGCGGGTGGATGTTTGTGTAATTGAGACAAGTATATATATTTATATATTAGGATTTTGTTAATTATATATATTTGAATATTATTAATTATTACTTATTTATATTTATTTTTATAATGTTAAACTTAGACAGCAGTAGCAATGATAGCTTTAAAACAGCCAGTAGTTTGGATGATACTTTTGCATGTATGCCTACATTGGCTGACGTTATACAAACCCAATTCGATGATGTCCTCAAGAACTTTAATGTAGTCAATATAAATGCACAGAGTATTCCCGCCCATTACCCGGATATGCTAACAACCTTTGACGGTAAGAACATTCATGCTATTCTTATTTCCGAATCTTTTCTAAAACCATGTCTAGTTTCTAGCTGTTACTCTCTTCCAAATTTCAATTTAATTAGAAATGATCGCATCGGCCCTAAATGTGGTGGAGTAGCTATATACTTACGAAATAATATTAAGTATAATATAATTGACTTATCTTCACAGCCACCGCAAGCAGACGCTGGTGAACACCTCTTCCTGGAGGTTGAACTATTGCACACAAAATTATTACTTGGTGTCTATTACAGCCCTTCAATGCACGTTAACTTCTTCTCTTCTTTTGAAAACCTATTAGAACGTTACTTGCCCTCTTACAGTCACACTATCATTATGGGTGATTTTAATGCCTGTCTTTTAAAGCATGATTCTCGCTCATCCATTTTTCTTGATCTTATCGAGTCTTATAATCTGTCAGTTCTTCCTTCCAATTCCACTCATCACTTTCCTAATTGCAGACTATCTCTTATCCACTTAATACTTGTTTCTTCAACTGACCTGGTGGCTAAGCATGGTCAGTATCCAGCTGATGCCTTCTCCTATCACGATTTAATATATCTTTCGTATAAAGTTCGTCCTCCTAAACATAAACATAAAATTTTAATGCAACGCAATTTTAGTGGCATGGATCTTGATCGATTGCGTCAGGATGCTAGAAATATCGATTGGGAGGGACTCTTAGCGACAGAGACAATAGATTCAAAAGTAAATGTATTCAATGATAAGCTGATTGAGTTGTACGATATACATGCGCCGGTTCGTATGGTTAGGGTGAAACATTTACCTTCACCTTGGCTTACAGCTGATATAAAAGCACTTTTATCAAAAAAAGCAGCTGCCAAATGTAGGTACAAAATGCGGCCTACACCTTTTAATTTTGAGAAGTACATAACGATAAGAAATCACTGCAGTAAGGTGTGTAGAAAAGCACAGCGCCAATATATTTATAAATCTGTCCAGATCGGAGACCCTGCTAAAATCTGGAAATTTCTCAAAACAATGGGAGTTGGAAAATCACGTCTAAATTCGATTTCTAACACTGTTAATATTGAATTACTAAATCAACATTTCTCATCTTCCTCTACGTTAGATCGCGATAAATACTTTCCAATATCTTTCATCACTTCCAACTCCTAACTACTCACCGTTCGTTTTCAATCAATTATCTGCGTGTGATGTTAAAAAGAGTATAATATCGATCAGCTCCAATGCAGTTGGCAGTGACAACATTAATCGTAATATGGTACTACCTATTATTGATGAAATCTTACGTGTATTGTGTCATCTTTTAAACCACTCCCTTTCCTGCTCCGAATTTCCAAAAGCCTGGAAAGAGGCAATAATCATTCCTATACCTAAAAAATCAAACCCAAACTCCTTTTCCGAATATCGTCCCATCTCTATATTACCTTTTCTATCAGAAATCTTGGAGCGGCTTGTCCATACCCAATTAAATTCATATCTGATGAGAAACCAACTCCTAAATCCTCAACAATCAGGTTTTCGTCCAGGCCCCAGTACGACCACCGCATTGGTTAAAATTAGCGATGATGTGCGTTTAGGCATGGAGAATGGAAATCTCACAGTTCTTACATTACTTGATTTCAGCAACGCCTTCAGCACTGTAGATTTTCATCTTCTGCTTGGCATTTTGCTGTTAACATATCTCCACCAGTAATTGAATGGTTTTGTAGTTACCTTTTTGGACGCCGACAGCGGGTTCGTGTTGAAGACTCCTTTTCTCCTTGGTGTAGTACAACTGTCGGCGTACCACAGGGTGGCGTGCTTTCTCCTATGCTTTTCACAATTTTTATAAATTCTATCTCAAATTATTTATTTTCTGCCTACCACCTTTTTGCAGATGATCTTCAGATTTATACACAGGCTCCAGTGGCAGGATTATCGACAGCCTTTACTATTATTAATGCGGATTTGGCCCACATTTGTCAATGGAGCAAGCAATATGGCTTGGTCGTCAATCCGTCAAAGACACAGTGTAGGCGATAGAAAATAAAATATCACTTTTCTATGTACGTGCGGATTGCGTGCTCATTGGCCGAGAGAAGACAAGAACGAGCGCGTTGCTGATGCTTTCGTAGTACCGAGAATGTTGCCACTTAAATCCACATAATCTACTTAAATTTTACTTTATAATTTAATATGGCAAAATGAGCGCGCTTGCACATTTAATAAATGCGTTTAGTTACAAAAAAAAATATCCTAGTATAAACTTAGAAACTTAAATCTAAACACAATGAATAAAAATAATGCGTCGCCTACATTCTGCCTCCTTAGTGCTGCATTAAGCACTATTATCTTTAGGTGACAGTAGAGCGACGCGTGTCACAGGTCGACGTAAAACACCTGTACGGGTACGCACGTCTACAATTCGAACTCGCCCATCAGAGCCCGGTATGGTCGCATTCACTACCCCATGACGCCAACAATTACGTTCCAGGTGAGGGTCTATTACTAAAACATAATCACCTACCTTTAATGCAGGAGCCTCACTGGTCCACTTTTGTCTCGGCAGTAAGGTCGGCAAATACTCCTTGGTCCACCGCTGCCAAAACATGTCTGTCAACCGCTGAGCCACACGCCACCGCTTTCTCAGGTATAAATCTGAATTATCAAAGCTGCCGAAGGGTGGAGTGGTAAAACACGGACCTATTAAAAAATGATTAGGTGTCAGAGCTTCGGGAAAATTAGGATCCATGGAAACGTGCGTCAGAGGCCTACTATTTACCAACACTTCCACCTCCGTTAATAATGTGCACAAAGTGTCGGGGTGTGGAGCGCGTTCTTTCAGGATGACTTTTAGAGATGCTTTAACTGTGCGTATCATTCGTTCCCAGGCTCCTCCCATTTCTGGTGCAGCAGGTGGAATAAAATTCCATTCTACTCCACGGATGACTCCGTCATCATAAATTGCAGAAGTGTCAAGTGCTGCAAGACTACGCTTTAGCTCAGTATCGGCTCCCCATAGATTAGTACCATTATCAGAATATATAACAGTAGGTAAGCCACGGCGAGCCGCCATACGCCTAAGCGCCATGATCGTGCTATCAGCTGAGAGGTCCTCGGTGACCTCGATGTGAATTGCACGTATGGTCAGGCATGTGAAAAGCATAGCATACCTCTTCTCCCGTCTACGACAGACTATGACCTGTAATGGTCCAAAGAAATCAACGCCCGAGTAGGTAAAGGGTGGTCTATTATATTGAAGCCTAGCAGCTGGCAAATCTCCCATCCGCTGTGGCTGAGGAGCGGCACGTCTGTAACGACAGAATAAACAATGTGATGCGACTGCACGCACTGTCGGTCTTAACCTTAAAATCCAATATTTCTGTCGTAAGTTGTTGACAACCAGTTCATTGGCACCATGAAGTGCTTTCCTATGAAAGCATAAAACCAACAACCGAGTAATTTTATGCTTGCCATCCAAGATAGCTGGTCTACGAGTAGGGTATTCAACGCCAACTATTTTATCAATACGTCCACCTACACGTAAGATACCAACATCGTCAATATAAGGTGATAACTGTAATAACCTACTACTCGATGGCAGGAGTTTATTCTGTTGCAAGCATGACAACTCGAGTGCAAACGAATCGCTTTGACATTTTTTAATCAATAACCCTTCTGCCTCTTGTATTAGTAGAACGTCTATCTGTGACGTTTTACGACGAGGCCATCTGAGAAAGGCCAACACCCTTGCTGTTGCACGTACTAGTACAAGCCAACTCGAAATATTGTCTTCATTGGGCAAACACAATATTGAGCGAGAAGTAAAGACAGCATGAACGCTACGTACCTCACACATACTATCAACAGATAAATTGGTGAATTTACGATCCTTAGGCCACTCATCCTTCGGGTGACGTAGGAAAGTGGGACCCTGAATCCAGACATCGGAGTATGTAATGGGTGGTGCATCTTCCCTTGTGGCGATATCGGCTGCGTTATGTCCTGAGGGTATATAACGCCACTCACATGACTTAGTCAGTTCATCTAGTTCACCCAAACGGTGAGCGACGTAAGGCTTGTAATTACGTGGATCACTTCGAATCCACTGTAGTACTGTACTAGAATCGCACCAAAAAAAACGTTTATTAGGCTTAATATCCTTGTGTTCCTTCTCTACAGTGCTGGCAAGCCTAGCCGCAAGCAATGCTCCCTGTAACTCAAGTCTCGGTATAGACACTGGTCGCAGAGGAGTCACCCTGCTTTTACTAGCAACGAAACTTGTCAGAACGAAGCCATCGGCACGTACCAACCGCCAATATATAACAGCTGCGTACGCCTTGGTGGATGCGTCACAAAATATGTGCATTTGTATATCTATCAAATCTGACATACCATTTGATGAGTTAGATATCCATTGCGCGTCCGTGTAGCAACGTGTCCACTCACCCGCTGTACTATAGCAGCGTGGAATACTTAGTGAGCGTAAACGTTGTAAGTCTTCTAGCCAGTTCGCCCAACGAATATGTTCCTCGCTTTGGATGCGGCAATTCCATCCAATTCCGCTGCGGTGAACATTCTGAAATATTAGTTTACCTTTTATTATGAAAGGTGATAAAAACCCATGTAAATCATACACAGACATTATGATGCTTAACATCATAGCCTTAGTGGGTGATTCAGAACCGTTTAATATGTTGATTGGTATACGATCTAATGATATTTTAAAACTAAAAGAGTCAGTGCTCGGATGCCATATCAAACCAAGAGTACGCTCAGTTCCATTCGTGGCTCCAAGTTTAAATGCCAATGCAGTCGGCGCGAGCGCATCTGAGGCGATGTTTTGTAAAACAGTTTTACTATTACTCGACCAATGCCTTATTTCAAAACCACCTTTTTTATGAATTAGTGTTATGTCGTTAATTAATTTTGTAGCCTCCGTTTCTGTGCTACAAGAATGTAAACAATCATCCATATAATGATTGTTGATAATCTCGTCAACAGCGTCGGGATACAAGTCTTGGTACTTTAACGCATTTTTATTGCGAATGTATTGTGCAATAAATGGAGAACAGGTTGCACCAAAAATAAGACTCTGCATAGTACATACCTTTATCGGTGACTCAAGACTTTCTTGCCATAAAAATCGCAAGACACTTTGATCTTCAGATCTAACCTTTATGCGAAGAAACATATCTTTTATATCTCCAATTAAAACAAATTTATGTTCACGAAACCGTAACATGATGCCTAATAATGAGCTGTACAGATCAGGGCCCGTGAGTATATAATCGTTTAGATTAACTCCATGTACCTTGCCCGCGCCGTCAAATACTAATCTGAGCTTACCTGGTTTATTCGGATTTTGAACTCCAAAGTGTGATAGATACCATATGTGGTTGGCTGACAATTCACATTCCTGAAGTTCTCGAGCGTATCCTTGCTGAAACAGCTTCTCGATCTCCAGTTTGTACCTGCCGGCATACTGTTTATCCGCCTGGAATTTTTTTAACAAACTTTGTAATCGCGACCGCGCGTAATTATAACTGTCGGGCATAGTAAAAATATCTTTAACAAATGGCAAGCCAACCTCCCATTGATCACCCACTAAACGTGCTGTTTTGTCTAAAATATGAACAGTTCTCATATGTGCCGTATTTTCACGTGGTACGGTCGATATTCCTATGGAGTCCAACTCGAACGATGTTTTTACTAAGTTATTTAATTTCTCCGTGTCACCTACCTGTGATTCGGTGTGAGTGAGGTACAATATACGGCCAGTCTTAAAGGAGTGAGTGCGACCACAGTAGCCATGAATGGACCATCCTAATCTGCATCGTGTTGCATAAGGTTCATATTTATTACCGTTATGTAATATTTCTAAAGGAGCCAATAAAAAGTAATTATCTTCACCTATTAGTAGGCGAGGCACTATAAGTTCCTTACAAACTACGTTTTTAACATGAGATAAATGTGTACACTGTAAATTATTAATAAATGACATATCTTGGTAATTTTAAGCTATCAACTTGGCGTAAACAAACATAACTAACTAACTATCTTCACGCTGTATCCCTGACGGGGTAGTCAGAGAGGACAGATCGCCAGGCTTCGCGATCCATTTCTTTCGCTTCTTCGAGATTCATCAATCGCTTCATACACGCACGTCTGGGTATCCGAGTACTTTTGACCTTTCCGTTTTTGAGCAATCTGCTCACGTGGTCTTCATATGTAAGTCTCGGCCTTCCCTGACTCCTTCTACCCTCTACTTTTGAACAATATATATTCTTCGTCAATCGTGCCTCACTCATTCGTTGGACGTGTCCAAACCAACGGAGCACGCCCTTTTCCAGCTTAACGCTGACACTTTCATTCAAACCTGCCATATTGCGTATCACTTCGTTACGTATTCGGTCGGCCAAGGTAACGCCGCACAATTTTCGAAGTGATCGCATCTCCACAGCATTCAGTTTACTTTCATGCATCTGCTGACATACCCAGGTTTCACTACCGTAAAGCAAAGTTGGCACTAGCACTGCGTTATGAATCGCCATTCGTGCTTCTTTTACGATGCTTTGTCGCTTTACTAACTGGGACAAAGCACCGTTAACTTTGTTTCCGGCAGCTACTCGCCGTTCTACATCCGAATCACATCTTCCATCCGCGCTAAACATACTTCCTAAATACACAATTTCATTCACTTGCTCTAGACGTTCCTGGTTTACTCTAATCTCGCTTTTAGTTCTTACGTCACCTCTTTCAAATACTAGAACCTTAGTTTTACTTGCATTCAAGCGGAGACCCTTACTTTCACACCCCTCTTTCATATTAGTGAGTAATGCCTGTAGGTCGGCTTCTGATGAGGCCATGAGCACCGCATCATCAGCGTACAGCAGACAGTTTACTGTAAAGTCACCCAAATTCACACCCATATTAAAATCTTTCAACTTCTGTAGGCAGCTGTCCAGATACACTATGAACAGCCAGGCGGACATGACACATCCCTGTTTGACGCCTGTACAGACATCAAAAAGAGGTGACACATCCCCCCCTACTCGCACGCAAGCCTTACAGTCCC
Source organism: Thumatha senex (assembly GCA_948477245.1). Taxonomy (NCBI): domain Eukaryota; kingdom Metazoa; phylum Arthropoda; class Insecta; order Lepidoptera; family Erebidae; genus Thumatha; species Thumatha senex. The sequence goes on from OX419748.1 coordinate 19,086,077, forward strand.
TATAAAGCGACTGTATTGCCCGCATTAGCGAGCCGTCCACACCATATCCTCTCACAACGTTATCAAATGCTTTCTCTAGATCCACAAAAGCGCAGAAAACCTTCTGGCTAAGAGCCAGAAACTTTTCCGCGATCATGCGGAGAGAAAACACTTGATCCATGCAACCTCTTCCACGTCGGAATCCGCATTGAGCCTCCCATAAATACCTTTCAGACTTTTCTTGCATTCATGCCGTTATAACCTTTGCATACACCTTACTAGCTAAGCTGACCAAGCTGATCGCCCTGTAGCTGGAGCAGTTTAGGCGCGAGCCTTTCCCTTTGTAAATAGGTACTACAACTGCTACTCGCCAGTCATCTGGGACCTCACCCGTCCGCCAGCACAAGTTGCATAACAGACATAGTGTGTCCCAGACACGCGACCCACCGTACTTGATCATCTCAGCAGTAACTCTGTCTTTTCCCGCAGCCTTACCACATTTCATACTTCTTATCGCTTGTTCTATTTCTTTCATACTAATGACTTCAATGACATCGGGATCCGGAGCATTGAAGTGAGCTCCACTTCCCGACGTGGCATCTCTGTCTTTTCTTGCATACATCTTTCCATAATATTCACTCCATCTCTGCAGGACGTCACTTTGGTCTGTTAGGACGTCATTGTTAACACTAAGCACTTTATTCATACTGCAGATTGCGGAACAACTCCGGGTCTTGCCTACCTCTTTCCAGAAGAGCTTGGCATTATCCCGGAAATTGGACGACAACCTTTCATCCGCTTTCATTCTGCAGCTTTCACGAGCTTTTTCTATCAGTGCCTTCGTGTTAACTTTCTGCAGCTTGTATCTCTCTTTCATATTAAAATCATTCCGCGAGGCTAAGTAGTCTACCCATGCTTTCTTCTTCATTCGAACTGCTTCTTTCACTTCCTCATTCCACCATGCATCACGCTTATTACTACTGCCTCTTTTCGTTTCTCCACACACTTCCACAGCGGCATTTATCATACTGTCCCTAAGGTTCTGCCATACACTTTCCACATTCTCACTGCTTACATTGACGTCGCCAAGCTTTTCGGCTACTCTTTTATTATATTTATCCCTAATGGATGCATCCTGCAGCTTCCAGCTTTTGATGCTATAAGTCGGCTCAGGTTCAGGACACCCGGTACGATGACGCCAACCCGCGAACAGACCCCTAATCCTAGTTATGACTAGGTAGTGGTCTGATCCCAGCTCAGCGCCTCGATAAACCCTTGTGTCCATCACCTGTTTACGGAGCCGACTATCCATTAGGAATAGATCTATCATGCTTCTCTTTGACTTACATCTCCTCGTATACATATAAATTTGTTTGTGGTTGAACATCGTGTTCGCCACAAACAAATACTTTTCCTTACAAAATGCCAGTATTAGCTTGCCAGCGTCGTTCACCCTTTTATCCCCATACTTCCCGAGTACCGACTCAAAACCATCGCGAGCGGTACCCACCCATCCATTCAAGTCTCCACATACTATAAATCTTTCATTTCCTTCTATCACATTTAGAGCTTCTCTCATACTCTCCCAGAAGTCCTCTAGCTCACTCGCGTTCGACGAAGATACTGGCGCGTAAGCAGCTACCAGGAAAATCTTCGTCAAACCAAGTTTTACACGGATCCAGAGGATTCTAGGACCTACCAGGTTGTACTCATACATACCGGAGGCCAATCGCGAGGACAGCAAAATTCCAACCCCCCGACTGCCATGCTCGCTCTCTGGTACTCCAGACCAAAGCGCGAGCATCCCACCTGGGAGCTCCAAGACTTCGCTGCCCTTGCGCTTGGTCTCTGTCAAGCACACTGCATCTAACTTTCTCTCATTCATAACATCCATCAACTCATTCATCTTATCTGTCATTCCTCCCCTAACATTCCACGCAGCTACCCTGCACTCCATCCTCCACTTCCCGCCGTGTCGGGCCGCGCGTGTAGGGTGGCGGTCCCCTACGCCGCTCTGGCACACACTTTTCGCACCAGTGGGGACGAACTGGTGCGCGTCGCCTCGGGGGCACGCCCTAGCATCATTCGCCCTGGTGGCACTCGTGTTGGAGTAGAATTGCAGCCGTAGCTGGCAGGGATGGCGACGTGCATGCTTCTACTCTTCATCCCCAAACAAACAAACATCCCCAAGTAAACAAACATCATAACAAAAATTATCGTGACCACTAATCTTTGCAGGCACTTTAGGAGCGTCTGATTGTAAAACTTCTATGCCAAATGCGTCTATCAATTTAATTGAGGAGGACCTAAGACATTTAAATCCTAGTTCTGACACTAATTCTTTTTCAATCATGGAAATTGAGGCACCATCATCTTATAATGCATAGGTTGTTACATTACCATTAGGTCCGTGTAAATTCACTTTCACAATTTTAAATGCGACTTTGTCAGCTGTTTCCGACGTATTGAACACTGTCGCGTCGTCACTGCTACTACCCATCTGTTGTTGACGGTCGGAGGTCGCCGATTCAATGTATGCTATGGTCGATGATTCACTCGCATGTTTTGTATTTTGTTCGTCCTCTTGTGATTGTTTGTGCACAATATCAGGTTTTTTATAATGCAATAGCTTATGGTGCGGAAGGTTACAATTATCAATGTCGCACACTGGCGCTGGGCATGTATTATTTTCGTGCTTACATTGTAGGCAACAGAAACATAACGAATTGGATTTTACATACCGCCAGCGGTCTTTTCGCATAGCTCGTCGAAATATGCGGCAATCCGGCAATAAGTGGACAGATTTTTTACAGAAATTGCATAACCCTTTAACATCCGTCGATGTTGTAACCAAAACTGATCTTTTGTTATCACGGCGTGTATGAAAGTGTGAATTATTGTACGAAAATGTTTTTATAGGTTTTACTGGCTCCATTTTTTTCTGTTCACAAGGTAGTGTAGTTATACCCACAAGTGACATAGTTTCAGCTTCTTGTTTGAGAAAAGCGGCCATTAATTTGAGTTTCGGTTCACTGCTTTCTATATTTTTGTAAGCGTAATCCATCCAACGGCTTAATAATACACTCGGTAATTTCGATGTTACGGCTGACAGTAACTCAGGGCTTCGTATGTAATCCTGCTGGTTAGTAGCCACTAAAGCAGCTACACAATTGTTAATTTTAATCGAAAAGTTAACAATTGCTTGTTGATAGTTTGTGGGCAGTGACTGTAACTTTTTAATTTGTGAAGTTAAATGTTGTACTACTATATCAGAGCGTCCAAACCTGAGTTCTAGTGCATCCAAAACCTTGTTTGGAGGGGTGTTTCCTATAAGTAGATCAGTCACTGCCTCCCTAGCTTCTCCTTTTAAAGCTCGGCGTAATCTCCATAGATTTTCAACATCAGTAAAATTGCATATTTTAGTTGACTCATTGTATGCAGTCTTGTAATGCAGCCACTCAATACAGTCACCACTAAATGTGGGTAGTTCTCGGGAGGTTGAAAGTCTAGTTAAAAGACGATGTTCATTTTGGGTTCGGCGCATGGCTTTCTTGTATTTTTGCTGCCAGCGTAGGTTCCGGGGCCGTCGTTGTTGCAAAACCAGGATCATGAAAGTCCAGGTGCTGCACATGGCTTTTATTCAACCACTCTTCAACCGCCTCTTGTGAGTGGGGCTTGTCACGACATCGTGACCGTTCGTCCTCGTCCTCAACCAAGGCTAAGTCAGCCTGTAACTGTTTTTCAATTAATTCCATTTGGATCTGAGCCTTCGCCCGCGCGGCCTCGAGTTCTAGTTGCGCGCGTCGAGCACGGGCTGAGGATGTAGTTTTTGTAGAAACAGAACACCGTGACGGACTTTGCTTGCGTTTTGCATACATTTGCAAACTTTTTACGCTTCGAGAGGGTAGCACTTGCACATTTCGTTCCGCGAGTACATGTTCGGACGCGCTTTCTAAACGGTCATTAAGCTTTTTATGGTCTTTTAATTTTAGATTTTTATTAGGTGGAGGTGTACTAAACATTGTCCACAGACACTGGTGGTGATCCGGCTCGAAGGACCAGAACTTTTGTAGGCGATAGAAAATAAAATATCACTTTTCTATGTACGTGCGGATTGCGTGCTCATTGGCCGAGAGAAGACAAGAACGAGCGCGTTGCTGATGCTTTCGTAGTACCGAGAATGTTGCCACTTAAATCCACATAATCTACTTAAATTTTACTTTATAATTTAATATGGCAAAATGAGCGCGCTTGCACCTTTAATAAATGCGTTTAGTTACAAAAAAAAATATCCTAGTTTAAACTTAGAAACTTAAATCTAAACACAATGAATAAAAATAATGTGTCGCCTACACACAGGTTATAGTGGTTGGTAGCTCCCGATTGTTAGCGCAGGTAGACTGGACAACTCTTCCAAATATCTTGTTTGTTAGCGCAGGTAGACTGGACAACTCTTCCAAATATCTTGTTTGATGGCGTTCCATTGCAAATATGTGAAAACGTGAAGGATTTAGGCATTTTGATTGATAGTACGCTATCCTGCATCCTCTTCATTCCAGCTTCTCCCATTTATTTAAAAGAACGTTTTATGTTCCTCAATGACACACATTTAAGAACTCTGAGGTCATCAGAATCTTTGGAATTAGCAGTACCTAGGCATTCGACAACTTTTTATGACAAGTAATTTACTGTGCAAGCTATAAGGCTGTGGAATGCATTGCCTTTAACCATAAGACGAGCAAAATCATTTTAATCAACATTTTTAAGAACATGGCGAAAGAGCACTATTTGTCATCATAATTCAACCATTCTATAGTTCATTATTATAGATATGTTTATTGTATGTATATATATTATTTATGTATGTATAAATCTATATATGTAAATTAGTGTAAGTATGTATGTTTGTATGTTTATCTATATGTGTGTATATATGTATATTTGTGTATATATTTTTAGCATAGTAGGTCATACTGTTATTGTTTTAATTTAAGACTATAATATTTGTTAGTAATTGTACTATCTTCTTATAACACTAATATTATAACTACCCATTTAAAACTTATTCTTTAACATTTATCTCCATCCAAAGGTTGCCTGTAAGAAATTGCACTTAGCGATAAGGCCGCCCATTATACATTTCAAAACCTGTATTTCATTTACTTCTAAATATTAATAATTGGTGTACAATAAAGAATATTTCTATTCTATTCTATTCTAAATGACCTGAATAACTTACGCTGTTAATAGATACGTTAATAAAAGGTCTATTACTGTCTCTTTCCTTGTCATAGATCGTAGAAGTTGTTTTATAATAAAACATAAAATTTCGGATAGTGTTTAACCATTGATTCCAATCGCTAAGATTAAAATTTTGAGCTTTAGAACTATTCAAGTCACTATTTAGTTTTTGCTTGAGAATCCGGTGTACATTTAGGACAATTTGAAATTTTCACGCCTTTCAGACCACACTTGAAACAGATCAAATACCTCGGTTGAGTACACGCTCTCAAAGAATGACCCTTAATACGACAACGCCAACAAAAATCTTCCTTGGGCTTATCTTGACTTGGACATGAAGGAGTTTGCGAGGAAGAGGGCAATTTCGAAGAAAAATGTGGTTGCTTATTCTGTATCGCGTTAGAGTGACTAAGGTTAGAATTATTTTTAAGAGTCAACGGACGATAATCGAACTCCATAGCGCAAGAAGGGGTATCTGAATATCTGGGTTCATGAAAATTCAGATCTCTTTCTGAAATCTTTTCATAGCTCTGACAGGTTGAGATCAAGGAATCGATTGAATTAATATCTTTAAGAGCAACGAAAATTGAATAACAAGGTTTTATGTTGTGAAGTAAAATTTCCAATTGGTCGCTTTCTCCAAGTTTCTTGGAAAGACGATTGAACATGGCGTCCGTAGTCTCAGTAGCCCATTGAGTGCGATTCCTAATAGCTTCTAGTAATTTGTAATCATAGTCCTGAATTCCAAAATCTTTAATGAGTAGAGTATGGATCTGGTTCCAAGTCAACGAAGGATTCCGACTATGCTGAAACCTGAACCAATGTAGCGCATCTCCGACAAAAATCTCAAAAGCATGATTAACCAAAGTTACTTTTGATATATTCCTAGAGATCCGAAATTCCTCTAACTTCTGCAGGAAAGACCTAGGACATGTTTTACTATCATATGAAAACCTTTTAAAATCTTTAACAAAATTGCACGGCGAGTGACAATTCTGGTCTACCGAGGAATATTGCGGCATACTCCAAACCGCAGCGAGATATGGAACCGGTTGACAAGAAGTGAGAACCTCAGAAGGTTCGGAAATTCGAGGACTGAAGAAAAGGTCAGCTTGATTCTAAAAAAAACTTTCTTTAGAAACCTTTAGTTGTCAGACGTTTCAAATTATTAATAATGTAGAGATGTAAAAATATAACATATATATGCAGATTCAAGGCATATCACAAGATTCATTCGAATCCTAAATAGCTCAAGCGAAGAGCAAGCAACTCATTTCCATTTATTTTCATCGTTCAAATAATCATTAGTTGTGTAATAGGCCCTTTTCAAGAGGTGCCTCTTAATTTCCGCCTTAAATTTATGTAACGGCAGGTTCATAATGTTTAAAGGAATTTTATTATATAGTCGTACGCCAATTCCTGAAAAGAGTCGTGAACCTTTTGTAAACGATGATGCGTTCCAATTAATTTATGCTTATTTCTAGTATTTATCGAATGTATGTCACTGTTTTTATTGTATAAATGTATGTTCTGTTTAACTAACATAATATTTGCAAATATATACTGTGATGCAACCGTTAAAATGCCAATTTCCTTAAATTTTTCTCTAAGAGACACTCTAGCACTCAATTTATATATTGCACGTATAGCTCTCTTCTGGAGTACAAAAATTACTTGTATATCAGCTGCTTTGCCCCACAGCAAAATGCCGTAAGACATGACACTATGAAAATAACTAAAGTATACCAGCCTGGCAGTTGCCACATCAGTAAGCTGCCTGACTTTACTAACGGCAAAGGCTGCCGAGCTGAGTTTACCTGCAAGACACGTTATTTGGGCATTCCACTGCAGTTTGCTATCTAAAGTGATCCCCAAAAATACAGTTGATTCTACAAGATTAAGGGTATCACTGTTCAATGTTATATTTGTACCGCAATTCCTGACATTAGGCATGCTGAATCTGATACATTTTGTCTTATTAGCGTTTAGTAGCAAATTATTGGTCGTAAACCAATCTACAACTTGGGCAAGTGAACTATTTACGCCGTTAAAATTTCTAAGCGTGCGATCAACTTTAAAAATAAGTGACGTATCATCAGCAAATAGAACAATGTCGCACAAGTTCTGTATATAGAATTTTGACTGCCTCTGTGGCGTGGTGGGAGTGTATCCGACTGCTACGCAAGAGGTCCCGGGTTCGATTCCCGGGTCGGAACAAATATTTGTGTGACCCACAAATGTGTGTTTCGGAGTTTGGGTGTTTCCTATGTATAATATGTATGTATTTAGAAATATATAAGTATGTATATCAGTTATCTAGATCCCATAACACAAGCTAATATTAGCTTACTTTGGGCTAGATGACGCTGTGTGAAAAGTGTCCCACAATATTTATTTATAATGGCAGTATTTATATTATTGGCGGTATTTATAATTTAAATTAAAAATAGAAACGGACCCAGAATTGATCCCTGCGGTACGCCCATAGCAACAGATGCTCCAGAGGAGCGAATTCCATTGACATCAACATGTTGTATTCGATCATTTAGGTAGGAGGCAACAAGGTTCAGTGCAGAGTCTTTGATACCATAATAAAAGAGTTTTCCCAATAGTGTTTTATGGTCAACGCATTCAAATGCTTTGGAAAGATCGCAGAATACACCAATAGCATCTTGTCTATTCTCCCAAGCGTCATATATATGATTCAGAAGTGTCACACCTGCATGAATGCATTTGGCTCACAAAATAAATTTTGTAAGCCAAAAGACTTAAACAAATTTTTAAATCAAATACATTTCGAAGACTGCACAAGTAAATCAACATTAAAATCCCCACACACCACAACATGTTTTCTACTAGTGAACAAACGCTTCAATACATTTTCCATTACAGTTTCTAATAAATTATAATCCCTATCTGGAGGACTGTAGACACAGAGGACAATGAGTTGCTCAAGCTCAACACAGGACAATTCTGCAGTACGCTCAATAGAAAGGGCCACAATATCTTTATGTTCTTTACATTTTAAATTATTAGTTAAATAAAAAAATAAATAAATATCCATCACGCCTTATCCCCGAAGGGGTGGCAGAGGCATATTATATGCCCACTTTTCACCGTGTGGATTCCTGTCCCACGTAATAGGTGGTGAGCCCATTGCCGTGTTGAAATAGACAGACGCAGGTTGTGGCTACCTGCTGTTGAATTTTTTTAAGCCGCCTATAAGGCCTTCAACCAGGCTTAACGACTGCCATTTTACTGGCAACCGGGACCAACGGCTTAACGTGCCTTCCGAAGCACGGAACCGCTCGCAAATGTAAATGCCACAAAGTGGTCACCCATCCGACGACCAGCCATAGTGAAAGTTGCGTACCTCAGTGATCGTTTACCGAACACTGAGACCGCGGGGCCACGAGCGCTTCTAAATTATTAGTTACAAATATAAGAGAGCCACCACGAATAGCTTTCTTTCTAGAGAACGCACTGCTAAGTGAATAGAATTCATTGTTGAACAATAGTTCATGACTTTTTAACCAATGTTCAGTAATACACAAAATGTGAACATTGTGTTCCTTTATATAAAGTTCTATTTGTAGTAGTTTTTCAGATATGCCTTCAATATTTTGGTGAACTAAGTTTAGACTACTAGAAGTATTGTCGATATACTCAGAATTATTACAACAAATATTATTTACAGTGTCTTTAAAAAAATTTGACTCAATGGGCTCAAAAAACCTATAACCATGGCCAGATTTTTTCCTGTTGTCTTACAAACTAGTTTTTTGAGATAATTTCCCAAGTTAGTAAGTCATTCCTAATACGCTCAAAAGGAGCTGGTTTATAAGCCAATAATTAGGCTTGATTCAATAAATCAATTGTGGCGTGGTGGGAGTGTATCCGACTGCTACGCAAGAGGTCCCGGGTTCGATTCCCGGGTCGGAACAAATATTTGTGTGACCCACAAATGTGTGTTTCGGAGTTTGGGTGTTTCCTATGTATAATATGTATGTATTTAGAAATATATAAGTATGTATATCAGTTATCTAGATCCTATAACACAAGCTAATATTAGCTTACTTTGGGCTAGATGACGCTGTGTGAAAAGTGTCCCACAATATTTATTTATAATGGCAGATCGTTAATTTAAATTAAAAATAGAAACGGACCCAGAATTGATCCCTGCGGTACGCCCATAGCAACAGATGCTCCAGAGGAGCGAATTCCATTGACATCAACATGTTGTATTCGATCATTTAGGTAGGAGGCAACAAGGTTCAGTGCAGAGTCTTTGATACCATAATAAAAGAGTTTTCCCAATAGTGTTTTATGGTCAACGCATTCAAATGCTTTGGAAAGATCGCAGAATACACCAATAGCATCTTGTCTATTCTCCCAAGCGTCATATATATGATTCAGAAGTGTCACACCTACATGAATGCATTTGGCTCACAAAATAAATTTTGTAAGCCAAAAGACTTAAACAAATTTTTAAATCAAATACATTTCGAAGACTGCACAAGTAAATCAACATTAAAATCCCCACACACCACAACATGTTTTCTACTAGTGAACAAACGCTTCAATACATTTTCCATTACAGTTTCTAATAAATTATAATCCCTATCTGGAGGACTGTAGACACAGAGGACAATGAGTTGCTCAAGCTCAACACAGGACAATTCTGCAGTACGCTCAATAGAAAGGGCCACAATATCTTTATGTTCTTTACATTTTAAATTATTAGTTAAATAAAAAAATAAATAAATATCCATCACGCCTTATCCCCGAAGGGGTGGCAGAGGCATATTATATGCCCACTTTTCACCGTGTGGATTCCTGTCCCACGTAATAGGTGGTGAGCCCATTGCCGTGTTGAAATAGACAGACGCAGGTTGTGGCTACCTGCTGTTGAATTTTTTTAAGCCGCCTATAAGGCCTTCAACCAGGCTTAACGACTGCCATTTTACTGGCAACCGGGACCAACGGCTTAACGTGCCTTCCGAAGCACGGAAACGCTCGCAAATGTAAATGCCACAAAGTGGTCACCCATCCGACGACCAGCCATAGTGAAAGTTGCGTACCTCAGTGATCGTTTACCGAACACTGAGACCGCGGGGCCACGAGCGCTTCTAAATTATTAGTTACAAATATAAGAGAGCCACCACGAATAGCTTTCTTTCTAGAGAACGCACTGCTAAGTGAATAGAATTCATTGTTGAACAATAGTTCATGACTTTTTAACCAATGTTCAGTAATACACAAAATGTGAACATTGTGTTCCTTTATATAAAGTTCTATTTGGAGTAGTTTTTCAGATATGCCTTCAATATTTTGGTGAACTAAGTTTAGACTACTAGAAGTATTGTTGATATACTCAGAATTATTACAACAAATATTATTTACAGTGTCTTTAAAAAAAATTGACTCAATGGGCTCAAAAAACCTATAACCATGGCCAGATTTTTTTCCTGTTGTCTTACAAACTAGTTTTTTGAGATAATTTCCCAAGTTAGTAAGTCATTCCTAATATGCTCAAAAGGAGCTGGTTTATAAGCCAATAATTTGGCTTGATTCAATAAAAAATTGGATAACAATACAGCTATCTGACGTCGTAAAAAATTTGATAGTAAACAACTATCTAAAGTCAAAAAATAATAATTCTGTAATAAAGGATTACAGTCAAATAATTCTATATTCCTACAATATGTGGTCAAGGTATGTAACTTTCTATTTATATTGTATCTAATATTATTTTCAATTTGTGTAAAAGATTTGCTATATGGCAGTGTAGACAGTATAACCTGTTTAACTTGCATGTTTGACAACTGTTCATAAAACTTTATGATAGTTTTAATTTTCACATTATCTCTTCTGCCAATAAGTATCACTATTGTTGTTTGTGGGCAATGTGTACTGGTTAATACCTTATTAATTATTTGAGAGTAGGATGCCCCAGGAAATGAAAGTGTTATAACCGAGTTACCCAGATGTTGAATTAAGTGATAACCTAAACTCTTGCCAATTTCATCACAATAAACTACAGTCTTTCCAACATTTAATGGTTGCGTAATTTTTGTTACAGGGCTATCACAGTAAATGTTATTTGTGCTTACAATATTGTCACATATACTGCCTACAGAGTCAGCCATTGGAGAAGTTGACTCGGACTGCAATGTTATTGATAATGAAGAACATGGAAGGGATTTATCACAGTCAGGTGTTTGATTATATAATTTTTCAAGTGATAAGAACCTTTGTTCATTGCTGTGACAAGACTCCACCAAGCTATTCAATGCCTTAATGTACTCCCCAATTTCTTTCTGTGATGTTTTGTATTTTAAAGTTATTGACTCCAAGGAATCATTTAAACACATAATTTCAGTCTGTAATTGATGTATATCCATCTCATATTGCTCTGTTTGGGTGTATATATGTTTTTTTACTTGTTTCTATTAGTTGTTTTAACTGTACATTTGATTTACAAGTCCTAAGATAATTGTTCATTCCTATTCTAAGCTTTTAATGTGTTTCTGTGATTTGGAAATAAATTTATTGAGTTTTATGTATTTTTTAAATTTATTCCTGCTACTACTAACTAATCTTATTGATGTGTTGGTGTTAGTCGACAACAAGTGGTGACCAGTTTTGTCTATTGCTGCAATAGGAATACTCAATGAGTTAACCATCAGGTGTGAGGTGATGGGCTCATCAAGACAAATAAGATCTGGCTCCAACCTCCCACACATTAGCTCATTATACAGACTGTTGGAAAGGGCAGCCTGATCTACCGATTTAAGATTTTCCCTAAGAGTGATGGAGTTATGAGCATCACTCAGCTCACACTCTAGAATGCTAATACGTTTTAGAGCATGTTCATGGGTGTTACTGCACTCTTCTAGACGCTTCATTGTTGACTGAAGGTGATCTCGCTGAACGGTGAGCTCCATGACCTGCGTATGTAGCTCAGCCAACTCTTGTTTAAGTTGGGTGTTTTTGTCAATTACATTTAATATTTCTTTTTCACTATCATCCCGTTCCTCTAGCAACTGTTTGTTGAGATTTTTGCAAATCTCCAGTTCCTTTATAGTGAGGTTGAACTTTTGTTGCAAGTCACGGGATACTGCACTACGGGTCATCATTTTTATTTTATTATTTTATTCCTAATAATTATCAACAAGAAATCTATAATAATTCTCAACACACTAATGACAAGATTATATAAAAAAAAATAGGTATAAGTATATCTATGTTTACAACAAACCTAATATATTTGAACTATTTAGTATTGTATTTATTTGAACTATTTAGTATTATATTTTATATTTATTTTATTATTTAGGTACAATTTTTATATTAATATCCCAATAGGTGATGTGATATGTTTTTCCGGTAGGTATTTGAATTGATATCATGTACCCTACTCTCAATTTTTATGTTCGAATTTTGTACAGATTAGTAATAAGTATGCTATTCTTCTGTTTAAGTTCATTACATGTCACAATATTTGTTTGTTTTTATTACGATTTTAGAATCACTATTTTTCTTAGATTATTCGTCCACTCAATTTTATACAACGGAAAAAAAAATATTTGAAAAAATTTACGGTTGATCACTGATTCACAAATAACTTTGTCGTAGCCTTGTGCTTGTACATAATAGTATTTACGGTATTTTTCTGTGTGTTTATTTGCACTTTTAACATTTTTTTATTGTATATAATATTTATAAATTTCCTTAATAAAAATATACAGAGACACTGTTTACGTTACGGCGTTAGTGTTGCCAATCAATAAAAAAGCACTAATACATAGGGTACCTACTTTATATCCCGGGAAACCCTCCTTTTCCCGCGAAAAAACCTTTTTGTGTACTAACGACTTAATATGAGCGAAGCCGCGGCATCAACTCTCGGAAATGTTCTACCTATATGCCGATTTTTATCAAAATGTGATTAAATAACAAACGTCCGAATAATATAGGAATCTTTACAAACTTTCACATTTATTATATTAGATTACATTCCTGTGCGAATACCCTGGATTCTTTGTTGGTGCTTATCTAACGTAGGTACGTAAAGAATACGTTGTGTATGGTTTTACCCACGTAGTTCCCGTTCCCGTGGGAATACCGGGAATTCCTTTCTTAGTGCTGATTCAAGGTAGAAGTTTTGGCTTTGTAGCTTTGTTAGGTTTATAGGTTTCGTGATCAATGAGTCAGTTATTATAACTCCTGTTTTACCCCCTTAAGAGTATAATTTATCAAAATTCCTTAACGCGTAATTTTTATTTTTATACAGAAGCAGGTATACGAAATTTGGTGCTGCTATAATTGAAAATGAATGATCTCACCACAGGGGATGCCGACGACCGTGCGAAGTGGAGGAGAAAATGTAGGAAAGCGGACCCCGGGCGTCGCGAGACGCAACTGGGACAGACGCTCGGATGATGATGATAATTGAAAATGAATAATGTCCCATTTAAACTTTCAACCCTTGTTTACGCCCTTATAGGATACACGTAACTATTTATTTGTGACTAAAAACAGGTGTACATAAATTCATGTTTCTAACTTTGAAAATGACGAACTTCTTTACAACCGTATCGCTTATTTACTTCCCTAGGGTTAGAATTTTGCAAAATCCCTTCTAAGCGGAAACCTACGTATTAAAAAGATTCTCCATACGAGCACCGTCCACATAGCTTTTTATAAAATTTGAAATTGACATGATGGTTGCTGTGCAGTTTGAGTATGTCATGCTCGCCTAAGTGTGCTGGCAGTGGTGGTGCATGTATCGGGTCGCCTTATTCCCTATAATACGGTTGAGTAGGGCGATGGCTGATATATGCGTCATACCCGTGAACGGGTGCCGTCTGTTGGGGGACTAGTCAGCTCATACCTGTTATAGCAATTATTACAAATAAAACTATTAATATTTAAGGCAAATGAAGTTTAGTCGACTGTTCTTACGTAACTCCAAATAAACAATGTAAGTTTAATATTGTAAGCCATACCTGCATTTTAAAATAGCAGCCATTTAGTTTCTTGCCGGAGTCTTCCTCATAAGGGTGGGCTACCTTTAGAACTGGCAACTAGAAACGCTCTCATTTTGATTTGATTTGGTTTCTTTTGTATAGACTCATTACTATATAATTTGTTCAAATATTATGTAAATAAAACTAGTGTAATTACTGGCAGTTAGAAAAGAGTGGCCATGAGTTTTATTGCCAGGTTCTTCCTCAGGCTCTACCTATTGCGTTGCGAATCTGGCAGTAAATGTAAATGTAGAAGCAATAATCTTGACGTTTATAAGTGTTACTTTGTGACCTACATGAATAAAGATTTTTCACTTTCACTTTCATAGCTTTCAGTCAGTGATTTTGCCTTTTATATATATATACGAGTAGATTAATGAGTCAGTTAATACCAACCCTGTTTTACCTCCTTATAGGTAAAATTTTTCGAGACCACGATACACGTGCCTATTTATTTGTAACCAAAAACAGGTGTACATAAATTCAAGTTTCTAACTTTGAAAGTGACAAATTTCCATACAACCGTTTATCGCTTATTTACTTCCTTAGAGGTAGAATTCCGAAAAATCCATTCTAATTGGAAACCTACGTGTTAAAAGGAACCCCCATGCGAAGTTTGGGCTTCGTAGCTTTGTTAGTTTTATAGGTTTCGTGATCCATAAGTCAGTTATTACAACTCCTGTTTGACCCCCTCAAGGGTAGAATTCACCAAAATTCCTTAATACGTGGTTTTTTTATACGGAAGCAGGAATAAGAAATTTGGTGTTGCTAGGTTTGAAAATGAAGTATATTCCATATAAACTTTTAAACCTTGTTTACACCCTATATAGACTAGCTGACTCGCGCAACTTCGTTTGCGCCACTTAAGAGAAACAGACAAAGAGAGATTAGTTAAAGAGGGTAGCGCATAGGCTATTCTTAGGAAACAACTTTTGAAGTATTCTCTTTCTAACTACAAAGCACTGAATCGGAATATTATACACGCGGCGGAACTGTTGAAATGACAAAATGTTTTATGAATCCTTAGAAATTCATTGGCATATTTTGTTAATAGTGTTGGTGCTGTGTGTATTGGAATGTACGTATATATAGATTAGAAATGCATTTTGGCAACACCTCTGTCAATGTGGCCGCTCAATAAATCGATTCCAACCACTGTATATTTTATTTCCAATAGGTTATGCGCCCAGTTTACGATTGGAACCTACAATTCTTTATGGTATTGAAGAGCCTTGGCTGACCGGTTATTGTTTGCAGAATGGGTACGTGTAAAATTCATTTTTTTTTATAACCAAACCTCTTTTCACCGGCCATACCGGAGCTTACACAAAATGGCTACCTCAAATGGTTTCATAAGTCTGCCTTTTGATAAATTGGAGGGTGTCTCCAATTACAATGTTTGGAAATTTAATATGCGGCATACGCTTTTATTGGAAAATTTATATATAGAACTCGAATACAGAATTTGGAGATGCGGCAAAGGATGCTCGCGCGCTTGCTCGTATATAATAAATAAATAAATAAATATTGTGGGACACTTTTCACACAGCGCCATCTAGCCCAAAGTAAGCTAATATTAGCTTGTGTTATGGGATCTAGATAACTGATAAACATACTTATATATTTCTAAATACATACATATTATAGATAAATAACACCCAGACACAGAATAAACCATCGTACTCATCACACAAAGTCCTGGGTGGGAATAGAACAAATCCGAAAAAAAACCGACTGCTACTCAAGAGGTCGTCTCTTGAGTAGCAGTCGGATGCACTCCCACCGCGCCACCAGCCAGGAGTTCAGTGCAGCCTCCGGACCTCCCTCCGAATCAGGGACTAGTGCCACCAGTAACGCCTGGAGAAGTCCTGACTGCGCTTCGCCGCATGAAGAATCGGAAAGCTGAATTTATCACGGGATTCGAAATCACATCTGCAGACCGCGACAGGTGCCGTCTCCACTAGAATGACGAGCCCGTAACCACAGGATGCAATGAATTCACCAGATGGTCAGCATTTACTGCAAATTTTATCCAACAATAGTATTAATTAAAAAAAAATGCCTTTTCAGCTGCAAAGAAAAGAATTAGTTCCATTAGATTTGGAAAAAACAATTGGATATTTGTTCGTGATTCGAATACATAAAGAGAACTTACCACTTTTTTAAAGAAAAACCAATAAATTGAAGAGCAGGCAAAAAATCCATTAATGTATAATAATAATGTTCTAAACATCGTAATAAACTGTAAACAAATGAATAACCTTTCGTCAAAATACTAAAGATCACCAAGGCTAGAAACGTGGTTTCAAAAATCCAAAGTTCTTACCGAAATACATAGTTATTTTGATATAACCATTGAAAAGAAGTCACAGGCGCGAATTTCCAAATACAATTTATAAAAGATTACTTCTTTTTAGCGAAGTTTATAAAATATATTTACAATCGACATCTTTTTGACGTCCATTGTAGCTAGGCGAATGGCTTATTCAGTCACCACAGACAAAAAGACATTTTTTTTATTTCTTTCCAAGTCCTCCGTTCTATGCCATAGGGTATGGCATAGAACTAAGGAATACAGCCTTACAGAAATCGCAATTTATTTAAAATCGATGACACACGGAGCGAAAGAGTCAACAATCTACTCACCGCTCTCTCTAAATCTTAAGACCAACAATGAAATTTCAATGTGACGTTTTACAACGTTACAGCATGCAAAGTCCAGACCCAAATGTAATTAATTCTGTGAATAGTAAGGACATGCAAAGACTAGGTCCTGTTGAAAACAATTCTAATATGAAGAAAGATATGCAATGCAATAATTTTAATGATAATGATAGATCTTCCTTCCAAAGTGCTGAGTCGATCTGTGGTGATGATGAGGTATCAGATGATATTGTGAATGGCGAACATGCCGTTCGAGGGGAAGACTTAACCCTGTCGGTTCCTGGTTGCGAACGTCCTGTTCGTTCTCCCAGACCTATTCGGTCTACTCGTAACATATTACCTAAAATCGTTTACAAAAGGTTCACGACTCTTTTGCAGGAATTGGCGTACGCCTATATAATAAAATTTCATTAAACATTATGAACCTGCCGTTACATAAATTTAAGGCGGAAATTAAGACGCACCTCTTGAAAAGGGCCTATTACACAACTAATGATTATTTGAACGATAAAAATAAATGGAAATGAGTTGCTTGCTCTTCGCTTGAGCTAAGCTAAGCTAAGCTTTAGGATTCGAATGAATCTTGTGATATGCCTTGAATCTGCATATATATGTTGTATTTTTACATCTCTACATTATTAATAATTTTAAACGTCTGACAACTAAAGGTTTCTAAATTGGCTGCGTTTAGTCCCGGTATACAATGTAATTTGAGTTTGTTATTGTGTGAGCACCATGCAGACTTATTTATTTCTTTGAAATTGACATGATAGTTGCTGTGCAGTTTTTGAGTATGTCATGCTCGCCTAAGTGTCCTGGCAGTGGTGGCGTATGTATCGGGTCGCCTTATTCCCTATAATACGGTTGAGTAGGGCGATGGCTGATATAATGCGTCATACCCGTGAACGGGTGCCGTCTGTTGGGACTGGTCAGCTCATAGCTGTTATAGCAATTATTACAAATAATCTTATTTATATTTAAGGTAAACTTAAGTTTAGTCGACTGTTCTCACATAAATCCAAAGGAACAATGTAAGTGTAATTTTAATGTTGTAAGCCATTCCTACACTTTAAAATGGCATCCATTGACTTCCTTGCCAGATTCTTCTACTTCAAGGGTAGGCTGTCCTTAGAACCGGCAACTATAATCGCTCTAATTTTGATATGATTTAAACACAACATTGATTTTGTTATTTTATTTGTATAAATTCATTACTATATAATTGGTCAAATATCATGTTAATCAAACTAATGTAATTACTGGCGTTTAGAAAAGAGTGGCCATGAGTTTTATTGCCAGGTTATTCCTCAGGCTCTACCTATTGCTTTGCGAATCTGGCAGTAAATGTGAATGTACAAGCAATATTCTTGACGTTCATAAGTGTTACTTTGTGACCTAAATTTATAAAGATTTATTATTATTATTCTCTTTATTTATTTATACAACATATCAATTACATTTTTAAATATATCTATAAAATAAAAAATACATTTAAAAATATAAACAATAGTGACCCACCGGTATCGGGTACAGGGACCAAGCTACCGGTGGTTAGGGCTCCAGAGAAAGGAATTTCCTCACAATACGTGCCGTGTCGAGAAGAACTGCTTTCTGTATCAGGCCCTTGATCCAGCTGTTTAACGCGAGCCTTTGTAGGTGTTGGTCAAGGCTCTTGGCTATAAGTCCATGGACAGATATGACTATCGGTACAATGATCGCTGAATTCACACCCCACACGTCGACAACCTCATGAGCCAAGTCTAAATATTTCTTTTGTTTGTCTACCTCGGCTTTCATGAGGTTTTCGTCATGAGGTATGGTGATGTCAACAATAATTGCACGGCGTTCTAATCGATCTATTACCACTATGTCAGGCTTATTGGCGACAATAGTCCTGTCCGTGATAATAGATCGATCCCAGTATAATGTGACATGACCATTTTCGAGAACTGGGTCGGGCACATATCTATAGTATGGTACCTCTAAATCAACAAGATTGTACTTAAGAGCAAGTTGCTGGTGAATGATCTTGGCTACTTGGTTGTGTCGATGCAAATACTCACCGTTTGCAAGACTCGAACAACCAGAAATAATATGCCTAAGGGATTCTCCGGGACGATGACATGCCCGACAGATGTCTACCGTACCATCCTTCAGGATATACTTCCTGTAGTTCTTTGTCATTACAACTTCGTCAGTAATTGCAAAAAAAAACCCTTCAGTCTCTCCAAAGAGATCACCAAATCGTAGCCAAGATACTGATGCATTGAAGTCTATATCAGGCCTGTGTAAGGCCTGATAAAAACGACCATGCAGCTCCTTACTCTTCCATACCTCCTTGCGATCAGTAACACCAAGTACTATAGGTTTATGCCAATTCTCTTTAGCCAACGAGAGCGGGGTATATCCATTATCCACTGCAACCACATCGCGATGCAACCTCGTGTCAGCATTGAGAAAATATTCTCTGAGGTTGCATATCTCACGGTTATGGAGGGTCTTGACATTTAAAAAGCCTCGACCTCCACACTTCCGAGGGATATACAACCTCATTACTGATGAACGAGGATGATGCATTCGAAATGTGGTCAACAGGGACCGCACTCTCCTATCCAGGGCTTCTAATTCAGTCTGAGTCCATCTAAGTATACCGAAGGAATACATTAGGACCGGTATGACCCACCGATTGAAGGCACGCACTTTATTACCGCCTGATAAAAGACTTTTCAGTACTTTTTTCATAAGGCCAAAGAATCGCTCCTTCAATGTTTGTTTTACACCAGATTCATTAATTCCTAATGCCTGCGATATACCCAGATACTTATAGGTCTCAGTGGCGGAGAGAGATCTGAGTATTATGGAATCTGAAAGCTCAACACCTTCAGACTCCACAATCCCACCCTTCTTTACATGCATGACTGCACATTTGTCAACGCCAAATTCCATTCTAATAGAACTACTAAAGGATTTTGTTAACTTCA
Organism: Thumatha senex; assembly: GCA_948477245.1. Taxonomy (NCBI): domain Eukaryota; kingdom Metazoa; phylum Arthropoda; class Insecta; order Lepidoptera; family Erebidae; genus Thumatha; species Thumatha senex. The sequence continues at coordinate 19,105,974 of OX419748.1, forward strand.
TTAGTTCTATCAGTTCCAATTTGGTGGTGCCAAATAGCTTAAGGTCGTCCATGTAAAGCAGGTGGGATATAACTCGACCTTCTCTTCGCAACTGAAAGCCTAGCCCTGAACTCTCTAGTATAGTACTAAGAGGGTTCAGTGCTAGACAAAACCATAAAGGACTGAGACTGTCGCCCTGGAATATGCCCCGCTCAATAGGCAAGCCATTTGTTACAGTCTGACGACATCCTGGATAGCAAAGGTCTGTTCTCCATTGCCTCATACATGACTGCAGGAAAGTACAAAGAGTTGCATCCACTTTGTACAGCTCCAGCACCCTCAGAAGCCACGTATGAGGCACAGAGTCAAAAGCTTTTTTATAATCAATCCAACATGTCGTCAGACTGCGACGATTACGGCGTACCTGTTGGTTAATGATCATGTCAATAATAAGGAGCTCTTTGGTGCCTCGGGTCCCACTTCTACATCCATTTTGAAACAAAGACAAGACTGAATTTTTATCTAAATGTGAAGTAATTTTGATTCTCAAAATGGATGTTAGAAGTTTATAGACTGTTGGTAAACATGTGATAGGTCTATAATTTTTGGGATCCAAGGCATCGCCAGATTTATAGAGAAGGTGGGTTTTTCCAGTTGTTATAAAACCGGCAGAGAGCCCGACTCTACACATGACTGGAATTGAGCTGCTAAACGAGAATGTGAACTACGGAGCCACTTAAGCCAGAAATTATGCAGTCCGTCCGGTCCCGCTGATTTCCAGTTGGGCAAAGAACGAAAATATATTAATTGACTCCATTGCCTGTATAGATTCACATTCTCGTTCAACATCTCTCATCCATTCACCTTCAATATGACTAACGGGCCTCGACCAAATACCACGCCAAAATGCATTTGTAATATCAGCATTTGGTCGCGGTCCGTTATCCACACCTGAATTGGGGTTTTCCCACCGTCGATAAACCCACCTCTCATCATTTTGGAACATGCGGTTCTTGGTATATCGCTCTACGCGTTTCTTATAACGACGAATCCGGTTTGCCCATGCACAAACTTTCTGCTTCAGAAAGTCAATGCGCTCCGTGATACATGACGTTCCCACATATTCTTGAGGCGTGATGTTAGTGCCTGAAAACGCCTGCTTCACAAAGCGCATGACCCTCGGACGAGTGTTTCCCGATCTAAAGCAGATTAGCTTCCCAATGAGTGCCCTAGCCCGAGCGATACGACGCTCAATTCTACACTGCCAAGCTGGTACAGCAGGTTTAGGAGAAGAAGCAAGTTTCTTTTCAAAAAACTTTACTTCAGCTACTCTACATGCTGCAACGGCCGCACAGTATAGGATCGAGTGCGTATCACCAAGGTCTTCACTATTATCCAAATAATCAGGTAATAGCAAATCTAGAGCACACACCAAGGCCATATTCCGTTTATGCATAGGCAAACGCGGTAGGCTAGGTCTACAGCCTGGACTCATAGATCGATATTCCAGAATCGCATCCTCCAATGCACTCCTTAAGTTATCATTACACTGGATACTTACGGATATAGCCTCAACTGCAACAACTTCATCATTGTGTGTTGTGTTTGTTACCGAATTGTAACCTGTGATGAAGTTGGACAGTCAAGGCTATTTCGTACCTCAGAACGTAGCCGCTCAAGTACAGCACTATCCAACATGTTACAACGTTGAATAGCCCGCACCTGATCCGATAATCGTTGTGCCGAGACGTTAACAGCTGGTTCAAGACCCTGAAACACAGTTAACAGCCGATCACGGTATGCAGTAAGGTTAATTCCCCCCTCTGTAGCCACAAAATATGCCCGCATGACGTTCTCATTCATAGAATCAGTCCATCGCATGCGGCGCACATTACAACCGGTAGCGGGAGCCCTATTCGAAGCCGGTGGGCCTCGGGACTCCAAGCGTGTCGGTGGCCGGCCTCTCCCACGCCGCCGCGCTGGTGGTGGTGACGACGGCGGGGAGAAATATTCGCCGCTTGAGCTCGAGCTTAACGCCTCAACTGCAATCGATGTAGCGGATATGCTCACCGTGGACTGCGAGGCGGAACAATGCGGCGAATCCGGAGATGGATCTTGTGCATTCCTTTTAGCCCTGGATCTTGTAAGCATTTAGCAATGATATCGTTCATGTTTCATGTTTGTGAAATTAATTCTGATATGTCACATGACATCTAATGTCACGCATATCCATAATTATAGAATCTTGTATATTTCCGTATATAAGGTTTTATTTGTTATTTCTTGATTTTCATATATTATAATCATTTTTCCTTTACTGGAAATACGGTTTATAAGCTTTCCGGCTATGGTAATATTATTTTAAATATTTTAAGATTATGTAAACGACATTTGCTATGTAGTGTTGCCAGGTGATTTATTATTATTAAAAGGTTTGTTGATTTTGATCTGTCTAACTCATCAGGTGTAACTTTTCTAGTCAATGGTTTTCTTTATGATGAACCTCAATGTTATAATGAAGCTATGGCAAGCTCTAACAAAGATAAGTGGCTGTCTGCGATGAATGAGGAATATAATTCCCTTAATAAAAATAAGGTATGGGAGCTAGTTGATAGACCCAAGAATTATAATGTAGTCAGTTGTAAATGGGTTTATAAATTAAAATCTGATTACTTGAGTATCTGTTCTAAGTATAAAGCCGGACTCGTGGCTAGAGGTTTTAGTCCAGAGTTTAGTATTGATTACACAGATACCTTCTCTCCAGTTGTACGGCAAAGTACTCTTAGAATACTATTTTGTATAACTAATGAATTAAATATGGACATTGAGCATTTAGATGTTAATACAGCGTTTTTGCACAGTAAGCTTGATGAATGTATATATATGGAACAACCTGTAGGATTTGCTGATGATAATATAAAAGTTTGTTTGTTGAGAAAAAGCCTGTATGGACTGAAACAAGCGAGCAGGTTGTGGAATAATAGTGTAAATACTTTGTTGACTAAACATGGTTATGTACAGAGTAAATGTGAACCATGTGTTTATCTGAAACAGTGATAAGCAACTGACCATTCTAGCTTTATATGTTGATGACTTTTATATCTTTTCTAATAGTCCTGTAGATAAGAAAGAATTGTATAAGGTTTTACAATCTGAATATTGCTGTAAAAGTTTGGGCACTTTGAAAAACTGTTTAGGTGTTAAGATACACAGAGATAGAGCCCGTGGTATCATAATGTTTGATCAGTCAGACTATATTAAAAGATTATTGGAACGTTTTGGTATGTCTAATTGTAAGAGTGTTTTCACACCAATGGCTATTGCCAAGCTTGAAAAAGCTACAAGTGATAGTGTTTTATTAGATGACAGCTATCCATATAGAGAACTTATTGGATGTTTAATGTATCTCTCTGTATGTTCTAGACCTGACATTACTTATGCACTTAGTCATCTAAGTCAATTTAGTATAGCTTTTACACAAGATCATTGGTTGGCTGCAAAAAGAATTTTAAGGTATCTGAGTGGTACAGTAAATAAGAAATTAGTTTATTCTACTGGCCGAATACGTAACGAAGTGATACGCAATTTGGCAGGTTTGAATGAAAGTGTCAGCGTTAAGCTGGAAAATAATAATAATAATAATATTTATTTGCTTTAAATGGGGTAGTACATAATATGGTGTTACAATAGTCATACTTAATTATGTTAATAGATCAAGCCCACTTAGCCATATGAAATAGCATGCAAATTTTAGATTATGTCAACAATAAAATAATTCAATACAAACAATAATATTAAGACTTACTAGTTCTTTAAATATTTAATAATAATTTACTCATTTAAAAATTCATCAATCGAGTAATATACTCTTTCCACTAACCACTCCCTTAAAGCTAAAATAAATTTATTTAACGGCAGTGCTTTCAAGTGTTCGGGGGTTTTATTTGAAATTTTTACACACATAGAGTAACTGTTTTTTTGCATTCGTGTCGTTCTAGGTATCATGTTTAGCACTAATCTCTCTGGGTTCCTAATATTATTACACTTCGTAACATCTTTTGCCTGCTTAAATGCTTCAGGATATTACTTTACAAATTTATTGACTTCAATTATATATAGAGAAGGTAGTGTAAGAAGTTTCAACTTTTTAAAATATGGTCTACAAGATACATCTGGGGCAATATTACATAAAGATCTTATGCACCGCTTTTGTGCAATAAATGCCTTATCTATGTCGGTACCATTCCCCCATATAAGCAATCCATATCTCAACACTGATTCTACATAAGCAGAGTATGCTATACATGCAGTACTTAGGTTAGATACCCTTGCCAGTTTATACAAGGCGAATGAGAATCCATTCATTTTATTTGCAACTTTTTCTATATGTTCTTTCCAGTTAAGTTTATTATTAATATTTATTCCTAGAAAGGTTGTTTGATTAACCATAGAAATACTTTGTCCGTTATATATTACACGAATGCTATTATTTATAAGATTATTAAAATTAATTATATGTGTTTTCGATAAATTTATTTGAAGATTATTATTATTCATCTAGTTTATAATTAATGTCAGGGTATTGTTTATGTCAATTTCATGTTGTATAGATGTCAAACTTTTCTTTGTAGTTACTATCACAGATACGTCATCAGCAAATAATATAGTTCTATACAGAGTACTGTAAGGTAGGTCATTGATGTATACCAGAAAGAGGAGAGGACCCAACACTAAAAACAGATTTGGGGTTCCTCAGGGTAGTCCCTGAGGAACCCCAAATCTGTTTTTCATATACTTTGATCTTTTTATTTCTGCATAGTTCTCTGAGTTAAGTTGCATTACATCGACACATTGATATCTTCCTGTCAAGTAGGTTTCTAGCCAAGTTAAAGCTGGACCTCTGATGCCGTAATGTTCTAGCTTTGCCAAAAGCTGTTCATGTGGAACAAAATCGAACGCCTTGGACATATCAAGGAACATCACGGTTGTGTACATTTTGTCATTAAGGTTTCGGAGGATATCATTCACCAAAAAGAACGCTGCATCTCTGGTAGATTTGTTTCTTTGGAAACCATATTGGTTTTCAACAATTATGTTGTTGACAGTAAAGAATGAAATAAGTTTATCATGCATTACCTTTTCAAAAATCTTTGAGAATATAGGCAATAGGGCAACTGGTCGATAATTACTCATGTCTTTTTTATCACCTTTTTTGTAAAGGGGTTTAATGACAGAGTATTTGAGATTATACGGGAAAGTGCCCGTCTCCAATGAGAGATTAACCAAATGCGTCAATATGGGTGTTAGTTGCCTGCTACAGATTTTGACAACTTCATCATCATATCATAACCTTCGGAGGTGGTGTTGGAAATAGACATTATTATTCTATACATATATGGCTCGTCAACTGGAGACAGAAATATAGATTTTACTTGTCTGTTTTTAGTGCATGTGTTATGAACTAAGCTGTTTATCACATTTGTTGAGGATATGAAGAAGTCATTGAAGTTATTGGCTATTTCTAATCCATCTGTTACTCTATCACTCCCCCTAACTATCTCTTCTATATAATTTCCCTTATTTATGTCACCTGTTTCACTCTTTATCACTGACCAGGTCGCCTTACATTTGTTTTTGCTATTTAAAACATATGTTTTATTACTATTCCGCTTGGCTGTCACAATACACTTTTTTAATAGTTTGTCATACCTTAGATAAGTACGTTTATCTGTTTTAGATCCAGTCGAATAAAATCTTTGACGCAGTTTTCTTTTATAGTTACAGCTTTTTCTCAATCCCTTTGAAATCCAATTATTTTTTTAAATACATTTGTTATCACCTTATTTATGGGAAAACAAAGTTTATAAAGCAAGCAAAAATAGTCATAAAAGGTATTAAAAGCTAAGTTTAAGTCTAGTTCGTCATAGAATTTTGTAAATTGTATGCTAGGCAGGTATTCACAAAATCTGACTATATCCTCCGTAGAGTAGCACCGTTTAAAGGTGCATACATACGTAGGAAGTTTTTTATTTTGACATGTCGCAGGCCATGTAATAAGTTGAGCAGTGTTGTGATCAGAAAGATACAGGGGCAGCAGCCACCCCTTTGCAATTCTAACATTACTTATAATTAGGTCAATGCATGATTTGCGTCTCGTAGGATCAGTTATATAAGATATTAAATTGTATTTGGTTAACATGTCAGTAAATTGTCGAGATGCTTTTTTTTTATGGTCAAGAGTGTTTATATTTAAGTCTCCTGCAATTATAAGATTACTTTTTGAGTGCTTCGAGAGGTATTTATATAGCAAATGGTTTAAACACTCAAGAAAACGTTGCAGATGTCGAATGTTTTGTGAAGGTATCCTATATATACAAATTATCATCATGTTCTCCGATACCAGTTTTATAGCACAAAGCTCAAAATGGAACATCACCCTGAGGTCGTCAAAGAAATCAATTTTTTTAAATTGAATACCCCTTTTTACCATTATGCAACTACCTCCCCTCTTCTTTGCTCGACAATAGCTGGATGCTAGATCATAATTAGTCAAGTTGATATTACGTTCTGTACCCGATTTAACAAAAGTTTCCGTCAGACATATTATATCAGGGCTAACCATAGGTTTAATGTTAGTTAGAGTTAACTCCAGTATTTCCCTTTTCTTTAGGATACCATGGATATTCTGATGTAGAAGAGTTAAGTTGTTACTTAAATTAGGATCGAAAAAAGTTTTTTTTATTATGAATATTGGTGTCGTTTGAGCTTAAGAGTGGAAAGTAGTATGGTATAGTACCCCTTTTTACAGGGTCCATGCTTGACTTCTGTTCTTTATTTGTTTTATTGCCAGTTTCATTTGATCTAAAAATGTATGATTTTATTTTTCTAGGTGAAAAGTAATTATATTTGTAAGAATTATAATCAATACATATTTTAACTTTCTTGTACACATAATAAGCATAATTATAATAATTCCTAGTTTCAAAGTTGCAGTTGTCTATGATAGTACAGTTTTTTATATGACTAGTCCATAGTTTTAGTGTCTTATTTAACGTCATGGTGTTCAAATAACGGTTAAAGTAAACTGGGGCAATAAATACATTTGCCTTATTAAACTTATGAATAATCAAGCTTAAGTGATAATGTAGTTTTTGTATGTTACTATCATTACTTCCGATACTAAGAATCACGATGTCGTCCTGTGAAACGTTTTTTTGCAATACTGTCACATTGTTCAAGCATTTCTGAACTTGGAGCATCCGGTTTTATCAAGGCATAGGGTTTGTAATTACAGTCTCCGAACATGCTTTTTTGTTTTAGGAACTGTGCAGATATTCCTCGTGATTGCACATGGTCCCCCAGTATAAAAATATTCTTTTGTTTACTTTGAGTCACACTAGCATCGGCCTTGTTTGCTAAATTAAATGTGTTGAGATTATAGTGATAGTCCAATTGATATTGATTCTGTTCAGTGCTGCACTCCGTCGCAAGTATCAAGGATGTCTCAGGTCGCAATGAATTATTTCGATCTCCTAAAGTGCCCACCGTCATAGGCGCAGCTAGCGTGACTTTTTTCGTAGGCGTTGAATGGTCTTCATTATAAGTAAAATTTAATTTCGATTTCAATAATTTTCGATGGTGAGGTTTGCTAATATTATTTTTTGAGGGGGTGGTTTTACATATCTGGGTTAGTTGTTCAATCCGTCGCTTGTAGTCAGTAATTTGTTTTGCCTGGTTGCCGTTTTCCAATACTAAAGCATCAATTTCATGTTCTGCTATACTCAATTTCTCTTCAAGGGTAAATATTTTTTCCCTCATAATTTGAATGTCATCAACAATATTGCTACTCAAATCCGGCAGGCTACGATTTAAGTCATGAATGCATGGTGTAGCGCCAGTAGAAGAATACTCATCCTCATCCTCTGAGCATATCGACAATTCTTCGAAGGAATTTTCTGTATGTATGTTAATTTTTGGCTTTCGTCTCAGGGTCACATTCCTCCTTGTTGTACTACTTATCGGTATGCTAGGAGCGCCAGTGCGAATTCGAGGTGTCGCCATTGTAACGTCTTCAAATAACTCTTTGCTATGACTCGATGACATTATTATACTCTTTTAATATCAAAGTGTTGAGGGAGTATGCGATTTAACAAAATTAAATCACAAAAAGTATTTTCAAATTTCTCAGATCCGAACCCTCTGTCACTGATTTTGACATTTACATAAAAAGGATCTCGTATTAACCACTCGTCTATATAGCCAACTGCAAAATGGTTGAAATTGGTGTATGCGTTATTGAGATATTAAACAAAAATCAAGTTCATAAACAGGATAAACCCAACTTTCACTTTTTTGTTCAAACTTTTGTAAAAATACCGGTCGTTTTAGATTGATTTCTTGAAAATTAGGCACTGCATATTATTTTAGTTAAAAAGTTTTTGCACCATCACATTCTTCGTAGTTTAAACCATTGACTGATATAAAGATCACTGGAAATTGTTTACTTTTTACACACATTTCTATTTTTTAAACACAGAACGAAGTAGTATACGAATGCTCAGTAACGCCGTCATTTGATGTTCCTAAAAGGGCGTGCTCCGTTGGTTTGGACACGTCCAACGAATGAGTGAGGAACGATTGACGAAGAATATATATTGTTCAAAAGTAGAGGGTAGAAGGAGTCAGGGTAGGCCGAGACTTACATATGAAGACCACGTGAGCAGATTGCTCAAAAACGGAAAGGTCAAAAGTACTCGGATACCCAGACGTGCGTGTATGAAGCGATTGATGAATCTCGAAGAAGCGAAAGAAGTATGCATGGATCGCGAAGCCTGGCGATCTGTCCTCTCTGACTACCCCGTCAGGGATACAGCGTGAAGATAGTTAGTTAGTTAGTTTATTCTAAATCTGGTAATTTTGATACGTCAGTGTTTGCTGATGCAGACTGGGCTATGATGTAGTGGACAGGAGGTCATTTAGTGGTTCTATAGTTAAAATAGGTGACTCTACTGTATGTTGGGAGTCACGTAAACAGCGATGTATAGCGCTTTCCAGTACTGAGGCCGAGTACTTAGCTCTAAGTGATTCATGTAAGGAACTATGTTTGTTTTGTTAGAAATTTTATGTATGATTTTTTTAGCAGACATGATAATTGTAGAATCTTTAGTGATAATCAAAGTGCATTAACATTGCTTAAAATTGCTTTTTGTGACAATACTCTTTAGTATTGTAACAAAAAGATTAAGCATATTGACCTCCGCTATCATTATGTAAAGGATATTGTAAAAGAGAAAAATATTAGTATTAGCTACTTGCCTACTGATAGAATGGTTGCTGACTTGTTAACAAAACCTTTATCGAGCTGTAAACATTTAGGTTTTGTTAAGGAATTAGGTATGCAACAGTCTTATCATATAGCCTAATTTTATATAGAGTTAGTTGCAGATTTTACTATATTGAAGAATAGGGCATAGTAGATTAAATTTGTGAGAGGCATGCTGTACATGAACTAGAAACAATGTGGAGCTTTGTAATTAATTGTTGTTAATTATCTTTATCACTCTACATTGTTGATGATTTCCTTTTTCATGTTAAGCATGAAGGGAAGTATTGAAATGACAAAATGTTTTATGAATCCTTAGAAATTCATTGGCATATTTTGTCAATAGTGTTGGTGCTGTGTGTATTGGAATGTACGTATATGTAGATTAGAAATGCATCTTGGCAGCACCATTCTCTGTTAACTACTCTTACCTTTTTTGCTGTCAATGTGGCCGCTCAATAAATCGATTCCAACTACTGTATATTTTATTTCCAATAGAAACTAAATAAATAAATAAATAAATATCCATCACGCCTTATCCCCGAAGGGGTGGCAGAGGCATATTATATGCCCGCTTTTCACCGTGTGGATTCCTGTCCCACGTAATAGGTGGTGAGCCCATTGCCGTGTTGAAATAGACAGACGCAGGTTGTGGCTACCTGCTGTTGAAATTTTTCAAGACGCCCATAAGGCATTCAACCAGGTTTAACGACTGCCATTTTACTGGCAACCGGGACCAACGGCTTAACGTGCCTTCCGAAGCACGGAAACGCTCGCAAATGTAAATGCCACAAAGTGTTCACCCATCCGAGGACCAGCCATAGTGAAAGTTGCGTAACTCAGTGATCGTTTACAGAACACTGAGACCGCGGGGCCACGAGCGCTTCTAGAAACTACGGGAAAATAATATACATTTTACACACATTTCATCCTCTCTCGCAAAGAAACCGCGCAGAATATCAGTATTTAAACTCAAATCATGCCAAAATTTATTCAGTATTCTCGACTTGATGATCGATTATAGAATGTCCTGCAAAAATAATTTTCAAATATTCCCAATAGTTGATGCTCGTTAACGCACAAAAAGGATTTCTCGCGGCAAAAAGATGTTTTCCCAGATGAAAAGTAGGTATCCTATGTATTCATTCAGGAAATGTTCTATCTACATGCCGATTGTGTATTAATGTGTGTGTGTGTGTGTGTGTGTGTGTGTGTGTGTGTGTGTGTGTGTGTGTGTGTGTGCGTGTGCGTGCGTGTTGGGCGTGAACGCATGTGCGTGTGTGTGTGCGGTGTGTGTGTTCATTAAATAACAGACGTGATTAGGTCCTCAGTTTCGTCATACGTTAAAGAAAGCAGCCATTTAGTAACTCGTGATACCGGGATATATGAATACCGGGAAGTTCTTTCATGGTGCTCATCTAACGTAGGTACGTAAAAAATACGTACCAAATTTCAGGCTGTGTATAGTTTTATCCACGTAGTTCTGTTCCCGTGCGAATACGTGCACGTAAGTTCGTGTTACTAACTTTGAAAATGACAATCTTCCATACAACTGTTAATCCCTTATTTACGTCCTTAGGGGTAGAATTTCACGAAACCCTTTCATAAGAACCCCCATGCGAAGTTTAGGCTTCATAGCTTCGTTAGCTTAATAGATTTCGTGATCAATGAGTCAGTTTCTACAAACCCTGATTTACCTCGTTTTAGGAAAAAATTCTGAAACCGCGTTACACGTACCCACTTATTTGTAACCAAAAACAGGTGTACGTAAATTCATGTTTCTAACTTTAAAAATGAACGAAGTTCCAAACAACCGTTTATCGCTTATTTACTTCCCTAGGGGTAGAATTTCGCAAAATCCGTTCTTAGCGGAAACCTACGTATCAAAAATAATCTCTATGCGAAGTTTGAGCTTCATAGCTTTAGTAGTTTCAGAGATTTCGAGATCAGTCAGATGAGTCAGTCAGTGATTTTGCTTTTTATATACATAGATGGATAGAAGGTAGATAAATAATTTTCGTAAAACAAGTTCTCCCACACATATATTTATAAATTTGAAAATAGATATGTATAATACTACCAAATTATAAAGTTTGAATATTAGCAAATATCGGAAATAGTAGGAAATCAATCATGTCTCATACGTAATAACCCATTTTATTCAGTATAATAATGAATATTTATATAGCACGCCATAGGCTGTTCTTAAAAATATATCAAAAAACAGCCTATGGCGTGATAGACAAAAGTCGGCTACGTTCTTCTCTCTATACGGATCAGATGTCCATGGACTGGCTTCAACATTACTTCCATCTTTAGCAGCAGCTGCGAGTCATCTCCGGTAATGCGATACCTTCGTACTAAATGAGCAAGAGTCGTCTTCATCGACATCATGGCGTACATTTTTCCTGCAAAGGATTTTAATTTTTTATATTTATCATGGATGTCCCCCATTCGCATCTTAGCCAATAACGTCCACTATAGGGCATTGACCTCTAGGAAGACCGCAACACTGTAAGAATAAATTCCAGAAGTATTTCGTGTTCTTTATGATGTTATCAATCTTAACTTTAATAGCTCTTCTATTATGTGTCTGCAGGTTCAAGTTGTTAAGTATCTCGAGAGATGGCCCATACTCTTAAATGACGATTAAAATATAGCGAAGAATTTCAACTTGTTTCGGTACAGGTCGGGTAGTTCAGTGGCTAGAACATTGCCCTGGTTAGGCAAAGGTTACATGTTCAATCCCCGTCTCGAACCAAGTTGTCTTTTTCCACTTAAATAAAAATGTATGTAAATTTAGCATACTAATTGCTTTAAAATGTTATACGTCTTAAAGATAACCATAAAATATAGCATACCTATGCACATTCTTCGTCCAACACTGAAAGCGGCAAAAGCGTTAGGATTCTCCGGCAATCGGTTTGGGTCGAGCCAGCGCTCGGGACTGAACTCGTTCCGGTCAGGTCCCCATATCGGATGTCGATGTAGTCCAAACAAGAACAAGGCGCACGTTCGACCCGATAAAAGTGTATAGTTTTCTGAAAAAAAAACATTCCCATTATTGTTATTCCTGAAGCCAGGGTAGGATATTCTTTTAATGTGGAAACAACTAATTTATTGTCGCCAGTGCCTCTGTCCCCGCAACACCAAGAGATACGTTACGGCCTCATCTGAACATCGGCAGTTGACCAGAGCAAGGGGGATTGTGAAATCAATAAGTTACACAATAATATCAGTACCTCGGTGGCCTTATTCTAACGATCGACCGTTACCTTATAAACGCTTGATCCTATTAACTTCAGTGATGTCCAAAACCCTGACTTAGATTCCAAATTCCAACTTTTCTATATACATATAAAGAAAATTTAAGTTTATTACCACATGCCTTGGAAAGGGTGTTCTCACACATCCGGAACTTTTGCATATGGTAAGTGTTGAACTCCTGCAGTGGCAGTGGACTGTATTTAATGGGCTTGGCAGGGTGCGGTGCTGAAAGTACTCCTGTGCGTTCTAATGAAACTTCTTCGTGCTCCACAAACTAACTTTAATATTAATTTAATGGAGCTAACACAAAAGGCTCGCGTACAATTGGCGTGTTGGCAACAAGAGGGTATAAAAAAATTGTGTTGCCACACTAACAATTTTATGTAGCATCTCTGCCACAGTAAAGTCCGTTCATCAGTGTCAGCTGGGATTAGGGAAACTCCCTGACTCAGTTTAATTGAACGTCTATAGTATGGGGTAGGGTCAGCAGTGCGAGTGTGGCACCTCTGGTGTTGCAAACGGCGTTTAAAAGGTCTTAAGAGGTTTTTTCAGGGTCAGCAGTGCGAGTGTGGCACCTCTGGTGTTGCAAACGGCGTTCCATCTGGTGAACCGTATGCATGTCTGCCATCTCAGTGGTATAGAAAATACCGCTAACAACCATGTCAAGCTACGATGTTTTTATCGACTCTTAATAAATACTTTATTTATAGTCGGCGTCACCGAGATCCGAGTTCGTTAATCGAGCAGTGAAACAGCATCTCCCAGATTCATCAACTGGAGAATTACAACACATACTAAGTGTAACATTGACCTTTAATCCCTTTAAGCAACCTTCTGTAGGTCTATATTGGTCTAGTCTATACTACCTATCTTCACTTACTGAGCTTCACATCCTTGTCAAGTTTCCTGCTGATTAGCGGCACGATGGTATAAATTCTCATGCTTTCCTTTATTACAGCCTCTAGGTACACCAGCTTTGATAGATCCTGTTTCTCTACATCTCTGTCTCCATCGCCAAGAACTTCTTACAATCTAAAGAGCGACAAAAAAAAAACAAAATCAGGTTTTTAAAATTATCACTAACTAACTATCTTCACGCTGTATACCCGACGGGGTAGTCAGAGAGGACAGCTCGCCAAGCTTCGCGATCCATGCATACCTTTTTCGCTTCCTGCAGATTCATGGGCGTACCCAGGATCTGGGCCAGGGGGGGGGGCAACTCAGATTTTTTATAAAGTTACCTGTTTTTAACCCCTGACGCAAAAAGAGGGGTGTTATTTGTGTGATTTCGGTGTGTGAGTGTGTCTGTCTGTGGCATCGTAGCGCTCAAACGGACGGATCAATTTCAATGCGATTTTTTCATTTGAAAGCCCGTTTCTTGGTGGTGGTTCTTAGCTATTTTTGGTTAATATCGGTCTAGCAGTGTAAGAGTATCAGCTTTTTTTTCATAATAATGTAAGGCATTTTTGGTGTATGATTACTCTGTTAAGTGCTTAAAGCGTGCCAGTATAATCGTTAAATGACAATTAATTGACAACTTTGACCTAATGCTGCAATGAAAATGATCTGCAGAGAACCCGAATATTCGAAAATTCACAGCAGACATGGTGTTTGGGTTCAATAGTACCTACTTTTTAAGGGTTGTTCCTTAAAATACAAGTAAAATTTGAAATATATTTTTTTGAATTTTGAAATGTAATTTATTTAAAATTAATTTTTTTTTATTTGGCAAATTTCAAATCTATATGTAGAGATAAATAAAATTGAAATGTCTGTTTGTAATTCCAAATTAACCGATTTTCACTACAGAAAAACAAAATATTTACTTTGCATAGACCATTTTAACGACGCTCACAAAACGTCATACAGTTGTATTAAAGATAAAATTAAATTTAATATTTTTAGAGTGACCACCGGTTCGAAACGCGGCCCACCTGAAAAGAACCGGCAAGAAACTTAGGAATGCTTTTTATGATGGTACAATTTAATATTATTTCACTTATATACCAGCATATCTTTTTCCGAAATATATGAAGCCTCGGAGACATTGGATTCATATTACATAGCAATTAAATAATATTAAATTAAATTAAAATAAATAAAAATTAAAAATACTTACACACTCAATTTAAATTCAATTGAATACAATAATAATATGAAGAAGTTCAATAAAATAAAATTTAAAATTGATTTTCCCTTATATCATTTTTACTTTTACTTATGTAATTTACTAATACGCCTAAAAATGGGACAGTCCAGTGCGTAAAGTCCGTCCAAAGGCTACAAGTATAAAAAGTTTGGCAATAGGCTTTAAATAGCGTTATTTTAACAGCACCTGCACAGCGTGCAAACTTTCGGACCAACATATTACACCGGACCGCCAATGCCCTCCTTTCCCTTTCTACATCTAGGTCATCCTTCAGACTGTCTGTTACAATACCTATATGTCCCAGATATTTAAATTGACGAACACGGCCTAGGATACCGCCGCTTAAAGCGACACTTGGGTAGTCATCCGGATGCTTCTTTCCCGCTTTAAAGATTAATAATTGACTCTTATTAGTATTATATCTCAAGCCGTGCTCCTCGACATAACGTTCACAAACACCAATTAGTTTTCTGAGTCCTGCCATTGATGGACTCAGCAACACCATGTCATCGGCATAACTTATATTATTAAATGCTACTCCATCTACATAGCATCCGGCATGCATGCTGCTGCAACAATCAAACCATTAATGAACAAATTAAACAATATGGGTGAGGACAACCCTCTCTGTCTCACGCCACATTCCATTGCATACTCCTCGGAAAGAGTATTTGCCCATCTTACACAATTTACTTGATATTTGTACCAGTACTTGAAAATGCTTATTAATTCCTTTGGAATTCCCCCCGTAATCGAGTTTAGACCATAACTTATCATATGGAACCATATCAAACGCCCTGGACATATCTAAAAAACAAGCAAACACAGGTGTTCGATTGCTTGTATAATAATCTACTATTTTCTTTTAACATAAGATTGCTGTCTCAGTTGAAAGACCCTCCCTGAAGCCGTGCTGAGCGTATAGTGTTATTTATAAGATATTTATTTAATAAACTGTCAAAACTTTAGATAAAATAGTGGCCAACGAGATCGGCCTATAATTGTTTTCATCAGATATATCAGCTGTTTTATTTTTTAAGATTGGAACTACTATTGTTCTCATCAAATCCCTTGGCAGGTAAGCATGTGAAGCACATGAATTTAACAACAAGGCCAAAACTCTAGGCAGATGAACTCCAGCATGTTTCAGGTGTTCCACACTCAATCCATCGTGCCCAGGGGATTTACCGCGCCTCATACCTGCTATAACCTTTCTTATTTCCCCCTTTGAGAACCGAACCACAAGGTCAGACTGCATACCATTTGAGCTATTAAGTAATGATGGGCCCAACGGTGATGTGACACTAAAATACTCTTTAAACAAGTTACAAATTTCAGATTTATCCGTCAGACCTCCCACACTCATAGGGAAGCCAGATCTAATGTTAAGGTTATTAGTACCCTTCCAAAACTCCTTAAATCTCTGATGACTGTGAGAGCACGCTAGTTTGTCCATAGTTATTTGTTCCTGGGTATCTTGGCACCATTTCAACCGAGACTTACATATTTTTCTTTTTGATACCATATAATTATATAATTGACCACCCTGCGGCTTGCCGGCTGCCAGCCACATCTGAAAACTACGCCTAGCTTCAACATGCGCTACCCTTACATATCTGTTCCAGCCTCTAATATAACCGCCCCTTCCCTTACATAACGGCTTCACACTACTTGCCCTCGCAGATTCACTCAATATTAAAACTATTTCCCCATACATACGGTCAATGATATAACGGTGTTCTAAAATATTACAGTTGCGATCTGCACATGATCGAAACTGTATAGGAAAATCAATCAGTTTTAATTTGGCATTACATAATTTTTTATATTCTATTTCTTGTTCTACAGATCGATTTCCCCACAGTATTGTATTGGGATACTTATCGTCATTTAATATTAACTTCGGTTTTATTATATTAAAATTACACTTTATAAACAAAGGGAAATGGTCAGACCATAGCACGTCGTATTTTACGTTTATACTTACAATAGACTTCCAGGCCGACTCAGTAACCACACAGTGGTCAAGCCATCTTTTACACCCATGTGTATCGCTTATATAAGTGAATGTATCAGAATTTGGTCCCAGCACATTCATATCAGCTAGTTGCCACTTCTGATCTGAACAAAAATGAAACAACTCCTGCCCAAACAATGCATTTGGATGAGCATTCAAGTCACCTAGAATAATGCAAGCTTCTACCTGTTGTTCTAAGATTACAGCGTTAATCAGACTCAAAAACTCAGTAAACTCACACAAGTTATCGGCACAGTCTGTAGGCATGTATACACTAAACACCAAAATAGATCTTTGTGACAACATGATTTTTATAGCTATTAACCGCTCACAATTACAGTCAATTACAGATACCGTTTGAAACACACTTTTTTCCATAATATGGCCAAACCACCGTAGGGTCTACCGCGTATAAGCCCTATTGATGTATCCATTGCAGATGTCCCTGTATAGCCATACTTAGGGTGGATTGTGCCTAATATAGGTATATCATAAGGCATTAGCCAGGTCTCCTGTAGGGCTACAATATCTGCTGATCCACACAGTGCTCGAACTCCTTCCATACTCCTCTTGAGTGACTTACAATTAAATGTTACTAGTGTTGTATCCATAAATTATCTTTTATTTGAAAGCTCGTTTCGCTTCGTAATATAAACAAAGCGCCTAAAAGAAACTCCATCAGGCCATAGTTTCGAATCCATAAATATACTTAATTTACTTTTTGGCACAATGATTTTATAAGCATCATAGTTCTTTTCTATTTTCATATCAATTTTTTCTAACGTAATATCGATTTGGGTCTTTCGCTTTACGTAACTCACGATATCTTCTGCGGATGTGTTTTTAGATACATTATTAATAAATATGGGTATTTTGATATCGGCCGCTCGAAAATTACCATCAAGATCAATGTCAGCCTCTCCGTTTTCACTATGAAATTTATTCTTGAACCTCCTTCTTTGTACCAGGTGCCACTTGTCGTCTTGCTTTTGTTTTTTCCATTTCCCACTGTTACGAATTACATCAGCGAACGATTTTGTCTCAGGTTGGAATAGTTGATTGTTACTATGCTATGCACTCATGAATGATTCATTCGCTGCGTTTCGCATTCCAAACCTTTTTTCTCCATAAGTTTTGTGAATGTTCAACAGGGGAGGTAGAAGTACAAGGATTCTTTACATAATCGAACCTGGGGAGCTGACAAAGGGCCTGAATGCAGCCGGGACTAATGATCGGATGAACTTTAGATTCAAGTCTAGTCTCCCTCGCCGAATAGTTTTGTTAAGATGGGGTCTTAACAAAACTATTCGTTGCAATTTCATTCTTAAAACTATCCAATTGTTCTACCTTAACATAGGTGTCTTTTACAATGGCCAGTTCTTGCTTTAACAACACAATATCTTTCAATAAACTGGTAACGTCGACATGATCAAACGTCACAGGGGGTAATTTGGTTAAATTACGTGCCACAAAAATTGAAATTTCATCCTGATTTATCACGTTCATCAGTCCAATTATGTCCTCAACATCACGTTGAGACTTGCCCCCTTTTTTCCTTAGAATTTTTCGTTTGTCGGTTTTTACCGAATCAAATAAAAGGTCTTTTGCAGTAACAATATCATCCTCCGAAAAAGCACTAATACAGATCCTGATTAAACTGACATTATCCATTACATCCATCTTATTTTGAATGAATGCAAGCACTTCGTTAATCACTATATTACACGAATTAAATTTCACAACATCTGACGCCATTTTCAAAATTATAACTAATGAATTCAATATCTTTCACAACTTACAAACGTTGTTTTATGACTTCTGTTTCCCGGTTATCAAGATCAAAAAGAGTCACAATACTCCAAAGTTAAAATAGGATACAAAGGGTATTAGAAAAAGCTCTAAAACCAAAAGAAAACTTAGATTTCAATATTATAAAAAAAAAACAGATGACAATAAATCTTTGTTTAGGAGGTATTCTACCATCCTAAAAAAAATCATAAATAGTCGCCAGTCAGCCCGTAATCGAAAACATATTGCTAACGCAAATAACAAATGTAAAGCTACATGGGATGTCGTAAAGCATCATGTGGGAAATGAGACCGATCCTGTACATATTGATAGTATAGATGATAATAATGCTGCAGTCACTTATAGATCTGAAATTGCAGATATATTTAGTAAGTTTTTTGTTGAAACAGATAAGGAGCAGCTTTACAGCACTTAAAAATAATCCAAAGATGAAAAAGAATTGTAGAAATTTAAGCCAAAGTATTTTTCTGGAGCCAACCAATGAATTCGAAGTTAAGAAAATTATAATGTCACTGAAAAACACAAAATCACCTGGTTACGATAACCTTACCACGGAACTGGTTAAACGTATAGCACCATTTATAGTCAAACCGTTAACTTAAATAATAAATTTATCACTAGAACAAGGTTGCTTTCCAGAGAACTTGAAGCTATCTATAGTAAGGCCCTTATATAAAAATGGTTCCAAGACTGACAAAAATAACTTCCGACCTATACTATCCTAGTCCTACACTATCTAAAATGTTTGAAAAAAATATGAACGTGCGTGTTTAAAGCTTCTTATACAAATACGATGTATTGTGCAAGGAGCAATTTGGATTCAGAAAAAATCGGTCAACTCAACTTGCTACATTTGTTTTAATGAAACATATAATAAATAACATTAACAAAAAAAAGCCATCGCTTGTAGTTTTCTTAGATCTAAGTAAGGCCTTTGATTGGATTTATTGTAAATCATACTAAAGTCATTACTAAATTAAATAACTATGGTATAGCTTTGAAATGGTTTAAATCCTATTTATGTGAAAGAAAACATATAATTAGAATTATTAAATTTAATGATATCAAAAATAGTTAATTTACATAGAGTTCCACAAGGGAGTATCTTAGGACCATTGCTGTTCCTTATATATCAATGATTTCCCTGCGGCAATCCAAACGCATGATTGTGTTTTGTTTGCAGGCGATACAACAATAATAGTTAATAGGTACAATATTAAAACATGTCAATTTCGGATAAATAAGGTCATGCAAGGTGTCAAAAATTGGGTCGTTGATAATGAATTAAAAATAAATATAGCAAAAACTAAAATTATACATTTTAGATCAGTAAATGCTAAAAAAAGATATTTAAATATTGATTATGATAAGGGAAAAATTTAACAAATACATAGTACTAGATTTCTTGGTATTGTAATGGATGAACATCTGATATGGAAGAAACATATCGAAAATATAACCAAAAAAGTACATAAGTTTGTATTCGCCTTAAAAAGAGTTACTGAAGTTACTTCTAGACGGACATCAATAATGGTGTACAATGCATATGTCTGCTCCATAATTCGGTATGGTATACTGGTCTGGGGGTATTCATCATATCTATTGCGGGTTTTTGTTGCACAAAAGAGGTGTCTCCGTGCAATATTTCATATGAAATGGTCCGAATCATGTAAGCCAGTTTTCCTATCAGAAAACCTATTAACGGTCCCCTCTATGTTCATTTATGAGGTTGCAAAGTTTGTAAGATGCCACATGGAATTGTTTGAAAAAAAAGATAATGTTAACAAGCGTAAAGTTACCCATACGCAATTCATACTGCCAGCACCACGCCTCGAGATGTTTAGGTCAAGCTGTGTGTATATGGCACCACTCGTGTAAAATGCGTTGCCCAAATGCATTGTTAAATTACCTAACCAAAAATTTTACTCGGCTTTACGAAGATGGCTGATAGAAGAGAACTTCAACTCAGTGGATAGTTTTCTAAAGAAATACGCAACAGATTCACATTTTAGAAATGCATTGTAATTTTGTTTGTTTTTGTAATTGACGATTTCATATATAATTATTGTGTTGTGTATTGTATTTGTACATTGTTGTTTTGTGCTGAACTGACGCGGTTAAATATTTCATTAATTGATTTATACTACTATTGTTTTGACAACATTCATAACACGTTTATAAACTGACATTTTTAACAATTTATTTATATTGCATAGGACATGTTTGAAAATTGTTAGTTGTGTATCACCTTTTGATTTTAAATATCTTTTTAGTGGTACATAAATTCCCAACTTAAAAAAAAAAAATTGCCAGCCGCTATCTGTGGTGAAATGTGTCTTGTGCTCTTAGATAAGTACCACCTGTTTATGTACCACATTTTATGCAAATAAATTATTATTATTATCATTACTTAGCCAGCAGATAATTTTCATTCGCCCTTGTCCTGCAAATAGTCTTTAACAGCTTAATAACCTTTTCTACATTTTTTTTAATTAACGAAAGAAGAAAGAAGACAGAAGGTGATAGAGCTTTGCGTCTTATTCCATAATGATGTAATTTTCTGCACAGCGTTTCATGATGAACGCAATCAAAAGCTTTGGATAGATCGCAAAATACACCTAATGCATCTTGCTTGTCTTCAGATTTTGATGAATCAAATACGTTATTTTCATAACAAAAAAAACTATTTTTTAAATTATTCTCTTTCTGTATGTTCCGGCTAATCTCTGACACAACTGAACCGATTTAAACGGGACTTTCACTGGCACTCTTATAAAGAAGTAATTTTTTTTTTTTATACTAGTAGTTTCTTAAATAACTATGTTTAGTACGCTGGATGACCCGCTTTTTTTATAGAAGCAGGTCCAAGACGGCGGCTAGACCTTAAAATTTCACGCTCGCCTCACCGACCCAAAAAGCGGGATCCAAACTAAACTCCAAAGAAGCTGGATTACGCCTAAACCATTAAGAGAGGCCGCGATGGTAGCTATACTTTACCGGGAACCCAGGGAGGATTTGCGAGGAGTTACTGGGGGCGTCCGGTGTTAAACTGATAGGTAGAGATCGTGAGTTTTTTAGTCGTTTCAAGTCTGGCTTAACGCTGCTAACAAACAGTTAAAGGAGCGTGCCTCACGATTTCAAAAGATGCATAGGGTATTGCAAATGGCAAAAAGTTATTTTTGTACTATTATCGACAAAAGTAGGAGACGAAACCAAAGCTAGGGGGCTGCCCCCCCTGCCCCCTCCTGGGTACGCCCATGTGCAGATTCATTAATCGCTTCATACATGCACGACTGGGTATCCGAGTACCGAGGTCGTCGGACGCGGTCTTCATATGTAAGTCTCGGCCTACCCTGACTCCTTCTACCCTCTACTTTTGCACAATAAATATTCGTCGTAAATCGTTCCTCACTCATTCGATGAACGTGTCCAAACCAACAGAGCTCGCCCTAATCCAGCTTAATACTGACACTTTCATTAAAACCTGCCATATTGCGTATCTCTTCGTTACTTATTTGGTCGGCCAAAGTTTGACAAACCGAACTTACAGTTTTGTGGGACGAAGTGTATAGCCATTGTATACATTGTATTAATTTAATAAATAAATAAATAAATTATTGGGACAAAGCACTGTTAACTTTGTTACCGGCTGCTACTCGCCAATCCACAGCCGAATCACATCTTCCGTTCGCGCTAAACATACTCGCTAAAAAAAAGACCACGAAGGAAAATTATTAATTCATTGGGTGTTCAAGTCAATTATTAGTTTTAAGACATTATCAACAGATGGCGCCACTCGGTTGTTCTAGATCACGCTAACGTTGTGTTGTATTAATTTATTTAATAATTTTTGGATTTTGTGTCAACAAATTCGGTTTTGGGAAATACAGTCCATTATTTATACCTAAAAGTACAGACCTGTTCATGGTCCTTGACGAGCCGGATTTAAGGCATTTAGGTAGTGCACGGTGGTAGTTACCATCGAACCCGTACTCGCAGTGGATCGCTGCAAAAGACCGAGTACGTGGAAGGAAAGCGCCGCTCGTAGAATACGCGCTGTGTCAAGCTGTGTATAGCGGGCGGGTGCTGTGTATAGCTGGTAGAAGCGAGGTTGGCGTGCTGTGGGCTTGGCCGGAGCAGTGGACATACAGGTCAACGGAAACCAAAGGAGTTCAGAGGGCAACACTTCAGATCTTAAGGTTATTAGTGCAATCTGTTTGAGTGCAGTGCAAATCGTGAGTACATTTGTTATTTTAAAAATTAAGAGAATTTCAACCTTATTTCATGAAACTTTCTAACTTTAAAATTATCAAGATTGGTAAACATTTTCAAGACATTTTAGGACTTATAAAATTTTAACATTAGTTTTAGACTTAGAATAATTTTAACTGGTGGTTTGGGACTTAGAATTGTAAGCTTTAAAACGGAGGTACGGGGAATCCACGCCGGATTTCACCCAGAATTGTAGAACACTTGTAAAATATTGAGAAGTATTTTCATCAAAATCTCTAAGTTGTTACTTTGACAATATGGCAACGCTTCAAGCACTTATAAATTATCAAAATGATTTATCTAATAGGATTATTAAGGCTAGAAGTAATTTTAAGAAGTCTCCTAGAGAAAGAATCAACAAAGATTATATTGAAAATAGATTAGAAGCTTTAACAGAGATGTGGGTTGACTTTAAGGAGGACATAAGAAATTATTACAGGAAAATGAACCTGCTAAATTAAAAATGAACATTATATTTTAAATGATATATACGATATTACTGAAATACAATTTTTAGATTACAAAGGAGAATTAAAAAAGTCTTTATCTGATTTAACAAGAGAGTTAGGACTGGCTGTTCATAGTGTATCTGGACAGTTGCCTGCAGAAGTTGAAAGATTTTAATAGGGGTGTGAATTTGGGTGGACTTTACAGTAAACTGTCTGCTGTACGCTGATGATGCGGTGCTCATGGCCTCATCAGAAGCCGACCTACAGGCATTAGTCACTAATATGAAAGAGGGATGTGAAAGTAAGGGTCTCCGCTTGAATGCAAGTAAAAATAAGGTTCTAGTATTTGAAAGAGGTGAAGTAAGAACTAAATGCGAGATTAGGGTAAACCAGGAACGTCTAGAGCAAGTGAATGAAATTGTCTATTTAGGAAGTATGTTTAGCGCGGATGGAAGATGTGATTCGGATGTAGAACGGCGAGTAACTGCCGGAAACAAAGTTAACGGTGCTTTGTCCCAGTTATCGTATAAGAAGCACGAATGGCGATTCATAACGCAGTGCTAGTGCCAACTTTGCTTTACGGTAGTGAAACCTGGGTATGTCAGTAGATGCATGAAAGTAAATTGAATGCTGTGGAGATGCGATCACTTCGAAAATTGTGCGGCGTTACCTTGGCCGACCGAATACGTCACGAAGTGATACGCAATATGGCAGGTTTGAATGAAAGTGTCAGCGTTAAGCTGGAAAAGGGCGTGCTCCGTTGGTTTGGACACGTCCAACGAATGAGTGAGGAACGATTGACGAAGAATATATATTGTTCAAAAGTAGAGGGTAGAAGGAGTCAGGGAAGGCCGAGACTTACATATGAAGACCACGTGAGCAGATTGCTCAAAAACGGAAAGGTCAAAAGTACTCGGATACCCAGACGTGCGTGTATGAAGCGATTGATGTTCTCGGAGAAGCGAAAGAAGTATGCATGGATCGCGAAGCCTGGCGATCTGTCCTCTCTGACTACCCCGTCAGGGATACAGCGTGAAGATAGTTAGTTTATTTTTAGTTAGTTAGGATTACCAAAAGATTTAGGAGATAATAATAAATATAATAGTGAAACCAAATCAAGTCAGATAAAGTTACCAAAAATTCAGATTCCTACATTTTCAGTTAAATATATTGAGTGGATTACATTTAGGGATCTTTTTATTTCAATGATCCACAAAAATAAGTCGCTCGATAATATTCAGCGTTTACAATATTTAAAGAGTTATTTAACAGGAGAGGCAGAACAACTCATAAGGAATACACCTGTAACTGCTGCTAACTATGAAAGTTGTTGGAATGTTATAGAGCAGCGTTACAATAATAAAAAAATCCTGGTTTACAATATTTTAAAACGTTTTTTATGTCAGAAAAACGCTACTTTTGCGTCAGCTAGTGTTCTAAAAGACTTTGTTGGCACTACAACTGACTGTTTGACAGCGCTTCCTAATTTGGATGTAGATGCGTCCACTTGGGACCCCATAGTTATACATTTATTGTGTTTGAAATTTGACCCAGAAATGGGAATTGCATGTTTCAAACACTATAAATTCCGATTCCTTGCCTAGTTATAGTCAGTTGAAACGATTTCTTAAGTAGTAGATTTCGGGCTCTAGAAGTGATTGAACCGACTAAACATAAGCAATCAATATTGAAAGTTTTACATACTACTACTGATGTTAATAAAATCTGTTGTGAGTTTTGTAATGAGACACATAAGTTATGTTTTTGTAAAAAGTTTTCTAATCAAGATTATGAAACCAGACGTGAGTTTGTTATAAAAAATCGCATATGCTTTAACTGTTTAGGGAGCAATCATTGTGTTAAATTTTGCCGAACACCCATTAATTGCCGAATATGTAAAAAACGACATCATTCCTTGCTTCATCCAAGGCATGTCTCGACTTCAACTGTTGGTTCAGGGCTTGTAGGTCAAACGGTTGAGGAAGTTTCGGGTAGAGTCACTAAAACAAACGAGGTGTCTAGTTCACATAGTGACTCGCTAACAATGGCAACGGTAAATCATATGGCATATTGTACCAAGAGTAAGAGCAGTCATGTATTGTTGGCAACAGCGTTGGCCGAAGCGAAGTCGAAAACGGGTCAATATAAAGTTATTAGAGCTTTATTAGACCAGGGCTCTCAAGCATCGTTTGTAACCGAAGCTGCAGTCCAGAGCTTAGGGTTAAAACGAATTATGGTTACTAATGTAGTATCGGGGTTGGGTGGTCAAAACTCGTCAGTGTCTAAATCTATGGTTGTAATCACATTAAGGTCAAAAATAGACTCTAGCGTTATATTACAAGTCAGGGCGTATGTTCTCAGCAAAATAACTAGTTACATACCAGGAACAACAGTATCGTTGGGTAAGTGGGTTAAATTATCAAAAGTTGCAGTGGCTGATCCTCATTTTGATATGCCAAATGGGATTGATATATTGTTAGGAGCAGACGTTTACGGCCAGATATTACAGGAGGGTATTTTACGATCGCCTGCGGGTGCCTTAGTGGCACAGTGCACCACCTTTGGGTGGATATTATCTGGACTTATAGATGCTGCTACAGATGGAAATCGAATTACAGTTTTACATACTTGCACGGAAGAGTTTGATTTAAAGCGCTTTTGGGAGTTAGAATCAGAAAATTTATTGCCTTCAAAATTATTAACATCAGAAGAACAAAGGTGTGAGGACTTCTTCGCTGCAACTACACGACGTAGATCGGATGGGAAACTCTCAACTGCCGTTCCATGAAAAGGTACCCTCCTGCAAAAACGGACAATCACGAGATATAGCAATTAAAAGGTTCAAAAACTTAGAGAGAAAATTTGCTTCAGATACAATACTAAAGGACAGATATACAGATGTTATACAAGAATACTTACATTTGAATCATATGAAGTTAGTACAGGAACCTGATGGAAACAAGGAACAAGCAGTAGACCTACCGCATCATGCTGTTATAAGAGAAGATAAGTCAACAACTAAAGTCCGCGTGGTTTTTGATGCGTCCTGTAAAAATAAAAATGGCATTTCATTAAATGATACCTTAATGGTTGGACCTACATTGCAACCGGATTTGCGGCATTTGATTATGAACTGGAGGAAACACCCGGTCTGTATAGTCGCAGATATTATTAAGATGTATCGTATGGTGAGAATGGCAGATGAGGATTGTGATTATCAACGAGTAGTATGGAGAAATGACTCAAAGGATGAAATAGAAGATTATAAATTACTATCTGTCACTTTCGGTACGGCATCGGCTCCTTACTTAGCGGTAAAGTTGCTCAATCAAATTGCGGTAGATTATAAGGATAAATACCCAATGGCAGCTGAAAGAGTATCAAAAGAGTATTAAATGGATGACTGGATGAGTGGCTGTCAAACTGTGGAAGAAGGAGTAGAGCTAATTAAAGAAATGAATGAGCTTTTGAAAGAAGGTGGATTTGTATTACAAAAGTGGTCTAGTAATAAGAAAGAGTTATTACGAATGTTAGAGCAAAAGGAAACACAGGACAAAGGGAAAGAACAAGAGGAAACAAATAGGAAAGTAGAACAAAAAAGGGATAATATAGTAAAAATTCTCGGACTTACTAGGAACAGAAACGACGACGAATTTCAGTACTCAGTGAAACTGCCTCCGCTGTCTGCACCTGTAACAAAGCGAAAAATTATATCGGACGTATCACGTCTATTTGACCCGTTAGGGTGGATAGCACCAAGTGTCATATTAGCAAAGATATTCATACAGCGATTGTGGATAGCAGGAACAGGGTGGGATGAAGAACCTCCAATTGATATATTAAATGACTGGTATACTTACCGTAATGACTTGTCACATTAGCTGTACATCACCATGTAAAGTTTTTCTGTGAGCATCGTCAATAATTAATTTTGACAAAGGGGATTCATGCGGGAGTACAATAGGATGCTTCATTGCTCGCTTGCTTGGGACTGTGTTATTCTCCCACCTACTCTCAACACTCCACGTTGGTCCAAAAATGGAGCCAAAGACCACCTTCAGCTGAGTATGAAATAACATCGTTTTTTTTAAAAAAAATTGCCATTTTGTTGCAAGCACCCACAAAATTGGTTCCATTATCAGATTAGGTATATTGTATTAGGCTTACTTCTGCGGGTAATTAATCGATTTAAGATTCATTAAATAAAGCGAGTGCTGAAACTCAAATCGGTGACGAGCTCAATGTGTACTGCTTTCACTGCTAGGCAAACAAAAACAGCAATGTGTGCCTTCTTCAACTTTCTGCTCGCTATCATAATGGGGCCGGCATAGTCCAAAGCTGTATTGGTGAAAGGGTAATTTGCTTGCAATCTTTGTAGAGGTAGGTTACCCATGATGGGCTGGTAAGTATTGCCTAAAAATCCAAGGCATAATATGTATTCACTAGTTACCTTTCTACAAAGATTACGACCATTGACTATCCAGTATTTGTGACGTATAATGTTGATAACAACAGCTGCGTAATTGTGTGATAGTATGTAACTACATACATACATACATATTGTCACGCCTTTATCCCCGAAGGGGTAGGCAGAGGCATATTTAACGCCCACGTTTCACCGTATGCATTTCTGTCCCACGTAACAGGTGGTGTGGTCCACAACAAAAAGGTTGTGGCATTTACATTTGCGAGCGTTTCCGTGCTTCGGAAGGCACGTTAAGCCGTTGATCACGGTTGCTAGAAAATGGCAGTCGTTAAGCGTTGGTTTATAAAATGAAACAAATAAATTCTCACTTTTATTGTCTCTCTAATAATTATTTTAATTAACAAGCTATTATTTTAATCATAGAAATAATGTCTCACCAGACAAGCATCCCAGCTACTGTTCGGCTGAAGCTTCACTTTCATTTTCGATTTTTTTTCTTTATAGACATGACTTTCCGTTGGCAATAGTCTGAGCTCCATCTTGTTTCCATTTGTTGTTGAGAAATTCCTTTTATAAGATGAGGTAGGTCAAATATAGGAACTCACCTCTATTCTTCGCCATGTCTGGATATGTTTGATCTTGTTTTTCTTAATTTTAAATATTAAATTGGAAAAATTTTTCAGTCACGAGCTGGACTCGAACCAGCGTCTTCTGGTTCAACGCACCAGACGCGTTACCAACTACACCACCGTGACCTGCTCGTAACTGACAAATTAATCCACCTCTTTACGTCTTAAAGCGACTTAAGGCGCCATCTACCGGCACTTAGCAAAGTTGCATGGCATTTGTGTCCCACGTAACAGGTGGTGAGCCCATTGCCATGTTGAAATGGACAGGCGCAGGCTGTGGTGACCTGCTGTTTTTTAAGTTGCAGATTTTTTAAGCCCATAAGGCCTGCAACTTGGCTTAACGACTGCCATCTTATTGGCAAACGGGACCAACGGCAATAATATGATAATTTGAAAATAAAATTAAAAACACGCCTTTTATAGGAAACCGCAATATACTCATTTTAATGATTGAAAAATTAAATAATTTTATCAAATTAGTGTATTGTCATCGGTCCTCAATAATTCTACAAAGTTTGAACAAAATCTGGCCGTTTAAAGTGGGTCAAATCGCGCCCAAAGTTACAAATATACATACAGGCGAAGCTAATAATAATTAATGGCGTGTAATAATTAATGGCACTAACATTAGTATCTTGATCGCATATTGTGCAAATTATATTCAAGTCAATGGAATGTAGGTTTTTAATTATTTCAGCTAGTTGATTCGCCAAGGTGTAGTTACACTGCAGAATGAATACCTACTAATATAGTGGTGAAAAATTACAAGCCAGCAATAGGGCTTGTAATTTTTCACCACACCACGTGTCATGGAAACAGGAGCATGGTCTGCTATTTTTGCCTGGGTCTCGCTACCAGTATAAAAAAAAACCCAGAATATAGTCCCACGTCTGTTGTAGTCCAGGTGTGACATTAGTGACATTTCATCAAACAACAAGGTACATCATTTGTCATCTGGCTTCATATGTAAGTAACTAACTAGCTATAAGAGGACAGATCGCCAGGTTTCGCGACCCATGCATACTTTTTTCGCTTCCTGCAAATTCATTAGTTGCTTCATAAATGAACGTCTGGGTATCCTAATACTTTTGCCCATTACATTTATGAGCAATGTTCTCACGTGGTCTTTATATGTAAGTCTCGGACTACCCTGACTCCTTCTACCCTCTACTTCCGCACAAAATATATTCTTCGTGAATCGTTCCTCACTCATTCGTTGTAAGTGTCCAAACCAACGGAGCACCCCCTTTTCCAGCTTAAGCTCTCTCCAGCTCTATTGACACATCTAGGATTTGCTACCAAAAAGCAACGTTGGCACTGCGTTATGAATCGCGAATCGTGCTTTTTTTACTTATTGGGACAAGCAATTTATATAAAAAAAAAAATAAAAAAAAAAACTACTGACGCGCGATTCCTCGCGCTATACATTGTATCTATATAATTAAGTCAATTGACAATACATGAAGTAGTTGCTTTAAGTATTTTGCAGGACAATAAACATTTCCGGCTATCCACATTTATCATTTATATGTACTTCTCCGTACATTTTGGGCCTTCGAGCAAACGTTAACTGACCCTATCAAAGGTCCTTTCGGTTAATCCGCGTCGCGTGTGAATGTTATAGTATAGCAGTTAGATACTATAACGTGTCTCAAAAGTGAAGTGAACAGTGTGAGTATGAGTGTATTGCCAGCAAGAGTGCAGTACGTAGCAGCAGCAGCAATCAGCAGGAATCAGCAGGTTCCGTAGTTGGTGAGCAACAGAGCTCCCGATCAGCACAGATCAAGTAAGATCATTCCTTTTTTATCATTCAATCATCATGTCGTCTTTCGAAGATATTTTGGCACAGCAGCAGCAACTCCATCAGGTAGAGCAAATCTACACAAACTTAAAAAGGATAGCTTGCATACTTACGACGTAGGTTAGACAATCTGGATGCAAGCTGGCAAGAGTTTCAGTCAAACCACATCCGATTGTGTGAATTCGAATTCGCTAAATCACACACGTAATTCACTTCGAAGCAATCCTAAGCAGTGAAGGAGCGTTGTGAAACCATCAAGTCCGTGATACTTAACTATCAGCCAGGTAAAGACAACAAACCAATTAATGCAGGTGCCAGTAGACCAGCTACCCCTGTGACGACATCGAGCACAGCACAGCAAGGTTTAGGCACATTCTCCAAGGGGCTGGGGTCCGAGAGCAAAACGGATGAGATGTTAAGAAAGCAGCAGAGCAATTTTAAGGCTTTTGAACACACTATATCAAATATCAATCTCGATTCTGTTACCGAGAAGTGGGAATTCGATCATTTACTGAATACCGTTCGAGCTCGCTGGTCAAATTTGATACTCAGCATTGGGAGTTAGACAGCGAGCTCGGAGACAGGAACCAAGACATTATACAACGATGCTATCAAAGCTATTAACAAACAGATGTGGTCATTCTCGCACAGGAAGCATTCTACGCCTAAAATAGAAATCCTCACGTTCAGCGGCACTTATCATCAATGGACATCCTTTAAAGGTCTATTCACAGAGTCTGTGCACAATAATCCGTAACTTTCTGGAGCACAGAAAATGCAATTTCTTTAGACAAAGGTCAAAGGAGAAGCTGAATGACTCATACAGCATTTGCCGATTAGTTCAGACAGTTATATCATTAGTTGGGATATCCTGAGTCACCGATACATTGAACGCAATTCAAAAGCTCGGTGTGGATGTCAAATCATGGGATCCTTTGATTGTACACATCCTGTGTCAAAAGTTGGACTCAGAAACATTCAACTAGTGCAACCAAGCCACCAAAAAGCCTCGAGAATTACTTGACCTTAAAGAGTTTCTTATATTCCTAGAAGGAAAATTCCCGACTATGGAGGCTAGCAGGAGAAAACAAAAGTCAAAATACCAAAGGCCCTTTTCATCAAATAATAATACGACAACGGAAAAGGCATTTAACGTTAAACAGTCTTATTCACATGTACAAGCAAACCCGCACATTTATATAGTTTATACTTTATGCTGACGCGCGATTTCTCGCGCTATACATTGTACCTATCTAATTAAGTCAATTGACAATACATGGAGTAGTTGCTTTAAGTATTTTGCAGGACATTAAACAATTCCGGCTATCTACATCTATCATTTATATGTACTTCTCCGTACATACACAATTTCATTCACTTGCTCTAGACGTTCCTGGTTTACCCAAATCTTACAATTTGTTTTTATGTCATCTCTTTTAAATACTAGAACCTTAGTTTTACTTGCTCTCAAGTTGCGTTACTTAACACGACTATATAAGGTTGGCTTCTGATGAGGCCATGAGCACCGCATCATCAGCGTACAACACACAATTTACTGTTAATTGACCCAAATTCACGTATATGTGTATATCTATATAAAATATAATTCTTGACATCATTTTAATATTAATTAGAATTGTTTGACAAATTGCTTTATTTTATTTGGTTTTAATTGTTGATTATTTTTGTTTTTAATATATTACTTGTTGTTTCTGTCTCTTTTATAAATGAATATGAATGTACATTTTTGAATGAATACATGGGTGTAAATTACCTGAAATAAAGATTATATTATAATATCACAATCCTTCAACGTTTGCAGGCAACTGTCCAGATACACTATGAATAATCAGGCGGACATGACACAACCATGTTTGACGACTGTAAAGACGTCGATGTCAAACACAACCCTTTTTGACGACTGTAAAGACGTCGATGTCAAACAGGGTTGTGTCATGTCCGCCTGATTGTTCATAGTGTATCTGTACAGTTGCCTACATTATGTATTAGATTTAGCATGCCTAATGTCAGGAATTGCAGTACAAATATAACATTGAACGGTGATACCCTTAATCTTGTAGGATCAACTGTATTTTTGGGGATCACTTTAGATAGCAAACTGCAGTGAAACATCCAAATAACGTGTCTTGCAGGTAAACTCAGCTCGGTAGCCTTTGCCGTTAGTAAAGTCAGGCAGCTCACTGATGTGGAAACTGCTAGGCTGGTATACTTCAGTTATTTTCATAGTGTCATGTCTTAAGGCATTTTGCTGTGGAGCAAAGCAGCTGATAGACAAGTATTTTTTGCAGTCCAGAAGTGAGCTATACGTGCAATATATAAATTGTATGTAATTGTAATAAAATAAAAATAAATTTGGAAAACCCAAAAGTGCACGCCTCACACGCTTTTATAATATTATAAAAAAAATAGAATTACAAGCTTACAAACTTTACTATGAATTATCGCGTAGGGGTTATGAAATAAATAAAGTGAAGATAATAACAATTAAACCACATCAATCAGACCGTGAAAATTAAAAAGGTTCTATTCCAAATTATATTGAAGCGTAAGAGAAAAAAAAGACTCTATTAGTAAAGTATTTCGGTCGTTATCGTGTTAACAAGAAAATATCCGTAACATACAGACAAACGGACGTCCAAGACGGAACTTTTTTAAACAGATTTTTAACTAGTTAAAATAACAAAAGTAAAATAAAGGCATCAAAAATATCATGAGTGTTAAAAAAGTGTATTTTCTTGATATGTGTGTGTATATATTATTTTACAAGTGTACAAATTTCATGATGGGTAACGTATACGGGGTTTTGTAGTATGCTGAGCACGAATTTCGTGTTGAATATCGTAAAAGAGGTTTTCGGTATGCTGAATATGAATTTCGTGCTAATTTTGCAATCCAATATAGTCACCGCGCCAGCTGTTATAAATTTCATGTTAAGTATCGCATAAGAGTATTATGGTATGCGGAGCACACATGTGGGATTATAACCATACTCTACACTGTGTTATCCTGTGTAAAGTGTGTCCAAGTTTTTCGTCATAATTAATATTTAAACTTGTTCTAAGCGTAACCAATAATTTTTTTAGACTGCTCTTCGGTGCGGAGACAAATTGAACAAATTAAAGATCACATATGTCGGCTCACCCTTGTTTGAATTTCCAGTTCCCATCCGTAGCTTCTAGTTTCCATTTCTCATTCCTAGTTCTCATCCCCAATTCCCATTTCTCATTCCTAGTTCTCATCCCCAATTCCCATTCCTGGTCCATGCTCACATTCCCTTGATTCTTTTTATAACGGCACGGCGGCCATTATGAATTGCAAAATGAACACGAAATTCGTATACCAAAAAACCCTTTATACAATACCCAACATGACATTTTATAAGAATGTCTCGGCGGCCATATTTGTTACTATTAAAACCCCATAATTTTATATCTACTACGCGGCAGCCATTTCTCAAACGCTTTCTCATAAAAAAAAACTATCGATTCGACATGAAATGAACCTTACCTTCATCCGTGTGCGGCAATTGATTAAATCTCCGATCCTTATATTTTTAAACCGGTGTTTATATTATTGACTTTTTCCGGGGATTAAAAGCCTATTAGGCTTTTAATCCCCGGAAAAAGTTCCTGTGGGAAACGGGGACAGAAAACTTCTCTACGCGGGCTAAGCTGTGGGCGTCAACTAGTATGTATATATAATAAATCAATAATATAAACACCGGTTTAAAAATATAAGGATCGGAGATTTAATCAATTGCCGCACACGGATGAAGGTAAGGTTCATTTCATGTCGAATCGATAGTTTTTTTTTATGAGAAAGCGTTTGAGAAATGGCTGCCGCGTAGTAGATATAAAATTATGGGGTTTTAATAGTAACAAATATGGCCGCCGAGACATTCTTATAAAATGTCATGTTGGGTATTGTATAAAGGGTTTTTTGGTATACGAATTTCGTGTTCATTTTGCAATTCATAATGGCCGCCGTGCCGTTATAAAAAGAATCAAGGGAATGTGAGCATGGACCAGGAATGGGAATTGGGGATGAGAACTAGGAATGAGAAATGGGAATTGGGGATGAGAACTAGGAATGAGAAATGGAAACTAGAAGCTACGGATGGGAACTGGAAATTCAAACAAGGGTGAGCCGACATATGTGATCTTTAATTTGTTCAATTTGTCTCCGCACCGAAGAGCAGTCTAAAAAAATTATTGGTTACGCTTAGAACAAGTTTAAATATTAATTATGACGAAAAACTTGGACACACTTTACACAGGATAACACAGTGTAGAGTATGGTTATAATCCCACATGTGTGCTCCGCATACCATAATACTCTTATGCGATACTTAACATGAAATTTATAACAGCTGGCGCGGTGACTATATTGGATTGCAAAATTAGCACGAAATTCATATTCAGCATACCGAAAACCTCTTTTACGATATTCAACACGAAATTCGTGCTCAGCATACTACAAAACCCCGTATACGTTACCCATCATGAAATTTGTACACTTGTAAAATAATATATACACACACATATCAAGAAAATACACTTTTTTAACACTCATGATATTTTTGATGCCTTTATTTTACTTTTGTTATTTTAACTAGTTAAAAATCTGTTTAAAAAAGTTCCGTCTTGGACGTCCGTTTGTCTGTATGTTACGGATATTTTCTTGTTAACACGATAACGACCGAAATACTTTACTAATAGAGTCTTTTTTTTCTCTTACGCTTCAATATAATTTGGAATAGAACCTTTTTAATTTTCACGGTCTGATTGATGTGGTTTAATTGTTATTATCTTCACTTTATTTATTTCATAACCCCTACGCGATAATTCATAGTAAAGTTTGTAAGCTTGTAATTCTATTTTTTTTATAATATTATAAAAGCGTGTGAGGCGTGCACTTTTGGGTTTTCCAAATTTATTTTTATTTTATTACAATTACATACAATTTATATATTGCACGTATAGCTCACTTCTGGACTGCAAAAAATACTTGTCTATCAGCTGCTTTGCTCCACAGCAAAATGCCTTAAGACATGACACTATGAAAATAACTGAAGTATACCAGCCTAGCAGTTTCCACATCAGTGAGCTGCCTGACTTTACTAACGGCAAAGGCTACCGAGCTGAGTTTACCTGCAAGACACGTTATTTGGATGTTTCACTGCAGTTTGCTATCTAAAGTGATCCCCAAAAATACAGTTGATCCTACAAGATTAAGGGTATCACCGTTCAATGTTATATTTGTACTGCAATTCCTGACATTAGGCATGCTAAATCTAATACATAATGTAGGCAACTGTACAGATACACTATGAACAATCAGGCGGACATGACACAACCCTGTTTGACATCGACGTCTTTACAGTCGTCAAAAAGGGTTGTGTTTGACATCGACGTCTTTACAGTCGTCAAACATGGTTGTGTCATGTCCGCCTGATTATTCATAGTGTATCTGGACAGTTGCCTGCAAACGTTGAAGGATTGTGATATTATAATATAATCTTTATTTCAGGTAATTTACACCCATGTATTCATTCAAAAATGTACATTCATATTCATTTATAAAAGAGACAGAAACAACAAGTAATATATTAAAAACAAAAATAATCAACAATTAAAACCAAATAAAATAAAGCAATTTGTCAAACAATTCTAATTAATATTAAAATGATGTCAAGAATTATATTTTATATAGATATACACATATACGTGAATTTGGGTCAATTAACAGTAAATTGTGTGTTGTACGCTGATGATGCGGTGCTCATGGCCTCATCAGAAGCCAACCTTATATAGTCGTGTTAAGTAACGCAACTTGAGAGCAAGTAAAACTAAGGTTCTAGTATTTAAAAGAGATGACATAAAAACAAATTGTAAGATTTGGGTAAACCAGGAACGTCTAGAGCAAGTGAATGAAATTGTGTATGTACGGAGAAGTACATATAAATGATAGATGTAGATAGCCGGAATTGTTTAATGTCCTGCAAAATACTTAAAGCAACTACTCCATGTATTGTCAATTGACTTAATTAGATAGGTACAATGTATAGCGCGAGAAATCGCGCGTCAGCATAAAGTATAAACTATATAAATGTGCGGGTTTGCTTGTACATGTGAATAAGACTGTTTAACGTTAAATGCCTTTTCCGTTGTCGTATTATTATTTGATGAAAAGGGCCTTTGGTATTTTGACTTTTGTTTTCTCCTGCTAGCCTCCATAGTCGGGAATTTTCCTTCTAGGAATATAAGAAACTCTTTAAGGTCAAGTAATTCTCGAGGCTTTTTGGTGGCTTGGTTGCACTAGTTGAATGTTTCTGAGTCCAACTTTTGACACAGGATGTGTACAATCAAAGGATCCCATGATTTGACATCCACACCGAGCTTTTGAATTGCGTTCAATGTATCGGTGACTCAGGATATCCCAACTAATGATATAACTGTCTGAACTAATCGGCAAATGCTGTATGAGTCATTCAGCTTCTCCTTTGACCTTTGTCTAAAGAAATTGCATTTTCTGTGCTCCAGAAAGTTACGGATTATTGTGCACAGACTCTGTGAATAGACCTTTAAAGGATGTCCATTGATGATAAGTGCCGCTGAACGTGAGGATTTCTATTTTAGGCGTAGAATGCTTCCTGTGCGAGAATGACCACATCTGTTTGTTAATAGCTTTGATAGCATCGTTGTATAATGTCTTGGTTCCTGTCTCCGAGCTCGCTGTCTAACTCCCAATGCTGAGTATCAAATTTGACCAGCGAGCTCGAACGGTATTCAGTAAATGATCGAATTCCCACTTCTCGGTAACAGAATCGAGATTGATATTTGATATAGTGTGTTCAAAAGCCTTAAAATTGCTCTGCTGCTTTCTTAACATCTCATCCGTTTTGCTCTCGGACCCCAGCCCCTTGGAGAATGTGCCTAAACCTTGCTGTGCTGTGCTCGATGTCGTCACAGGGGTAGCTGGTCTACTGGCACCTGCATTAATTGGTTTGTTGTCTTTACCTGGCTGATAGTTAAGTATCACGGACTTGATGGTTTCACAACGCTCCTTCACTGCTTAGGATTGCTTCGAAGTGAATTACGTGTGTGATTTAGCGAATTCGAATTCACACAATCGGATGTGGTTTGACTGAAACTCTTGCCAGCTTGCATCCAGATTGTCTAACCTACGTCGTAAGTATGCAAGCTATCCTTTTTAAGTTTGTGTAGATTTGCTCTACCTGATGGAGTTGCTGCTGCTGTGCCAAAATATCTTCGAAAGACGACATGATGATTGAATGATAAAAAAGGAATGATCTTACTTGATCTGTGCTGATCGGGAGCTCTGTTGCTCACCAACTACGGAACCTGCTGATTCCTGCTGATTGCTGCTGCTGCTACGTACTGCACTCTTGCTGGCAATACACTCATACTCACACTGTTCACTTCACTTTTGAGACACGTTATAGTATCTAACTGCTATACTATAACATTCACACGCGACGCGGATTAACCGAAAGGACCTTTGATAGGGTCAGTTAACGTTTGCTCGAAGGCCCAAAATGTACGGAGAAGTACATATAAATGATAAATGTGGATAGCCGGAAATGTTTATTGTCCTGCAAAATACTTAAAGCAACTACTTCATGTATTGTCAATTGACTTAATTATATAGATACAATGTATAGCGCGAGGAATCGCGCGTCAGTAGTTTTTTTTTTTATTTTTTTTTTTATATAAATTGCTTGTCCCAATAAGTAAAAAAAGCACGATTCGCGATTCATAACGCAGTGCCAACGTTGCTTTTTGGTAGCAAATCCTAGATGTGTCAATAGAGCTGGAGAGAGCTTAAGCTGGAAAAGGGGGTGCTCCGTTGGTTTGGACACTTACAACGAATGAGTGAGGAACGATTCACGAAGAATATATTTTGTGCGGAAGTAGAGGGTAGAAGGAGTCAGGGTAGTCCGAGACTTACATATAAAGACCACGTGAGAACATTGCTCATAAATGTAATGGGCAAAAGTATTAGGATACCCAGACGTTCATTTATGAAGCAACTAATGAATTTGCAGGAAGCGAAAAAAGTATGCATGGGTCGCGAAACCTGGCGATCTGTCCTCTTATAGCTAGTTAGTTACTTACATATGAAGCCAGATGACAAATGATGTACCTTGTTGTTTGATGAAATGTCACTAATGTCACACCTGGACTACAACAGACGTGGGACTATATTCTGGGTTTTTTTTTATACTGGTAGCGAGACCCAGGCAAAAATAGCAGACCATGCTCCTGTTTCCATGACACGTGGTGTGGTGAAAAATTACAAGCCCTATTGCTGGCTTGTAATTTTTCACCACTATATTAGTAGGTATTCATTCTGCAGTGTAACTACACCTTGGCGAATCAACTAGCTGAAATAATTAAAAACCTACATTCCATTGACTTGAATATAATTTGCACAATATGCGATCAAGATACTAATGTTAGTGCCATTAATTATTACACGCCATTAATTATTATTAGCTTCGCCTGTATGTATATTTGTAACTTTGGGCGCGATTTGACCCACTTTAAACGGCCAGATTTTGTTCAAACTTTGTAGAATTATTGAGGACCGATGACAATACACTAATTTGATAAAATTATTTAATTTTTCAATCATTAAAATGAGTATATTGCGGTTTCCTATAAAAGGCGTGTTTTTAATTTTATTTTCAAATTATCATATTATTGCCGTTGGTCCCGTTTGCCAATAAGATGGCAGTCGTTAAGCCAAGTTGCAGGCCTTATGGGCTTAAAAAATCTGCAACTTAAAAAACAGCAGGTCACCACAGCCTGCGCCTGTCCATTTCAACATGGCAATGGGCTCACCACCTGTTACGTGGGACACAAATGCCATGCAACTTTGCTAAGTGCCGGTAGATGGCGCCTTAAGTCGCTTTAAGACGTAAAGAGGTGGATTAATTTGTCAGTTACGAGCAGGTCACGGTGGTGTAGTTGGTAACGCGTCTGGTGCGTTGAACCAGAAGACGCTGGTTCGAGTCCAGCTCGTGACTGAAAAATTTTTCCAATTTAATATTTAAAATTAAGAAAAACAAGATCAAACATATCCAGACATGGCGAAGAATAGAGGTGAGTTCCTATATTTGACCTACCTCATCTTATAAAAGGAATTTCTCAACAACAAATGGAAACAAGATGGAGCTCAGACTATTGCCAACGGAAAGTCATGTCTATAAAGAAAAAAAATCGAAAATGAAAGTGAAGCTTCAGCCGAACAGTAGCTGGGATGCTTGTCTGGTGAGACATTATTTCTATGATTAAAATAATAGCTTGTTAATTAAAATAATTATTAGAGAGACAATAAAAGTGAGAATTTATTTGTTTCATTTTATAAACCAACGAGTATGAGTGTAACAAAAATATCTATCACGCCTTATCCCCGAAGCGGTGGCAGAGGCATATTATATGCCCACTTTTCACCATGTGTATTCCTGTCCCACGTAATAGGTGGTGAGCCCGTTGCCGTGTTGAAATAGACAGACGCAGGTTGTGGCTACCTGCTGTTGAAATTTTTAAGCCGCCCATAAGGCCTTCAACCAGGCTTAACGACTGCCATTTTCTAGCAACCGTGATCAACGGCTTAACGTGCCTTCCGAAGCACGGAAACGCTCGCAAATGTAAATGCCACAACCTTTTTGTTGTGGACCACACCACCTGTTACGTGGGACAGAAATGCATACGGTGAAACGTGGGCGTTAAATATGCCTCTGCCTACCCCTTCGGGGATAAAGGCGTGACAATATGTATGTATGTATGTAGTTACATACTATCACACAATTACGCAGCTGTTGTTATCAACATTATACGTCACAAATACTGGATAGTCAATGGTCGTAATCTTTGTAGAAAGGTAACTAGTGAATACATATTATGCCTTGGATTTTTAGGCAATACTTACCAGCCCATCATGGGTAACCTACCTCTACAAAGATTGCAAGCAAATTACCCTTTCACCAATACAGCTTTGGACTATGCCGGCCCCATTATGATAGCGAGCAGAAAGTTGAAGAAGGCACACATTGCTGTTTTTGTTTGCCTAGCAGTGAAAGCAGTACACATTGAGCTCGTCACCGATTTGAGTTTCAGCACTCGCTTTATTTAATGAATCTTAAATCGATTAATTACCCGCAGAAGTAAGCCTAATACAATATACCTAATCTGATAATGGAACCAATTTTGTGGGTGCTTGCAACAAAATGGCAATTTTTTTTAAAAAAAACGATGTTATTTCATACTCAGCTGAAGGTGAGATCAATTTAAATTTAGTCTGGCATATAGCCCTACATTTTAACGTTGCCGAGGGGTCACTCAAGTCAATTAAAAAACGAATTCGAATTCGATTTGACGAAATTCAAATCGAAGGAATACTGAATTCTAGACCTCTAACTTCTATTTCATCTGATCCATCAGATGTAGTTCCTCTCACGGCTGCGCATTTCTTCATTGAACGCACACTCACTATTCTGCCTGCTCCCCGGGTCGATCAGGCTCCACTGCATACGCTCTCCAGATACAAAAAAAAATGTAATATTTACTAATCTATACTAATATTATTAAGGGGAAATGTGTATTATATGTAATGTATAGTATATGTAAGTTTGTTTGTATAATTAGACTCAGAAACTACTGCGCCGATTTTAAAATAAAGGTAACCTACTAGCTTACTATAACACTGGGATAAATGCGTACAGGAAAACTTCACCACGCATTCGAAGCTGTGGGCATCAGGTACTATTATATAATTCTTATTCACAGCTAGATAACCAATAATAAGTATGTACAATACCGTCAAATAATTTTTGTACATTAAGGAGTATACGAAATTAATGTATTTTTTGAAAAAGCTTAACCTGTGGAATATTTCGACATCCCGTCGCACCTATTTAATCCCGTCGTTTATAAATTCTACAATGCTGTATAAAAATTTGCCTGATTTGTCGACATTTATGACTACTGCTTTGCTCCCCAGTGTAGTAGCGTAATGAAATATAGCCTACAGCTTTCCTCGATAAATGGCTATCTAACACAAAAAGATTTTTTTTTTAAATGAGACCAGTAGTTTTTGAGATTAGCGCGTTCAACCAAATAATCCCTTCAGCTTTATAATATTAGTATAGATCTATACTAATGTTATTAAACATTCTATTAAAATTTTTTTTACAATATGTGAAAAAAAAATTTATTGATTATTAATAAATTATTATTATTTGGTGGCGCAGTGGTCGTGCATGCGACTGCCGTGACATGAAAGCTCCTAATATTTACTTCTAATATGTATATTAGACGTCCAAAAAATAGCGATATGAAGTGTCAAGAAACTAATGAAACAAAAACCTATCCCCAGTCATGTCACAGAATCGACTATCAGTAAACCAGACAAAAAAATAAAATAAAAGGTCGAATATCAGGTTATAAGTGAATATCGGGTTTCACTGCCTCTGAGGCGCGGTGGGAGTGTATCCGACTGATACGCAAGAAGTCGTGGGTTCGATTCCCACCCATAATAAAACTTTATGTGATGAGCAGGATGGTTTATTCTGTGTCTGGGTGTTATATATCTGTAATATGTATGTATTTAAGAATATATAAGTATGTTTATCAGTTATCTGGTTAGATAGTACAAGCTCTGCTTAGTTTGGAATCAGATGGCGTTGTGTGAGTTCCATCATCCATCACGCCTTATCCCCGCAGGGGTGGCAGAGGCATATTTTATGCCCACTTTTCACCGTGTGGATTTCTGTGCCACGTAATAGGTGGTGAGCCCATTGCCGTGTTGTAGGTTGTGGCTACCTGCTGTTGAAATTTTTCAAGCCGCCCATAAGGCCTTCAACCAGGCTTAACGACTGCCATTGTACTGGCAACCGGGACCAACGGCTTAACGTGCCTTCCGAAGAACGGAAACGCTCGCAAATGTAAATGCCACAAAGTGGTCATCCATCCGAGTACCAGTTATAGTGAAAGTTGCGTAACTCAGTGATCGTTTACAGAACACTGAGACCGCAGAGCCACGAGCGCTTCTGTGAGTTATCACAACGATATACAAAAAAAGTATGTCACGTTTAAATTATGTAGGTACATACATACAAACATACATATTATCACGCCTGTTTACCATCGGGGTAGGCATAGACTATAGTTTTCCGCTTGCTACGATTTTGACATATCACTTTCGCTTTTTCTACTTTCATGAGTGTTTTTATACACGCTCGCCGGTTAAGGGTATTCTTGACCTGGCCTTTTTCCAAAAGGTCTTCGATTTGATTGACATACGTACACCAAGGTTGACCCCTACCAGTTTGCCCATTCTCTCTCGCCACATAAATCTGCTTCGTTAGTCTGTTTTCATCCATCCTCTCCACGTGTCTGAACCATCTAAGCATTCCTTTTTCTATCTTAGTCACTACATCTTCTGCCATGCCGCAATGTTCCCTTATCGCGCTGTTCCTTTCTTTATCCATCAGCTTCACTCCAGCTATACTCGCAGACTTCTCATTTCCACTGCATTAATTTTACTTTAATACGTCTTCTGCCATAACCAACTTTCACTGCCATACCTAAGTGGAGACCAGCACTTCTTTATGTACAGCCAGTCGTGCCCTTT
Organism: Thumatha senex; assembly: GCA_948477245.1. Lineage (NCBI taxonomy): Eukaryota > Metazoa > Arthropoda > Insecta > Lepidoptera > Erebidae > Thumatha > Thumatha senex. The sequence goes on from OX419748.1 coordinate 19,148,775, forward strand.
TAGACACGTTCTAACTGCTCATACATATGTAAATGGCTCCATTAACTTTATTTTTGACCACAATTTATTCCTCACCACTCAGTCATAGGCCTTTTCCAAGTCTACAAATATGCATAGACTTTAAGACTGTTCGCCAAAAGTTTTCCAGCTATGCATCGTAAGGAAAAAACCTGATCCGGGCATCCCCTTCCTTTTATAAATCCTGCTTGTACGTTCCACATTTTTCCTTCAGTTCATTCATCACTCTTTTTATTAAAACTTTTGCATACAATTTGCCGACGATGCTGAGCAAGCTTATGCCGCGGTAGTTTTTGCACTCTTGCTGTGACTGTTTTCCTTTATAAAGCGGCACGGCACCAATCTCTTGGTACGCTGCCATTCCTCCAACAAAGATAAAAAAGGCAGTACAGCTGGCAAGCTACCACGCCTTGTCCCACTTTCAGCATCTCGGCAGAAATCCTATCAATTATTGCAGCCTTGCGCAGTTTCATATTATTCAATGCTTTCACAATTTCTTCCATACTTATATCGCTTTCATTGCCACTTTCACTCCTTTCCCAGAGATGGGTCTGTGCTTGCATACCTTTATTTTTAAATAAACTTTCAAAATATTGCTTCCCTCTTTTTAGCACACATTCTTCTCCTTTCACAACATTGCTATCATGGTTTTTGATATTATGGAGTTGGGATGTTGTTTGTTGACCTCTAACTGTTTTCATGACCACCAAAAGTTTTTTTAAATTTCATATTCTGTTGAAAGTCATCAGATAACCGTTTGTCAATTTCATCTCTGTTATTCTTTTTCTTTATTTTCATTACCTCTTCCGCAATACATTTATACTCATCCTTCGCCATTTTTACGTCCAGTTTAAAATTATGTAATAGAATTTAAGTAACTCTTAATTGCAGTCACTATTTAATTAATATCATATTAATTTGTAAAACAATATTATAAAATAATAAAATAAATTACAAAATAAAACTATAAACAAAATTTCCAAAAGAACAGTCTAAGAAAAAAAAGTATGGTCGGTAAATGTTTGTTTCTGAGTTGAAATTTAGAAAAATCTCTGGCTTGATAAGCTTAAATTGGGCCAAATGGTGTTCTTTGAAAACAATCTAATTTAATTAATTATTTATTTAACAACGCCGTAATCCTAATATACTTGAATTGAACTGATGCAGATGGTTTCTCCAAAAAAGTCTCAACCTCTACAATGGTCGAAACCTCCAAGCCTCTCTTGCCAAATAAAGAAAAAAAATCGATTATAGAAAATCTAATTACATGCTACTCGTATGATAAAAACTATATCCTTATTCCAAAAAAGGTTTTGAAGAGAAAAACTTTATTTTATAGCTGTTATCAAATATATTTATTTATTTAGTTATCTACCACGCCTAACCCCGAAGGATGGCAGAGGCATATTAAATGCCTAATTTTCACCATGTGTATTCCTGTCCCACATAATAGGTGGTGAGCCCATTGCCGTGTTGAAACAGACAGACGCAGGTTGTGGCTACCTGCTGTTGAAATTTTTCAAACCGCCCCTAAGGCCTTCAACTTGACTTAACGACTGCCATTTTATTGGCAACGGCTTAACGTGCCTTCCGAAGTACGGAAACGCTCGCAAATGTAAATGCCATCAAGTGGTCACTCGTCCGTGACCACCCATAGCGAAAGTTGCTTAACGCAGTGATCGTTTACAAAACACTGAGTACGCAGGACCACGAGCAGTTATCACAAGTATTTAAAAAACAAATATTTACATACATGACTACACTAGATTATTAAAACTTTTTATTTAAAATAAAGTATATCTACCTACCTAGTTGTTTATTTTAAGATCTGCCTGCATACGTTCTAATATATCGTTGAATGACACTTTGTACAAAAGTCTAACCGAATCGATCATAGTAATTAGTCGAATATAATCGATGGGTTTCATTTAAAGGTAAATAAGGTGTACTAATGGCATGCCAGATAAAAATCGGCTACGTTCTGCTTTCTATTCTAATCAGGTATCCATGGACCGGCTTCAGCATGACTTCCATCTTAAGCAGCAGCTGCGAGTCATCTGCGGTGATGCGATACTTTCGTACTAAATGAGCAAGAGTAGTTTTCATCGACATCATGGCGTACATTTTTCCTGCAAATGATTTTTAAAATTGTGTATGAGTGGGGAACAATAGAAAAAGAATATCTAGTGTGCGAGAAGAGATAGTAGAAAGAGACAACGAAAAGGTCAAAATTACTTGGTACCTAAACGTGCATGTTTGAGATTAGTGAATCTGCGAGAAACGTAAGAGGTATGCATGGATTGCGAAGCCTGGCGATCTTTTTGACTACCTCATCAGACATACAGCTTAAATATAAGTATTTTTATAGTGGAACACTCACATCTCAGCCAATTAACTTCCACTGCCGTGTATAGATCTCCAGGAAGATAGTCACATCGTATAAATTCCAGCAGTATTTGCCGACCTTTATGAGGTTGTCAATCTTTATTTTTACTAAATATAATGGGGAGTGTGTTCGTATGCTTGTACTACGTCGTAAGGAATCCATTGATTGATGTGATTTTTAAAATGTAGATAAACGGAATAGTCTTAAGTATTTGGATACCCAGACGTGCGTGTATGAAGCGATTGATGAATCTTGAAAAAGTGGAAGAAGTATGCATGGATAGCGAAGTCTGGCGATGTGTCCTCACTGACTACCCCGTCAGGGATACAGGTTGAAGATAGTTAATTAGTTTTTTAGTTTTCGGAGAGATTGCCTGAGTATTTTGATCATGGGAAACATATTTCACTCCCAATAGAATCACATTAACCACCTTCTTACTAGAGGACTCACAGGCATCCTTTAAAAGTTAACATACCTATGCACAGTCTTCGTCCAAAACTGAAAGCTGCGAAAGAGTTGGGGTTCTCGGGCAATCGGCTTGGGTCGAGCCAGCGCTCGGGACTGAACTCATTTCGGTCAGGACCCCATATCGGATGTCGATGTAGCCCAAACACGAACAAGAAGCACGTTCGACCCGCTAAAAGCGTACAGTTTTCTGAAAAACGACATCCCAATCATTGATATTCCTTGTTCCATCCGGAGTCCTGACTTCGGAAGCCAGGGTAGGATATAGATAACCCCGCAACACCAAGAGACCCTACGCCAACACCTCGACCGTTCATCGACAGGTGTATCAAAACAAGTGAGATTTGATAATATCTTGCAGAGTTTTGCGCTCTATCTCGTTAGCCCTAGTGGTGTCCAAAACCTTGAGTTTGATTCCACATTCCAATACTTCTCTCTCACTTTTCACCGCTCGCCATGGACAGGGTGTTCCTCACACATGCGGCTCGTTTGGTAGTAAGGCCTGTCCTTTCTGTGTAATAAACAACTGCCTCGGTTTTCCCGAAGGTCGACAATATGAAGATATATAAAAGGGGGGTTCGCAGAGCTTAACAGCTTGTCCACCACTTTGAGAATTACAAGTCTTTCCATGTATAACATTGACCTTTAGTCTATTCAAGCAAATTCTGCAGGTCTATTATACTGGTCTTGGGTGTAAGGGGCCCCACCAAGATCTTCGGGGCCCAAGTCAAACTCCCGTGCTAGGGCGTGTATCTGCTGATTAACGGACGAGGCTCTGGCGCTGGCTTTCCCCTCTGGGGTTGGGAGGTCATAAGACGTCGCTCCCATAAAAGCCACCCGCCAAAAAATAATGGTAAAGTATAATAGGAAAGCTGCTAGGGATAGGGCGCCGCCGCAAAACGGCGCGCAGGAGCCCCGCCCGACTCCTGTGGCGAGTGGGCTAGGGCTGCCGTGTGTCGGACCAGCACGGCTAAAGAAGTTAGCCCCAACCCGAATCCGCTTCGCATCTTGGAACATTGGCACGCTGACTGGGCGTGCGGTAGAGTTGGCCGAAGTACTCTCCAGGCGGAGGGTAGACGTGGCGTTCCTGCAGGAGACTCGGTGGAAGGGCAACAGGGCCCGGCCTTTGCAGAAAGGCTACAAGCTGTACTACACGGGTGCGCCTGGTGGGGAGAATGGGGTGGCCGTGGTGCTCTCCGAAGGGCTGCAGAGCGGCATCTTGGAGGTGAAACGCTGTAGCGACCGGCTTATAATCGTGAGGGTGCTTATCGATGGGATTATTACCCACCTGATAAGTGGCTACGCGCCACAGGCGGGTTGTAGCGACGCCGATAAGATGTCGTTTTGGGGCCAACTCGAGGGAGTGCTTCGGAGCATTCCGTTGTCACAGGGAATCGTTTTGGGCGGCGACCTAAACGGTCATGTGGGTGAGAGGTGTGAGGAGTTTGAGCGTGTTCATGGTGGTTTTGGATACGGCACCCGCAACGCTGAAGGAGAAACTATCCTCAGAATGTGTGCGGCTGCCGATCTGGCCATTGTGAACACGTATTTCAAAAAGAAATCCGAACATCTCATCACCTACAAGAGCGGGAGGCGTACAACTCAGATCGATTTCCTACTCACTAGGCGACACAGCATCGGCAAGGTGGCCAACTGCAAGATCATACCCGGTGAGAGTCTTACTGCACAACACCGTCTCCTTGTCATGGACCTCTGCGTGAAGCCTAAAGGCAAACGCATCGAGCGGTGCCAGCGCCGCATCAGATGGTGGCTGCTTGATGAAACTAGGTCCCAGAAGTTCGTCTCAGCTGTCGGTGACAAGTGCACCGACACTGAAGGCGAACCAGTTCAAGATTACTGGGACAAAGTTCAGGCGGCCATCCTTGGAGCGGCGAAGGTGGTGCTCGGTGAGTCTAAGGGTGGACGCAAATGTGACAAGGAAACTTGGTGGTGGAACGACGCAGTCCTGAGGGAGACCAGGGAGAAGAAAGCCCTCTTTAAAAAGTGGCAAGCGACCGGATCTCCCGAAGACCGCGACGCGTACAGGGCTGCCAAGCGCGCCACAAAGAGAGCTGTAGCCAGAGCCAGACGTGACCACTTACAACCTTTGTATGATAAGCTGGAATCGTCTGAGGGGCAGAAGCTCATCTATAAGCTGGCGCGCTCCAGGGTCAAAGCGGCACAGGATATATCCAAGTGTCGCTGTGTAAAAGACCCTGAGGGCAACCTGTTAAGCGAAGACCTCGCGGTAAAGGAGAGATGGCGCTAGTGTCGCTGTGTAAAAGACCCTGAGGGCAACCTGTTAAGCGAAGACCTCACGGTAAAGGAGAGATGGCGCTCGTACTTCCACGAGCTGCTTAATAAACAGCATAAAGAGGTGCAACCTCCGGACCTCCCTCCGAATCAGGGACTAGTGCCACAGGAACGGCATACTCCTCAGCGGGCAGAACCCAAACCAATGGAGACTGAGTATTATTACTCCAGTCTTCAAAGGTAAGGGGTCAGTGCAGGAGTACGGGAGCTATCGCGGTATAAAGGTGATGTCCCACACCATGAAGGTCTTCGAGAGGATTATAGACTCTCGGATCCGGCAGGAGTGTACTCTCTCGGAGTGTCAATATGGGTTTCGCCCTGGTCATGGGACCACGGACCCTGTTTTTGCCCTGAGGGTTGTCGCAGAGAAATACAGGTCGAAGAACACGCCTCTGCACTGTTTGTTTCTAGACATGCAGAAGGCCTTCGACTGTATTCCTCGTGCGATGATCTGGTGGGCACTGCGGTCCAAAGGGGTGCCAGAGGTCTATATTGACACTATCCGGGACATGTACTGTGACTCCGATTCAATGGTTCGGACTGCTGTTGGCGACACGAAACCCTTCCCCATCACCGTCGGGGTACACCAGGGTTCTGTCCTTAGTCCGCTTCTGTTCAGTGTAATATTAGACGAATTGTCGGACAGCATCAGAAACCCGCATGAGCAGCCTCCATGGTTGCTCATGTATGCTGACGATATCGCGCTGGCAGACGCGGACAGGCAGATTGGTGCGACGTGTAAAGGCGTGGAAGGAGACGCTTGAGAACGGCGGTCTGAAACTAAATGTGGCGAAGACCGAGTACTTGGCACTAAACTCGACAGATCCCACATCCGTCCGCATTGGCGGTGATTTGGTCGAGCGCACGGACCAGGTTAAATACCTGGGATCTGTTTTTCACACGTCCAGTGATATCGATTGCGATGTCAAGTCACGCATTGCTGCCGCGTGGGCCAAATGGCGGGAAATGACCGGTGTCATTTGTGACCCTAAAATGCCAATCCGGTTGAAGGGACAGGTCTACAAAACCATTATTAGACCTGTCCTTTTAGATGGCAGTGAGACGTGGCCGATATTGGAGCGACACAAGCATGAGCTGCGTGTCACGGAAATGAAGATGCTGCGGTGGATGTGTGGAGTCACGCGGATAGACCGCGTGAGGAACTCTCGCAATCGCGGCAGCCTTCACGTCCGTGACATTTCAGACAAGTTGCAAGAGTGTCGCCTTCGTTGGTATGGTCACGTCTTGCGGCAACCGCCGGGCTACGTAGGTAACAAATGTCTGGCCATGTCAGCCCCGCCGGGTCCCGGTAAGAGGGGAAGACCCAAGAAGTGCTGGCTTGACGTCGTAAGGGATGACATTCGTGCCAATGGTCTCACCACAGGGGATGCCGATGACCGTGCGAAATGGAGGAGAAAATGTAGGAAAGCGGACCCTGGGCGTCGCAAGACACAACTTGGACAGACGCTCGGATGATGATGATGATGTTATACTGGTCTAATCTAGCCTTCCTATCTGTACTTACTGAGTTTAACATCTCTGTCAAGTTTCCTAGCGAGCACCGGCACGATAGTGTATATTCTCATGCTTTCCTTTATCACAGCCTCCAGGTACACCAGCTTTGATAGATCCTGTTTCTCCACATCTCTATCTCCGTTGCCAAGAACTTCTTTCAATCTAAAGATCGAGAAAAAATATAGGTATTTAGAATATAAGAATATATTCTATTTAAATACTTTATTTTATTTTAAACAGCAACAGGTTACGGCCTCAACATGCTATCTACGTTTGCCCCTCAAGCTGAAGGGCAATATGTAGTATTATATGGATCAGAATGTTGGGCCGTTAAGAAGTTGGATGAAAAATGAGTGCATGTAACTGAAATGAGAAACTTAAGGTGAATGTGTGGTGTGACTAGAATGAATAAAATACGAAATGAGTATATCAGAGGGGGTTAGAGAGTGGCACCAGTGACTGAAGAAAATGAGAGGGAATCGTCTCTCTTGGTATGGGCATGTGATGAGAAGTGATGAAAGTCATGTAGCTAAAAGAATGATGAGATGGATAAAGGTTGTTGGATGGAGAGCCAGAGGAAGGTCAATGAAAAAATGGATGATCTGTGTAAGGAGTGATATGAAAAAGGTGAATGATCAGATGACGAATTACAGGGTTGAATGGAAGAAAAAGACATACTGCGCCGACCCCAAGTAAATTGGAGCAAGGGCAAGAGGATGATGATGTAATACTTTATTGATGGTTTAAAAAATAATTATTTTTTGTATTTATCTTATGGTTAAGTTCCCATCTAAACTTGGCCAGTTAGCAGGAAAGACTAAAACAAAATAGTACTTACTCGGCAAAAACCTTCTCCTGAACCATAGGATACGCTCCCAACAGTAGCATAGTGTACATGAGAACATTAGCTGAAGTGTCATGGCCACCGACAATCATGGTGTCCACGTGTTCCCTGATCTCTTTGTCGTTGAGTAGGCCCTTTTCAAGTGACAATTCTAGTAGAAGATCCATGAATGCCTTAAATCTTGTACCTGGATAAGGTAAATTAAGTTTTAGTTAGCCGCCCTTTTTTTTGGCCTGCTTACAAAACTATTTGTCAATTAAAAAATTTATAGTTTTAAAAAACCCACATTATATTCTATCCAAATTACCTGGAATTATACTCCTCTCAGTGCAGGTAGTGCCGTCAAACTCTGTCTTCCTGTTTTGAAGAACCTGATAAACACAATATCATCGTATATAACATAATGTGTTACAGTTATTTCCAGCGTGTCAGTTATTTCCAAACCAAATTTTAGCTAAATATATCTTGCCGTTTGAGAATGTAAAAGTAACAAACGTACACACTTTCTAATTTTGGCCTTTATAAGGTTAGTACTGATAGTATGATCACATCTACTGACCAACTTGCAAATCACAAGTTACCCTTCCCCATAGATATCTTAACTATAGAGATATGGCTAACGCAACGTTTCCTATGCCAACCTGTGTCCCCAAGTTTATCAGCCCTCCGCGACGTGTGGACGCACCTAGACATCGCAATAAAATGACTGTTTATCGCAAGCTTTGCATCTATTTGCGTGTTTGATTGGCAAAGTAAGTGATCAATATTGTTTACAGTGTTGTGCGACTGAGTGAATAAGTTATTGTAATCGTAATTAAAAACGCTTGTTTTAAAAAGGGAAACAGCCCCGCGCGCTTGTTTCATATCTAGATATCTTACTACTAAAGAGATAAACTTGGCCTAGGGCCTAGGCCCTCACCGTATCAGACAGTTTGTGAACAATTCGGAGGGCGTCATCTTGTTTCTTCTTGAGGAGACTAAAACGGAAGATGTAAGAACTGTGCAGCCAAAACTTCATGAACCGCTCCACTAGGCTGTTGAAGAGAAACTCCGCAGCTTCAAAGTATTTGTTGTTTAACAAAGAGTCAGTAAAGTCCACTCCTAAGACTGTTACTGGAACAATAAGAGCATTAATAGCTATGCTCATCTTGCTAAAATCAAGCTGAGCCCCACGGGTTCGCCCGTGACTTACTTTGAACTCCCGTACCACCTGTTTATTCCAGTCGCTTATTAATTTTACAAACATATATAATTTCAAATATACAGAACTTATATTAAAATATAGGAAACTTACAACAAATGGTCTCCAAAGCGTTGCTCCTGGTGTACATCCAGTGGTCGAAGTACCCTCGCCCAGATTCTTTATCCAAGTCGTCGATCAGTTTCCTGGACTGACTGTTGAAGACGCCCATGAACCGGTCCAGTACCACTTGACTGAACGCTGGATTAAGTATCTTGCGATGGTTTTTCCATATCGATACTAATTATGAAAATGTTTACAAAATGATTTAAAAATAAAAAGTAAATAAAATATTACGGGGTCACTTTGCTAACGGACCTATCTTAGTCCATTTATGCCTGTGTACGACTGCAGTAAGGCTTCAAATTTGCATTGCAAATGTATTCCAATTACCACCACTTCTTAAGATTTTTAAAATTGGTAAATAAAAATAGCGTCACCCACCTGATGTCGACGACCCGTGGCTGAGAGCCGTCATCCTGGCCAACAGGGCTCCGATAGCGACCCAGAATGCTTCTCTTAAAAGACCCAGGATTGTAAAAGGAGGAAAACAAGTGCGATGGAACACGGTTCCATGCTTTTAGCTGAAGTGTTTGTAGATGAAAATTCAAAAGAATTTTTTTAAGCGGTCGTATCTCAGTGTTAAAAAAATCGCTGCGTTAAGCATTTAACGTTTCGTTCAATCCTGAGATTGGTGACCATCTTAGAGCGTTTCCATGCTTCAAAGTCAAAGTTCATCATCATCATCCGAGCGTCTGTCCCAGTTGCGTCTCGCGACGCCCGGGGTCTGCTTTCCTACATTTTCTCCTCCACTTCGCACGGTCTTCGGCATCCCCTGTAGTGAGACCATTGGCACGCATGTCATCCCTTACGACATCAAGCCAGCACTTCTTGGGTCTTCCCCTCTTCGCACTCGCACTGCCATGTAAAAGGATTGGTCTAATAATGGTTTTGTAGACCTGTCCCTTCAACCGGATCGGCATTTTAGGGTCACAAATGACACCGGTCATCTCCCGCCATTTGGCCCACGCGGCAGCAATGCGTGACTTGACATCGCAATCGATGTCACTGGACGTGTGAAAAACAGATCCCAGGTATTTAACCTGGTCCGTGCGCTCGACCAAATCACCGCCTATGCGGACGGATGTGGGATCTGTCGAGTTTAGTGCCAAGTACTCGGTCTTCGCCACATTTAGTTTCAGACCGCCGTTCTCAAGCGTCTCCTTCCACGCCTTTACACGTCGCACCAATCTGCCTGTCCGCGTCTGCCAGCGCGATATCGTCAGCATACATGAGCAACCATGGCGGCTGCTCATGTGGGTTTCTGATGCTGTCCGACAATTCGTCTAATATGACACTGAACAGAAGCTGACTAAGGACCGAACCCTGGTGTACCGCGACGGTGATGGAGAAGGGTTTCGTGTCGCCAACAGCAGTCCGAACCATTGAATCGGAGTCACAGTACATGTCCCGGATAGTGTCAATATAGACCACTGGAACCCCTTTGGACCGCAGTGCCCACCAGATCATCGCACGAGGAACACAGTCGAAGGCCTTCTGCATGTCTAGAAACAAACAGTGCAGAGGCGTGTTCTTCAACCTGTATTTCTCTGCGACAACCCTCAGGGCAAAAACAGGGTCCGTGGTCCCATAACCAAGGCGAAACCCATATTGACACTCCGAGAAAGGGCACTCCTGCCGGATCCGAGAGTCTATAATCCTCTCGAAGATCTTCATGGTGTGGGACATCACCTTAATACCGCGATAGCTCCCGCACTCCTGCACTGACCCCTTACCTTTGAAGACTGGAGTAATAATACTCAGTCTCCATTGGTTTGGGATCTGCCCGCTGAGGAGTATGCGGTTAAAAAGGTTTACTAAGATGCCCACACCGCGAGGACCCATCGCCTTCCAGGCTTCGATGGGGACTCCATCGGGTCCGACAGCTTTTCGATTCTTCATGCGGCGAAGCGCAGTCAGGACTTCTCCAGGCGTTACCGGTGGCACTAGTCCCTGATTCGAAGGGAGGTCCGGAGGCTGCACCTCTTTGTGCTGTTTATTAAGCAGCTCGTGGAAGTACGAGCGCCATCTCTCCTTTACCACGAGGTTTCGCTTAACAGGTTGCCCTCAGGGTCTTTTACACAGCGACACTTGGATATATCTTGTGCCGCTTTGACCCTGGAGCGCGCCAGCTTATAGATGAGCTTCTGCCCCTCAGACGATTCCAGCTTATCATACAGAGGTTGTAAGTGGTCACGTCTGGCTTATATGTTTATCTAACAAATGAAAACTGTAATAAACTCACATTTGCCAGTGACCAGGCCTTCACCTAGCCAAGGTTTCGCGAAGTCGTAGAAGTCATCCTTTTCCAGACATGTGTTTGCTACCGTAAACATGTCGTCGGGATCTGTTACGACTGGAACATTATACATAAAAGTTAAGTTTTATTCACTTCAAAAAAGCGGCGGTGGTTTTGCATGCCAAAGAGGCTTGGACATAAAAATCACAAAAACAGGAGAAATGGCATCCGGAAATATTCGTATACCGAAGCAACATGCTCAACAAAATAAATAAGTATTAAGAAATTTAAACACCTTTAGTAATGCTATTAGTAATGATGAAAACCGATATGATTCGAATGCTGGAAGAGCAGGCTGTATTTAGAGGTAACTTCTCAACCATTGACCTATATGGAACCATATATATATATGGAATTCATTAGAACAACAAGGTATTCATAAAAAGTTTATACGCATTCTATAAATCATTTATGGAAAAACTACAGCACAAATCTAACTGGAAAAGGCAGGAGCCGAATTTCTGATTGAAAGAGGCGTTCGTCAAGGTTTTTCCATTTCACCAATAATATTCTCATCAGTGTTAGAGACGATATTTAGAAAACAGCGTTGGGATAATGTACAGATAAATGTGAACGTGGACAAATTGAGTCATTTGAGACTTGCTGATGATTTGATAGTTTTCTCCGAATGCCTAAAGAGTTTGGAAAGAATGCTACTGCAATTATCAGACGAAAGTGCAAATGCAGGTCTCACAATTAATATCACAAAGACAAAAGTTATGATCAATTCTATACAATAATATGCTATTACAATTAATAATCAATAACTAGAATACGTCAACGAGTATATCAATTTGGGACAATTAGTATCACCTTCATAGAACATGCAGAAAGAAATTGAAAGAAGAATAGCAAATACTTGGAAAAAGGTTCTGGTCGCTGAGCGAAATTATAAAAATAAAAAATGCCTATGTCAGAGAAACGAAAAGTTTTTAATGCTTGCATACTCCCACGTCTTATGTATGGATGTCAAACTTGGGCCTTGACTGAACTACGAGTACAACAAAACAAACTAAATGTGCCAAAAGCGATGGGAAGATGATTTAAAGAAAATAGCTGGTCCCGAATGGATACGTACAGCAAAGGACAGAAATAAATGGATATGCTTAGAGGAAGCCTTTGTCAAAGGATAAGCTGTTAAGAGAGGATATAAGTCGATTGCCAAGATTAGGTTTTAAAAATTAAATTACCTCTATGGTTAAATCTATTTTATCTCTATGGTTAAAAAATTATAGGTATGTTAAAAAGTTTATTTATTTATTTATTTATATATTAGTAATCCTAAAATTGAGTTCTGAAGTTATTATCTATGGCTTATAAAGGTTTTAAATTCAGTTGTATTTTACATTGTAAACTCTTTGCCCGATGCGAATAATGAATACCTTACTCCTCAAAGAGCCAGTATACTAAATATACTACCTATTGTCGCAGATAACATCACAACGTCTATATTATAGGTTTCTTAAAAGGGGTTATAGAAGGTTTTTGTAAGGTCGGCAGCGCAAGTGTAGTGATGTTGGTGCAAGTGGTGTTGCAAACGTCCATAAGCTACAATGACCACTTTCAAACTGAAACATTTATTTAGAGATGCCCACAATTGTGATAAATAATCTACTGATGTTCGCTGTGAAAGTGTCGCTACCTCGGCATGGTGCTTCGTGTCATCACCCGAGATAACACCTGATAACAGCAGGAAAGTTATAACACAATCTGTATTGTGGTCTGCGGCTATAAACCAGATTTAACTCAGAAATCCCTGAAGTTCAGGCTACTATTTAATTAATAGTTAATCTTATCATCAAAGTCCTAGTGTATTGTTATTTTTTTTAATCTATCAAGCCTTATCCCCGAATGGGTGGCAGAGGCATACATATTGTATGCCCACTTTTCACCATGTGTATTCCTGTCCCACGTAATAGGTGGTAAGGTGAAATAGGCAGAAGCAGGTTGTGGCTACCTGCTATTGAAATTTTTCAAGCCGCCCATAAGGCATTCAACTTGACTTAACGACTGCCATGTTACTGGTAACCGGGACCAACGGGTTAACGTGCCTACCGAAGCACGAAAACGCTTGCAAATGTAAAAGCCGCAAAGTGGTCACCCATCCGAGGACCAGCCATAGTGAAAGTTGCGTAATTCAGTGATCCGGGGCCACGAGCGCTTCTGTATTGTATTTTTATATCTACTCATAATTATGATTAAAAGTGCTTACTATAAACTGTCCGAGGGCCAATCCGGCCTGCCACCACGCCGCCCAAGCTGTAGCTCTGTTCAGCGGCGTCATTGATGGTCTTCCACAACTCTGAAACCAAAACGCAGAGAAAAGGCGTAACATCTGTTTACGGACATTTCAATGTATAACACACCCGAATAGTATAGCGCAGACAAAAGAAATAAACCCTGCACAAGTGCCACTGCTGCATAGACTAAAACACCCCGCCTACCTCCTTTGCCGTAAGGACGAGTTAAATACTGTGTATTAGGCGCTTTCCAAGTTTTCCGTCGTTTTGTTAAGCGTTTGCGATCTATAATCAACGATCACTTAGAATAAAATTTAGAAGGACATAACGAAAGTTTGGAATGTCAAGAACTTAATCTCGGAGCAATAAGTGCATTACAAGAACTTACTGCAGCTATTTCCAATGAACGTCAGTGCGTGACCAATGACAGGATAGTATCCAGGCAAAAGTGGGGGCTCGTCTGACCTGGTGTTGTACTGTCTCCATACCAGGTAAGCGCCACAGGCGATGCATATTAACAGTAATGCTATCATTCTGGCTATTTGGGGATTCTGTAGCTGAAAGAAACATTGAAATTCAAAAAAAATACAACAATCTTTGCAGGCTCTGTCTTAAAAAAACGATTAAGTCAAGCTAAGTACTTAATAATTGTAAGTAACCCATGTAAACGACAAAATATAACGATTGTGAGGATGTCCTAGGATCAGCAGCTGTGGGAATCCAAGATGACACTCCCTATTTTTTATTTCAACTAGCTGACCCGCGCGGCTTCGCTCGTGACAAACTTCGAACTCCCGTCAGTTTATCAGTCTCGCCTTTATTCCCGTCACTTCCATTCAATCCCGTCGTTTATTACTTTTACAATAATGGATGAATTTTTTTCCGATTTATTGATTACTGCGCCGCTCCTCAGGGTAGTAGCGTGATTATATAGCCTTTTATCAGTCTCGCCTTTATTCCCGTCAATCCCATTTAATCCCGTCGTTTATTACTTTTACTATAATGTATGAATATTTGCCCGATTTGTTGATTACTGCTCCGCTACTCAGGATAAAAGGCTATTTTATCAGTCACGCCTTTATTCCCGTCGCGCCTATTTAATCCCGTCGCTTATTACTTTTATAGTATGAATATTTGCTCGATTTTTTGATTACTGCTCCGCTCCTCAGGGTAGTAGCGTGATCATATAGCCTTTTATCAGGACACATCAGTACGTAGTCGAATCGAGCACGCGTTTGTTTGAGTTGATTTGATTGAGACGAATGAGAGGCGAGGACTTCGCAGAGCTCGCTCGCTATTGGCTAGTCGCGACGTCGCGCATGCGTAACTCGCAAATAATCGGCCATACTTTTCACTTGTCATTATAAGAATTATTTTTTTTCACAATAAAATGATTAAAGTAAGTTTACCTTAAAAGATCACATATGCTTTCGCGGACTTTATTTTAGAACTTTTAAAGGGGAATTATGTAATACATAGTTTTTGCGTAACTTTAATCGTTTACGCAGCGTTCGCAACGGAAGCTATCAAAAGGAATATTTTGTCCCCAATTTTGGCTATAGCCATCCTCGATAAATGGACTATTCAACACAATAATAATTTTGCAAATCGAACACCTGTAGTTCCTGAGATTAGCGCGTTTAACCAAACAAACAATCAAACAATCTCTTTAGCTTTATAATATTAGTATAGATTAGAGAATTAATGTTTTAAAAATTCATACCCAAACAATATCGCTTAATTGCGTACTTATCATACTTATTATGTTCTCTAACAAAATTACATTACTTTGTTCGTTCGCTTATCATTCAGAACATTGAGTTAGTAGTGCTGCAAGCTACACAATAATACAATAATATATGTATTACTATTATATTGATCTCCTCAGTAACGATATATTTTTAAAAAATGGCTTCCATGTTATATTTCCATTTCTCCAGCTAAGTTAAGTATCGAGGAGGAGGTTCGTGTTTATAGACTAACGGACCCGAATTAAAAAAAAACATTGGCTTGAAGAAATTCAACAGCAGGTAGCCACAACCCGCGTCTGTCATTTGAACACGGCAATGGGCTCACCACCTATTACGTGGGACAGGAATACACATGGTGAAAAGTGGTCGTATAATATGACACTACCCACCCCTCCGGGAATATGGCGAGATTGATAAATAAATAATCGGTTTCTGTGAAAACAAATCAATAGGGAGCTACTTATTTGATCTGGTTTCTTTGGAAAAGCCTCTATGAGATTCGTCCGACTGATGTAGCCACTTCAGAATAAGTCACACTAACGATAATATAATCTCACTCTTCTGTCATACTGTACAGCTAATATAAATACTCACCAGATCTGATCCTTCAAACCAAGCACCATCGACTAGCTCCAACACAACACTGATTTCACCCACAAACGCGCAGGACGCTGTTTCAACACACAAGAAGTTAGTAAATACAATTAGGTTTATTAGTTTTATATCACGAACAACTGTTTACTGGTTCAAGTACACGCAGAACTGTTTGAATTTGCCCAATAGTGATAAATCATATAAGAACTGAACCATGTCTCATTGATGGGACGATTGAAAATTAATGTAACCGTGGTCCCATTGACCAAATGTACCACCATATAGCATATGCATATAGCCATTTTGATTGTATCCCAAGTAATGGTTAGTGAGTGGGCCCAATTGCTGTGTTGTAATGGTAATACCTAACTAATCGCAGGTGGTGGCTACTTGGTGTTAAAAATTTCAGGTTGTCCATTAAGCCTAAAACTTGCTTAACGACTGCCATGTCACTGGTAACCGGGCCAATAGCTTAAGGTGCCTTACGAAGAATGGAACAGCTCGTAAATGGATGTGTTACAAAGCGTAATACCCCATCTCAGGACCAGCCATAGTGTAAGATGCTTAACTCTGAAATAGTTTACAGAACAGTGAGTTAGTAGTGCTGCAAGCTCTTAGTATGTATCACTATTATATTGTTTTCCTCAGTAACGATACATTTAAAAAAATGCCTTGCATGTTATATTTCCATTTCTCCAGCTAAGTTAAGTATCGAGGAGGAGGTACGTGTTTATAGACTAACGGACCCGAATTAAAAAAAACATTGGCTTGAAGAAATTCAACAGCAGGTAGCCACAACCCGCGTCTGTCATTTGAACACGGCAATGGGCTCACCACCTATTACGTGGGACAGGAATACACATGGTGAAAAGTGGTCGTAGTAGACATCAAATAATGATCAAATCTTACATCATAAAATGTCTTGCATATGTTACTTGACCCTGTATTTTTTTCAGTTTCATGAATGTTCACACGTCCGGTACTTTCGAAAGTTGTTGCGTGTCACGCGACTGACTTTTAGTGCGTGCAGACATAAAAATTAAAATATCTTTATTCATGTAGGTCAGTCACAAACTAATACTTTTTAAACGTCTAGATTATAGCGTCTACATTTACATTTTCTACAATATGTACAAAACAATACATAATAAATACTCTTTTTTAATCGTCAGTAATTACAATAGTTTTCGTTTACATAAATAAAATGAAATTAACTTTTTTACGGTATTAGTCTATTACATTTAAAATTATTATGTCTTTATTATTGTTTTTATATTTGTGTATTATTGTGTGTTAACTTAGAACGATTTAATCCCATGCATTTTATCAGTATTTAGTCTGTAATTTTATAAAATGTACAAGGCATTTTTATCATACAAATTGGGCCTGACGATGGACTTAGGGTGATTTAATCCCATGCATTTTTATCATTTATATAAATTCAAGTCTGAAATTTTATAATATGCCTTGCTACACAAATATGCCTTGACAGTTGGTTGCTACACAAATTGGTATTGCTTTTACTGCATATGCAGCAGAACTTAATTTTTGCCTGACATTTTTATTATATGTGACCCCACTGCAACATTATAATATAACTAACTAACTAACTATCTTCACGCTGTATCCCTGACGGGGTAGTCAGAGAGGACAGATCGCCAGGCTCCGCGATCTATGCATACTTCTTTCGCTTCTTCAAGATTCATCAATCGCTTCCTACACGCACGTATGGGTATCCGAGTACTTTTGACCTTTCCGTTTTTGAGCAATCTGCTCACGTGGTCTTCATATGTAAGTCTCGGCCTACCCTGACTTCTTCTACCCTCTACTTTCGCACAATATATATTCTTCGTCAATCGTTCCTCACTCATTCGTTGGACGTGTCCAAACCAACGGAGCACGCCCTTTTCCAGCTTAACGCTGACGCTTTCATTCAAACCTGCCATATTGCGTGTCACTTCGTAACGTATTCGGTCGGCCAAGGTAACGCCGCACAATTTTCGAAGTGATCGCATCTCCACAGCATTCAATTTACTTTCATGCATCTGCTGACATACCCAGGTTTCGCTACCGTATTATAATATAATAATAATAATATAATATAAACTTTATTTCAAGTATCTCAGACTCATACAATGTCATATATTTATTATTATTAGTCATTTTACATACATAATACACCATGTTATTAATAATATCAAACATAATCAAAAATAATTAACGCATTACTTATAGTCATTCATAATAAATATCACACATAACCAGACAATAATTGACACAACATTATCATAATATATTTAATTAGCCCTGTGTGCAATGTGCAGCCTACAACAGTGACAGTCCATCCTATCGGCTATCGCCGCCAGCATGCTGTTGCTGCTACCCCGCACTCTTCTCACTAGTGAAGCACTTCGCTTACGGATAGTTGCGTAAAAGCAATCCACTCCCACTGCAGTAAACATTGCAGACGCGCTACAATAGCGGGGGTGCCCCATCATCAACGCGTTGTTAAACTGAAAGCGTAGGGCGCTATACGATTTTTGTGTGTAGTCAGCCCATAGGCTACAGGTGTAGAACGTAGTACAATAAGATCTGAAGAGAGTTGTTTTTACTTCATATGAGCACCGTACAAACCTGCGAATGACCATGGGCGTACCCAGGGCCCCCCTGGCTTTGGTTTGGTCTCTTACTTTTGTCGACAATAGTACAAAAATATTTTTTTCCCATTCGCAATACCCTATACATCTTTTAAAAATCGTGAGGCACTCCCCTTTTAACTGTTTGTTAGCAGCGTTAAGCCGGACTTGAAACGACTAAAAAAAACACACGATCTCTACCTATCAGTTTAACACCGGGCGCCCCCAGTAACTCCTCGCAAATCCTCCCTGGGTTCCCGGTAGAGTTTGGCTACCATCGTGGCCTCTTTTAATGGTTTGGGCGTTATCCAGCTTCAGATAAAAGTAGCCTTTTTTTTTAACGTGTAGAAATCCCCTCGGTTGTCATGCCGGACTCGAACCGGCTAAAACCACACAGTCCCCGCCTAACTGTCTATTGCCGGACGCCCCGGGTAACTCCTCGGAAGGATGTCCCAGAGCTCCCGGCAGACTTTGGCTAACACCGCGGCCTCACCTGGGGTTCAGGTTTTATCCCGCTTCTTTGGGGGGTTGGTTCGGGTACTTATCCCGCTTCTTGGGGCATGAGGCGTGCGTGAAATTTTCACGTCATGCCGACGTCGTGGGCCTGCTTCTGTAAGGACGGCGAGCAGCCCACCCGCCGTCCTCAGGCCCCCGGTCATTGAAGCCCGTAGTCTTGGGTGAAGCGATAACGCCACAGAATGCGAAACTCGGGCGGGAGAGTCCTCTCCCGTTCCGTCTCCGCCACCTCTTTCGCGAGCATGACCTGCTCGCAGAAAGACGCAGCGGCGTCCCACTTGCTCCCGCTGGAGACCATGGCTTGCACCATAGTTTCCAACGAGAGAATCTCTACGCCCAGACTCGCCACGAGGTCTTGGCGCTGCTGCGCCCACGCTGAGCACTACGCAGTGCTGGCACTCGACTGTAGTCTCCCGGTGTATACGCCACAGATACTTACCGAAGCACCCGTGCCCGGTAACCACTCATCCATGACCGGTCTGACCGCCCCGATTTTGGCGTTTCCCCACCTTGGATGCTCAAGTCGCACCTTCCATGTCTCCATGAGTTCCTGTCGGAGCTGGGACCGCAGAGCCTCGATTTCTTGGGGCGTAGGCCTATGGCCCTGGGGATAAAAGTAGCCTGAGTTACTTCTTCTACATGTAATATGAGTGCCAGTGAAAGTCCCGTTAAAATCGGTTCAGTTGTGTCAGCAATTAGCCAGAACATGCAGATAGAGATACACATTTTAAAAATAGTTTTTTTGTTATGTAAATAACTTATTTGATTTATCAAAATCTGAAGACATGCAAGATGCATTATGTGTATTCTGCGATCTATCCAAAGCTTTTGATTGCGTTCAGGATGAAACGCTGTGCAGAAAATTACATCACTATGAAATAAGACGCAAAGCTCTCGACCTTCTGTCTTCAAATTCTTCTTCTGTTAATAAAAAAGATGTTTTATGAAAAAGGTTATTACGCTGTTAAAGACTATTTGCAGGACAAGGACGCCTAGAAATTATCTGCTGGCAAAGTGAAATAATATTAAATTGTAAATAGGCCATCAAAAACAACATTCCAAAGTTTCTTGCCGGTTCTTCTCAGGTGGGCCGCGTTCCGAACCGGTGGTCACTCTAAAAATATTAAATTTATCTTTAAACTAGTGTATGACATTTTGTAAGCGCCGTTAAAATGGTCTATGCAAAATAAAGACTTTTTTCTGTAGTGATAATCTGTAAATTTGGAATTACAGACATTTTAACTATATTTATAAAATATACATTAAAACATAAATTTAATTTCAAAATTCAAAAATATTAATTTTTATATATACTTGTATTTTAAGGAACAACCCTTAAAAAGTAGGTACTATTGAACCCAAACACCATGTCTGCTGTGAATTTTCGAAGAGTCGGGTTCTCTGATGATCATTTTCATTGGAGTCAAGGAGGTCAAAGTTCTCTATTAATTGTCATTTAACGATTATACTGGCACACGTTAAGCACTTAACAGAGTAATCACACGCCAAAAATGCCTAACTTTATTATATAAAAAAAAGGTAATACTCTTACAAAGGTGGACCGATATTAACCAAATATACCTAAGAACCACCACCAAGAAACGGGTTTTCAAATAGAAAAAAAACCGCATTAAAATCGGAAATCGGTGTGTCCGTTTAAGGGCTACGATGCCACAGACAGACACACTTACACACCGAAATCTACGTCTAACTTATAACATTAACACCTCTAAAGGTAACATTATAAAAAATCTGAATTGTTTTTTAAATTGTGGGAGAGCTCAGCCCACCCTGCCTCACACCACATTGCAGCCTGTAGGAGTCTGACATCGTTCCCGCCCATTTGACATAGTTTACCTGGTTGCGATACCAGTACTGAAAGATGTTTATGGGTGAATATTTCATTTCGTGCATATTGCATGGCGGTCGATAAATAACACATAAAAGATTTTTTTTTAAATTATACATTGTTTTCGTTTAATTTAAATAGGCCTGAGTTAGGCGTAATCCTTAAAACATCTTGATTTTTGTTAGAAATGCATGATTTTTTTAAAATAAAACAAAATCTAATCACCATCAGTGTCCCTTTTCCCAGATTTTAATAAATTTATGAGTCTTTCTAAAAAGTCTATTGCGAGAACGATTTTTTTTAAGACGTTTTCCGTTAATAGATTAATTAATACTTATTATATTTTAGTAACGTTTACGAAAGAACAAATTTAAATGGTATCATACCACTTAGAAAAATGTCCCTACACTCACACATAATTACCATTCAAAGACATTCACGAATCAATATTTTCGCATTTACGCATGGAATAGATTAAACATAAAAGATTCGCTGACTATCACCGCATTACGGTCGTAAACAACACACCCCTGAGAGTACATTTTTTTACTATGAAATTTAGAGTTCTCCTGCTCGAAAACTGGTTTGGTTCAAAATCTTTCTACATACCATTTGCCTTTTAAAAGGTAATTATTTTATGTTCTTTTATATAATTATTTGCTAGATATTTCCAATATATATCCCTCTATACAGTGTTAAACTTTACAAAGCGTTACCTATTTAAAATATCCTTTTATTTGTGAAATTATCGAAAATCTCATTGCCATTATTAAAATTACCATTAATTCCCATTCTTTTTTTAAAGGAATGGTAATTAGAAGAAACAAACGGTAATTATTTTTTTTTGAGTCTGGATGACGTAGCAATGACAGAGGTGGTAATCCCCCATCGTGGAGACCAGTGGCTGTCGCTATCGGATCGACTTGCGTGAGTATGACTGACTGGATCTCAATGAACGTTGACTATTAAGGTTTTGGCTCATCCTTCAATCAAGACTGGTTTCTCAAGGTGTCGTATACGGGGAAATTGATCCTTATCCAAGACGGCTGGCGGCCTCGCCTTACGGCTATTGGTCGCTCGTATTGCTCGATGAGGCCATAGCTTACCAAAGCTAGGGCTGGCATGGTGAGAAGTGTTGTGTTTCCCAGGGATAGGTCCTATTACCACTTCTGTAGAACATCGTCTACGATTGGATGCTGCGCGGTCCGTTGCTGAGAGGTCAGTCTCGTGATGGCGCGAGGAGGAATGCATCAAGATGCAATCCTAAGGACGACGTCAGGTTTAGCTCCAGTACTGTGTTAAGGTTATTTTTCTAACCTTTGATTTTATTTCTAATTACCATTTCAATTAATTTCACTACCATCGAGATCTAATTACCGTATATGGAAAATCTCATTACCGTTTTTTAAAAAAAAGACTACTCAATATATCTTAGCAGAAAAGAGTAATTGCTGGGCCTGTCATGAAATTCAGTTTCTATCATTAAATTCTTTCCGAAAAATTCATAAAAAACATATGTGCATTTATTTTTTTATTCTCCAAAACGTCAAATCTGCTCGAAATGAAATATTCACCCTTATAAGTTTAGTTGGTATATGGGAAGACCTCATTTTATCCCACAGTATATCATACGAGACCAGGTCAAACGCTCTGGAGAGGTCGAGGAAGCAGGCGTAAACCGATGTTTTTCTTGCAGTGTAGTATTTTACAGCTCTCTTAAGACACAAAATGGCAGTTTATGTAGACAGTTGTGAGCGAAATCCGAACTGATTAACGTGTGACTTTATGTATTTGTTCATGTGTGCATTAAGAATGCTATCGAACACCTTTGCTATTATTGTTGCCAAGGAAATAGGTCTATAGTTAGATATATCCGACAAATCCCTGCTTTGTTTTTAACTACAGGCACTACAATAGTTCTCATCATCTCGGTGGGCAGGTATGAGTGTGACACACACAGGTTGTACAACATAGCCAACACTCTATAAACATTAAGTCAATAGTTATACCCAAAAACATAATAGCCCAAACAGTAGTCACAAGTATTAGTAGTAGTTCAGTTAGTATTTCGGAAGGCACGTTAAGCCGTTGGTCCCGGTTGCCAGTAACATGGTAGCCGTTTCGTAAACAGTAGGTCGCCACAACTTGCGCCTGTTCATTACAACACGGCAACGCGGCTCAGCTCCGCCACGGTGTCCAATCAAAAAAAGCTCTCCGTCAAAAATTTGTCGAAATTTGTCAAAACCGAAGGCAACAAAGCAAAAATTTGTCAAAGTAGAAATAAAGAAGATATTATTAATAATTTTATTTTTTTTGTAATTTGATAGGTAACAATATTCATTATGAGTTACGACAATCATCACAAGAATCATTAATCTAAGGCTATCTATGTGGAGACTGCAGACCTAGGTCGATCTGCGGCAGTTTTCGCTTACCATCATGTGACCATAGAAATAGAATACATACAAAAGCAATAAGCGTAAGCAAATGATATCACGACATCATGTTGCAAGGTGTAGGACTAATCATATTGCTATGACGACAACAACAGCAAAGTAACTAAGAGCACAAAAGATCTAGTTTTCATATATTTTCTCAAATATGGTTTTGTAGAAATGTAACCAAAATTATTGGATAGCACATTTTTTCACAGTTTTTAAGTCCTATTATCGGCAGTACAGTTCATGTCACGGCATTTTACATCATACCTAATTATCACTGGTATCTATATTAAATAGTAACAATCGAAACTCACAATCTAATTGAAATCATACTTTTTTTTACCTTAATTACCTAGGTACCCAATATTATTATTATTATAAAACAAACATTCGACACAAGATTCCTTTTTAAGACTCATCCAAAGTAATTAAAGAATACAATCACCAAATTGTATATCACAAAATTGGTGTACCGGGAAACATCTTATTCCCGCGATAAGCACTTTTTGAGCAATAATCAAATTTCACGTGGGCGAATTCGCGGGCATTAGCTAGTTAATAATAAAATTACTTGAGAATATAATTAAAATGAGAATTACACTGAGAAAGTATAATGATAATTGTAAACGCCACTACTACATTCAATGCACAAACAATAACAACGGTCGAAAACAGTGTAGGCTGTAAGAAGGTTTATTGTGTGAGAGAGACAAAAAACCGGCTTCAGTCTCATCCCTCCTACTCCGTGCTGTGTACTAGATGCGAAGTGACAGCGTCAGAAGCCTGGCGGGAATAACTGATCAAGTGATAATTGATCAGCTATCGACCAGAGTTAAAATTTGTTAAATTACTATTATAGCTATTAAAAAATACATGTAGTTGGTAAAAAGGTGAAAAATTTGGGGTTGTATCACCGCGACATGAGAATTTTATATATTAGAAGATTACATAAATACGGACACTCTCAGCCTACCCCTTTGGGACTAAACGTACAGACTAACGACTAAAGTATTGATGAGGAATTACCCATTCGAAAACTTTCTATTACTAAAACGTGTATAGACAACAACAAAATAAAAATATAACTTGTAAGTGCAGATTATAGAGACATGCGAGCTGCTTCTGATCCAACCCAGGCGGCAAATATGTTTGTGTCTCTGGTCTCGGGAATTATTGTAAGACATACAAAAACAACAGCAGTTCCTAGGAAAAATAGAATTCTGAAGCCGTGGATGTCACCGGGCTTATTAAGATGCATAAGAAACCGTGATGGGCTCCACAGTAAAACAAAAAAAGAACCTGACAACATGATCTTAAAACTAACATATACCCGTTACCGTAACTTCTGTAACAGCCTTCTACGTAAATTAAAGATTGCATACTACAAAACACAGATCGCTACAGCTGGTAGTAACACTAAGGCCATATGGAATGTCGTAAAAAATATCTCTAATACTCGACAAAATAAATGTTGTCCTAAAGAGCTTCTTACTATTACTGGTAGCCCGATGTCATCGGCAGTTGTCGTTAATCGCTTTTTTAAAAACGTAGGTAGTGATTTGGCTGAAAAAATCTTTGTCTCAAATACCTCCTTTGCTAATGAAACTTCTTCCTCTTCGTCTCTGTCAACCTCCATGTTACAGAACCCACTAAACTCCCTAGTCCTGTTAAACGTAAGCATTGCAGAGATTGAAACTAGTATATTACAGCTACGAACTGATTCTTCTACTGGATGGGATGAGATATCAAATCGAGTACTTAAACAGTGTCATCGTACATTAACCCCATCAATTACGTATATCTGTAACCTTGCCATAAACGAGTTTTTCCAGAGTGTTTTAAAAAATCAATAATATATTCTATTTACAAAGGTGGAGACAGAGGCTGTGTAAACAATTATCGCTCAACATCGATACTATCAGCACTTTCTAAAATATTAGAAAAAATACTAAACCGTGCGTTGAAGACTTTTCTTGACAAGTATCATATACTAGCACCAAATCAATACGGCTTTCGGACCGGTATCTCTACCGAGGATGCGGTGATGGCTCTTACAAATGAGATTGTGGAAAGCCTGGATTCTAAAAATACTCTTGTCAAAAGCATCTGACACAGTTTCTGTACCCATTCATCTGGAAAAAATCGAATAATTAGGTATACGTGGTATAACACATGAAATATTCCGGGACTATCTTACAAATAGAAAACAAAGAGTAAAAATCGATGCGTATATTAGTGACGAAGAGGCTATGTGCTACGGTGTACCATAAGGAAGTGTATTGGGTCCCACACTCTTTCAGCTTTACATAAATGATCTATGCACAATGAAATTACCAAACACCAAAATATTAACATATGCTGATGATACAGCCATCTTTGTTAAGGGACCTAATTGGCAAATTGTCAAGGAGAGAGCTGAATTTGCCCTCAGCAAAGTCACAAATTGGTTGACAAAGAACCTCTTAACTCTGAACTTAGACAAAACTGGATTCGTTGCTTTTTCAATAAATAAATTAAATGACCCTCCTACTAATTTCTCCCTCAAAGCTCATAATTGCAATGTTCAACTAGGATGCTCTTGTCCAGAACTAATTAGAAGCGACGATGTGAAATACTTGGGGGTGCAGATGGACAGTCGACTGAGATGGGACAAATAGATAAACCTGGTAACAACCAGGGTCAGGCAACTTATACATTTTCAAGTCCCTAAGAGATGTCTTACCAATGGATAAATTAATATCTGTCTATCTAGCGCTCTGCCAGTCTGTGATACAGTACTGCATAGTAGTATGTGGAGGTGCTGCAAATACACATTTTCTGATTTTGGAGAGGGTACAAAGAGCGGTCCTAAAAGTTATGCTAAAAAAGCCCTATAGATATCCAACTGTAGCATTGTATGCAGATTGTAAGATGCTTACTGTTCGCCAGTTGTTTATCTTAAATGCAGTAATGAGATGTTTCTCTGCATAACGCTGACAAACGCTCACTTTCCTCTGTTTGCCCTACTATTAGTAGTAGAACTTCATTTGCAAGAGGACAAGCACGTAGACTAAGCAGAAAGCTGTACAACGATATTAACAGAAAATTAAGCATAGTGAGACTTACGAGACGTGAGATTCGGAAGAAAATGGTTTGCTGGCTACAGGAACTAGATTATCAAAAAAACTGAAGAGCTACTTTCTTATATAGAATAAAAATTTACCTATCTAAAATTTGCTTATCTTAAATTCTGCTAACATATAACATGTAGACAAAGAAAACTTTAAAAAAACTCATATAATATAATAACACACAAATACACACATTACACACTCACACCGCTCACACATGTGCATGCATACACTAAGTTAGCACTTAATTGTAAACGACTGCAACGCTGTTTTCGAATATACAGGCTTCGGCCTAGTTTAGAAATCAGTGACAAGATCTCACTGTTTTTGTCTTGTGTTGATATTGTATTGTTTTTGTTACTTCTTGTGCATGACCTTGTGCTAAATAAATTATTATTATTATTTCCTTTATTCATTTTATATACTTATTAAATACATTTTTAAATAAATTTAAAATTAAACAAAAACAATCTATTTAAAAATATATAAAACAGCATCCTACCGGTATCGGATACAAGGACCAAGATACCGGTGGTTAGGGCTCCAGAGACAAAAACCTTCTCACAATACGTGCCGTATCGAGAAGTACTGCTTTCTGAATCTGCCCCTTGACCCAGCTACCCAACGCGAGCCTCTTGAGATGTTGGTCGAGGCTCTTGGCAATAAGTCCATTGACAGAGACAACTATCGGAACAATGATTGCCGAGTCCACCTCCCACATATCGACAACCTCGCGAGCTAAATCCAAATACTTACTTTGCTTTTCTTTTTCAGCTTTCACGAGATTGCCATCATGAGGGATTGTGACATCGACAATCATTACACGACGCTCTGACCTGTTTATCACCACAATGTCAGGTTTGTTAGCTATAACAGTCCTGTCTGTGATGATAGACCGGTCCCAGTACAATGTGATATGACCATTTTCGAGAACTGACTCAGCTACATACTTATAGTACGGAACCTCAGTATCCACCAGGCGGTACTTCAGAGCAAGCTGTTGGTGAATAATCCTGGCTACTTGATTGTGCCTGTGCAAGTACTCGCTGTTAGCAAGTCGAGGACAACCGTAAACGATATGTCTTAGGGACTCACCTGGTTGGTGACACGCTCGACAAATATCGATCGTGCCGTCCCTCATAATATGCCTCCTATAGTTGTTCGTCTTGATAACCTCATCTGCAATTGCACAGACAAAACCTTCGGTTTCTCCGAAGAGGTCACCGAAACGTAACCAGGCTACGGACGATAAAAAGTCCACATCAGGCCCATGTAAGGCCTGATAAAACCTACCATGAAGCTCCTTGCTCTGCCATACCCTCTGACGGTCACCAAGGCTTAGCACTGTTGGCTTATGCCAGTTCTCTTTAGCCAAACCAAGCGGGGTGAGTCCAACGTCCACTGCAACAACATCTCGATGCATTTCCACATTCATATTAATAAAATGTTGTCTAAGGCTGTACACCTCACTGTTATGAAGACCTTTCACATTTAAAAAACCTCGTCCTCCACATCGTCGTGGGATGTACATCCTCATCACAGAAGAACGTGGATGATGCATCCGATATGCTGTTAGCAATGTACGTACACTTCTATCCAGAGCATCCAATTCAGTCTGAGTCCACTTGAGTATGCCAAAGGAGTACATCAGAAGTGGCATGACCCATCCATTATAAGCACGCACCTTGTTGCCGCCTGATAAAAGGCTATTTAGTACCTTTTTCAGGCGACCAAAGAAACGTTCTCGTAATAAATGTTTCATGTCAGCTTCATTGATGCACAAAGCCTGCGACATACCCAAGTACTTATAGGTATCAGTTACGAGGAGTGACGTCAGGTGAATGGAATCAGAGAGCTGAATGCCATCTGATTCCAATATCTGCCCTCGTTTAATATGCATGACTGCACGTTTATCCACACCAAACTCTATTTTGATTGAATTACTAAAGTTTTCAGTTACCTTTAGTAAATCTATCAAGTGGGAGTTAGTTGTAGCAAACAACTTTAAATCATCCATATAAAGCAAGTGCGATATTACCTGACCACCTCTTCGCAACTTATAACCTAACCCTGAACTCTCAAGTAGAGTACTTAAAGGATTCAGTGCTAAGCAAAACCAAAGAGGACTCAAACTGTCACCTTGGAATATTCCCCGCTTAATTTTTATATGTTCACCACCACCGCATATCCCTCGGTATCCTGGATAGCTAAGTATAGTTCTCCATTGGCCCATACATGACTTTAAGAAGCTGCATAGAGTTGCATCTATTTTATACAACTCCAACACCCTCAAAAGCCACGTATGAGGTACGGAATCGAATGCTTTCTTATAATCTATCCAACATACAGAGAGATCTTTACGGTTGCGGCGAACTTGCTGGCTGATGATCATATCAATGATGAGGAGCTCTTTAGTACCTCGAGCTCCACTTCTACATCCATTTTGCGAGACACACATTATCGCATTGTAGCTAACATGTTCAGCAATTTTGTCTCTCAAAATGGAAGTTAGAAGTTTATAGACCGATGGTAAACAAGTGATCGGTCTATAATTACTGGGGTTCGAGGTACTGCCGGCCTTATGGAGCAGATGAGTAACTCCTGTTGTCATAAAAATTGGCAGCGTACCAGATTCAATGGCAGCCTGAAATTGAGATGCCAAAAGACCATGTGAACTGCGGAACCATTTAATCCAGAAGTTTTGCAGTCCGTCCGGTCCTGGAGCTTTCCAATTTGATAATGGACGGACTGCATTAGCCACATCTAAATTATTAATTTGTATGGGTTCCATATCTGCAATACTTTCACATGCTCTCTTGACATCACAAATCCAGTCACCCTCAGTATGAATTACTGGTGCCGACCAGATACTACGCCAAAACACATTCGTTTCATCCGTATCAGGTAGGCAACCGACATTCACATCTTTATCTGGTCGTTCCCAATTTCTATAAACACGCCTCTGGTCTCTTTGGAATGAGCAATTAACATGAAATCGATTCACGCGTTTTCTATACCTACGAATTCTTTGTGCCCAAGCATAGATTTTTTGTTTCAAAAAATCAATGCGCTCTGTGACACGAGCCGTATAATCCTGTGGACTAATTTCAGTCTCGGAAAACGCTCGCTTCACGAAGCGCATGATTCTTGGTCGAATGTTACCAGCTTTAAAACTGGTTAATTTGCCAATGAGCACTCTTGTCTCGGCAATACGTCGTTCGATCCTGGACTGCCAAACAGGGACGATAGGTTTTGACCGTGGAACAAGGTCTTGCAAGGGCATTTTTACTCTTGCTACACGGCAAACCGCAACTGCTGCACAATACAGAATCGAATGGGTATCACCGAGAGACTCACTATTATCTAAATAAATAGATAATAATGAGTCAACAGCACTCACTAGCAGCATGTTCTTTCTATGCATGGGCAACCGAGGTAACCGCGGTCTTAAATGAATTGGCATGGTGCGATATTCACCAATTGCACATTCCAAATATACTCTTACCTCGTCATTGTACTGTGTATCTGCAGGAATAAACGTGTCATCCACAACAGTATTATTACCATTCACAGTGGTATTTAAATTATTTATGGTACTTACAGTTTGTGGCGGAGGAGCGATAACACGCATATTCTGCAAACACTCCGAGCGTAAACGATCAAGAACGGCATTATCTAACATATGGTTACGTTGAATGACCCGCACTTGGTCCGATAGTCTTTGAGCAGATACGTTGATAGCTGGTTCAAGCTCCTGAAACAGAGGCAATATACGATTACGATACGCTGTAAGGTTGGTTTCAACCTCTGTGGCCACAAAATATGCCCGCATGACATTTTCATTGATTGATTGTGTCCATCTCATGCGGCGCACATTACCACCGGTAGCGGGGGCCCTATTCGAGACCGGTGGGCCTCGGGGTCCCATGCAAGTCGGCGGCCGGCCTCTCCCTTGCCGACATACAGGTATTGGCGACGCCGGCGGGGAGAAGAACTCATCACTGGAGCTTGAGCTCGACGCCTCGTCATCTTGTTTCTTCGTCTGCGAGACGGAGCTAAGTGATGAGTCCGGAGGTGTATTTTGTGCATCTCTGCATCTGGCTCGTGTTAGCATCACAGTCATTCATATCATTTCCATTATTTTTATTATGTGTTTCTTGATCTTTATTGACTTGACGTATAATGTCATGTCAAATATATAAGGTATCATATTACATTTGATTTTCACAATTTATTTCATTAAGTTCTTCAACATAAATAATCATTTTGATACAATGAAACATTAGCTTTTCTGTAAAAATAGTTGTATAAAATATTAATCGAAATTTCATATTTTAAATATTTATATTATGTTTATTATGACTGTTAGCTTATGGGGTTGCCAGGTTATATTATTATTATTATTATGTCTCTTCTTCTTCACGGGTATCTTATTTTTTTTTTCTTATGAAGATACCCGGTCTTTTGGTAGGCTTACATGGGGACATATTGGTCCAACACGCAGAGGCCCTTTGAGAATTTTAATCTAATAGGTAATGGGACCCCCACTAAAGATAATCCACGTCCGCCTTATGTAGAAGAACGGTAATGGACTACCTCCAATGGGAGTTAAACTATTGTGAAATATGCTAACTATAAAATGGGCTATTGAGTTTGGGGTTAGATGTACTAGGTGATATGAACTATTGATTAAGACGGCGTCTGCCATTTTAATATATCATTATCAAAATGTTGGCAGACGGTGACTTGCCAACTCACTAGATGGGCCCCCTATACAATCACCATAGGCATGATAAGCCTGTAAGGCGACAGAGGGTAACACCGGTGTGAGCGGCTTTATTATTATAATTTTCTTCTTTTTACACGGGTATCTTCTTTTTTTTCTCATGAAGATACCCGGACTTTTGGTAGGCTTACATGGGGACATAGGTCCAACACGCAGAGGCCCTTTGAGAATTTTAATCTAATAGGGAATGGGACCCCCACTGCAGATAGTCCACGCCCGCCTTATGTAGAAGAACGGTAATAGACCACCTCCAATGGGAGTTAAGCTATTGTACAATATGCTAACTACTAAATGGGCTATTGAGTTGAAGGTTAAATGGAGTATGTAACTAAAACTATGGTTGAAGACGGCGTCTGCCATTTTAATATATTATTATCAAAATACTGGCAGACGGTGACTTGCCGACTCACTAGATGGGCCCCCTATACAATCGCCATAGGCATGATAAGCCTGTAAGGCGACAGAGGGCAACACCGGTGTGAGCGGCTTGGGGTGTCGAGCGGTGCGGCGCCGGTTTCACGTTCGCGGGACAGGCCCGGAGCGGGCTTCCCCGTAGTTATGCCCTTGAAAATGACACTTCCACCCCCGAGCATATAGCTCTGGCTCCCTCCCTCTGACCGGCCAATTAAGGCAAGCCAGAGTTGAGATGTGCTGCACTCCCGGGAGTAGCACTCTCACTGCTCTCCCGTTAGGCCATTAAATCCTAACCGGTGCAGAAGGGCAACAAAACTCTGAGGAATCGGGACCGATGTGTAGCCACGCACATTCAGCTCGCCACAAGCTGCCCTGCGGATGTAAGCTTTTCAATAACTTACTAATACATTTTTTTGTTGGTATCAGAAAGTAGTTAACTCAAAAAGCGAATCTACTATGCCCTCATAGTGTTGCGTTAATCCTATAAAAGATAACGACTGTCCTAGAGGGGTATTATTATAATTATTATTATTATAACGCCAGACTGATAAGTGATTATTGAAATTGATTTCACGCAATTATTCATTTTCCAAAATAAATCTGTACAGATCTGCAAAGATTTTTAATGTATGACATGGTTATTGTTACGACGCGTCGACGACGTGCAGCGGCAAGTTTTGTCATTATTCAATAATTATGTTCCGGTAATCACTACATGTACTGTTCCATAGAAGTTGTGTAATACCTAATTAAAGGAGGTACGACATTTGTCGTTATCCATGTTTTCGCCGCGCGCGTTAACTAAAATACGTAAACTTTAAGCTGCGGGTGTTTCGCTGAGCTGTGTGACTAGCTGTACGCAGCTCGGCTAGGTGGTCGTTGCACCAATACATTCGCCTCCGTGGCGTCACAGGTCCTGTCCTTCGAATCGCCGCATCGCAGAAGCCGGAGAGACCACCCGAAAGGTCCTCCGATATCGCGTCCACATCTAGGCCCCCTTCACCCACAGCCCATCGCTCAACGATAGCCGCGTCCTAGGCCAGCTCCTCTTCCAACGTTTTGAGATGCCACCGCGGACCTTCCCCAACCAAGGGACAGCTACCGGGGGCCATCAAGGTGGCAGAAGTAACGTCGAACCCAATGTATCG
Organism: Thumatha senex; assembly: GCA_948477245.1. Lineage (NCBI taxonomy): Eukaryota > Metazoa > Arthropoda > Insecta > Lepidoptera > Erebidae > Thumatha > Thumatha senex. The sequence goes on from OX419748.1 coordinate 19,181,400, forward strand.
ATGGTCCGACATCGTCTCCATATCCTCGACAACCCTCCAGTCACGTGTGCGGTTCGCCAACCTCGGACTGGCGAAGAACAGGTCTTCGATCGACCTACCCGTTGGTCGCACGAACGTGTGAACCACCCCCCGGTTGAGTAGCACCAAGCCGTTGGACACCACCCATTCCTTCACTGCCTCACCCCGTTCATTAGTTGTGGCTGCCGGGAATTCCTATGCCCGCGAATGGGCGTTGAAATCTTCGGCAACCACAACCGGGGTGGTATACCGCGATATTGCGCGAGCACAACTCCTGACATTTCATTGTTGCACTTTCAAAAATCGTCTCAAAACCTTTATCTAACGCGCCATGTTCAATGGTTGCCGCGCAAAGTCAATACATCGCTTTGTACTACTATTACTAGTAACGTGATATTTACCATGTATTAATATTATTCTTTTTTTTAATGTTACTGCTGAGATTTAAAAATTTTGAAATTATTACATTTTTAATATTTTTTAATGATAGTGATGAATAAATATATTTAATTATTGAAATATCTAAGTTTTTCATTCAAAAGTGTTTTTTTTTTAAATTTCATCGCTGTCCTCCAGTTATTGAATGTAAAGGTATTGATAAATTTTTAAAGCAATTATTTGCTAAATTTCTCATAAATTTTTAATAAAGTGGAAAAAGACAATCCGATTCGAGACAGGGATTGAACCTGTGACCTTTGCCTAACCAGGGCAATGTTCTAGCCACCTGAACTATCCGAACCGTATCGAACCAAGTTGAAATTCTCCACCATATTTATATCGTCATTTTAAGAGTATGACCAGAGCCATCTATCGAGCTAATGAACAACTCGATACCAATGAACAGTGTTACAACTATTTTTAAACATTGATGCAATGGACTCCACTCAGTATATTGATAAATTTTTAAAGCAATTATTTGCTAAATTTCTCATAAATTTTTAATAAAGTGGAAAAAGACAATCCGATTCGAGACAGGGATTGAACCTGTGACCTTTGCCTAACCAGGGCAATGTTCTAGCCACCTGAACTATCCGAACCGTATCGAACCAAGTTGAAATTCTCCACCATATTTATATCGTCATTTTAAGAGTATGATATTAAAAATTTATGTAAAGGTATTCCCAAATCAAATCGAAATTATGGTCACAGTAGTAGAACATTATATGAGGTAGCATTATTTTTGATTTAACACGCGTTAAAATCTGTTTTGAGGGTAAAACGAACGTATCTAATATATAAATCACGTGATTTTAATGAGGTTAATATGCTAAATAAATGGAAGTTTACACCAAAACCCTAGCAATTATAGATAGCGAGATATCAGCTTACAAAGTAGCGTTTCGTTCGCGCGTCCACGGATTTTTTGTTTTGAACCGATATCTCCCGTTTAACTAAACTTTAGTAGTATTTATTGCTTTCATTAGTTTCGACAAATTAAGATCCTTCTTCTGGTATAAATTATACTAAAAGAAATCTTAAGGTTTAAAAAATAATCAATATTAAAGAAACAACGAGTGGAGGATTGCGCGGCCATAACTATAAAGGCGAATATTTCGTAAAATATTGCTCTAGAGTTTGTACTTCGGTTTTCGACAATTTGTGACAATCTTTAATTGACAAAAAGAATTGATCTCTAACCCATGTAGTTGCTGAGATCTCCGTGGCCGCTCAATCCTCCACGTTTCGTTCGCACGGCCAACTTTAAACCCTAATATCTTCTTTATTTCAATTTCGAAAAATTTTTGACAGTGAGCTTTTTTTTGACTGGATACCGTGGCGGAGCAATCGAAACGCACACAAAAAAAGCAAAATGTGAATGTACAGAAAATGGAGCAGTAATCATAAATGTCAACAAATCTGGCAAATTTACGTACATTATTGTAAAAGTAATTAACATCAGGATTAAATAGGTGCGATGGGGGTTCAAATTATGTCAGAAGAGGTGTATTTTTGTAGTAAGTGTGTAAGTATGTCATCCTTCATTGATATGCAGGTGCACCTGCTGATTTAGTTCCCCAGTACACCCTCACGCTATGGCCTCACTCGCATTGGTAGTGAAATCAGTATAACGGCGTCATTTTCGCATATTTTAAAGAATCTTTGGTAGAAAATAAAATCACTCTACGTAATAACACTTATATTTCACACATTTATTGTTCATGAATTTAATTACTTTATAAGCATAGTATCGTGCTTATTCTGAGAATAGATTCACTGAGCTGAACCAACGGTACCATTCAATCTGGACGTGTCTTCCAGAGTGATCACCGACATGTCGAAAGATCACCAGCTTCTTCTGTAGGTGATGATCATTACTGTAAATAGATGAGAGAGCTTTTTTTTGTGTGTATAAGTAGTAGATGTACATGGACCCACCTTTAACCTTTAAATTGGCTGATATACACACAATACCAAGATACCTATAGGGACTGCTAAAACTTTCGAGCACGACAATGATAGCCGATTTGAACAAAATTGCAGTCGATTACTAATAGGCGTCTATTTCGTTATTCATATTATATCGTTATTCATATTATATCGTTATTACTATCCACTAAAAATAATATTTAAAAAATAATCAATATTAAAGAAACAACGAGTGGAGGATTGCGCGGCCATAACTATAAAGGCGAATATTTCGTAAAATATTGCTCTAGAGTTTATACTTCGGTTTTCGACAATTTGTGACAATCTTTAATTGACAAAAAGAATTGATCTCTAACCCATGTAGTTGCTGAGATCTCCGTGGCCGCGCAATCCTCCACGTTTCGTTCGCGCGGCCAACTTTAAACCCTAATATCTTCTTTATTTCAATTTCGAAAAATTTTGGACAGTGAGCTTTTTTTTGACTGGATACCGTGGCGGAGCAATCGAAACGCACACAAAAAAGGCAAAATGTGAATGTACAGAGAATGGAGCAGTAATCATAAATGTCAACAAATCTGGCAAATTTACGTACATTATTGTAAAAGTAATTAACATCAGGATTAAATAGGTGCGATGGGGGTTCAAATTATGTCAGAAGAGGTGTATTTTTTTTTATACCACTGAGTTTTTGTACGGCCCTCCTGGTGGAAAGTGGTCACCGTAGCCTATGGACGTAGTGTATGTCGAAGCAGGAGCATTGTATAATTTTGCTTTAATAATTTTTACGCTAATGTTTGATGCTGAGGAGTTAGCTTTAATGTCATTTGAAAGTGGAATAATGAGTGACTATTAAATCTATTGAGACTATTTAATCTATTACATGACTAATGAAAACTTTCAAGCGTTTCAGTTTCGATCTGTAATTTGAAAGCCATATTTCATGTAGCCATGTATAATTTTATTGTGTGCACAGAATGAGGTTGAATTCAAAACCATTAAAATCTATAAACTTACCATAAAGAAAATTACTTACGTCAAAGTATGTCATCCTTCATTGATATGCAGGTGCACCTGCTGATTTAGTTCCCCAGTACACCCTCACGCTATAGCCTCACTCGCATTGGTAGTGAAATCAGTATAACGGCGTCATTTTCGCATATTTTAAAGAATCTTTGGTAGAAAATAAAATCACTCTACGTAATAACACTTATATTTCACACATTTATTGTTCATGAATTTAATTACTTTATAAGCATAGTATCGTGCTTATTCTGAGAATAGATTCACTGAGCTGAACCAACGGTACCATCCAATCTGGACGTGTCTTCCAGAGTGATCACCGACATGTCGAAAGATCACCAGCTTCTTCTGTAGGTGATGATCATTACTGTAAATAGATGAGAGAGCTTTTTTTTTGTGTGTATAAGTAGTAGATGTACATGGACCCACCTTTAACCTTTAAATTGGCTGATATATACACACAAGACCAAGATACCTATAGGGACTGCTAAAACTTTCGAGCACGACAATGATAGCCGATTTGAACAAAATTGCAGTCGATTACTAATAGGCGTCTATTTCGTTATTCATATTATATCGTTATTACTATCCACTAACTGACTAGAAGTAGAAGTGCTTGTGGCCCCGCGGATTCAGTATTTTGTAAACGATCACTATACCAACTTTCGCTGTAACTGGTCCTTAGATGGGTGAACACTTGGTAGCATTTCGATTTGCAAGCGTTTCTGCAATTCGAAAGGCACGTTAAGCCGTTGGCTCCGGTTGCCAATAAAATGGCAGTCGTTAAGCCAAGTTGAAAGTCTTACGATTGAAAAAAATCAACAGCAGATCGCCAAAGCCTGCGCCTGTCAACATTGTCCGTCCTGTCACATTTCAACACGCCAATGGCTCACTACCTATTACGTGGAACAAAAATACATACGTTGAAATGTGGGCGTTTAATTTTCCTCTGCCTACCCCTTCGGGGATAAAGGCGTGACAATATGTATGTATGTAGTTGTTTTTCCAGTTGCTTCCAATCCAAGCCCTGCCTAGATTTGGAGACTAGGGTCCACTTTTATTCGGCTGCTAGGAGCTACTGTCGTCTGATCTTGTAAACCCTGAATGAACTTCTGCATCATTGCTTCGTCCGTTAATCAGCAGATGCACCTCATGCAGGTAAGGTCGCTTAGGCCTCGGAGATCTTGGTTGGGCTTTGCTATAATTCCTTTCATTGAGTGAAATCAGTTGAACAACTGTCAAGACTTTGGCGCAAGTATCCTTCTACAGGATTGAGACTTTAAAAAACGCTCGTTCATTGACTCACATAGCAAAACTTTGAAGTAATGTAGGTACTTTAGCTACAACCGAGTACAGACAAAAGAAGCAAAGAAAAGCAAGAAAACTAGATAAGCGTTTTACTTCTCACCTAATTCAATATTCTACTTCTTCAGAATTGGTACCGGAATACTACTCGGACTTTGATAGTAATGAGGATACTCGTTCAGCGTTGTAGCTCCTAACACATCCTCGCCAGCAACCAGCAACAGCCGTCTCTTTTTGTGATGACGCAGGAGTGATGTCACGGTGCCGAAGCTGTGTTCTCCTCGGCGAGCGAAGCCGAGTGCAAGCCGACCGTCAGGCCGACGACGGACACCTACGTTGTGGACTGAGTTGGCGCAGGATACACTGAGAGTGTAGGCGTGATCAGGCTGGAAAACGATACATTATTAAGATAAATTACTGACCGATTGATACATGGGGAGGTTTATGAAACGTAAATTATTGTATTTCAAACGATTATTTGTTTCACTGACTGAATAAATTTTCAGGTGATTTACGAATCTATTATGCAGAGCATGTTGACCTGGAAATCCCCTATTTTGACAATTCTTTGACATGTCTTTGACACTAGATATTAATGTACGAGTTGAAAAAAGTTGCCTGCGGTGATCTGACAGAAGATTCGCAGCAGTATTTACTACATAGCGAAAGAAAGTTTAATCAGATAATCTCCATGATGCTACCTCTAATTAAAGTAAAAGTGCTTAACCTTAAAGTTCAGTACATGGTAAAATATGAAAGCAAAAACCTGGTTCTAATGTAAAGCCTCAAGAGCAACTCTTTTCGCTTTGGTTTCCTTGTGTATCTAGAAATACGCATCTCCAAACGCGAATCATTCAGTTCCCACAATAATCCCTCCTTTTACCACACGTCATCTTGAGAACCACAACTGTTAAAGTGCCGATCACGTCAGGTTTATCATCAAGCGGCAAATATCTAGCAGATTAGCTAAAAATAAAAAAAAATGTATACATACCTGACTACTAGGTCTCAGGATAAACGTACCATCCGCTTGACCCTTCAGCAGATTCAGCGCTTCACCCCTGTCAATGTTCATGTAGTACGGTTCGTTTTCGACTGGCACTGGAAGTGGTCTATCTGCCATATTGGTGGGGCCATGTTTGCGATCTTCGGGCCACTTGCGGACTTCTTCAGTCGAGGAGATCTCTGCTTTATGTTCGGAATCTGAATCTGATGATAGATGGTCGTCGGTGGTTTCTGAAAGGAAATATAAAAGTGATTGGCAATTGTTTCAGTAATTTTCTTTATTTACATGTCCGGAGTATATATTTAGTCCGGAGTACAGACAGAGAGTTCCACATTCTAACCACTTGAACTGAAAAGGAAGAAGAGTAGAAGTCGGCAGGGAATTTTAGAATCATGCATAGACGAAACCTCCAGGAAGCATCAGCATCACGGGAAAAGGAGAATCGATCCTTGAGGTAGGTAGGAGATGCGGAGTTATATAAAGTATGTTAAAGAGAAGACAGAGTATACGAGTGTTCCTGCAGAATTTTTCAGCAGCGCGAGCACCTCTGGTGTTGCAAACGTCCATAGGCTACGGTGACCACTTTCCATGTGGGCCGTACACTTGTCTGCCACCTCATTGGTATAAAAAAAAGAGATGAAAATTGCCTGAGATTAAAACTGAAAATACGCCTGAGGTACGCCCGTAGCGAGATGACACCAATCAGATTTTGCGCCCCCGAAGATAGGAATCAAACCAAGTGATGGTCGTTCGTCAAAATCAATAGAGTTAAATGAAGTCTAGTAATACTAGCAAAGTTAGTTACTTCGTTTCCATAGCCCAGTGAATGTCATCTGTTATTTAACAATGGGTCTGACAAACGTTTTTTACTTTAAATGCCAAATAAATCTACAAAAAAATACGAGAAAAACTGTGTTTTTACTTTTTATATTTCAAATAATGGCTGTAATATTTACGATCAAAGTGCGTATAACGCAGGTCGCGCTCTCGTTCGCACCCGAACGCCGCGCCGCGCCTTTTCGCAGTCAGTGTTACGTTGTGACGTCATAATGAGCGCGCCTAATCTCGGAAATTCAAAAAAGGGCTATAACTTCTCCTCGTTATAACTTCGGAAATACTGCATGTATTGAAGTGAAATAAAAACTAATGTAATGTACATGAACTACGCTCCAATTTTAGCTGTATTTGATAGTAATATTTTGACCCTTTTGTGTTCTCCATTGCTGTAACTGTACTATGCCGAAGAAGGGTTTGTCATCTATATTCACATCCTTAACTGATGTTAGTTAATTAAAAGTAAGTTTCTATAGAGTTTCGACTGTCAAGAGATTTATGGAATTGGAAAATGAAAATATAACTATTTGCATCCCTACATATTTGACTGCAGCAGCGCGGTTGCGTAATGCTTTAAAAGCAATCAGATTTCTCTCCGAAGGACTCACTGGAATCTTTCGTAGATCACTATAGGCACCCAGTGCGTCTTCTGTGGTACAAACGAAAGCTTTTAATTCTACGTTCTTTAGCTGTGGATCACTACTGTTTGCAGCTAGAAATTCCACGCGAGGCCACGTCGCTGCTCTCGTTACAAAGAAAAATCTGTTCAGAAAAATGTACATAGAATCCTTACCTGTAACAACGTCTGTCAGACAATGCACTATGTGATATACAAAATCTACGATGGTGTTCCCAATTCTGTCCCCTAAATTGTATATGAGGGGAACTCCCACTTTGAACCACCAACACATTTTCACTTACAGTTAACTTCAAGTTAAAATTAGATTTGTTGCCTACACTTTTTACTTAGGAGTGCATGGGTATGGGTGGGATAAGCTCACACATAACTTTACCCACTATCTTTGTGATATCTATGAGTGTATGAGTGCCTTAGTATTTTAAATCGTACTGATGACTGAAAAATGTAGTTGCAAATATTTGTTGCGGTATTTGGTTGTGTTGTATTTTATTATGTACTGACACATCAAACTCTGACTAAACTGAAACTGAATTAAAGTAACATTATTATTTGTATCTACGTATACGATATACACGTCAGGGTAGGCCGAGACTTACATATGAAGACCACGTGAGCAGACTGCTCAAAAACGGAAAAGTCAAAAGTACCTACTCGTATAAAAAAACAAAAAAAAAAAAATCTTTATTTTGCATAGACCATTTTAACGGCGCTTACAAAATGTCATACACTATTTAAAATATTTAAAGCGACCACCGGTTCGGAACGCGGCCCACCTGAGAAGAACCGGCAAGAAACTTAGGAAGGCTTTTTTTTTGATGGCCTATTTACAATTTAATATTATTTCACTTTGCCAGCAGATCATTTCCAGGCGTCCCTGTCCTGCAAATAGTCTGTAACGGAGTAAAAACCTTTTTCACAAAGCTTGTTTTTAATAAACTTTTTAAATTTATTTAAAGGTAAATTTCTCAGGTCACAGGGAAGCTTGTTGTAAAAGCGTATACAGTTACCCTGGAAAGAATCGCCAATCTTATGTAGTCGACTGTGGTGGACTGAAAGATTATTTTTATTTCTAGTGTTTATATTAGGTTTATCACAGAGTTTAGGAAACTGTGATAGATTTTTCTGGACACACATAAGATTGGCAAAAATGTATTGTGATGGTACGGTTAGAATATTTACTTCTTTGAATTTTTCTCGGAGAGAAACTGAAAATACCCCGACGTGCATGTATGAAGGGGTAAATAAAACTTCAGGAATCGAAAGAAGTATGGATGGAAGCTTGGCAATCCGTCTTCTCTGACGCTCCACATAGTGGCGCTTAGTGTAGATTTCATTTATATCTCATTTTCTTCTAAAGCACGGAAACGTTCGTGAATAGAAATGCCACAAGTCGGTAACCCATCAGAGGACCAGCTATAGCCAAAATTGCTCAACGCAGTGATCGTTTCCAGAACACTGAGTTAGCAAGGCTACAAGCGCATCGATTTTTTTTTATACCACTGAAGTGGTAGTCAAGCTTACGGCCCACCTGATGGAAAGTGGTCACCGTAGCCTATGGACGTTTGCAACACCAGAGGTGCAGCACTCGCGCTGCCGAAACTAAAAAATTAAAGTTCGTTGGATTAAACTTGTTATAAGTTAATAACACAAGACTTACTTTTAAACAAGTATGACTCGCCTAACAGTTGTTCGACTTACAACTGTTTCATTGATAAAGTCACCGTGATAACATTCTCAATTAATTAACGAGAGATTGAAGTTAAATTGCAAAATATAAGTCAGGGGTCTGAAGATTACTCTACAATTTATCAACAGCAAAAAGGTATATAAATATTGTACATAAATTAAACTCATATATTTTTGTATAATATACAAACTTTATACACAAAAAACACCTAAATACCGATACAAATATTTGCAAATTTAATACACACCCGGGAATCGAATCAGATTTTTCCAAGATCGTAATCACTACCACTAAATTACCAAGGCGTAAACATAAAAGCACTTAAAAAACACAGTATTTTTATGCCTGTAACAGTTGTTTTTGAATGTATTTTTGTTTTTATGTATACTGTGACTATTACTATAGGCCCATAGTGTAACTATTCAAGGCGGCCGTCACTTCCACAATACTCTTAAACAGTAAACAATAATAATTATTTCATACTTACAATTATTTGTTTTGTTTTTATTTCACCACTCGCTATTAGGGAAGACATTTCAACATTTATTTATCGATACTTTTAATTCTCAATCTCCCAGACAAACAGCAAAATCTATCTTCTTCATCTTACTGTCTACCCAGTTGATTTGTAGCCCCGGGTTTAAGTTTTATTGACTGCTATGATTTAGTTTTAAAGTTACAATGAGTTCTCTTTCAGTAAAACTTTTAACCGTAGAAGAAAGAGAAAATAAAATTCATTAGAAGAAATTACAACAAAAATTATGAAAAAAATTATAAATATATAATATTTAGGCTAAAGTTCCTGAGTAGATGCAAAAAAAAAACATTTCAATAATATGATTGAAAGTAGTAAAATATTACTAAAAAACTTTAAGTTAAAAATATAATTTTGAAAGTATAATATAAATGGTTAATTATTATAGTAAAGTCATGTTGACTAGTTCTATAATAATTAACCATTTTTATTATACTTTCAAAATTATATTTTCAAAATTATAATCTACTTAATTACTTTAAAAATGTATAAATTTTTACAAAAAAATTACTCTAATGACTATCGATAGTCGATATTCTACATGCATGCTATAAGAACATCCCCACTGACAGTAACGACAACACATGCTATCAGCCAAAATGAAAAAAAAAGCTATGAGAAAGTGCTCGTCCCTTATGTCCTATGTATTTATTGTTGTCTACTCACGAAACACGTTCATTAATTATTTCTTAGTCACTTTTTCTTACCCAACTGCGGCAGAGCAAGGAGAGTATTATTTAATACAAAGTACGAGGAATTCATAAGATGTATTCCGATTAACTTCTCATTTGTAATCTAAAGTATAAAATCGGAATCAGAAACTTTACTTAATTACCTATCTTCACGCTGTATCCCTGACGGGGTAGTCAGAGAGGACAGATCGCCAGACATCGCGATTCATGCATTCTTCTTTCGCTTCCTATAGATTCATTAATCGCTTCATTCTGGGTATCCGAGTACTTTTGACTTTTCCGTTTTTGAGCAATGTGCTCACGTGCCTATATGAAAGTCTCGGCCTACCCTGACTCCTTCAGCCCTTTACTTTCACACAATATATATTCTTCGTCAATCGTTCCTCACTTCTTCGTTGGACGTGTCCAAACCAACCGAGCACGCCGCCGCACAATTTTCGAAGTGATTGCATCTCCACAGCATTCAACTTACTTTCTTGCATCTTCTGATATACCCAGGTTTTGCTGCCGAAAAGCAACGTTGGCACTAGCACTGCGTTATGAATCGCGATTCGTGCTTATTTGGGACAAAGCACCGTTAACTTTGTTTCCGGCTGCTATTCGCCGTTCTACATCCGAATCACATCTTCCGTCCGCGCTAAACACTCCCTAAATACACAATTCCATTCACTTGCTCTAGACGTTCAGTTAGAAGCCCTGTAGCTGGAGCAGTTTAGGTGAGGTCCTTTCCCTTTGTAAAAAGGTATTACAATTCTATTCGCCAGTCATCTGGGACCTCTGTCGTCTGCCAGCATAAGTCGTATAACTGACATAGTAAGTCCCAGAAAGAAAGAAGAAGATGCTTCAGAAACGAAAACTAGTAATCCGACTACCTACCCTTACAATAATATCATGTAGTTAGGGTTCCGTACTCAAAGTGTAAATACGGGACCTGTCCTGGTCTGTCACCAGGCTTTATCTCATGAACCGTAATAGTTAGATAGTTGAAATTTGTTGTTGCTGCTATAACAACAAATACTAAAACCAGAATAAAATAAATATTTAAGGGGGTTTTTCATACAGTCTACATGATTTGTTTGCCGTTTTTCTTTCGATCTTAATCACGACAACAGGTAACAGCAACTTTACATGTCTGTTGTTTATCTTCACACATTTATGGGGCAAGAAGAGGTAGACAGGGGCAAACTACACGCCCACATTTCTCCATTCAGTAGCATGTAACAGATTGTGAGCTTATTGCCGTAACGAATTGGACAGGAGCAGGAGGTATAGATAATCTTACGAAGCCCTTCGTGCCTTACCTCGTCTAATCCCGAATCTATTCTCAAATATGCTGAGGATATATCCCAGGAGTGAATCATCCTTTTGCTTGTACTTTACGTCACAGTAATCCTTGCTCAGCTGCACTGGCTCCAGATAGTCTTCGACATGCAACTTCGTCTGAAATTTTAAGTGAATGGTTTGTTTTATCAATTTATTGAATATGGGAAATGTAGCAGTGGCACATTTGGAGTTACATTACATTCTTACAAATAAACTGAACAAATGTACTACCCACTACATTTTTAACAGATTACTTTGAAGCATAGATTTATAGCCGGTTTCAATATTCTATCTTTAGTAAAACGTAGATCGCTACCACAGATAAACAGTTAAATTTTTAACTTTTGTGACAGATAGTTCAATGTCATAGGTAAATATCTCTATTTTTCTTTGGTTATTAAAACCGAAATTTTCATCAATAGGTACCGATGGTAACTATTTTGACATTATTTTAGACAATAGTAAAAGATAGATAGGTTATTGAGACCGGCCGTTAGAAGCAACAAATGACTGCTAATATTAATCAGCTATTGAATGATCAAAGTACAAATTAACAATACGAGTATATGCAAACAAATGTTTCGAATGCTGTGAAATAGAAACATAAATAAAAGGATATCTTAAAGTTAGTTTGTAGTTTATAAAATAATTAATAATGCTTTATTTGAATCAATTAAAGTAATTAATTTAAGTTTGTTACAATATTAACAGGAAAAAGTCAATCCATTACGCGAAAAAGACCCGAAAAATCATAAAATGCATAGTAGAAGTTGTGTGAGTTTAAAAACATTATTATACAAACAGGAAGTAGATCAAAATGTAAGGTACAAAACGTAATTACAAATTGACTATTAAGTGAATTCCTGTAGGTAATCGTTAACTTACACAGACAACGAGATAGTAAATAAAAACTGACCTGATTTTTTTAGTATGCAAAGGCGTATCACCAACGAAGCAGTACTATGAGTTGATACAAACATTCATACAGTTACGCTTTTCTCCCCAAAGGGGTAGGCATGGGCATACTATACACCCACATTTCAACGTATGCATTTTTGTCCCACGTAACAGGTGGTGAGCCTATTGTCGTGTTGGAATAGACAGGCGCAGGCTGTGGCAACCTGCTATTGAAATTTTTCAAGCCGCTTATAAGGTCAACCAGGCTTTATGACTGCCATTTTACTGGCAACCGGGACCAACGGCATAACGTGCCTTCCGAAGCACTGAAACGCTCGCAAATTAAAATTCCACAAAGTGGTCACCGATCCAAGGACCACATATAGCGAATATTGCTTAACGCAGTGATCGTTTACAGAACACTGAGTCAGCGCGGCACGAGTGCTTCTATGGATTGGTATGGGTTGGCAACCCTCCTAAATTAGGAAAGACCTACGTCTAGGAATGGATCCTGACTGACTCAATTGATTGATAAAACATCATGCATGGTTTGATCCTCATTTTAGTATCACTCACCTGATTCCCCTGCCGTTCTTCACTAGGCTGTCTATTAACATGTACAGAATCATACAGATTTGCAGCACCGTTACTGTTTTCATAAAGATTCGTCTTCTTCACGTTATCTATCACCACCTTATCTTCTATCATCTCCGGCCTCTTAAAAAATGGCACTTTAAAAGATTGAAACAGTTCTTGAATTTTGACTATACATGGTTTTACAATTACTACTCTTGTTTCAACTGGGACTGCGTTTTGTGGTGCCTTTTCAACATCATTATAGCATAGGTCCTCATAAAAGTGATCTTCTGGATATTTTTCATTCAGTTCTTCGGGAGTTGATAAAGTTTTGTATTTTGGTTTTAATTCAGAGTTTTTATAAGGCTTAGCTATAGAATACCTACTATTTCTTTTCATAGAATAATATCCTCTGTCATTGGAACTTTCTTGTCTTGAAAATCTGGATCTGATATCAAAGAATGGATATTCGTAAGAACTTAACCGGAATAGTTTCTTTTTCTTAGTTGCACCAGAGTCCATAGGTAAATATGTTGGAGTTCTCTCAGCACTCTGTTGATGCCTATATAGAAAACTCTTTGCAGGTACGAGTTTCCTAATAAGTTCTTCTACTGTATTCATTGTAGAAGTTGTACGTTCTTCTTTCTTTCTGATGGGTATTGTTTGATATTGACTCTCTATGTCAACGTCATTTGGGTCTCTTAATTGTACTGGCTTCTCTGCTACCTTAATTGGTGTATCTTCTTTATTGACCTTTTTAAAGGTTTCATTATCATCTGATGTACTTAAATATTTGTACGGATTTTGTTTCATTTGTTCAATAAACTGTATTAATTTCTTTGCGTTCATCTTTGGTTTCCATAATTTTACTATACCCTCGCTGACTTCCTGAAAATAAACCAGGGTTATAATTTTTTAATCTATTAATTATCACTACACTTTATGAAACATATCCTCCGCTGCGTATGTTTGTCTGTCTGTTCGTGATAAACTCAATAACTACTGCACCTATTTTTATGTTGTTTTCACCAATAGATAGAATAGATCTTGGGAAATGTTTTAGTATATACTTTGTTAAGTTTTTGAATATATTAGCTAAAACACAACGAAATTTGTTGGAGGTGTCGGAAAAAATATAAGTCGTCTGGGAGCTTTCAAGGGATATGCTTTAAGATATAGGGTACGGGAATACACCATGCAAGCGAAACTGCGGGCATCAGCTAGTAATATTATAAAAAGAACATGTATCCATATTAAACACCAAAGATTTATATGAATAATTATAAAATAAATAACAACTTTAACTTTAACTTTACAAGCAATTTTCTCCCGTCGATCTGCTTCTCTCTCGTGAATTCCACAAACTCCTTCAACTCCCACTGCTGCAGCAAAGTGACGACAGCATCCTCATCCAACTCTTCTATTCGCTTATAATTCTTCCGGCAATGCTGACGCTCCATTTCCTGATCAAAGTAAATGTTTATAGTATTAATGAAAAGAATCCAATTAATGATCTTTCGGAGTCGTTTAACAGACAAGAACTATTCTTTAGCCTTTCATAGATTCATGGTACGAGTGTTGGGTCCATCGCGTGGCAGATAGAAGTAACACAACCTATAAAAGTTACTATAACCTATGAAGCGCTCGTGATCCCGCGGGCTCGGTGTGCTGTAAACGATCACTGCATTAAGCAACTTTCGCTATGGCTGGTCACGGATGGGTGATCACTTTGTGGCATTTACATTTGCGAGCGTTTCCGTGCTTCGGAAGGCACGTTAAGACGTTAAGCCCTGGTTGTGTGTAAAATGGCAGTCGTTAAGTCAAGTTGAAGGCCATATGGGTGGCTTGAAAAATTTCAACAGCAGGTAGCCACAACCTCTATTTTAACCCAGCAATGGGCTCACCACCTATTACTTGGGACAGGAATATACATGGTGAAAATTGGGCATATAATATGCCTCTGCCACCCCTTCACGGATAAGGCGTCATAGATCAATAAAAATATAAAAGTAACTAGACTTACGATACATATATGTAGGTTTAGGGAGTACTCCTTGTGACACATCAGTTTCACATCCATTAGGCTCCCTCCTTTACCTAACTAAATTCATTATCTGCTAGCTCTAATTGCTAAATCAATTAATAAGTTTCGACTTTTGGCTCACATAATAATAATAATTTATTGTGAGACCTATTATTATGCGACCTCTCAACCCAACGTAGAGTTCTGATTACAGTCCGATTTTCTAAGCCGGATACCACTTCAATTGCATAGCATCCTCAAAGTAAAAAACTATCATATAAATAAAAAAATGTTCCATATTTATTAGGTAATTAGAGAATTTTTAAATAATTTTTGATGCATTTCATTTGCGAGCGTTTTCATGCTTCTGAAGGAACGTTAAGCCGTTGGTCCTGTCTGGCAACATGGGTAAAAATTTCAACAGTAGGTTTCAACACGGTAAAGGGTTCTCCACCTACTACGGGGGATAGGAATACACACTCTGCCACTGACAGCGACTCAAGTTGACTGCTCCGTTGACTCTTAATTGCGTTGCTCCCTGAATGATGTGCCTCCCCTTAAAATCCAGGTTTATAAGGAAGTACGTTCGCTAGCATAGCGTTTTAAGTATCTATGATTTGACAGAGAAATTATATTTTCAATCGTTTTATTGTTATAGGAGAGATGGTCTCACACCAAAAATTCAAGCACAAGCCAAACTCATCTTCAAGATGATAAACCTCTTGACAAAACAACAATGTAGTCCTCTCGGTCTTTGGAAGTTGGAATTGACTATCTTGAAACTGTCGCGGAAACTCTCAATACATTCTAATTAAATACTGAACTAACCTGTAGCATCTCACCAATTCATAAAACCATTATACAAACAGCAATGATCACCACCCTTTTCGCACTGACAAAAATTGTAGAGAATCCCAGGTTGAAGGCACTAGTAAACTCTCGTATGATACGAACCACACTGGCGATGAGTGTCTCGTTGAGTGGACGTAATTAAGTTGATTGGACATTGAGACTGGTTAGTAAATCCTATCGTTAATAACATATGCCTTCACTATGGAGCAATAGGTGTGCTCTTAGAGTGAGGTGATTGCATCTATTCCACATGAAATCCCGTGGTTCACTTTATTGAATTACGAGGGTTATCAGTAGTAATTTGACTTTTTTGGCAACCTTGGACGTGACTTCCCCTGCATGTATGTCTGTGCCTACGACAGCCTTGTCTAGGTGGAAAGGTGAACTTGACGCTAGACCTAAAGATTTGGGATATTACCCCTATGAATTTCTTCTTTTCTCTCTTTATATGAGTGTCTGACTGTTGAATCCAGAAGGACGTAACTTGTGAGTTGCAAGCCCCACACCTCGTACTCGTAATAGGAGTATGAGCTGTAGGATTTCAACTGTCAGCTACTGGATTGTACTGCTGGTTCATGCCTACTCCTGTGCTAGGGACGTGGGTACACTGAAATGTAAATGCAAAAACCGACATACACTATCACGATATATTTTATTTGGTTTATCGCGTGTTATTGTGTTACATAGAACTTTTACATTCGGAGCACATACTCGACTGCAAATTCTATGCATTATCTAAATCTGATTTAACTCGGGTGGCGGTCAGCAGCGAAGTCGTCGCCACGAAGCTCAGTCATCCAATTTTCGAAGAAGTGACATCAGCCTATCTAACTTTTATGTTCAGTTCTTTATTTAAACACATTTATTGTGTTTATTTACCTATTGGCTATCGCTGCAACCAGCCAGCACGCTTGACCTCATACCTCCACCATACATAATATGGAGACAAATACCACAGTACCCAGTCGCTTCCAAACCCTAACTTGATTTGAAGTCTGGGTGCCACATTTATCTGGCTGCTAGGAGCAGCTATTATAATAGCAATATCCCCAGAGATCTTGTCGGGGCCTACCATACACCCAAACCTGTGATCTTTCTCATATATATCAAAAATGTTGCTTAAATACCAGAAGGCACGAGATGGCCCATTGAGGGCTCTTACACACTCACTTGAAGAGGTTAACTAGTCATTAGCAAATACTTGTGTAGATGCAGTATAATATACTGCATCCATACTATACCTTATGTAAAAACAATAAGATTCAAAATAGCTAAACCCAGCTGCAAGTTTTAAGGTTGTGCTAGGAATGAGAGTCAATTGACGAGATGATGTCATGGCAAATTGTCAAAACTGTTTATTTAGTTTTTTTCGTTATATAAATGAATAGCGACTCCACCAAACCGTCCTGCCCTGTAAGTGGTACAGGGGTGCTCCCGGTTTGCCTTCAGACTTAAAGCCGCGCTGCTTTGGATGGCATGCGGATAGGGATAGCTTGGTCGATGGGTTCTTGATAGAAAGAGAGCGCTACAGAATCGCTAAACGTTACCGTGGAAAATAACTTATGGACATTTTGTTGTTTTTCGGTGTAACTTGTCAGTTTTTACGATTTCTAGAGCGGCTATCAATGTCATGGCTGGAGGAGTATGCGAATCCCATGGAATTTACTTTAACTTCTCTTGGGAATTACCTAGTTTGAACTCGGTGTAACTTTACTGTTTTTGGTCATTGCTGTAGATCTAGTTACAGTAATGAGATTGCGGGTGGGGCTAGTTCCAATAAAAGTAATACATCTACTGACACGACTCATGTTCAGAGGACCATTATGTCGACAAATAGTCTATTCACAACTGCATCAGCCAAAAATGATTTTCAGATAAACCTAGTTGTTACATCGAGCTGTAGTTAAAACTAGCACTAGAAAAAGTAATTTGGGAATGAAATTATATATTTGAAAATCATCGGTATATCGTTTAAAATATATATTTTGATACCATCATTGTGATTAAGCCCCCGATGGAGAGCCATGAAATAAAAACGAGCCATCAAATATTTTGTATGTAAGCAAATATGCCTCTGCCACCCCTTCGGGGATAAGGCGTGATGGATATTTATTTATTTTTTTATTTTATAAGCAACTCGAGACTACTCGACCAATATTATTAGGTTAGGTTAAGTTAGAACTGCTAGCCCATGTGTTATAACTTATTTTTATTTGTAAAATAGGTCAGGTGATACAGTTTTAACTCACTCGCTTTGGAAAAACGTTCTGTCTAATTTAGTTCTTACTAAGTATAGTTTTAACTGATGTTCGATTTGAGCATTAGTTATTTCTAGTATTAACAAAGGCATACATTAAAAACAAGTTCTAATTAGGAATAACACGTTCTATCTAAAAACTATAAACTGAAACATACTATATATATTTTCGCAGTAAGGTTTGAATGGTTTTCTAGTTTTACATTTTCTCTGATCTCGGCCTTCGGCATACCCAAACAGTTGGAGTACCATTGGTCAACATGTCATCTTTTGCGACGTTAAGTCACGTCTTAAATTGTGTAATCAGATAAATGATATTGCAATTGTATGGGTATTCGATTCACACAATACATATCTAATCCGGTATTGAAGAATGTGAGTAATCTAATCGTTAAAGTATCGATAAGATTTTAGCACCTATTTCACAAACACGTATACATAAAATAACAAAGAAAACCAATTTGTATAAAATCTGTTTATTTTTTTACATATATTTTAGAAATTTTCTTGTCTGAAATGTTCTTTTCAGAATTTTTCTTACACATAAACAAGTAAGATCAGCCATACATAAGAACATCCAATCTTTACGTTACACATTTATAATGATTGTTTTAGGTTTAAAGAAGAAGCTGTGAGGTTTAACAAACATAAAATTTCAACCAAACTGATATACTTCTTCTTTTTTGAAGATAATTAAAGGATTTCTAAATGGAATAAGTCATGACATAGTACGGAGTGACATAGACAAGATATTTGCAATCTAAGCGACCCTCACGTCAAACCATTTGCTAACTAACCTTTTAGATTTCTAAACCCTAAAGTTTGGAAAAATCTTATAAAAATGCTCAATCTGTCTGGCCGTCTGTACGCATCTGTTTCTCAAGAACTAAAAAAAAATAGAGACAAACGGTTTGAGGCATTCCATTCAGGACACCATGAATACATGTAGTAGGTGATGTTGAAGTTTCTCCCAGTTGCGGTTTTGAGACTTGGTTTTGGTTTAGACCTTATTCCTTCGCTACGATAGTGAAGGGCGCATTACTTGTTTGACTTCAACGGTAGTCGCAAAAAGAATAAAATTGAATAATAAATGAATGATATTAATATGAATTTAGACTTCTAAATTCATATACCATCGTAGCGAAGGAGTTTTTTCATTTATTTATTTATTCTATCACGCTTTATTCCCGAAGGGGTGTCAGAGGCATACATATTGTATGCTCACTTTTCACCATGTGTATTCCTGTCCCACGTAGTAGGTGGTGAGCCCATTGCCGTGTTGAAATGGACAGACGCAGGTTGTGGGTACCTGCTGTTGAAATTTTTCAAGCTGCCCATAAGTCCTTCAACTTGACTTAACGACTGCCATGTTACTGGCAACCGGGACCAACGGCTTAATGTGCCTTCCGAAGCACGGAAACGCTCGCCACAAAGTGGTCACCCATCCAAGGACCAGACATAGTGAAATTTGCGTAACTCAGTGATCGTTTACAGAACACTGCGTCCGCAGGGCCACGAGCGCTTAAGTTTAGTAGTATAGTATTAATCTAATACAAAAAAATATACTGGACTCGGTAATTAAGTAACAAAAGTGGACCAAACTGCATCAAATAATAATATGTCATTTGTAATAATTTCTAATCATTAATCGAACCACCAATTAAGGCCTAACTGATGTGATCTGATTAAGAACGCATGACGCCTAGATTCGTTTCATAAAACTTACCATGTCAAAATATTATTAAACCAACATGAACTGCCTTAATAGTCATGTACCTTATTCTTAAAATCACAAAATTAATGAAGTCATCTATTTTCAAAACACGACACATCATTTTTGTTGTAAAATGTCCAAGTTTATTAAAGTCCAAATAAGTAGTTAGTTATCACAGATCTGCAAAATCTTCAGCTAACCCTGCACAGCACATCGTACATCTTATGAGTCACTTCAGTTCCGGCGAACGCGATGTAACAGGAGTTGTGACTAGGATGCACCTTCCCAGGAGTCACTGACAACTGATACCGAGCCCTCCCAATGTATAACGTCTCTCCAGAAGCTGTTCTGCCACCAGGAATCGCACTTGGAGGCACATTTCCATTTGAAGCCGGCACCCATCTTAAATTTTCAGGTTTTGCACAAAGAACTTCAATATTTTGAACCGGTATTTCTTTTCCTTCATAGACAATAGAAGCGGAGTTATGCCTAACGGACAACTTTCCAGGAATCAGATCTCCGTTATGCCAGCTCCTGATCACCCATAGATGACTTCCATCCCATCCTTCGTGACCGCCTAGAACCGCTCTTCCAGTTAGCGAACTCGCCATCATCGAAGTTGTTGGAACCCAGTCGAAGTCTCCAGAAGATTCCACCACCTGAACTGAATCCACTTCTGACCCTCCAGAAACTAATGTATCTCCGTGATATATGTGGTTTGTTATATATGTGTTTGGTGGTGCTGGAGGCGGTGGACCGTATAGTTCTGTTTGGGGCGGAAATGGCGCAAGAGGTACAGGAATCATCATGGCACCTGGGAAGTAGTACGGGTAAGACGGGAAAGGAGGGTGAACGTTGACAGCTCCTCCATCAGGAGGAGGCGGCGGATACGGTGCTTCGTTCGGTGGGAAGTAATAAGGAGGGTGGTATGGAGGAGGGGGGCCAGATCCTGACCATCCTGGCTGTGGAGGCCCGTAGGGTCCCGGATAGTTACTCATTGTCGTAGCGATATTATTCACGATACTGAGGAGTAATACAATTTACGTTGATATATCAGGTGTTTCGGTATCTTATCGTAAAGATAGGCCAGTCCGTGAATCATGTTTGGTTGATAGACAAAAACAAAATTATGACTTTAAAATATAGGTTTATTAAAAATATGTTAAAGTTACACAATAATTTATTAAATATTTCTTCTTACATGTATAGATTAGCTTAGATTTTAATTATTTGTACAAGATGAGCATTTAAAACTTGATGTATTCTTTGAGAAATACTTAGAATTACTGTTTGTAAACATTAATAGATATAAATTATTTGCTTACGTCATACGTCAGCATAACATCAAGTCGGACTGAGTTCATGGTGTGGAATTTCATAAAAATATGAATTTTGCAGTTGTCTAGAAAAACAACTAGTAAAACCATAAAAACCTTTCTAACGGTGCCTCCTTTACTTCTTACTTAAGACAGTAATATTAGTATAATTGCGCATTGCAAAGGCTTGTGAAGGACTTCGTAGTGCACCTGCTGGCTAACGGACAAGCTCATGGTGAAGAGAAGAAAATCTTCAGACAAAACCCTGTACCAACCCGTCTGACCAGCGTGATACATACAGTAAGGATGGACTTCCCGACTGGATTCAAGAGAGGCCCACGCACAGTAGTTGATTGATTTGACTAATGAAAGGAAACTGTGATCATTGTAAGGTTATTTAATGTGTATATGCTTAGAGAGGTTAAAAAACGTAACCAGATTAAACGTAGTAGGGTGAATCATATCATATTGTTTTACGCGCAATTTATCATACAAAAATTAGTCATCAAATTTCGTAATTAAAAATTAAATGAGTTTGTACTTGAAGCGAGTTGTAGATACCTAATTGAGTGTCTGATTTTTGTAGATCTAGATACTTTTTGTAAAACATGAAGTTTTACATTTATAGGTTACAGTGACCATTTCGACTGACTGTAGAAATGCTTTATTTGCGTCAATGTAAAAAACTAAAATGGAGGTCAAATAATAACCATATAACTTCGAAATCGAGATACATCAGTATCGAATTAAGTAAATAACAAACAGATTGTTTAAATTGTCTACTTCTGTGGAGACTGAAAGCGCGGTGCGGCGTCATGTGAGCACGACGGCGCGGAAGACGCAGCGCGGCCCGTCCATGAGCGCGGGCCACACGAACGACTTGATGAGGTCGGAGCGGCGCTCGCGCCCGTCGCCCATCGACAGGCGCACGTGTTTCTCGGGGTTCATTACCACTGCAATTTTAAACAAAAATAAGTTCATTGTCTCTGGCCCAGGTTAAACTTTGACTTCTCAGTGGTGTGGATCATTTTAGTGCCCACTTTAGGTCTGCAAGTTCAGTCTTGCGCCGTTGTAGTATCATGGACACCTAATTTTTTTTACCAGTTCACGTTTTCCCGTACTCTTACAATCCGAGTTCTTTGGGGGAGCTACCAAATTGAGGATCACCCAAGTGGGCTATAATCGAAACCCTCGATCTCTGGTCAGCCCCGTTATTTTCCGTGTTTCATTCTTTCGAGTTAAAATATAACGCGAATGAAATTTTCAGAACTGTTTAAGTCCACTATCATTATGATCTCAATAAATTGAGCATAGAAGTCCTTCAAAGATCACCACACCGTTAAAAAGGCAATCCTATAGATTCTTAACCTTTTGAAAAACTTTCGCGCTCATAAGTCAACTTTCCTATAAAAGAGTTAGTTGATACCTGGTGTGAAATCTGTATCGATCCGGAGCGGGGGAGAGTGCAGACTGACGGCCCAGGCGGCCCGGCAGGCGGCGGCCACGAGCGCGTGCAGCGCCCCGCAGCCGGCCAGGCTCGGGTACTCGCGGAGAGTGCTCACCACCTGCAGCAGACAACACTAGGTGAGATTTATCGGCGAGAGAATCGAAGCATCCATTTTTACCCGTTACAAATGTCCGATGTAACATCATGGTGACGCTAGAGATTGAATTCCATTATCATCTTAATAATATTATAAATGCCAAAGTTTGTGTGAATGTTTGTTACTCTTTCACGTAAAAACTACTGAATGGATTTAACACATAGGCTACTTTTTATCTCGGGAGCAAGTTCCAGTGGACAACGGAAACGGGATAACTTTTATACGTGGGCGAAGCCGCGGGTGTCAACTAGTTTCTAATAAACTAAACGCTTGAAGCACTTGAAACTGTATATTTGATAAGTTAAACCTCAGTCAACCTCAAGTTGACAACCCAAAAGTTATTATGATTTTTCAAGAAACCCGGTTGGTTCTGAGTAGCGGGCAACAAAAAAAGAAAAAACATAAAGAATCGTTTGGTTCTAGTTGCGATTTGCCTACTACATTAGTGGATTTTTGTATGTATGTATGGATTTTTGATGTGAGCTTATAAAGATATTTACTACGTGGTCGAATGCCCGTAAAAAAGAATTTACAGTTAGAAGAAATTGCCGCCTTGTAATCACTTTCTCTTGAAAATATATCAACTGTTTCGTCTTGGAGACGTCCGGTAATCGTGGATAAAACTATGTCACCAACCTGATTCACCACAGTCCTCTCAGCCTCCCCTAGAGGAAAGCTGTGCGCCGTCTGTTGCAGCACCCTGATCGCTGCTGCTGTTAGACGCGAGACTCCAGAGTCACTGGAAGCACTCTCGACGTCAACTCCCAGGAGGGATTTAACTTCATTCAGACGACGATCTCGTAAGCTAATAGCAGCGCGGAATGACAGCTGGAAAATTCAATACGATTTGGTTAATAAACGAAATATTTGCAGTGAGGAGGAACAGTCAGCAGAGGCGGTAAGAGGAATTCTGCCGAACTGAAGAGATATATGTGTAATCAAAGACTATTTCTATGTGTGTAATAATATATGTCGCGGTAAACATATGGGAGAAGCATTGCACTGACGCCAAAGGTCCTGGAATGACTGCATGTATGCTAACGTAAGCTCCATAAAATATGTAAAAATCAAGTAAAATAAAGAGTGGGATGGAAAGACACTGGCACTAAGTCATACCGAACCCGAACCGACCCCACACGGCCTGTATCTACTGATAGACAGTCTGGGTTAGATTGTGTAACAGACACATGAAAAAAATATATTCATTACCATAAACTTCATTAGTGAACGAACTTGAAATAAATTAAAAGTATGAAGGTCTGATTCTGCGTCGCGTAATCTTTTACTGATTTGACTTTGTTGGAAGCGACTTTTGTCTTTTTATAAAGACGTAGCCA
This sequence comes from Thumatha senex, assembly GCA_948477245.1. Lineage (NCBI taxonomy): Eukaryota > Metazoa > Arthropoda > Insecta > Lepidoptera > Erebidae > Thumatha > Thumatha senex. The sequence continues at coordinate 19,205,403 of OX419748.1, forward strand.
TGACAGGCTTCGTAGCAATAGGGAAAACATTTAAAAATTACGCATGCTCCAGAGTCTAGTCTGACTGTCACCAGATTTAGACAACTTGTAAAGTTAAACCGATTTTCCAGCTCAACTTTACTTGTCTGTGTAAATGTTAGTCACTCACACCATTTGTCCTTTATTTGTCACACTTACCACAACAACAGAGAAAATGATCTTATATTTGAGATGTGGTGTGTGCCTCAGTTGCTCAAGAGCGGACAGCGCTGGTAGCGCTTCGTCGGCAGCTCTTGACCACACTGCAGCGTACTGGGATACCAACTTGCTTCTGGAATATAATATCGAAATGTTTAGTAGATGTTTGAGTATTATATATTTTTTAATTTTATTCTAAATTCCTCTTAAAATGACGATTTAAATATGGTGAGGAATTCCAACTTGATTTGATACGGTTCGGGTAGTTCAGTGGCTAAAACATCGCCCTGGTTAGGCAACGGTCACGGGTTCAAACCCCGTCTCGAATTGAATTGTCTTTTTCACTTTATTAAAAAAAAATATAAGATATTTAGCATAATAATTGCTTTAAAACTTATCCATGTTTGAGTATTGACAGTAGAATCAGCAGAGCATTGTAGTTCGAGATAGCTGAAGACTGGAGACTGTAAAACGAATTGACTGAAGACGGAATAAATATTTTTGCTGTGTTCCCGATACCAGTGAACTTATAACGGGCTTCCGGGATTTCACCGTATATCAGGAGGACATGCGTTCGGTAAAATGTAGGGACCGCTTCACTTAACCGGATTTTTCTTCGAATGACGGATGCGGCGATACGGATGGATAAATGGCACAAGAATAAATTCAGTGAAAAGTAAATCATAGAGCACGTGGTTTCCGTGGATCAAATATAACTAGAAAATGAGCTCTTTTAACCTGTTATTGAACTACGGACAAAGTCGTATTGAAACAACAGCCATCTATTTCGAAAATAATACCAGAACCTGTCGAACAGCAGCATTCGGGTCATGTCTCTGAGCTGCTACCAAAAGCTCTTTTTTTTAGTGAATACCTCATGTTCTCTACTCTCAGTCAGATTTACCTGTCAGGCAGTTGCTGTGAATCGTCGCTGTCCGAATGATATCCGTCGCTTGCGGAGTCTGTAGGAGATCGAGGAACAGCAGTATCACTGTTCCCGCTTTCTCCTTCCGACATCTGTCCGAGTACTGCTGCACATCCTCGCGAGTAGCTCATGAGAACTCCCGCTACGGGTCTGTAAAATAGAAAAGTTACGTATGTACATACATTTGTGTCGGGCCGGGATGAAGTGACCAGTGCCGTCTAGGGAATATTAATCAATTTCATTCCTCCATAGGTTATATAAGGATTACAACTTCCCCTACAAGTAACTATGAGCCCACGGAATATGAAATATAAAATCCAGGCATGAGTATACACAGAATGCAATAAGCGGTTCCCAACACGCATTATCCTCAAGCAAACCCTCAATGCGGACCCCGGGCTCAGAAGAGAATAATTCAGATAAAGTGACATCAAAATATTCTGTCTATCTTAATGTACTAATTATATCTAAAAATCTTTGGATCGGTTTTGAAATTCTTTTTTCTGTCCTATCGGGTCCCTTACACCCAGTAAGGGCCCCACTAAGATCTCCAGGGCCCACAAAACCTCACCGGCTAGCGGTGCACCTGCTAACCTAACGATAGCTACTTCTAGCAACCAAATAAAAATGGATCTCTTTCTCCAAATCCAAACAACTGTGAAAACACTTAAGATTAAGAGGTTCAATCGGTTGCTACAGCCGTCTGACCTTCCAACCCACTACAGGCATCTTCACCGGACCTATATACGTCATATATACGTCAGTTATTAGATGCCCGAGTTTTCTGTAATATAATGTACTACATAATATTCCAAAGAAACACTCGTGGCCCGTTGACTCAGTGTTCGGTAAACGATCACTGCGTTAAGAAACTTTCGCTAAGGCTGGTCCTTGGATGGGTGACTTTTTTGTGGCATTTTGAGGCATGGCATTTGTGAGCGTTCCCGGTTGCCAGTAAAATAGCAGTCGTTAAACCCAGTTGAAAGCGTTATGGGCGGCTTGAAAAATTTCATCAGTAGCGCCTGCGCCTGTCCTTTTCAACATGGCAATGGCCTCACCACTTGTTACGCGGGACAAAAATGCATACGGTGAAATGTGGGCGTATAGCATGCCTCTGCTCCCCCCATAAATCAGCGATAAAGGCAGGACAATATTTATGTATGTATGTATACACGGCAATGGGCTGTTACGTATGTATACTATTCAAACCACAAATAATCCAACTCCCAGACTTTCGAATATAAGTCTGTTAACAGTTAAACACTTAAACAATAAAGTTCACTTCGGGTCAAATCTAAAGAAAAGTAAAAGATGGATTTATGGTATTGCGTTGGAAAACGTGGAAAGTCGAGAACTTTCCAAAATGGTGGTGGGATACTACTGATACTAGAAAGAGCAATAATTAAAGGTGTCGGTCTCGTTTATGGGATTTAATTGTTTACTCTGTGAAATTAATGGGTTTTTTGTGACCATAGCTCTTAAAGAAAATGCAAGTTGAAGGTTTTATTGACGTTCGAGGTAAATCGTAAAGTCGTTTAATTGGGATACCGAAGTGAATTGATATCTATTGTAAGTTACAATATGTGCATTAATATTTAGACGAACTTATTGAGCTCTCCGGTTTGTGAGAATAGTTTTTTTTTTATTTGATTTGAATATTCGCAAATTTTTCAAACCATACAGCCTAAAACTAAAACAATGATCACTAAGTATGTTTCCTCTGTGCTCCTAAAGGTCCGTAAAATCGTTGATCTCAGCTGCCCATAACATGGAAGTCAGTAATCTAAGTCTAAAGCTTTACGGGCGGCTAATTGAATTCTATGCGCCTGTCCGTATAAACACGGCACAACGCTAACCAGCTACTAAATGGGACAAATGCATCTGATGAAGATATAATGTACACGCATTGGTGCGCATGTACCACATTAATTATGTCACAGGGTCACAAGGGGCGGATCGAAATGGCTCGGGATCCAAGCCTTTCTTACATGCAAGTGGTGCTCATTAACAGATGAGGTCATGGCAAAGACAACGAAAACTCAAAACAAAACTATGTCTCGCCTTTATCCCTGAAGGGGTGGCAGAGGTCAAATATACGCCCACATTTACCTTATGCATCTTTGTCTCACGTAATAAGCTAAGCAATTACTCGCAAATCAAATATTTGAACATTTGTTTTTTGCATTGCAGGTCGACAACACAGACGTACCGGAATACAATAGCTTGGGATCAACACCACGATCTCTTCATCTTAAGTGTTTTCCCAGTAGCTAGCAAAGTCCTACCTGTAATTGGAGGCTAAATTCACTTTTATGTTGTTGACTTTTAATTGTCGGCATGGTTTTGAGAGCGACTGCCATCTAACGTCACAAACCTGTAACAGCACCTGCATCATTACCTCGTTCGTTAGTCAGCAGGTGGTACTCTAGTCTGAACTTTCAATCAGAGCATGGGGACGTCGAGTTACTTCCAAGATAACATAAATACTTTACTGTCCAACGTAATAGGTGGTGAGCCCATTACCGTGTTAAAAAAAACAGCCGCAGGTTGTAGCTACCTGCTCTTAAAATTTCCAAGTCACCCATAAGGCCTCCAACTTGACTTAACGACTGCCATGTTACTGGCAACCGGGTCCAACGGCACGCTCGTAAATGAAATGCCACAAAGTGGCCGCCCATCCGCGACCAGCCATAGCGAAAGTTGTTTAACGCAGTGATTGTTTACAGAACACTGAGTCCGCGGGACCACGATCGCTTCCGCTTCTTATATATCTTCTGGTAAAAATTCTTCCGATAATTACGGAAGGGAAGTACCAAATAATAATGACAAACAAATGAAGAAAGAAAGGGCAGACAATATGAAATGAAATATTTCAAATGAAATGAAAATAGTTCGCACCAGACGCTTATGAAACTGCTCAACAATGGTTCCCAAACACTTTTCTCCCTTGTGTAACGATTTACGTTATGTTTTATAAGACAATGTAAAGTTGACGCCATTGTGTGCGCCGGCGCAGACTATTGAGATTTATTGTGTGAATTAGTTATGACTGTTGGGATTACTTAGGATTAGTGATTATTGAGTTACTAATGTATGTATGTATTTGAGAATTCATTAACACATTCGTGAGTGTCTCGTCTCTATCATGAATCTGAACAGCAGGGAACTATGTAGGCTTGGGCCTTTTGTAACATTCGGAATTCTTATACTTCACACCGGTGAGGTGAAATCACGGTCTCAGCTGAAGACCTCTGTCCAAGCTGCTAATATACATCATGAAGCACGTCTAACGTGAGTGAGTCCTTGAGGGCTTCGGCTGAAAATCAGCGCTGTGGTCATACCCAGCGTCGTGCTGTGCCGAGCCCTTTTTGACTTCTTTATATGTCTAAGTGTTTTATGTAGGTATTTATGTACATACATACATACATATTGTCACGCCTTTATCCCCGAAAGGGTAGGCAGAGGCATATTAAACGCCCACGATTCACCGTATGCACTTTCGTCCCACGTAACAGGTGGTGAGCCCATTGCCGTGTTGATATGTCCATATCAACACGGCAACGCCTGTCCAGGCGCAGGCTGCATCGACCTGCTGTTGAAATTTTATAAGCCGTCCATTGGGCCTTCAACTTGGCTTAACGATTGCTATTTTATTAGCAACCGGGACCAACGGCTTAACGTGCCTTCCGAAGCACGGAACTGGGGTGGTTCTAAAGGGCCGAATAAATTTAATAAAATAAAATGTGTCCATTTTAGATGTTAAATTCGGAAGAAATTTTGAACCCGTTGCCTTTTTAGTGAGGTGGTAACAAAAAGGCTAAAAGGTCTTATGTGCTAGACATTAATTAACACTATTATTTAATTAATATTAGGTATTTATGTAGAGTGCCTAATTAATGTGTTTTCTTTCTTTCTTTTTATACTCGGTCTAAAATTATAACAACGAACACAAAAGGCTCAGTAGGGCCGAAATACTGGGGCAAGGCCGACCCCAACAGTAAGATAAGATAAGGGGAGCCGTATGCTTGTAATTATAATTATAATTATAATAAATCTTTATTCATTTAGGTCACAAAGTAACACTTATGAACGTCAAGAATATTGCTTCTACATTTACATTTACTGCCAGATTCGCAAAGCAATAGGTAGAGCCTGAGGAAGAACCTGGCAATAAAACTCATGGCCACTCTTTTCTAAACGCCAGTAATTACATTAGTTTGATTAACATGATATTTGACCAATTATATAGTAATGAATTTATACAAACAAAAAAAAAACAAAATCAATGTTGTGTTTAAATCATATCAAAATTAGAGCGATTATAGTTGCCGGTTCTAAGGGCAGCCTACCCTTGAAGAAGAATCTGGCAAGAAAGTCAATGGATGCCATTTTAAAATGTAGGAATGGTTTACAACATTAAAATTACACTTACATTGTTCCTTTGGATTTATGTGAGAACAGTCGACTAAACTTAAGTTTACCTTAAATATAAATAAGATTATTTTTAATAATTGCTATAACAGTTATGAGCTGACCAGTCCCAACAGACGGCACCCGTTCACGCCACCTCAGTAATATAAAGACGACGATAGAGGGCGTGCACTGCTGGAAGTCTGTGACCACGCCCGCTGCAACCTGGATGAAATGCCAGGCAACAGAGGTATACAAAATAACCGCTTTTAGTCCCGGTAAAACTAATATAGGTAATTATAGCAAAAAAAAGTTGTCGAAATGCCAACCAAAACTGCTTTCTATATTTTGGCTGCCATCTTGTCTTATTATCATATATTATAAGTACCTACTCGTATACAACTGCTTATTTGAATAAACAATAAGCAATAAAATTTGAATGAAACATCGTTTTCGAGAAAGATTTCACAACACACAGTACAAGTATCACATAAAATATTACATAATCCGTCGCACGCTGTGCTTTCACTGGTACAACATATTATCACCTGTTATTTAACATTAAGTTCCAAATACTCACCTGCGGTATCTGTTATTAAGTATTTATGTGAATTATCGGTCACATAATATTTTATTTTGTAAAATAGACCATAACCCAATACGTTAAAGTGGTTTGTTGTGTGTATTTTTGTACTGTAAGCGTTGATTTTGTATTTAATAAATAAACTGTTGTATTCAATTCAAAGTAATGGCGTGCAATTACTGTCTGATATTTTATATAATGCGCTGGCAATCAACACTTGCCTTATAATCATTGCATTCAAATGCGAACCCTCATTAAATTAACTGTTATGTTCTACAAAGGCGGTTAACATTTGCGTTTAAATGTAACATAATTTAAATGCAACTGTTTATAATAGCGTCGTTGTTTGTTTAATTAATATTTGACTTTTCTTTTGTTTTTAATACTTGACTGTCTGGAGTAGTGTAATAAAGTTAACTTATGCGACATACTGCTTACATGATTAAGAAATATTTGTGTTTTGATAATTATTTTATTATATGTTTTGGGACATTCTCACACAACGTCATCTTTGGGAACTAGACAACTGATAAACATACTCATATATTTCTAAATATACACAAAACAAAGTAAACACTCAAACTGCGAAACAAACATTTGAGGTTTACACAAATATTTTGCTAAATAACGAACTAAGTATCTTCACGCTGTATCCCTGACGGTGGAGTTAGAGAGGACAGATTGCCAGGCTTTGCGATCCATCTTTCGCTACCTGTAGATTCATTAATCGCTTCATACATGCAAGTCTGGGTATCCGAGTACTTTTGACTTTTTCGTTTTTGAGCTATATAAATAAATGAAAATATTTTGCTCTGATCTAGTATTTGAACACTCAATTCGGCTAGCAGTCCTACTGGCAGTTATACACTACCACATACGCCACTGAAATATGTAGTCTAATATTGATTGAGAAGTAATCAGAAATTAGGGGACTTTCAAATTGATCCTCCCGCGTGTTACGTCAAGCAATTAAATATCTTCTGCTCGAATATGCATCAACAAGAGCTTTTTTTTTGCATATTTATAGTTATTTTCTTATAGTAATATACTTTTATAAGCTATCTCCAACGTACATACATTTTTAAAGTTTAATAATAAATAGTATCTTTATGAACATCAAGGGTGCTAATGTTTCAATGGTTTAATACATACTAACTACTCACAAAATTAGTAAATAGGGTTAGTTAACATCAACGCAATAACGTTAAGCCAAACTTTGTATTGAATAATCTACGTTTACATAGATAACTCTGTAGGTAAGTACTGGCCCAAAAAGAACAGGTTCATTGTGAAAATTTACCTATTACACAACTTACAACACATGAATTTCTACAAATATCTTACGAGAGGCACTCCTAACCAATAAATATCTCTATTTACGTTTCTTGACGCAAGCGATAAAATTTTACATTCGACCTTAAGTTGGCAAAGGACTGGCCACATCTGTTGAAGTACCGGTGGAAGAAAGACTTTAAAAGCAAACGTAAGGTGTGACTACCTCGGCCATATGGAGATGACATAAAAGAAGTCACTGTGGGCTGGATGCAGGAGGATGGACTGGCCTTGTAAAAGGACACAAATTTTAAGAGACAGCCACCATTGAACTGTGATGAGCTGATTTAATTAATTGTGCGATTTTCAGTTTCATTTTCAAAAGGACACAAATTTTAAGAGACAGACAGCATTGAACTGTGATGAGTTGATTTAATTGATTGTGCATTTTTTTATTTGTTCGTCGTGGTCTTCATAACACAATGATACTGATCTGTGACTGATGGAAATATAATGCTTTATTTCCATATATGTTTACTCTGTGCATATTGCATAATCTCAAATTATAATCTAAATGTATATAACCATAACTACAGATTTCGTAATTAGTTATAAAACGATACCATATACCATAACATCATTCAGTCTAATAAAAAATCCAGATATTGCGTAAAATAATATTTGCAATGTTGTGAATTTCGCACGGTAGTTATAAAACTAAACTATTATTTATTGGTACTCAGTTATTGGCTAGTATTGTATCGATATTCTCACGGTGGATCAGTGTTATTAATTGCGTTCATTACATTCCGTATCAAATCGAATTTGTTACATCACTATATGATAGGCTAGAATCCTGTGAAATTAAGTTTTATGACTGTATGTCGGTGTTTCGTCAGCGATTAAAAGTTTTGCGATGACGCCTTACAAATGTAAAAACTGTATGTTGAATATATAAAGAGTATACAAAATGGTATAATATGACTCCTCTCCTACTGAATTTTCCTATGGCCGGGAGTCACGGGTAAGCCGACAAAAGGATAACCCCAGGACTGCCGACAGACTGTCTACAACCGCTGCCTTGCCTCAAGGAGTGTGGGTGGCATCCAACCCTCTTTTATACCACTTCCCTGAGGAGATGAATACTGTGATGTAGCTCTTACGCCACGCCACTGTCTACGGCCTGCTTTTGTACGAACAGCGTAGCCCGCCCGCCATCCTAAGGCCGCCCAGTTAGTAATTTGAGACTCATCTTAGACAAGTATAAAGCTTAGGAGTACGATTTGGGTAGTATTTTTGTTTATTTATTTATTTCGAAATGTTCACAATATGCAGTTTTACATCTTATTATATGAACGAGAACGACTCGCTTAAACTGTAGGGTTTCTGTGCGAGCAGTATATGCTTTACAATATTTAGATATCATTTAATACGAACAAAAACAAGGAAGATGAAGAGGTTAGGGTGTTAGGGTAAGGGGTGAGAAAGCGTCAATCTATGCAATATGACGTCGGCAAACCAGTACCAATAAATGTCACAGTAAATCAATACTTTTTAAATTACTTACGTAATCACTATAAACGGAAAGAAAGTGATACAATTAGTAAATAAATCATTAAGAGCGGAATCCAGAGCTGATCGACAATTTCGCGAACATGATACATTGATGGCAGAACCCGACGAGCGACTTTCTAAAGTGAATTACTTTTAAAAACCAGAACTTTGAGATTTGATTTTCTTGTCGTTTATGTTCTTAGCTACTTGTTTATGCAAAGGTCAGTGGGACGGAAGGCTGGGTTTTGAGTTGTCTTTTACACTTAGAAACTGTCTTCAGATCTCAACTCACGGGGTTGAGAGGTCAAACGGCTGTGAAGATTAACTACATCTAGAAAAAAGAATTGAATGTGTAGCTAGGCAATTTAATACAACTAAAATGCTAAGACGACAGGAAATTTTATCAAATTTCCTCCATTTTCTTCTCGTCTCGACTTTGAAGGGTAGTATAGGTGCTTAATATTTAAAGCATAAGTCAATTCCATAACCTGCAGTATTGCTGTCTGTGTTTATTGGTAAATAAATATTTTTAATGCCGCATATGCAACTTCAAATTGTAACGAATTGAGGAGAAATAAATTATTCATTTAATTTACGTAAATTACAATATTATACAAAATTAATATACCACGTACTTATAATAAGTGATCGGAACTTTCAACTCAGATAAAGGAGAGAAATTATTTTATTTCATTTTAGCGTTAAGTCCCGATTGCGTCCAAGGTCGACAGATTTGCTTTGATGCTTTGGGCAATGGACAATTCAACATTATTTTATTGAATTTGGTAAGATTAAATATCCATTGATATCAGGCGAAATTATTGACAAACGGAATTTTTGATCAAGGGTAAAGACGAGAAGGAAGGAGAAAAAAGTGGTGAGGTCACAATTATCAAAGTATTTTTTTTCTAAACTTAGTGTATACACTGGCACATCTTTCCGGGGGGTTACCCGGGGCGCTCGGCACTAGACATATCAATAGGGACTGAGTGGTTTTAGTCGGATCGAGTCCAGCATAACATCCTGAGGGATTTCTGGTTAAAACTTGGTGTAGGTATATGCTCTTAGCTTCTTTGCTAGGTCTACGGTCCGCAGAAGTCAGAGCTACTAGTATAATGTATTAACTAACCTGGTATCACTCAAGTCTAGTGTCGGATCACTTCTTTTGATCTGTCCAATACACGCTAACACTGCTTTATCGCTCTCCACCCGGGCAGCCAATGCTGCGATCAATGTTGGTAGTTGGCGCAACGCTGGTTTGTCCACGACGGTCAAAAGGCCCTTGTTGTCGATGAGTCGCCGCTCCACATCGCAGTGGGAGAGGGCTAGTAAGCGCTGATGGGACGATGCTGCTGGGTCTTGGGTCACCGTGACGGGGGACTGTAAATGGAGAACTGCATTAGAACTGGTAATTTGTTTAATGCATCTTTGGAGCCTGTTCTAAATCTACTCCATCATTTTGTGTGACCGATGCTGACGGAGAAAATATAGATATGCATACAGAAGTCAGAACACATGAAAGATTTTAATATAACCTTTGGGCAGCTTGCTGGTCGTTAAGCGACGCTCATACGTTTCAAGCAACAAATTAGATTGCTATTGCTAACTTACACCATATAAATTTATTTGACTAAAGTATGTACTCTAGTAAGACCGTTTAAAATTGAATCATCATTTAAGCCATAGCCCATATAGCATCCGTTGCTCTCGCTTAGAAGTCTATAGTCTTCTTCCCTACTTTTCGTGACGCGAAGGAAAATGGGTATTGTACGTGACGTGTCGAACACAGGGTCCAGCTACTCCAAATACTTGATCAACGAGCCATGCCTGTGAGTAGTTGGTTTTATTAAAAGTAATACGTAGGGTGCGATGACATGCAAACTTTACCAATTTTTTGTTTTACTTTACCAATTGTTCGATGTTGTATGTCATTATAAATATGACATACCATGTGTAACTAGCGATAACGGTTTCAGTGGTAAAGTTGTTTGACGGACAATCTAACGTACTTCAAGGTGTTCTATGGGCTAAAGATTTTGATTGCCACTACACCCATGGCCACCAAAATAGAGACAATAAAAGTGAACGCAGTACCAGGGGTGCAGCGCTTCGGACCGGCCAGGAGGTACACAAAAAGACAACCGTAGTCTCCCGTATCTTCTCCTCAATGTCACAGCAAAATCATCTCTGAAATATCTCTATTCATATTAGTGTATTCCCAGTTGCTGCCAAACCCTTCCTGGATTTGAAGCATGTTTTCCACTATTATTTGGCTGCTAGGAGCAGCTATTGTTTGACTTTTAATTTTCGGCATTGTTGAGAGGGACTGCCGACTGACCTCATAGCCCTGTAACCGGACCGCCAGCGTCGCTCGGACCCCGCAGATCTTGATTTTTTTTTGATCAGAATTTGTTTGGGAGGTGTTTTATTCGGATGTATGGGTCTCCATACATCCGAATCAGACTCCTCACAAAACAAATTAATAAGATACAATAGAGTCCTACCATTTCCTCAAGCTTATGCAGCGCCTGCTTGTAGACCTCCACGTGTCTCTGGATTTCATTCTTCAAAGCCACGTGCAAGGAGATGAGGGAGCCGCTGGAGTCTGCCGTCAGACCGTGCGTGCCAAGACCTGGGTGTGGAAATATTTTCATAAAACAAGTTGGTCGTCAAATAATTTGGAAAGAACTGAATATAGTCCACATCATCATACATACATAAAGTCACATTTTGTAGGGTTCCATACCTCAAAAAAAACGGAATCCTTATAGGATCACTTTGTTATCCGTCCGTCTGTCGGTCTATTAAGACCCTTTTTCTCAAGAACGCGTGAATGTATGAAGCTGAAATTTATTTATACTCGTAAACTATTAAGCCAACGCAATCAAAAGATACAGTCATTTCTGTCGCAAAATTCCGAAAAATTTCGACACTCGCAAGGAAATCAAAAACTACAGGGTACTTTCCGTGAACTCAGAATCTTTAAATTTGTTACGAACCCACGTCTTAACATAGCACAGATAAAGAAAAATATAAAAAAGTTAACTAAGGGGTGTCCCCATACATACATAGTATTTTTTAATGAAATTTAGGACTCAAAAGAAATCAATAATTTTAACATTTATTTCAGCTTGCCATCAATATCATGTGGCACTTATGTCCGTGGCTTACGGTATTTTTTCCCTACTTCTAGTAGACAATGTGTAGCCATTTAATAGTTTCAAAGTTACTAAAGTGCATTTACAGTTTCGCACCAAAAGACACAATGGCGGATAAGAAACATCACAAAACTCAACTACACTCATCGAAGGAAACACAAGTAATTGCTCTACTTCCCTATCCACGAATTATAGCATCCGGGAAACAGTTATATATTAATGTGTATTTTATTTATGTTTGTATGCAATGCAATCGTTTTCAAATCAACTCCACGGTGACCTTGGATATTTTTAATAAATTCCATTAGCTCTAGTTGATGAGATTGTAATTACATGTTTGGTAAGCAGTTTCCGATAGTTTCATGGTGTGAGCGTTCCTTTAAATAAGGTATTATTTTGTAACTATACAATTCACCAAAGTAGGTATGCGGACTGAAGTTGTGGAAAAAGCACTCTACCAGTTTTCCCCACAGTTTTCCACACGCCTACAGCATGGAATTATTCGAAAGGGGCTTTAGAATGTTTTGACTAAGTCGGCACATCGAGTGTATCACTTCCAACTCTCGAATACTCTGATTTTTGCTGGAGTGCACTTTATACAGAGTTCAGGGCATCATTATATTTTATATCATCAAAGAGGTAAATAAGCATATGACACACCTGATGGAAAATGATTTCCGTAGTCTGAATGGTACATTTGTGGTTTTAGTCAGTAGGATAGCATGACATCCATGAGGATTTCCACACAAAAAGGAAAAGCCCATATCGAAGCTTGTCGTACGCAAAATGCTTTTGCAGCATATATTGAACAGTATGCAGTGAGCGGTGTATTGTGGGACACATTTTACACAGCGCCATCTAGCCCAAACCACGCCATCATCATCATCATCCGAGCGTCTGTCCCAGTTGCGTCTCCTCCACTTCGCACGGTCGTCGGCATTCCCTGTAGTGAGACCATTGGCACGCATGTCATCCCTTACGACGTCAAGCCAGCACTTCTTGGGTCTTCCCCTCTTACTGGGACCCGGCGGGGCTGACATGGCCAGACATTTGTTACCTACGTAGCCCGGCGGTTGCCGCAAGACGTGACCATACCAACGAAGGCGACACTCTTGCAACTTGTCTGCAATGTCACGGACGTGAAGGCTGCCGCGGATGCGAGAGTTCCTCACGCGGTCCATCCGCGTGTCTCCACACATCCACCGCAGCATCTTCATTTCCGTGACACGCAGCTTCTGCTTGAGTCGCTCCAATATCGGCCACGTCTCACTGCCATGTAAAAGGACAGGTCTAATAATGGTTTTGTAGACCTGTCCCTTCAACCGAATCGGCATTTTAGGGTCACAAATGACACCGGTCATCTCCCGCCATTTGGCCCACGCGGCAGCAATGCGTGACTTGACATCGCAATCGATATCACTGAACTTTGGATTACATTTGCGAGCGTTTCCGTGCTTCGGAAGGCACGTTAAGCCGTTGGTCCCGGTTGCCAGTAAAATGGCAGTCGTTAAGCCTGGTTGAATGCCTTATGGGCGGTTTGAAAATTTTCAACAGCAGGTAGCCACAACCTGCGTCTGTCTATTTCAACACGGCAATGGGCTCACCACCTATTACGTGGGACAGGAATCCACACGGTGAAAAGTGGGCATATAATATGCCTCTGCCACCCCTTCAGGGATAAGGCGTGATGGATATTTATTTTTATAATTTGTTCTATGTTGTTAAATGCTCACTGATGATCCGTGATTTTTAGAAACCCTTTAGTTAAGATAAAACATGTTTCATCACTTACCCTGCACCGCAGCATCCAACTGCCGTCTTCTGGCATCAATCGCATCCCTGGCGTCCGGGGTATACCGCACCAGGGCACTTGCCAAGCGGGCAGTTCTTGCGCGTAGTCCGGTACCCTGGTCTGCTCCAAGGAGGCCCACGAGACGCCAGGCTACTGCCTCGCATTGTACGTCAGGTCGAGGGGCTATTTCTAATGATATTAATCTGAGAACAAAAAAAATTAAAGAACTATTATATTTAAATATTTTATAACTATTATATTATATATTATTACTAGCTGTCCGGCCCGGCTTCGCCCGTGACATACTTCGAACCCCGTGGCACCCATTTAATCTCATTGTTTATTAATTTCACAATAATGTATAAACATTTTCCAAATTCATTGATTACTTCACCGCTCTCCAGTACCTACCTACGCCCGCACGTACCGGTCGAATTATGGTTACACGAAATTAATTTCTTTGCGCTTTATTTTAAATCTGCGATAACTCGTAAGGTTTTCATTCAATTTGTAAGGTGCAAAGGGACAAAATAATCTTCATGAAATGCTGAAGCTAACTAACGTAGTAAAAATTATAAGGATTTATAGCATATTTGTGTAAATAGCCTTCAAAAAACCGCTTTATAATTGATGGTTTTTTAAAAAATTAAAATGGATATAGTATGTTATTCTTATGAGATAGACATATATCGTCGCGGACTTTTTTGTAGACCTACATTAGATACACAATTGCACCATACATTATTTTGTTATATCTTAAAGGGTTTAGGCAGCGTTTTTGTTGAAAGCTCCCAGACAGCGTTTTTTTTTCCGACATCCCTAACAAATATAGTTATAGTTTGGTCAATGCATACAAAAACTTAACATATTATACATAAAAACCTTCTATAAGAATCACACTAACTATTAAAAAAAACCTCATCGTAATTCGTTTCGTAGTTTTAAAGATCTAAGCACACATAGGGACAGACAGCGAAAGCGACTTTGTTTTATAATATATAGTGATAGTGATGATGATCAGGTGTGTTCAAAAAGTACCCGGAATTTTTTATTTTAATGGGTCTGGATAGTCCAATTGTCAAAAATTTTTTTTATTGTGTTGGTATACATACCCTTAAAGTATGATAACATTTTCAGCTATAAGCACTGTTTACTTTGTCTGTGGTAGTCGCTAAGGTTCGACGTGTTTTTATGAGCTCGGCGATTTTGCTGAAATTTGACCAAAAAAACAATCGCATGAACATCGCTCAGGAGCTGCTAAATGACGTCAACGACGATCCAAGTTTAATTGAAAGGTTCATAACTGGTGATGAAACATGGGTGTACGGTTATGATGTCGAAACCAAAGCACAATCGTCACCTGGAAGCATTCAACGTCACCAAGAGCGAAAAAAGCACGTCAAGTTCGATCAAATGTCAAGGTTTTGCTTACTGTTTTCTTCGATTATAATGGCATAGTGCATCAAGAGTTCTTACCACAAGGTCGTACGGTTAATAAGGAGTATTACCTTGAAAAACAATTCATGGCTTTTGCACCACGATAACGCACCTGCTCACTCGTCGTTGCTTGTTCGTAATTTTTTGGCCAAAAACAATACCGTAGTCATGCCCCAACCTCCATATTCACCAGATATGGCTCCGTGTGACTTTTTCCTGTTCCCAAAGTTCATGGGTCTCATGAAAGGACGGCGTTTTTCCTCGATTGAAGAAATAAAAGCCGAATCGCTGAGAGTGCTCAAGGACATGCCAAAAAGTGAATATCAAGAGTGCTTCGAAGATTGGAAAAAACGCTCGCATAAGTGTATTATATCTGGGGGGGACTACTTTGAAGGGGACCACATTGATGTAGACGAATAAATAAATATTTTTTTGAAAAAAAAAAACGACTATTCCGGGTACTTTTTGTACACACCTCGTATATAAAGATGTCTGTTTTCTTGTCTTATATAGTACTAAATTTCAACTTTTGTTATACTAGCTGTGTCCCACGGTTTCGACTGTGATATTCTTCGAACTCCCATTATTTAAATATTAAATTATGGGTACCGCGGAGGTGTAATTATTTTTTTCGCTGTCTGACTGTTTGTTTGTTCCGGCTATTATCTTAAACAGTTGTACCTATTTTAACGAGGCTTTCACTGCTAAATAGCCAATGTTATAAGAAGAAACTTAGGCTATAGTTTATTCCTGTATTCCTACGGGAACGGGAACTATGCGGGTGAAACCGCGGGGCGTTCGCTAGTTATAGGTAGCAGGTGCAGTGAAATGCTATTTTCTATTTTGCCGCGTAAACCCTACTGGAAAGCTCAGAATAACGACTACTATTATACTGGGGTGAGACTGACCTTGCCTTAAGACTAGACGTGACTAAAACGTAGAGGATGGATAAATTTTAGATAATAAGAAAGTAGATTAAAGAAATATGCATTAAGATTTAGCTGAAAGGTCTTAGTAATGAGGCCGTAAAATTATTACAAAAAAAGACGTGTGGCACTCGGAGACTGCCGCGGTAAAGCTATTGCATAGCCTACCTTTGTTTTTCTTTGATATTAATCTAAGTTACAATAAAAAAAACCAAAATAAAAACCTCACCCTCACTCCTCGCTCCTCACCCTCACCCCCTCACTCTCACCCCACTCTCACTCTCACAGTCACCCTCATCCTCACCCTCACACTCATTATCATCACGTCTCGATCCGTCTGAGCTTCGTACAATCGTACCATATAATATATGTACATACACGTTAAGCCAACGCTCGGCCGTGCTCGGTGAACTTCGTGTGACCACGTCTCGACCTTCGTCTTAGGTTCTTTTCCTTACGGAATTTCTTGATTAAAGCCCACTCAAAGCCCGCGATAAAAACTATGCAATAGCTTAATAAATAGGCTAGGATAGCGAAGCCTGGGCATCTCTGACTACAGCGTTAAGACAGTTGAGTTATTCTTTTTTCAACAGCGCTAAAACCACAGTTGGTATCTGGTCTTGGTTTTGGTGGACTGGGAGGTTTAGGAGGTTTGGGAATGGTTCCCGAAGATAATATATTCGCTACTTCCGTCAGTTTGAACCTCAATGGCTCCAAAGGTTTGTATCAGATAGATTATTTTACGATCTAAACACATAATGAAGAAAGGCTCGTGGCCAAGCTGACTCAGTGTTCTGTAAAAGATCACCGCGTTAAGCAACTTTCGCTATAGCTGGTCCTTGGATCGGTGACCACTTTGTGGTATTTAGATTAAAGAGCGTTTCCGTGCTTCGAAAGGCACATTAAGCCGTTGGTCCCACTAATAAAAGGCCTTATGGGCGGTTTGATCCTAGGCTAAGCTTGACCTTATGCTTACACATCTTAATAACTCATAGGCTACTTTTTACACGGTTTATTTTTTATTTTTTTTGAGGCGGAGTAGTACACTACTACTATGTCTGCCGCGACTGAGGTCCCGGGCTAGATTCCCGGGTCGGAAAAAATATTTGTGTTATTTCAAATGTTTGTTTCAGAGTTTGGGTGTTTCCTATAAATAATATGTATGCATTTAGAAATATATAAGTATGTCTATCAGCTGTCTAGATTCTATAACACAAGCTTATATTAGCTTACTTTGGGCTAGAAGGCACTGAGTAAAAAAAAGTCCCACAATATTTATTTATTTATATCACTCTATTTCTATCACAATATGTGATGCTCACTCTATGGTTTCCGGAACAAGAAGGCCGAACCGGGCTCGTGCGATAACTTTTCTTTATTTATAACTTGTTCATAATATTATTTTTCTTATTGTCGACAGCTTTCGAGATGGATACCACAGAGGATCACAATAACGATATCCACAGCCTTTATATGGACAATAGGGTTGAGTAGAAGCTGTTGTACACCTACCTACCCACCCCAAAAAATATGCATGGTTTTTATAATAAAAATTAATTACGATTATAATTTTTAATGTTTTTATTTAAATATTCATGAAAATTAAATAAAAGTGTAAATATATCTTTATTTTGAATTGACCATTTGAACACACATACATTTCATCACGCCTGTCTCTCATCGAGGTAGGCAGAGACTACATTCCACTTTCTACATTCCTGAAATACAACTTATATTAGGTTCGAAAGAAAGTATCGGCGTTAAGCTGGAAAAGGGCGTGCTCCGTTGGTTTGGACACGTCCAACGAATGAGTGAGAAACGATTGACGAAGAATATATATTGTGTGAAAGTAGAGGGTAAAAGGAGTCAGGGTAGGCCGAGACTTACATATGAAGACCACGTGAGCAGATTGCTCAAAAATGGAAAGGTTAAAGTACGCGGGTATCCAGACATGCATGTATGAAAGATTTATGAATCTGTAAGAAGCGAATGAAGGATGCATTGATCACGATGGGTACTGACTCGTGGTCGCACCAATTTTGTCCCACCGTGCTCGTTGTCCCACTATACTAAAAACTAAAGACTCAGTTCTGTTAGTGGGACCACGAGCCTAATGGTGGTGGGACCACGAATATGGTGATTAAATTTGTCAAGTAAGTTAGTATGGGAAAAAGACGGAAACGTTTTATATAAAATTTTGAATTTAAATTACGTAATTACCATAAAACTAAGTATTACTATAATATTAAGCTTGGTGGGAATTTATTTATTTTATTTTTTAAGTAGCTGATCCCCGTGGTTTCGCCCGTGACGTACATCGTACCTGTCGCGCCCATATATTCCCGTCGTTTCTAACTTTTACGAAAATGTTTGAACAATTACCCGATTTGTTGACATTTATGATTACTCAACCTCTCTTCAAGGTAATAGCGTGATGGTATATAACCTATAGTCCTCCTCGATAAATGGGCTATCCAACACTCGTTCAACAGATATATAGGGACCGCGTGATTCGGTTTGAGTCCGACAATACACAGTATTCCCACACATTAATAATTATCATCATGTACTAAACTATAAGGTTTATTCATTTTAAACACAAACTCGTACTTCTTTATGTGTATCATCGAACGTCACTGCGTCTGTCCCAGTGGCGTCCACTGGGACAGACGCTCGGATGATGATGATGAAGATTACAGGATTAGGCAGCGGTTTACTATGCGCACACATTTAACTATTTTTGTAAAATATCCCACTTAATATGCCATCATTTCAAAACGGTGAGTCTATTGCCGCATTAAAATGTACAGGCGCAGGCAGTGGGGACCTGCTATTTATTTATTTTCAACCAACGCTTAAGGTCACTATTATATTATTTTATCATAAGGCCTCCGACTTGACTTAACGACTGCCATATTACTGGAAACTACGACCAACGGCTTAACGTGACGCATATATGACGCAGGAATCCGCTAAAGAGGTTTAGGAAGTTTTGGAGTAATAATGAGGGAATGAAATTAATGAAAGAGAGAATGCTGCGGGACATAGCTAGTCATACAATAATTGCGTCCTTACTGCTCACATAGCGTCCGAAGTAACATACGAAAGAATGGGAACAAACAAATTCTTAAACCGTGAATAATTTTAATTGCATTACATCGCAATAGATTAAAGAACGCCATTTTATCTAGCATTGTACACTGAATTTTCCGTGCATAGCTCAGCGCAGTGTGGCAATATATTTTGAAATTCAGTTTAATATTAATATGTGAATAGTGATGGAACAAACCGCTTTTTACCCGACTACGACAAACCCAAAATGAAGGGTAAGGGACTTAGAAATCAATATATGGTATTATTTGTTTTATCTTTGTGTGATGTATTCGAATACCCGGGCACCCCTTTGATTCCGTTGTTTATTCATATTAGAGTACTGTAAATACATTTCATTGATTTGTTGGGACCTATAATTACACATCCCATATACAAAAAGAATATTTTGAAATTCGATTCAACGGTTCCTTAGATTAGCGCGTTCAATCAAAGTATAGTATAGTATTTAGTACACTAACATACTCGTAGTATTAAGGTAAATTGTTACTAACACAATGAGTCCATGTTACTCGAATAAATAAATTCATTATTATTATAGACTAGTGGACGCCCGCGGCTCCGCTATCGTGGAGAAGTTTTCCCGTTACCGTTTCCGACAGGAACTTGATTAAGACAAAATAGCGTATGTGTTATTAAAATCCATTCAGTAGTTTTCGCGTGGAAGTGTAACAAACCTATATCCATACATTATTACAAAAATAACGCGTTTACAATATTAGTAGGATTATGACGCTATGAGGTTTCTATAGGATCCCCTCTCAGACTATTAGGTACTAAAAAAAACTAAACTAACTATCTTCACGCTGTATCCCTGACGGGGTAGTCAGAGAGGACAGATCGCCAAGCTTCGCGATCCATGCATACTTCTTTCGCTTCTTCGAGATTCATCAATCGCTTCATACACGCACGTCTGGGTATCCGAGTACTTTTGACCTTTCCGTTTTCTATTGGGTACTAATATATTCATATCGGCCACATTTCACATAACCAAGGTCCAAACGGGATTTTAAAGCGGTCACTTATAGCTAGCTATATAAGCCAACCTTCTTATTGTTAGTCCCATAACAGCACAATGCCATGTGGCGCGTACCGCTCAACCACATGCAAGCTCATGCCGCTTCATAACAGTTCCTATAACGGACAAGTTCTGATACACATCATTATCGCAGGGGTGCTCCTATTCCCACATCTCGGTTTCCACACCACAATGGCGCTGATTAATTTACGCGATACTTGACTTTTAAGATGACTAAAGCTGTAAATTGTATTAAGGCAGCGACTTGTCACGAGCGGAACGTTGGGCGATTTAATGAAGCTGCTTACACTAAGAAGCGTTTATGATAGTATTAACTATGTAAAATAAAATAGAAGCGCTCGTGGCCCCCGGGTCTCAGTGTTCTGTAAACGATCACTGAGTTACGCAACTTTCACTATGGCTGGTCCTCGGATGTGTGACCACTTTGTGGCATTTACATTTGCGAGCGTTTCCGTGCTTCGGAAGGCACGTTAAGCCGTTGGTCCCGGTTGCCAGTAAAGTGGCAGTCGTTAAGCCTGGTTGAAGACCTTATGGGCGGCATGAAAAATTTCAACAGCAGGTAGCCACAACCTGCGTCTGTCTATTTCAACACGGCAATGGGCTCACCACCTATTACGTGGGACAGGAATCCACACGGTGAAAAGTGGGCATATAATATGCCTCTGCCACCCCTTCGGGGATAAGGCGTGATGGATATTTATTTATTTATTTTATTTAAAATAAAATAGTAATAAAATAAACATGTGTTTATTTTGCATAGACCATTTTAACGGCGCTTACAAAAGACAAACACTATAGCTAAAGATAAATTTAAAGTGACCACCGCGATATTTAAATGTTAAGTAAAGTTAATTAAGCTTCTTGGAAAAAAATGTCTAAAGCAGTATTTTCGGTTACCTTATAACATGAAATCGATATTAATGGAATCTGTGGGTACGGGCGCGTTAATCACTCTTTCATAGTAAAAAATATATGCATTTAAAGCGGAGCTTTGTCCGCTCCGCCTATCATTAAGTTGCTGCCATATCAATTGTACATTTTTTTATTTACATTTAAATTAATTCACGCTTACGCTTTGTTGAACTGCTTATTGATATAGTTTCGTTGATGTAGAACGCTATTGTATTGGTATTTTTGTAATTGTTGATAGTAATAAAGGCTCTTTTCTCTTGTAGTATGATTGTTTAGAGTTTCAAACTTACAAAATAGTTAGTGATATTTTGGTACTATGATGTAGGAATAATTGTAATTCTACCCCGGGAGTAGTATGTTTTTGACCCCGGGTTTCGGATGTAATCGGAACTAACGCTCGGATGACGGTAATTTCAGAAACTACTGGTCGGATTTGAAAAATTCTTTTGGTTTTGGATAGCCTATTTAACGAGGAAGGCTATATATTATTACGCTACTATCCTGGAGAGTGGGGTAGTATTCATAAATGTTGACAAATCGGGTCAATATTTCTACATTATTTTAAAATGTATAAACGACGGTCTTAAATAGGTGCAACGGGAGTTTTTTTTTATTTTTTTTTTTAATTGTGGGACACTTGTCACACAGCGTCATCTAGCCCAAAGTAAGCTAATATTAGCTTGTGTTATGGGATCTAGATAACTGATAAACATACTTATATATTTCTAAATACATACATATTATAGATAAATAACACCCAGACACAGAATAAACCATCGTGCTCATCACACAAAGTTTTATCCTGGGTGGGAATCGAACCCACGACCTCTTGCGTAGCAGTCGGGTGCACTCCCACCGCGCCACTTTGGCAGTCTATAGAGGGAGTTCGAAGTATGTCACGGGCAAAGCCGTGGAGATAACATAATGATAAAATTAATTTGTTGAATGTTCCTTCGACCGACAAGCTGGCACCTCCTGTATATTGTGTTAATAAACCTTGTTTCAACTTTACACTAATCCTTATCAAGCTGAATGCGCTAATCTCAGGAACTACTACTACGAATTGAAAAATTGTTGTTGTACCCATTCATCAAGAAGGCTATAAATGTCAACAAAGCAGACATATTTTTATACATGTTTAAAAATATGTCCGATAATTTTTTTCTTCCTATGTGTGTCTGCCATCAGTCTTGTCAACTTTTATCAGATTGGTTGTGGTATACATTGGCTTTTGATGGTCAAATTATGGACTAATTTGCTCATTGAGCACGTTGGCTCTTTTGAGGCACTTGATTTTGTTAGGTTTCAAGGGATTGCCCGTCAGAGGGTTAGGGTGTCGCTCTAATCTAGTTTTGTATTTGGCCGAATATGTTTTAGCCTCTTCTTTTATAGTTTTTAGAGATATTAGTGGATTTCCGAGTTGCGGGTAAACCACGTTGCGCCACTAATGGTTCTCAAGATAGAATTTTGGGCTCTTGGTAGACAAAGGACATTGGATTTGCTGGCAGTACACCAAAGTAAACCGATTAATAAATGACGGGATTAAATAGCCGCACGGGGGTTCAAAATACGTCACGGGCAAAGTTGCGGGGCTCAGTTAGTACTCACTATAGGTCATCATCATCCGAGCGTCTGTCCCAGTTGCGTCTCGCGACGCCCGGAGTCCGCTTTCCTACATTTTCTCCTCCACTTCGCACGGTCTTCGGCATCCCCTGTAGTGAGACCATTGGCACGCATGTCATCCCTTACGACGTCAAGCCAGCACTTCTTGGGTCTTCCCCTCTTACCGGGACCCGGCGGGGCTGACATGGCCAGACATTTGTTACCTACGTAGCCCGGCGGTTCTCACTATAGGTACCTTAACTATACCACCAGGTAGCTAGAATATCTATGCTTTTTTTTCGCCTCGCGGGGAATGCTATAATATAATGCATTATACTCTCTGCTGGGAAAGACGCGCATCCGACATCCTTGCTTCACAACAGGATCCGTTTTTCTGTTCTTCGAAACAGGATCCACTTTCCTGATATTTAGCATCCGTTATGGCGACACAATTGATCATCCAAATATAGGTACAAACAATCTAAGTGCGACGCGGACATTTGAACAAGCTTTCAAATTCGTGCGCAAGCCCACTATTATAAGCCCACTATTCCACGAACGTCTTCACTATTTGAAGCACTATAATTGAATCGCTTTCGAAGAGATTTAAAACGATTTTCTCTCGTACTTCGATGTCGATTTAACACCAAACATTGTGATTTCAGACATGGGTTCCAATTGTCTATTACAGATCCTGATGACCACGAGGAGATCTTTTTAGAGTACCGCACCCCAAAAGGAAAACCTTTAAAGAATCACTTTGCTGTCGGTACGTTCCGTCCGTCTGTATGTTATGACCATTATCTTGGAAACGCGTGAACGTATCCAATTGAAATTAAAACATATACTCAAGTATACGGTCAATAAAGTTGGGAAAAAGATTTCGTGAAAAAAATATTATGTTTCTGGTCCGGTTTTTATTTTCGTCTCGCCAAAATTATGACGCCCGGTTGATGGAAAGCTATGGTGACAATTTGCGCAAATTTAAATTCACTATCAAAATACTAATAAAGTAATATAATCTGTGTTAAGGTACTTGAACCAATAAACCGACCAAATAAGTAACTATTTTGGCAATTATTAGTATAGATATGCAAAACATGACTAAGGCCATAATTCTACACATTGTTATAAAAAGCAGCAATATATTCACGCTTCAGAAAGTCGCACGTCAAGGGTAATATTCATATCTGAGAGGTTGCGTGTTACCGAGCGCCTCAATTACGTCGCGGTAATGTTTAAATTAGTTTAGACTAGACGTAGTTATGATTAGACTTATGAGTCTAGGCTGTATTTCTGTTCGTATTTTATTTGTTTTGCTAATTTCTCAAACGGATGGACTGTCACTACTTTTTAAACGTCTATGTTGTTGCACAAGTGTTTGTTTACAGATTGAAAATCTAAACAACAACAGCATTTTTGACGAATTTTAGTTTTTAGAGTTCCGTACCCAAATAGTAAAACGGTACCCATTAAGACTCCGATGTCCGTCCGTCTGTCAGAAGGCAGTATCTCATGAACCGTGATAGTCAGATAGTTAAAATATTCACAGAAGATGTACTTCTGTTGCCGCTATGACAACAAACACCAAAAACAACAAACAACAAAAATATTTAAGTGTGACTCCTATACAATAAACATTACTTTGATGCGTGTATTTCCTCGACATTGATAACGGCAACAGGTTCAAATTCAACGGTTTCAAATATTCATAGAACATTTATTTATTCAGTCCGAGACTACCAGGACTTTAATTGGTCGTGCTAATTAGTGTCCAGCCCATAAGACCTTTTAGCCTTTTTGCTACCACCTCACTAGAAGGCAACAGGTTCAAAATGTCTTCCAAATTCAACATCTAAAATAGACACATTTTATTTTATTAGATTTATTCGGCCCTTTAGACTCACCCCAGTTCCGTGCTTCGGAAGGCACGTTAAGCCGTTGGTCCCAGTTGCTAATAAAAAGGCAGTCGTTAAGCCAAGTTGAAGGCCTTATGGGCGACATAAAAAATTTCAACAGCAGTTCGATACAGCCTGCGCCTATCCATTTCAACACGGCAATGGGCTCACCGCCTTTTACGTGGGACAAAAATGCATACGGTGAAACGTGGGCGTTTAATATGCCTCTGCCTACCCCTTCGGGGATGAAGGCGTGACAATATGTATGTATGTATTTATATATAAATTGACTTTAAAAATAAATTATTAAATTAAAATAGGTATAACTATTGGGTTACTATACAACAAACGTGATTTTTTGCTGCTTTTGACGCCCGCGACTTCGCCCGCGTAGAGAAGTTTTCCCGTTCCCGTTTTCCACAGGAACTTGTTCCCGGGATAAAAAGTAGCCTATGTGTGATGAATAAGTTATATTATTGTAAAGTTTAATTAAAATCCATTCAGTATTTTTTTACGTGAAAGAGTAACAAACATTAATACAAACTTTCACGTTTATAATATTATTAAGACGGTACGGAACCCTTTGTATACAAGACATATAAAGGCTATGTATATTTCTTTTTTGTAACATAACCCTGAATAAAAGAAACGTGTAAAAAGTCTAGGTATAGATTATTAGACCAATACGAGCAATGCCGCGGGACATTAACTTAATTATGGCCAGAAGCCCGTACATAATAAATGTTTAAAACATACTTGTATGTGTGTCAAAACCGCATTAATAGGTACACGAACAAGGAATTTGACCCATTCCGCCTATAATAATTTATTGATGGCTATTACAGACGTTAGTTCATAAATTTCACCGCGGCAAGGTCTGAGGGAGCAACAGGTTTGGCCACACACTTTCACCTGATCGCTTCGGTCCGAACCTGTGTGCATATGTACTACTCAAAACCAATAATTTGTCACTCGCTACCTGAATGTGATACAAAGACTAATCTTATAAAATATTGATTCGGATGTGCAATTAACAAATTATACCCCCCGCTGCCGAAGATAGTGGTGATCATTGATAAGGTTTAGTAAATATTCTCACGCATCGTTAAATAAATTTCTGCCTACTCAAAAACGTACAAGGCAAACACGACACGAAACGAAGCAGACCCACTATTGGCTTATATCTGAGACTTGTGCTACTGGAAACACAAAAGCTGCTTATTAGAGAACTAATTAATTTTATGATATTACAAGTCTGTTCCAAATTAAATGAATGTTCTAGATAAGAAATGAGAGGTTTTTGAACGAAGAATATATACTGCACAATTTTCGAAGTGATCGCATCTGTACAGCGTTAAACCTCTTTCATGCATCTTCTGACATACCATGGTTTCGCTCGTGAAAGCACAGTTGGCACTAGCACTGCGTTATGAATCGCTAGTCTTGCTTCTTTGTTATAGTTAATAAAGATTGTTTATTTGGTTGAACGTGCTAATGTCAAGAAGTATCGTATCAATATCGTCCGCAAATTGTATGCAAAAGTTTTGATAAAAAGAGTGATAAATGAAACCGAAGGAAAAATGTGGGATGTACAAGCAGGATTTATGAAAGGAAGGGGATGCACGGATCAGGTCTTTTCCTTACGATGCATAGTGGAAAAATGTTTGGCGAAATGTCAAAAGGTCTATTGCATATTTGTAGACTTAGAAAAGGCCTATGGCCGAGTGGTGAGGCATGAACTATGGACAACACTGGCCAAGTATGGAGTAAGCAGTCACCTGATACGAGCACTGAAATCTCTCTATGAGGGCTCCAGTGCTTGTATCAGGATCAATGCATCAATGTTGGATTTGAAAAAATATTTTTTTGTTTAATTGTCCATTTATCGAGAAAGGGCTATATAACATCACGCTACTATAAAAAAAATAAAAAAATCGAAAGGAACCTTTATGTATCTCAAACTTAGTATTTCAATTCAACTTACAGCATTTCGATACGCCAATCCAATATTCTAAATTAATTACCAAATCATGCATAACATACGATTGATGAATGCGATCAAGTATAACTGACAATACACTGATGCGTCGGGGACGTTTCTAGAAAGTGAAACGTCATGTCAATATTAGGCAGTAAAAGTGAATGCCTTAGTAACATAAAAAAAGTTTTAGATAAAACTAAGATGGCGATCGCTAGTCGTGTGATAAATTGTTTATAGCTAATCGTATGTGATCGCATCGCGAACCACTAATTGATAGTTGTAAAATTGCTATTTGTACTTTCTATTAACATGTGTGTGTAATGGCTATTATATTTTTGATGTGTGCTATTATTTTAAACTATATGTAAGTATCATTCTATTACAGAACATGTAAGTAATCATTGCTGTAATAATATTATGTTTGGAGGTTATTTGTGATTCATAAAACGCTACCGGTATTTCGCAATGGTTAGTTTTATTGTTCCATGTCCTAATTACCAACACAATAAATGATAGAATCTGCATATAAACTGTTATCAATATTGAATAAGTAAGTATTTACTGCCTTGGTCCTGTGTCGCATACCCTGCCACTCGGCAAGGGTATGCAACTGCCTGAGAACCATGCAACTGTGCTGAGAGGTAGGGTTCTAGTAGCTCAGCGGATTAGAGCATTGCCCTCTGCTTAGGCATAAGTCATGGATGGGTCCTTATTGGGTTGCATAAATTTTCGAGGCATAACTTAAAACTGCATAACGTTTTTTGGCATACTCTTCGTTTCGCATAACTTTCAAACAAAATAAATAATTAGGCATACTTTATTTTCCCATAACTTTTTTTATAATAATGATATACCCGCATAAAATGTTTACGCATAATTTTTTTACAATAACGATTACTAATCATAACATTTATTGGCATATCACTCACTCTCGCATAAAGATTACAAGCCATACATATAGAATACCATAATGTAAACGATTAAATATTTTTATTAAGCTATTGCATAGTTTTTATCGCGGGCTTTGAGTGGGCTTTAATCAAGAAATTACGTAAGGAAAAATACCTAAGACGAAGGTCGAGACGAGGTCACCGAGCACGGCCGAGCGTTGGCTTAACGTATATATATATATATATTATATGGTACGATTGTACGAAACTCGCACGAATCGAGACGTGATGATAGTAAGTGTGAGTGTGAGGCTGAGGATGAGGGCGACTGTGAGAGTGAGGGTGGGGTGAGGGTGAGGGTATTTTTTTTTGGTCTTTTTTTTTGAATGAAAATCATTTTAGTGTAACTTGAATTAATATCAAAGAAAAACAAAGGTATGCTATGTAATAGCTTTACCGCGGCAGTCTCCGAGTGCCACACGTCTTTTTTATATCTAAGCTTGAACTGTCTAAGATTGAAATGCCCACTGATTAAAAATGTCGATAGTCACTTTACTGAAGTTCAAAATTTAAACACTTATATATAGAATATATAAATAAAACCTAACCTAACCACTCCGGGAGTGCCGACAGAAGTGAAAACTCAATTTATTAATAATTTATTTATCTAGACGCGTTGGTACATGCATATATGCACACACTATAGCTGCGTATCGTAACGGGGTGTAGCGAGTCCAGAGATTTAGAGTTTAGTCCAGAGACTAAAAGAAGTTTTTCCTTCAAAAATTGACCGGGATCGACGTTAATGATGATGATGATGAAAAATAAATCTACACTGAAAGAATCCTAATTTATTACACAGCATTATTTAATAAGACCTGTAGATGACCGGAATCAACGTTAGATGATGATGATGATAATGGTCGCGAGTCCAGAGATTTTATCTCATCTAAAAATATGCGTACCGCGCTAAAAGAAGTTTTTCCTTCAAAAATTGACCGGGATCGACGTAAAGATGATGATGATAAAAATAATTCTACACTGAAAGAGTCCTAATTGATTACACAGCATTATTTAATAAGACCTGTAGATGACCGGAATCAACGTTTGATGATGATGATGATTATGGTCGCGAGTCCAGAGATTTTATCTCATCTAAAAATATGCGTACCGCGCTAAAAGAAGTTTTTCCTTCAAAAATTGACCGGGATCGACGTAAAGATGATGATGATAAAAAATAATTCTACACTGAAAGAGTCCTAATTGATTACACAGCATTATTTAATAAGACCTGTAGATGACCGGAATCAACGTTAGATGATGATGATGATTATGGTCGCGAGTCCAGAGATTTTATCTCATCTAAAAATATGCGTACCGCGCTAAAAGAAGTTTTTCCTTCAAAAATTGACAGGGATCGACGTAAAGATGATGATGAAAATCTTACGCTTTTTCGATCAGGACACGTGTCGTCAGGACACGTGTCCTGACGCGAGTTTAAGATTTTATACCCATTACAGAAAAAGTGCTCAACGCCGCTAAAGAAGTTTTCACTTCAAAAATAAAATACAAAAAGAAAGTAGGTAGATTAAAACGAGCGATTCTATTCTGGCGCATCGCCGGCCGCTACCGAGGCCCGTTCGCTTCGCTCGCTCGACTCGCGCGTTGTGGTCACAAGTGACCTAACACTCCTCCTCGCTTCGCTCGTCGTCGTACCTATTTAGGACTTTGCTCAAGACTAGTATAAAAAAAATACCACTTAAAATATCGTTTTATAATGTTACAGCTTAAAAACTTGGCTATGAGTGAGATGATTATTTACAATGGTGTCTTATCATTTCTTCAATATTCTTAGTCAAATTATTATTCATTTATGATTTAAACGGTTATCCATACCTCCATTATGCGTTTTGTATTTTATGATAAATTATCTTTAGGCGTATAACATTTATACCCTTTACATTTATGCTGATTAAAATTATGATAAAAAAATTAGAGTAAGTTAATGTTATGCCAATAAAACCATTATGTCATGGATACAAGTTAATATTAGAGGGAAGCCCTTTCGATCGCATATTTTTTTTCAGCATAATGTAGTTTGGCATAATAGTTTCAGCATAAAGTTTTCTCGCATAAATTATGATAAGCAGAGTGTTATATACACATAATGGTTTTATTGGCATAACATTAATTTACTCTAATTTTTGAAGTGAAAACTTCTTTAGCGGCGTTGAGCACTTCTTCTGTAATGGGTATAAAATCTTAAACTCGCGTCAGGACACGTGACCTGATCGAAAAAGCGTAAGATTTATCATCATCATTAACGTCCATCCCGGTCAATTTTTGAAGTGAATATTCTTTTAGCGCGGTACGCATATTTAAAAAAAAAAAAAATAACTATCTTCACGCTGTATCCCTGACGGGGTAGTCAGAGAGGACAGATCGCCAGGCTTCGCGATCCATGCATACTTCTTTCGCTTCTTCGAGATTCATCAATCGCTTCATACACGCACGCCTGGGTATCCGAGTACTTTTGACCTTTCCGTTTTTGAGCAATCTGCTCACGTGGTCTTCATATGTAAGTCTCGGCCTTCCCTGACTCCTTCTACCCTCTACTTTTGAACAATATATATTCTTCGTCAATCGTTCCTCACTCATTCGTTGGACGTGTCCAAACCAACGGAGCACGCCCTTTTCCAGCTTAACGCTGACACTTTCATTCAAACCTGCCATATTGCGTATCACTTCGTTACGTATTCGGTCGGCCAAGGTAACGCCGCACAATTTTCGAAGTGATCGCATCTCCACAGCATTCAATTTACTTTCATGCATCTGCTGACATACCCAGGTTTCACTACCGTAAAGCAAAGTTGGCACTAGCACTGCGTTATGAATCGCCATTCGTGCTTCTTTTACGATGCTTTGTCGCTTTACTAACTGGGACAAAGCACCGTTAACTTTGTTTCCGGCAGCTACTCGCCGTTCTACATCCGAATCACATCTTCCATCCGCGCTAAACATACTTCCTAAATACACAATTTCATTCACTTGCTCTAGACGTTCCTGGTTTACTCTAATCTCGCATTTAGTTCTTACGTCACCTCTTTCAAATACTAGAACCTTAGTTAGTTATATTTTTAGATGAGATAAAATCTCTGGACTCGCGACCATAATCATCATCATCATCTAACGTTGATTCCGGTCATCTACAGGTCATATTAAATAATGCTGTGTAATCAATTAGGACTCTTTCAGTGTAGATTTATTTTTCATCATCATCATCTTTACGTCGATCCCGGTCAATTTTCGAAGGAAAAACTTCTTTTGGCGCGGTATGAGATAAAATCTCTGGACTCGCGACCATAATCATCATCATCATCTAACGTTGATTCCGGTCATCTACAGGTCTTATTAAATAATGCTGTGTAATCAATTAGGACTCTTTCAGTGTAGATTTATTTTTCATCATCATCATCTTTACGTCGATCCCGGTCAATTTTTGAAGGAAAAACTTCTTTTAGCGCGGTACGCAATTTTTGAAGTGAAAACTTCTTTAGCGGCGTTGAGCACTTTTTCTGTAATGGGTATAAAATCTTAAACTCGCGTCAGGACACGTGACCTGATCGAAAAAGCGTAAGACGGATGGAGTTTTTAAGTGAAAACGCCTCTTAGCGTGGTACACATATTTTTAGAGGAGATAAAATCTCTGGATTTGCGACTATAATCATCATCATCATCTAATGTTGAACCCGGTCATCTACAGGTCTTATTAAATAATATTGTGTAATCAATTAAGACTCTTTCAGAGTAGAATTTTTTTTTCATCATTATCATTAACGTCCATCCCGGTCAATTTTTGAAGTGAATATTCTTTTAGCGCGGTACGCTTATTTTTAGATGAGATAAAATCTCTGGACTCGCGACCATTATCATCATCATCATCTAACGTTGATTCCGGTCATCTACAGGTCTTATTA
Organism: Thumatha senex; assembly: GCA_948477245.1. Classification (NCBI taxonomy): domain Eukaryota; kingdom Metazoa; phylum Arthropoda; class Insecta; order Lepidoptera; family Erebidae; genus Thumatha; species Thumatha senex. The sequence goes on from OX419748.1 coordinate 19,237,047, forward strand.
AATAATGCTGTGTAATCAATTAGGAGTCTTTCAGTGTAGATTTATTTTTCATCATCATCATCATTAACGTCGATCCCGGTCAATTTTTGAAGGAAAAACTTATTTTAGCGCTGTACGCAATTTTTTAGATGAGATAAATCTCTGGTTTTATCATAATTTTAATCAGCATAAATGTAACCTAACACTCCTCGTGTTAGGTTACTTGCGACCACAACGCGCGAGCCGAGCCGGCGAAGCGAGCGTGCCGCCGCTTGCGATGCGCCAGAACTAAATCGCTCGTTTTAATCTACCCACTTCTTTTTGTATTTAATTTATATATATAGAATATATAAATTGAAATTGAAAATAAAGTGTTGACATTTTGAACTTCAGTATAGTGACTATCGACATTTTTAATCAGTGGGCATTTTAATCTCAGACAGTTCAAGCTTAGATATAAAAATAATAATATGTACTCGTTAACATTATGGTATTCTATATAATATATAAATATGACTTGTAATCTTTATACCATAGAGTGTGATGCCAATAAATGTTATAATTAGTAATCTTTATTGTAAAAAAAATTATGCGTAAACATTTTATGTGGGTATATCATTGTTATAAAGAAATTATGGGAAAATAAAGTATGCCAAAAGATTTATTCTTTTTGAACGTTATGCGAAACGAAGAGTATGCAAAAAAACGTTATGCAGTTTTAAGTTATGACTTTTAAATTCATGCAACTCAATACGGACCCCTGTGCTGTGAGGTAGGGTTCTAGTAGCTCAGCTGCTTAGGCATAAGTCATAGATACAAGTTAATATTAGAGTTGCTTAGTAGCTCGATAAATGGCTTTGGTCTTACTCTTAAATGACGATTACAATACAGTGAATCTAACTATTTCCAATGACCTTTATCTGGTCGAGGCTAACCTACTCTTCCAACAGTGGGTATCAAGATAATCTTTTCCAAGTTTATTTCAATATTCTATAATAGCTTATTGATGAGAACATATTACATTTTGTAAGGTGAAGAATTCTTGGTGGATTACGGACACCGACCCAAAAGCCTACACTTATCAATACTTAACAGTAATGGTAAGAATATGCATACACAAGCCAATAAGCTAACAGATTAGGTGCTGTTATTTCACACTTAGTAAATCTTTTTACACGCGTTGGTTGATCTCACACAAACACTTTTATTTAATCTTCATCATTCTAGCGTTAATCCCAGATACATTAAAATTCTTTACAGCCCGGGACCCGCTTGCCTTGTGTGCTCTTTCCTCGTTGCACACTTCTCGGCAAGAGAGAGATCATATAGTAAATAGTAAAATTACCTTATTTGGGCATTTAGCCAATAAAATGTGTAATTGTAACTTAGAAAAGTTCAGCAATTGTGTAGTTCTAACTTCGAAAAATTTTAAATTATTTATACCCGCCGTTACAAGGATAGTTGGTGAGGTCCTCTACCAATCCGAGAAATACCTCTCCTGCTGCGACCTGGTTAAAAAGGAGAGCTCAGACTTGTACCAACCACATACTTATCCCAAAGATCTTTAACCCGACGTATTAGAGTAGTCTTCGTGGAATGTGATCATGCTCAATTCTTATAAGTTAGGTGTTTTAAAGGTCATAATCATGAGAAAGTTGATAGAATACCAGCTATTTTCCATAAAAATCGTGTGTATATCTTATTGCGTTAGAAATAGGGCCTATTTTCGTACTTAGGCCGTTTCTTCTATATTTTACATGTGGTCTATTTGTACGTTATTTTATACGCCATTAGGTATAGTTTTCTTTGTGTATTGAGGGTGCATATATCATTTAAGATTTAAGATACTAATTTAGTCTTGCTTGAGCATAATCTTTTTGACAAGAATTTGGAATTTCACCATTAAGTTTCCTTTAGTCTTTGAGAGACGTATGTGACCTTTTTTTGTATTAAACCTTAAATTGATGTTACTTATCTCGACAGCCTAGCACGAAATACCATCCAAGTAAGCTGAAGGTATTAGTGATTACTTTTATAGCTTATTTTTTCACCATTATCAATATTTTGGAGTTACAAAAATTGATTACAAACACTATATCGACGCCGACGTCACCATTATAACCATATACAGAGTGATTCTTAGATACTGCTGCAGTCTGTACGCTCGACCAAGGCATCGCAAGTTGTTCTTTGGTCTTGGTGGTTAGTACGGTACTTGGTCATCAAATGAGCACTTTAACACGTCCAACGAATGAGTGAAGAACGATCGACGAAGAATATTAATATATATTGAGCGAAAGTAGAGGGTAGAAGAATTCAGGGTAGTTCGACATATTATGAGGATCACGTGAGTATATTGCTCAAAAACGGAAAAGTCAAAAGTACTCGGATACCCAGACGTGCATGTATGAAGCGATAAATTAATCTGGAAGAAGTTAAAGTATGCTTGGATTGCGAAGCCCGGCGACCTGTCCTCACTGATTACCCCGTCAGAGATACTTCAATTCTAAACTTAGTTCATATTTTAAAAACTTTACCTCTTCATAACCCTACCATTTATTTTCGACACCTCACCGCAAACTCACTGAGGCGTCGCTTCGATGCAACAAGATAACGGTCTAGCCGGAAACTTCGCGGTAACCACTCAGTGAGTCATGTCAAAGCTTCACTGAGATATAAATAAAAAAACTTATTTTCAATGTAATCCATATTTTACAATGCCGGAATTGTTTATAGATGTTAGTCTTGAATTTTGAACGGAATTAAATTTTGCCGATTTTAATCTGAAGTTCAGAAACGTTCAAGGAGGCTCAAAGAGGGCATAGTTTTAGCTTCTAGGGCAGATCATGGGGGCTGCATGTCTGGCCCCCGTGAGTAGTGCCTCATCTTGGGGCATTCCCTTAGCCGGGTCGCTGTTTTTTTTGCTCTCAGGCCTATCGTTACGGAGTTTTGGGAAGAAGTCAACACACAGTTGGTACATAGCGGGGTTTAGTGGGTAGAACGATCTCTTAAAGGCCAAGTCTCTAAGCCTGAGATCTAGATCTAGATCCTAGAGACTCGAGATCGTTTCTGCTGCCCCCCCAACAGAGTTAGCGATGTGTAAACGCATTTCCCGCGGCAAAAAAAGAGCAGCAAATTATTAGATCGAAAGTAGTAGCACAGATAATATAATATAATTCTTATGTAGTAGGTAGTGTATCTTACTCGATAAAAATATGACAAGACTATCGGTTTTAGCTCAACCGAGGCAGAATCAAATACTTATTACTACAAAATTAAACACTCATTTATTAGAAGAAAGTTTTTACACCTTGAATTTTTTATACATGATTTCTCTCTATGTTTTTAGTGTAACTTAATTCCAATGTTATCAGAAAGCGTATAACAATATGGGGATGAAGAGTAGAAGCGTGCACGTCGCCATCCCTGCCAGCTACGGCTGCAATTCTACTCCAACACGAGTGCCACCAGGGCGAATGATGCTAGGGCGTGCCCCCGAGGCGACGCGCACAAGTTCGTCCCCGCTGGTGCGAAAAGTGTGTGCCAGAGCGGCGTAGGGGACCGCCACCCTACACGCGCGGCCCGACACGGCGGGAAGTGGAGGATGGAGTGCAGGGTAGCTGCGTGGAATGTTAGGGGAGGAATGACAGAAATGATGAATGAGTTGATGGATGTTATGAATGAGAGAAAGTTAAATGCAGTGTGCTTGACAGAGACCAAGCGCAAGGGCAGCGAAATCTTGGAGCTCCCGGGTGGGATGCTCGCGCTTTGGTCTGGAGTACCAGAGAGCAAGCATGACAGTCGGGGGGTTGGAATTTTGCTGTCCTCGCGATTGGCCTCCGGTATGTATGAGTACAAACTGGTAGGTCCTAGAATCCTCTGGATCCGTGTAAAACTTGGTTTGACGAAGATTTTCCTGGTAGCTGCTTACGCGCCAGTATCTTCGTCGAACGCGAGTGAGCTAGAGGACTTCTGGGAGAGTATGAGAAAAGCTCTAAATGTGATAGAAGGAATTGAAAGACTTATAGTATGTGGAGACTTGAATGGATGGGTGGGTACCGCTCGCGATGGTTTTGAGTCGGTACTCGGGAAGTATGGGGATAAAAAGGTGAACGACGCTGGCAAGCTAATACTGGCATTTTGTAAGGAAAAGGATTTGTTTGTGGCGAACACAATGTTCAACCACAAACAAATTCATATGTATACGAGGAGATATAAGTCAAAGAGAAGCATGATAGATCTATTCCTAATGGATAGTCGGCTCCGTAAACAGGTGATGGACACAAGGGTTTATCGAGGCGCTGAGCTGGGATCAGACCACTACGTAGTCATAACTAGGATTAGGGGTCTGTTCGCGGGTTGGCGTCATCGTACCGATTGTCCTGAACCTGAGCCGACTTATAGCATCAAAAGCTGGAAGCTGCAGGATGCATCCATTAGGGATAAATATAATGAAAGGGTAGCCGAAAAGCTTGGCGACGTCAATGTGAGCAGTGAGAATGTGGAAAGTGTATGGCAGAACCTTAGTCTAGTAATAGTAATGCCACTGTGGAAGTGTGTGGAGAAACGAAAAGAGGCAGTAGTAATAAGCGTGATGCATGGTGGAATGAGGAAGTGAAAGAAGCAGTTAGAATGAAGAAGAAAGCATGGCTAGACTACTTAGCCTCGCGGAATGATTTTAATATGAAAGAGAGATACAAGCTGCAGAAAGTTAACACGAAGGCACTGATAGAAGAAGCTCGTGAAAGGTGCAGAATGAAAGCGGATGAAAAAAAAAATCATTCCGCGATGATTTTAATATGAAAGAGAGATACAAGCTGCAGAAAGTTAACACGAAGGCACTGATAGAAGAAGCTCGTGAAAGGTGCAGAATGAAAGCGGATGAAAGGTTGTCGTCCAATTTCCGGGATAATGCCAAGCTCTTCTGGAAAGAGGTAGGCAAGACCCGGAGTTGTTCGGCAATCTGCAGTATGAATAAAGTGCTTAGTGTTAACAATGACGTCCTAACAGACCAAAGTGACGTCCTGCAGAGATGGAGTGAATATTATGGAAAGATGTATGCAAGAAAAGACAGAGATGCCACATCGGGAAGTGGAGCTCCTTCGATGCTCCGGATCCCGATGTCATTGAAGTCATTAGTATGAAAGAAATAGAACAAGCGATAAGAAGTATGAAATGTGGTAAGGCTGCGGGAAAAGACAGAGTTGCTGCTGAGATGATCAAGTACGGTGGGTCGCGTGTCTGGGACACACTATGTCTGTTATGCAACTTGTGCTGGCGGACGGGTGAGGTCCTAGATGACTGGGTTGCGTGCGAGTAGGGGGGGATGTGTCACCTTTTTTTGATGTCTGCACAGGCGTCAAACAGGGATGTGTCATGTCCGCCTGGCTGTTCATAGTGTATCTGGACAGTTGCCTGCAGAAGTTGAAAGATTTTAATACGGGTGTCAATTTGGGTGACTATACAGTAATCTGTCTGCTGTACGCTGATGATGCGGTGCTCATGGCCTCATCAGAAGCCGACCTTCAGGCATTAGTCACTAATATGAAATAGGAGTGTGAAAGTAAGGATCTTCGCTTGAATGCAAGTAAAACTAAGGTTCTAGTATTTGAAAGAGGTGACGTAAGAACTAAATGCGAGATTAAGGTAAACCAGGAACGTCTAGAGCAAGTGAATGAAATTGTGTATTTAGAAAGTATGCTTAGCGCGGATGGAAGATGTGATTCGGATGTAGAACGGCGAGTAGCTGCCGGAAACAAAGTTAACGGTGCATTGTCCCAGTTAGTAAAGCGACAAAGCATCGTAAAAGAAGCACGCATGGCGATTCATAACGCAGTGCTAGTGCCAACTTTGCTTTACGGTAGTGAAACCTGGGTATGTCAGCAGAAGCATGAAAGTAAATTGAATGCTGTGGAGATGCGATCACTTCGAAAATTGTGCGGCGTTACCTTGCCGACCGAATACGTAACGAAGTGATACGCAATATGGCAGGTTTCAATGAAAGTGTCAGCGTTAAGCTGGAAAAGGGCGTGCTCCGTTGGTTTGGACACGTCCAACGAATGAGTGAGGAACGATTGACGAAGAATATATATTGTTCAAAAGTAGAGGGTAGAAGGAGTCAGGGAAGGCCGAGACTTACATATGAAGACCACGTGAGCAGATTGCTCAAAAACGGAAAGGTCAAAAGTATTCGGATACCCAGACGTGCGTGTATGAAGCGATTGATAAATCTCGAAGAAGCGAAAGAAGTATGTATGGATCGCGAAGCCTGGCGATCTGTCCTCTCTGACTACCCCGTCAGGGATACAGCGTGAAGATAGTTAGTTAGTTAGTTAACTTGAAACACCTGGGTGCATTAAATTTACTTTAAGTATACTTTATCCACGTTATCAAAAAGATTCTTTTTCTAATTTACTTCTTTACTTGTGATTTATGATTGTCATATTGACACGCAATTATTCTGGATACTATTATTTGCTACAAACCAGAGTATTGAATTAATGCAAACCAGTCGTTTGCATTGCATATTTAATTATTGCGTTGCAGCACTGTACACTGCCACCCGTTCAGAGTCATAAAACATTTACACCATATTTGGAAAATGTAAACTCTCGCATGATGGATCTTTTTTATGATCGCTAATGTAATGGTCAAAGAAAAAATCTCATTAATGTGTACGATACGATACATTTCTACAAGTGTAATTACAACAATTAGCCTACTTAAAATAAAATTGTCAGTTTCACTGTCAGCACCCAATCGAATAAGAAAGGGCTGGCCATAACAATAAACGAGACCATATCATTACAAATTGTAATCTTACTTTTGAAGGCCATTGTTTTTTCCAATAAAACAATTCGTTTCATTGCGAGATACTTTCTAGTTTTGTAACTGTGTGGGAAGATACCAAGGCCTCACGAAATGCGTTAAATTGTACACTGTATGTATTTGTAATCAGATCGATATAAGGTAAAAGGGTGTGGTATGAGAATAGTCAACGATCTTCTACTAGCAGGCGGTGTTGAACTCCTTCGTAACAGGAGAGACTTCGCCTCCTTATGGGTGTTCTATCGCCTGTACAACGGTCTGTGCTCTGAGAAATTATTTGATATGGATATGATGCCTACGGCTACCTTCTATCATCGCACCGCTCGCCATACACAGGGTTGTTCACCCTCACACTTTGCGTCCGGAGCGCTCACATACGGTTAGGTCCAATAGATGCTTTATTCCGCGTACACTAAGGGCCGTATTCTAGAACGTTTCTATATACTCAATCGACGCTTGAGAGTAGATTTTATAAGGCAAAAACTAGCCTCAAGCGTTGATTGAGTATTGAGAAACGTTCTGGAATACGGCCCTTAGATTGTGGAATGAGCTCCCTGCCTGGGTTTTCCCGAACATCTACAGTATGGGGTTCATTATAAGGGGTCTTAGAAGTTTTTGAAAGGGTCAGCAGCGCGAGTACTGCCAAAAAACCAAAGATTAAAACTATCAAAATTAAATTTGTTTTTAACCCGTACTTATCTTGTTACATGGGCAACATAACGCATGTTGTGTAACAAGACCACGTCTAGCTTCAACTGAGATGAGCTTGCTATAACTTACCTACTTAATAGCATTGAAAATAAAATTGAAACTACCAATCGACTGCAAACCCAAATTCCATACGATCAAGTAGACATAGACTGTGAAACCGGAATGTGATAAGCACGTTGATTTATTCTCTCTGAATGTAATTATTTATAACTTGGTGATCCCACGGATTCGCCCGGGATATACTTCGAACTCCCGTCGCACCTATTTAATCCCGTCGCTTATAAATTCTACCAAGATGTATAAAAATTGCACGATTTGTCGTCATTTATGGTTACTGCTCCGCTCCCTAGGGTAGTACCGTGATGATATATAGCCTATAGCCTTTTTCGATAAATGGGCTATCTAACACAAAAATAATGTTTCAAATCCGACCAGTACTTCCTGAGATTAGCGCGTTCAACCAAACAAACAAACTCTTCAGCTTTATACTAGCTTTATACGTAATAGGTCTTTACCTATGAAATTGCCGTTTCGCAGTACTGGCCATTTCAAATCAAAATATTTTTGTTTAGCTAAGAATTGTAATTTCAAATTAATTTTATTTTAAAAACATGGAATTCTTTTTCCAAATGTAGTCATTTGTTTATTGATTAGTGTTACATTTTCGTCGCATTACAATTATTTTCGTCAGCATGGATACGTTAAAAATTCGAGTAATTATGGAATATGAGTACCGTCGTGGCAGCAACGCAGCACAAGCGGCACGCAACATCAACGACGTTTACGGAGCTAACACTACAAACCAACGCGCAACCTGTAATTGGTTAGCTCGCTTCCGTTCTGGAAATTTCGAGCTGAAAAATTTAAATCGCGGCCGTCCGAAGACTTAGGTCGACAATGACGAATTAAAGGCGATTGTGGAAGCTGATGATACACAATCTACGGCTGAATTAGCAGCAGCTTTCGACGTTAGCGTCAAAACAATATTGGTCCATTTGCGTCAAATTGGCAAAGTAAAAAAGCTTGACAATAGCCCCACGAACTCAATGATCGCCAGCGCGAAGTACGCGTCGAGACGTGCCTTGCACTGCTCAACAGACACACAAATGAAGGAATTTTGAACCGCATTGTTACCTGCGATGAAAAATGGAATCTGTTTGATAACCGCAAGCGCTCAACAAGTTGGTTGGATCCTAGTTCAGCACCTAAACAATGCCCTAAACGAAAACTTACCCCTAGAAAAGTGATGATCACTGTTTGGTGGTCTAGCGCCGGTGTGATTCATCACAGCTTCTTACCTAACGGGCTGAGCATTACTGCAGATGTGTACTGTGAAGAACTGAACACAATGATGGAGAAGCTGGCACATCTCCAACCAGCATTGGTCAATCGCTCGTCTCCGCTGCTCCTGCGCGACAACGCACGACCTCATACTGCACAGCAGTCGGTCTCTAAGTTGCAAGAACTGAGATTTTAAGCTCTCCGTCATCCACCGTACTCACCAGACCTTGCGCCTTCAGACTTCTACTTTTTCCAGAATTTGGATAACTTCTTGTCGAGAAAAAAATTTGTAGTATGGTCAGTGTCCAGGTGACGAAATAGAAGTCAAAGTACTTACGATTAGTCCAGTGTAATTTCGTCACACACAAATTTTAACACAACGTACCACATATACAGAAGGAGAAATATATAGTTATAGTTTATAGCACAAGAATAGAAGTAAGAAACGAAGGGTGAACCAACAGATATTATAATTAGTTTATAAGAAAAGCACATTAATTACTCATAAATATCGAGGGTAACTGAAAGGCCGAACTGGCTAGTAACGAATGCACCGCAATATTTCTACGTAAGGAATACGTCATTCAGCGCGGCTGCACTTAACAAAAGGCTTAGGAATGCGTGTACGTTTCCACTGCACTATGAACAACCGGCACGATATATTTAAGATAGTATTTGTTTATAAAGTAAATAATGTAGTAAAATAATAATTTATGTTGTATGTATATTGTGTATATATTATGTATTTATTATATATGTGTATATATACAAAGTTGTGTGTAAATAGTATTTGAATATGTAAATAAGTGTATACACATATGACATTACTTTATATAATGTGTATATATGTAAATACTAGTTTTATTACGGTAAATAAATATATAATTGCCATAGGTACACCACAAATTCAATACCCGAGAGGCAGTACAAAATGCCTTTGAAATTTGTTGCCTCCCGTTCAGCTGATTTCTTTGAGGAGGGCATCAATAAACTGCCACTGCGTCGGCAAAGATGCATTAATTGCATGGGTGATTACTTCGATTAATACAAATAAAAAATACATGAAAAAAATACGATTAATTTTTTTCATACAAAACGGCAATTTCATAGGTAAAGACCTAATATATTAGTATAGATACGTACTTATTTAGATATATGACTATATATATAGTTAAGTTGATAAAGAAAGGAACAGAGCGAGAAGGGAACATTGTGGTGTGACAGAAAATGTAGTGAGAGTGACTAAGATAGAGAAGGGATGCTTAGATGGTTCGTACACGTGGAGAAGCTGGATGTAAAATAGACTGACGACCACGAACCAGGTCATGAATACCCTTAACCGGCGAGCGTGTATGAAAACAGTCATGAAAGTAGAAGAAGCGAAAGTTGTATATAAGGATTGTAGCAAGTGGAAGGCATAATCTATGCCTACCCTGATGGGAGACAGGCGTGATAATATGTATGTATGTATGACTGTATTTATCAGTTGGCTAATTTATGGAACTTTAAGACTAAATGGCGTAAAAATTACCCAAATAATAGTTCCAGGTTGTAACAAATTCGAACGGACCCAGGTTATGCGCACAGCTCCAAAGAATCCACCTCAGAATGTAAAAACCACTGATGGTGAGATTTCTCTGGAGCTATCTTTAAGAACTGCAACACTTCGTAATATTTAAACACATGGCACTCACCTGTTCAATAATGTTTCAATAAGATGCGCTGAATGTGGCAACGCCTCCACCAGCAAATCTATCGGCAAGTCCGTAGCCACGCCCTGAAGTACTCCAGGACCAAGCCTTGATAGGATGGCAGCTGCTTCCCTGAACTGCCTTCCTTCAGCCAAAAGCAGGACTCGCCGTAACGCAAGACGAGGTGACGTATATGTATTTTTCTCCCTTTCGCGCTCACGTCGAATCCTTTCCCGACATTCGTTCATTTTCGCTTCGAGTTTTTGTTGTAACTCTAGCCCATTGTATTGTAAGAGCGCCCCATCTGCGTAAAAAAAAAGAGAATTAATCTCTCTTAAGATTGGATTCTGCCCTGGAACTCGTAGCAGGGCCCTAATGCACCTCGTCTAGTTTTGGTTGAGAGTTTTCAGCCGCTCATAAGGCCTCCAACTTGGTGTATTGGTGTAGTGTACCTACTACCAGCCGAAACCAACACGGTCTTCCAAAGAACAGAACCAGGAGTTTGCGCAGGAATTTGACGGATGGTAGACACTTGCTATAGTTATATCATTTTCTAAAATTAGTATATTAATCTGGTTTTATGTCTAAAAATGATGGATACGAGTACATAATAGTTGAGTCAACGTGCATAGTGAAAGACAGTGATATGTCGCAGTGAAACAAGATTTTGCTTTTTCCATCACTTTACTGGGGTAACTGACTTTGACTTAAGACCATACTTGACTAAGTCGTAGAAAACGAAGGTATAAGATAGTAAAAGGTCAAAATAGAAACATTAAATAAATAAAATTTGGTTAGAGGTTAAAGGCCATTAATAATTATTAAAAAAACAAACATACTATGTTCGTTTCATCATAATTTGAAAATCGAACACAATCTATCGAACTAAGTGCACCCCATTAAAAAAAAACTACCAATCATAAACTCGAATCTCTTACATCACGATAGTAAATCTAGGCTAATCAAATATTACTAACCATTTATACACAACCTACTTTTAAATCTAATTTCCAATCAAACTATATTCATCACAAAAACTTCCAAAGAAATGTTGTTCTGACCTAGAGAACAGGTATTAGTTTTGGCGGTATTTAACTCGCTGTATAATGAACATGCCTTTGTCAATAACACCGTTAGGTAGATTAAAATTAGCAATATCGAATATTGGTGCTAATTCTGTTGTTGAGATCACTAAACTAAATTACTCTAAAATTTTCTAATTTTTGGTAAGAGATTGCCAAATGCTATTCTGTTATTAAGTCAAACTAAAGTTGGTGATATCATAAATAGCATTAAATTTGTATCTGATGTCACTAAAATTCATTTTATGTGATAAAATTGAACAATACATGAAAAATGTACATTGACAGTCGAATGTAAATACATGCCGACTAACTTGGTGATTGAACTGCCTATGTACATTTTTCACGTTACAACGTTTTAAAAGTTTTAACTTTTCAAACAGTTACTAAAATTAATTTAATTGAAGCGCTCGTGGCCCCGCGGTCTCAGTGTTCGGTAAACGATCACTGAGGTACGCAACTTTCACTATGGCTGGTCGTCGGATGGGTGACCACTTTGTGGCATTTACATTTGCGAGTGTTTCCGTGCTTCGGAAGGCACGTTAAGCCGTTGGTCCCGGTTGCCAGTAAAATGGCAGTCGTTAAGCCTGGTTGAAAGCCTTATAGGCGGCTTAAAAATTTCAACAGCAGGTAGCCACAACCTGCGTCTGTCTATTTCAACACGGCAATGGGCTCACCACCTATTACGTGGGACAGGAATCCACACGGTGAAAAGTGGGCATATAATATGCCTCTGCCACCCCTTCGGGGATAAGGCGTGATGGATATTTTTTTTTTTTTTTTTTACTAAAATTAATAAACGTCGCACTAAAATTAGTCTTTTCACTAAAATTTGTGTGACGTTAAATTTGTATCTGACATCACTAAAATTCATTTGAATTTCATCACATAAAAGGAATTTTAGTGTTGTCAGATACAAATTTAGTGCTGTTTATGATATCACCAAGTTTAGTTCGACGTAATAACAGAATAGCATTTTGCAATCTCTTAATAAAAATAGGAAAAATTTTGTGAAATTTAGTTTAGTGGTTTCAACAACAGAATTAGCACCATTATCGGATTTCTTGATCTGTTGCATTTCGTGAAATAGTTTTTAATTTAAAACTAGATAGGAGACGTGAGCGTCTCCTATCTGGCTACACCCTACTGAATTTGGTTATAAAGTCGATAGATGTTGTAGTTTTAATTCAAAGTTTATCGCGAACAAACCGACGCAACAAGCGAGTCTGTTTTAAAATAATGTAAGCATATACCTATACATTCATGTCCTTTTATGCCGGGTAAACTGTAGCTTATTGCATATTATAAGTATATTGTTGGCACCTGATAAAACTTGCGATATATATAATATTGACTGCCTCGGTGGCGCAGTGGTAGTGTATACGACTGCCGCGACTGAGGTCCAGGGTTCGACTCCCGGATCGGAAAAAATATTTGTGTGATGCACAAATGTTTGTTTCGGAGTTTGGGTGTTTCCTATGTATAATATGAATGTATTTAGAAATATATAAGTATGTTTACCAGTCGTCTAGATCCCATAACACAAGCTTATATTAGCTTACTATGGGCTAGACGGTGCTGTGTAAAAAAATGTCCCACATGTAGTGGTCAGCTAGTATCCTGCAAAAATACCGTGAGGTGAACCAAAGAAAAAGTAAATATGTATTATGGAAGTACATATATATATACGAGTACATATACTAATTATACATACATAAACCTGTAAACATATAGTTCTTTGATATTTACTATTTAAATGTGACCCAAATGACTTGGATAATTTTCTTTCTGACCCTGTTTAGAAATATTTTATGAGGCAACACTCACACACATGAATACATGTAGTAAGTTTTAATGTAAGCAGATTCTACTACTACTCACCTCAGAGTAGACATTGGTAAAAAGGATTTTTTTTGCTCCCCCGACATCTCCGGTAGTATCTAAATTTGAAAAGCAAATATTTAATGAGAGAAATTTTATCATACACATGTTCCGATTATCGGTTCAGTTTGAACGTTACAGTTAAATTGTAACGATTTTTCGTAGCGTGTGTATTACCATTAGACGTGTAAGGTGACATATTTTATTATTTTGTTAGGATAGCATGGCGGAATATAGAGACTTACATATGAAGACCACGTGAGCAGATTGCTCAAAAACGCAAAGGTCAAAAGTACTCGGATACCCAGACGTGCGTGTATGAAGCGATTGATGAATCTCGAAGAAGCGAAAGAAGTATGCATGGATCGCGAAGCCTGGCGATCTGTCCTCTCTGTCTACCCGGTCAGGGATACAGTGTGAAGATAGTTAGTTAGTTATATATCAACATGAAAGAAGGCACAATAAACTGTTAAGCAACCCAACACATTCGACATTATTAGACAATATAACTTGAATGGTAATAGATGTAATTATAACTAACTGATTTCAAAGTTCAGTAGTCACCAACATCCGGTAATTGTGTAACCCGTTAACGTTACAACATGTAACATTAGTCGATTGAGATGGATGTATGATGTGTTGTGTATATTATATAAGTAACTGCATAATAAATCTTAACTTGACTTATGGCCGGTTTCATAATTTTATCTTCAGTTAAACAGAGATCGCTACCACAGATAAACGGTATATTTTTAACTTTTGTGACAGATAGTTCCATGTCGTAGTAAATAATTGTACCTAAATATTTTGTCATTATTTTAGACAATAGTAAAATATAGATAGGTTATTGAGACCGGCCGTTAACCTTCACGCTGTATCACTGACGGGGTACTCAGGGAGGACAGATCGCCAGGCGTCGCGATCCATGTTAATGACTTCATACATCCACATCTATAACGGTATACGAGTACTTTTGACCTTTCCGTTTTTTATTATTCTGCTCACGTGGTCTTTGTATGAAAGCCTCAATCTACCCTGACTCCTTCTATCCTCTACTTACACACAATCAATATATATATATAAATCAATGCCAATTTCTTGTTGTAATTTTATAACTTAAGAACGGGCTCACCAATCCATACCAAATGTTTAGGCTTTGTTCGAACTATTTAGTAGATGGATTATGAGAAATTTGCACGCAATAGGTCGAGCGGTTCTTTTTTATCACATTTTTTGTGGCGCTAACGAAGTTGAGCGGGTCAGCTAGTTCAATATAAACCCTTGTCAATCGTTCCGCACCCATTCGTTGGACTTGACCGAACCAACAGAGTACCTACGCCCTTTAGCTGCTCTTTAGCTCTAGCTTAATGCTGACACTTTCTTTTAAACCTGAAATATAGCGTATCACTTCGTTACGTATTAGATCGGCATCGTTACGACGCACGATTTTCGAAGTGATTACATTTCCACAGCATTTAATTTTCTTTCATGCATCTACAATTTTTACAATATTTTTTTTAGTTTTATCTTTTTAAATAAATCTAGCAATCTTTAAATAATTATAGACTAATAACAATTAATCCAACTGAAGCAAAATATAAAAAGTCAATTTCCATACTTCCATATCCATATTTAACTTACTCCTTACTTATCCTATTTTTTATATCTAGATCGCCAAAATCACGTTTGTGCGATGCGATTATCGAATAAATACAAAGCGCGTAATCGCGGGAGTCCTCCTTTAGTACGGGTACATGAAATAATTACCTAGATACCTACTAAATAACATACTCTTTTGTACTTACTTTTAAACTATCGCTATTCATACTATGAGTATGGTATGGTATACGTGGTCATGTTTCATACTTTTATGTTTTCTGAATTTTTGACCACGACCGTTGCAGTTCGAGACTTCAGACAATGAAATAAGGCATTATCATGACCGTGTTTTTATCCCCTTAAAAGTGAATATAGTTACAATTTGTTTTATCACGATCTCGCATGGTTTATGACAATCTTGAATACATAAGTACTTGCTCTAAACTGTCACAGCAGTTTAATATTCACAGTTTGTGTTACGGTGTCAACGAGAGGTGTTACAGCTAACGGGACAGACGAACAAACACACTTGCATGTATCGCACTTATTGCGAGTCATGCATTCTGCAGCTTTAGTAACAATGAACGTTAGAAACAGGTTATGAATACAGTGCTATACGTATTTCACACGGTGAAAAGTGGGCGTATAATAGGTATGCCTCTGCCACCTCTTCGGAAATAAAACGTGTTTGCTATGCGTATTTTAGGATCTTTTCTGTTTTAATGACATACTATCTGAATATGTATACTATCAGAATGAGTTTGAGCAAAGTGGGCGGCAAGACATGCGGTCGGATCGTTCGCTCGGCGGTGCCGGCGTCCCCAACAAGAAAATAATAATCTGATATGAGTTGAGAATAGTGAACAATTTTAAAAAGATAGACCTAGATACGCCACCATGGATGAATTCTTGTACCTTTTTGTGTTATATCTCTTATGGTTAAGGAAGCCGTTTCAATAAAAGGCCTCAGTCGGCTACTATTTTCCGACTTTTAAAATGTTTGTCGTCATATTTCAACCAAGTTATATAAAACTTTGACAAATTATACATATACCTAATCCTTCCCTATGAATCGTTCTATTTATAAGTGAAACTCTCATGATAATCCGATCAGTAGTTTATAAGTTTATCGCGAACAGACAGACACACAGCTGATGATGTTGTTTTAAAATAATGTAAGGATCCGGACATTCACGTCTTATAGTCGGGGTAGGCAGTTCTCACGTAATAGCTGAAGAGCATACCGTGTATTACTATCTATCTATGTATCTATCTTCACGCTGTATCCCTGACGGGGTAGTCAGAGAGGACAGATCGCCAGGCTTCGCGATCCATGCATACTTCTTTCGCTTCTTCGAGATTCATCAATCGCTTCATACACGCACGTCTGGGTATCCGAGTACTTTTGACCTTTCCGTTTTTGAGCAATCTGCTCACGTGGTCTTCATATGTAAGTCTCGGCCTACCCTGACTCCTTCTACCCTCTACTTTTGAACAATATATATTCTTCGTCAATCGTTCCTCACTCATTCGTTGGACGTGTCCAAACCAACGGAGCACGCCCTTTTCCAGCTTAACGCTGACACTTTCATTCAAACCTGCCAAATTGCGTATCACTTCGTTACGTATTCGGCCAGCCAAGGTAACGCCGCACAACTTTCGAAGTGATCGCATCTCCACAGCATTCAATTTACTTTCATGCATCTGCTGACATACCCAGGTTTCACTACCGTAAAGCAAAGTTGGCACTAGCACTGCGTTATGAATCGCCAGTCGTGCTTCTTTTACGATGCTTTGTCGCTTTACTAACTGAGACAAAGCAAAGCACCGTTAACTTTGTTTCCGGCAGCTACTCGCCGTTCCACATCCGAATCACATCTTCTATCCGCGCTAAACATACTTCCTAAATACACAATTTCATTCACTTGCTCTAGACGTTCCTGGTTTACCCTAATCTCGCATTTAGTTCTTACTTCACCTCTTTCAAATACTAGAACCTTAGTTTTACTTGCATTCAAGCGGAGACCCTTACTTTCACACCCCTCTTTCATATTAGTGACTAATGCCTGAAGGTCGGCTTCTGATGAGGCCATGAGCACCGCATCATCAGCGTACAGCAGACAGTTTACTGTAAAGTCACCCAAATTCACACCCATATTAAAATCTTTCAACTTCTGCAGGCAACTGTCCAGATACACTATGAACAGCCAGGCGGACATGACACATCCCTGTTTGACGCCTGTACAGACATCAGAAAGAGGTGACACATCCCCCCCTACTCGTACGCAAGCCTTACAGTCCCTATAAAGCGACTGTATTGCCCGCAGTAGCGAGCCGTCCACACCATATCCTGGCAGCAAGTCCCACAGCGTTTCTCTCACAACGTTATCAAATGCTTTCTCTAGATCCACAAAAGCGCAGAAAACCTTCTGGCTAAGAGCCAGAAACTTTTCCGGGATCATGCGGAGAGAAAACACTTGATCCATGCAACCTCTTCCACGTCGGAATCCGCATTGAGCCTCCCATAAATACCTTTCAGACTTTTCTTGCATTCGTGCCGTTATAACCTTTGCATACACCTTACTAGCTAAGCTGACCAAGCTGATCGCCCTGTAGCTGGAGCAGTTTAGGCGCAAGCCTTTCCCTTTATTTTATTGTGTATTACTACATACTTAAAAATGGTTTTCAAATGGCTATTCCGGCTGACGAAGAGCAGTATGGGTTCACAAGGGGTCGTTCTACCATTCATGCAGGTGTGACACTTCTGAATCATATATATGACGCCTGGGAGAATAGACAAGATGCTATTGGTGTATTCTGCGATCTCTCCAAAGCATTTGATTGCGTTGAACATTAAACACTATTGCGAAAACTCTTTTATTATGGTATCAAAGACTCTGCACTGGACCTTGTTGCCTCCTACTTAAATGATCGGATACAACATGTTGATGTTAATGAAATTCGCTCCTCTGGAGCATCTGTAGCTATGGGCGTACCGCAGGGATCAATTCTAGTTTTCGTCCGTTTCTATTTTTAATTTAAATTAACGATCTGCCATTCTAAATACAGAACTTGTGCGACATTGTTCTATTTGCTGATGATACGTCACTTATTTTTAAAGTAGGGGAAAAGTGAACCATTAACGCCGTTAAAATCAGTAATGATTTTAACGGCGTTAATGGTTCACTTTCCCAAGTTGTAGATTGGTTTACGACCAATAATTTGCTACTAAACGCTTAGAAGACAAAATGTATCAGATTTAGCATGCCTAATGTCAGGAATTGCGGTACAAATATAACATTGAACGGTGATACCCTTAATATTGTAGAATCAACTGTATTTTTGGGGATCACTTGAGATAGCAAACTGCAGTGGAGCGCCCAAATAACGTGTCTTGCAGGTAAACTCAGCTCGGCAGCCTTTGCCGTTAGTGAAGTCAGGCAGCTCAATGATGTAGAAACTGCCAGGCTAGTATACTTTAGTTATTTTCATAGTGTCATGTCTTATCTACAAGCTGATCTACAAGTAATTTTTGTACTCCAAAAGAGAGCTATACGTGCAATATATAAATTGAGTGCTAGAGTGTCTCTTAGAGAGAAATTTAAAGAAATTGGCATTTTAACGGTTGCATCACAGAATATATTTGCAAATATCATGTTAGTTAAACAGAACATACATTTATACAATAGACACAGTGACATACATTCGATAAATACTAGAAATAAGCATAAATTAATTGGAACGCATCATCGTTTACAAAAGGTTCACGACTCTTTTGCAGGAATTGGCGTACGCCTATATAATAAAACTCCTTTAGACATTATGAACCTGCCGTTACTTAAATTTAAGGCGGAAATTAAGACGCACCTCTTGAAAAGGGCTTATTACACAATTAATGATAATTTGAATGATAAAAATAAATGGAAATGAATTGGTTGCTCTTCGCTCGAGCTATTTAGGATTCGAATGAATCTTGTGTTACATTATCTATTTGTCTTGAATCTGCATAATTAAGTTGTATTTTTTTACATTATTTTTTTTACATTCTTCAGTATAAATAATTTGAAACGCCAGGCAACTAAAGGTATGGCTGCGTTTAGTCCCGGTAATAACTAATATACATAATTATATGTAATTTGACTTTGTTATTGTGTGAGCACTATGTAGACTTATTTATAATTTTGAAATTGACATGATAGTTGCTGTGTAGTTTTTGGGTATGTCATGCTCGCCTAAGGGTCCTGGCAGTGGTGGCGTATGTATCGGGTCGCCTTGTTCCCTACAATACGGTTCAGTAAGGCGATGGCTGATATATGCGTCATACCCGTGAACGGGTGCCGTCTGTTGGGACTGGTCAGCTGTTATAGCAATTGTTACAAATAATATTATTTAAATTTAAGGCAAACTAAGTTTAGTCGACTGTTCTCACATAAATTCAAAGGAACTATGTAAGTGTAATTTTAATGAACACAACATTTATTTTGTTCTTTTTTTTTGTAAAATTTCATTACTGTATAATTGTTCAAATATCATGTTAATCAAACTGTGTCAAATGGCGGTTAGAAAAGAGTGGCCATGAGTTTTATTGCCAGGTTCTTCCTCTGGCTCTACCTATTGCTTTGCGAATCTGGCAGTAAATGTAAATGTAGAAGCAGTAATCTTGACGTTCATAAGTGTTACTTTGTGACCTACATGAATAAAGATTTTTGATTTTGACATTTTGAAATGCTATTAGTAGTTCTCTAAACACTTTCTATATTTAATTAGGTACAAATTTAGAAAATAAAGTCGCATGTAAATTTCCATTCAAGCTGTGTCCCACGTTGCGTTTACGATCTCTTTGTTACATAATATTTACACAAGATTAAACGTAAAATACCTACGTTTTTAACATTAACAATATAAAATAAAAAAAGTGAAATTTTGTGCACTTTCATCCGTGGAATTATCTATCATAATGTCAGTTTTCTCCCTTCGGGTTTAGCAGAGGTGTGTAACTATTTTCTCGCGTAATTCCCTGTTTCTTCATCGTGAAAATACAATTTCCATTTTATTATTTTCCTAGACACTATTATATATCTATACTATCTATCTATCTATCTCGCTGTATCACTGACGGAGAAGCCAGAGAGGACAGATCACCAGGTTTCGGTATCTATGTATACTTCTTTCGTTTCCTACAGAGTCATTAATCTGTTCTTACATGCAAGTCTAGGGCCCGTATTACAGAACGTTTCTCAAGCCTTAATCAATGCTTAAGAGAAGTATTTATAAGGTAAAAACTAGCCTCAAGTGTTGATTGAGTCTTGAGAAACGTTCTGGAATACGGACTTAGGTATCCGAGTCCAAAACCTTTCCGCTTTTGAACAATCTGCTCCCGTGGTTTTCGTATGAAGTCTTTGGCTACCCCGACTTATTTACCCTCTACTT
This sequence comes from Thumatha senex, assembly GCA_948477245.1. Taxonomy (NCBI): domain Eukaryota; kingdom Metazoa; phylum Arthropoda; class Insecta; order Lepidoptera; family Erebidae; genus Thumatha; species Thumatha senex. The sequence continues at coordinate 19,257,529 of OX419748.1, forward strand.
TCGCACAATAACTATTTTTCATTAATCGTTGGACGAACGTAACCAGACCAATAGAACACGCTCTTATGCTGACATTTTCAGAAATATCCAATGGGCGGACTTCCGTTGATTATTGTAAAATTAATACCTTCTGATGTTTAACCGTGATATGGTTGGCCCTTGGCTCCATGGCCGTGCTGTAAGAACTGATTTTTCAAACTAGCTATACTCCCACGGCTAGTGGGGTAGGTACTCTTATTTGGCATAGATATTTTATAAAATAAATTACAAGATAGTGTAGGTCTCCAGAAAGCTAAGTATAGTTTTACAGTCGATCAAATCATAAGTTTTCCCACAATACTTTCTAAATGTAAATTATATCTGGTGCAGACACTTTTAGAGAGAGAACACCCGCATAACCTGTCCACTAAGGGGTTTTTGTCACTGGCTACACATATCTCTGTCTCGTTTCAACATATATTTATGGTAATAATATGTTAAAATAGCTTTCAGTAACAGACTTGAATTGACTTTTATTAAGATTGAGACTTAAATACAGGCTAAGTGGTTATCGAGACCTAGAAATGACCTAGCCAAGCCCAAACGCAATACATGAGAAGAATACGACTTCCTTCGAAAATTTAGAACATTTGTGACTTTACAATATTTCTCCAACAAAGATTAATACATACATACATATGTTCACGCCTTAGTCCCCGAAGGTGTACAAAGAAGCATACTATATGTCCACATTTCATACTATACATTTTTGTCCCACGTAACAGGTGATGAGCCCATTGCAGAGAAAGGTTACTGTTATAAAAGTTGGTATCCCATCAACTCAAATAGTAGATAGACAAAAAAAAGTAAATACGAATATTATTAATGTTCTATTGTGCGCTGCCTAACCCTTCAGGTATAAAGGCGTGACTATATGTACCATGATGACGACGAATTGGTTATTGTATTGTACATAATGATCTAGAACGAACAAGAAACTTTACACCCAAGTGACATTTAACCGCACAGATCGAATGACAGCTCGGGAGATACTTAATACCTAAACTACCTGGATATGACAAATATGCAATGTATTGCCACAGCCAAAAGATCTTTCTTTATATTCAACTAGATGACCCCTCACAGCTTCGCCCGTGGAATATTTCGACCTCCCGTCGCACCTATTTTAATCCCGTCGCTTATGATTTTGCCTTCCTCGATAAATGGGACTATGGGCTATCTAACACAAAAAGATTTTTTCAAATCCGACCAGTAGTTCCTGAGATAAGCGCGTTCAACCAAACAAACAAACTCTTCAGCTTTATATAATAACTAGCTGACCCACGCAACTTCGTTAGCGCCACATAAGAGAAACAGACAAAGAAAGAGAGGTTAGTTAAAGAGGGTGGCGCGTAGGCTATTCTTATGAAACAACTTCTGAAGCATCGCTTTTTAACAACAAAAAACTGAATGAAATCAGAATACTTGTTGATGAGTTACTTACAACTGAATAATATACACGCGGGCGAAACTGCTTGAACTGAAAATCCTGTGCGAGACATTTCCTGAATTAATACATAGGGTACCTACTTTATATCCTGAGAATACATCTTTACCGCGCGAGAAAACCTTTTTGTGTACTAACGACTTAACGTGAGCAGAGCCGCGGACATCAACGTTTTTAAATGTTCTACCTAAATGCCAATTTTCTTTAAAACGTGATTAAATAACAAACGTCCAAATAAACTAGAAATCTTTACAAACTTTCACATTTATAATAATAGTAAGATTACATTCCCGTGGGAACACCAGAAATTCTTTCTTGGTGCTCATCTAACGTAGGTACGTAAAGAATACGTTTAGTAAATTTCATGTGTTGTATGGGTTTACCCACGTAGTTCCCGTGGGAATACCGGGTATTCCTTTCTTAGTGCTGATTTAAGGTAGATCCCTAATAAACAATTTCACTAAATATCAGGTATGTACCTATGTTTGATAGTTTAGACTGTGTGTGGCTCCATCCGCGTAGTTCTCGTTTCCATGGAAATATCAGGAAACTCGTTTTTATTGCTTATCCAAAGACTTAAAGTATACATTCACCAATTCCCGTGGGAACACCGAACTCGCTTTTAATACAGGCTTAAGGAGATTCTTCTAAAACAGGTGTAGGTACATAATTACATGTTACTAACTTTGAAAATGACAAACTTTCATGCAACCGTTTATCCCTTATTTACGTCCTTAGGGGTAAAAATTCGCAAAACTCCTTCATAGGGGGCACCTACGTGTTAAAAGGAACCCTAATGCGAAGTTTGGACCTCATAGCTCCGTTGGCTCCATGGATTTCGTGATTAATAAATCAGTTTCTACAACCCCTGTTTTATCTCTCTATAGGTAAAGTTTTGCAAAACCGCGATACACGTGCCCATTACACATTTTTGTAACCAGAAACAGGAGTACGTAAAATTTTTTTTCTAACTTTGAAAATGACGAACTTCCATGCAACTGTTTATGGCTTATTTACTTCCTTAGGGGTAGAATTTCGAAAAATCCATTGTTAGGGGAAACCTACGTTTAAAAAGAATTTCCATGCGAAGTTTGAGCTTCATAGCTTTGGTAGTTTCAGAGATTTCGTGATCAATGAGTTAGTCAGTGATTTTGCCTTTTATATATACAGATAAAAATATATAGATTTTTTCTGTGGTTTTACCGTATAGTCATAGGATTGTGATTCAGGGTAAGTGCTGTCACCAAATTTTCAGGACACACAGCACACAGCCGGCACGCGAACGGCCACACATTTTTTTTGTGTATTCAATGTTTCGACTTCATTCAGCCTGGTTTAGCGAAAATAACTGTGTATCATCATCATCATATACGTTATTCCCGATTGCATTAATTTTTCTTATGATCATAATTCGTTAACCTTCGCTTCGAAACCAGGAATCCGCTTTCCTGCTGTTACGATTCCATTGTTCGCGATCTTCAGATTCCAGATATATTCATACATATCTTAGATTTCCACCAATGATCAAATAAATAATATAAATTTTGTGGTACTTTTTTTTTTACACAGCGCCGTGTAGTCCCTGGTAAACTAATATAAGCTTGTTGTATAGGATCTAGACGACTGATAAACATACTTAAACATTTCTAAATACATACATATTATACATAAGAAATACTCAAACTCCGAAACAAACATTTGTGGATCACATAAATATTATTTCCGACCAGGGAATCGAACCCTGGACCTCAGTCACGGCAGTCGCATACATTATCACTGCGCCACCGAGGCAGTCACATTTGAGGCTTGGTGAAAAATCAAATGTTGCGGATTGTATGTAGGTATGTGTTACATTTTCACAGCCACCTGGGTTAATGCAAGGATATCACCAATATCTCAGCTGCTTAACGGTCACTGGGTACAGGCTCCCACTGCTATCTCGCCAATGGTTAGACTGGTGCTGCTCAAATCCACTAGGGTCCCGCGACCTTAATAAAGTCATAAGTCCACCTCCTACAAATATACTATCTTTTCGATCGTTTCCAGTCTCATCGACCAACAGTTCGTCAAGCGTCAAGCGTCGGGAATTATATATAAGGCTCTTTATATTAATGAATGGATATTAATCAATAAAATAATTTTATACGACATGCACAAAATCAAATACTAGTATGTAAGATTAAACAATTTACGTTTATAATGTGCATGCCTGAAAGGTTGACATCTCAGCTCAAGCTGCACTAACAATGTGAAATGACAGCCTCTGTGGCGCGGTGGGAGTGCATCCGACTGCTACGCAAGAGGTCGTGGGTTCGATTCCCACCCAGGATAAAACTTTGTGTGATAAGCACGATGGTTTATTCTGTGTCTGGGTGTTATTTATCTATAATATGTATGTATTTAGAAATATATAAGTATGTTTATCAGTTATCTGGTTACCATAATACAAGCTCTGCTTAGATTGGAATCAGATGGCGTTGTGTGAGTTGTCCCAACGACTATTATTATTATCATACATATTACGATATATATATTAATGTTAGACAGCGCTGATTTTCAGCTGACGTCTTTAAGCAGGAAATGTCTATGAAAGAGGAACCGCGGGCAAAAACTAGTACGTTCGGTATAATTAATTAGAAAACGGCTAGATAAGGTATGTAAGTCGGCTAGATCCATCTAGTGATAATATTTCATATAAATTACAGACAGACGCTCACGCTGGGAATCGAACTCGTTGCCTTGATCTGTACCGAGGCGAGACGGTCAATGAAGCGATAATTTGTGCTTACTAATTACTCAGTGGTACGATTTGATGGATTTTATTGTTTATTTCTTTATTACTCTTCTTAGCGTACATCCATCACCAGACTGGCTGTATTCATTTAACATTATCAGAAGCGACCGCCGTTTGACCTCTCAACTCCTTTACGGGAACCTGCACCATATTCTCTTCCGTCACTTAGCTGATGCAGCACGTACAGTTGTAATTGGCTAGGGCTGCGAAGATCTGATCTGATAGGACCCCTCTACACCCAACGTACGTATGTTGTAAACACCAATACTACTTGTACTTCTGCCTACTTTTCTTAGGAATTCTGGAGGATTTCAACGTTTACCATATTTATTGGATGAGTTATCTGCGCACTGACTTTGCAGGAAGCTGCTCACAAATTTGCCCTGACCTATGGGTTTCCCAACTGGTCAAATCTCACATGAGGATACCAGACAAGGAGAACGAGCAAAGTGCATTGCTGGACCTCCTGCTGACTACGCGTCCGTACTGATACACCATCTTAGTGGATGCACCGCTTGGCACATCAAACCACAGTTCAGTTCGGGTGTGACCGCGAGGAGTAAACCACCTCGGCCTTAGGAATGATGGAAAGTCATGGTAGCGTTCAGATATTAAGAACCTCTACCATAACTGCCGGTTAGGTTACTATACCAGTAGTTGACCCAAAGATATCCATTTCACTTGGATTTGTGAGAGTAGGGAAGTAGTTATGCTGTCGAAGTTCCAAGGTTTGTTAGGTTGGGTAAACCCATGCGTTAAACAAAACAATCTTGAAATTCTTGGAACCACTCCCCGAAATCCCTCTGCCCTCGCACTGTGCCCATAATTTTTATTTATGGAAATCTAAATTAGTAGCACCACGGTTCCATTGTCCAACTAAGAATACTGATTGGACAACCGTATCGAAGCCTCGTAGTCCAACTTGTTGGACATTACAGTTGAACTTGAAGTAACTTCTTAATAATTGTTATTAGGTAGGTACTGCTCCATAACTGGATAATTATCTAGAGTTCTTGAGAACCAGCTTCTTTCCTGAGTTCTCTACGGGATAGTGTGATCTCATAATTTTTTTTTTTAAGAAAAATAATAACCATCTCGCCAACTCTCTGGCTTGTTAAGTTGCTTGTTTTAGGAGTTCAAGGGGATGAACTCAGACCTTCTGAACGCAAGTCCAATGTAATAAGCACTAGACCACCGCTGCTTTTTATAAAAACTTATAGTAAAAAATACTTACAAAATAATAAACGGGACAAATCCAGAAAATGAAATCAATTCACAAATCCACTCAAGTCAATACAGTTTCAAAACACAACACAATCACAAAAATAATTAATGTAATTATTATTGAAGTGTGACGTCAGATGCGCGTGCGTTTTGTATGACCGCGATGCGCGTGCGATGCGCGCAGGTAACAAGCCGCAAGTGATGGGAAGCTTATTCGGAGATTACACTCGCGAGAAAGCTTTTGGACGCTGTCATGCTAAAGAAAGTCACGCTAAAAACACGTAAAAACAGACAAGCAGCATTTTGGCGAAAACCTGACATTTAAATCAAATAATGTTTTAATTTAAATGTAAAAATTATTTTACATAATTATTTTAAATCAATAAGTAACAGATTAAAATAAAAGAAAGATTTTAGCTTAACTTATTAATTCTTAAAATTAAATTAAATTAGTCCTATTACTATTTAATTAAAATGTTTATAAGTAGAATGTCTATTTATAGTAACATTTTTTTTATTTGGGCGCCTCCGCCCAAATCTATGGGGCCTAAGCAACATCATCTGCTAGCGGTGAGGTGCACCGCTAGCAAATGAGGTTGCTTAGGCCTCAAGTCACTGACGTGGCAACAACGGATCGGAAGATCACACGGCATTTGCACCCAACATTACCGTGAACCAAAATAAAATAAATGTGAACTACGTGTTGGGAACTTAGGTTTTAAACCTGTTTAGGAGCTGCTAGAAATACACCAAGATAAAGAAGATCTATGTTCACACTGTATCCTTGACTGTGGAATCAGAGGAGGACAAATCGCCAGGCTTGGCGAATCTTGCATACTTATTTTGCTTCCTGCAGATGCATTAATCGTTTCAAACATGCGCGTCTGGGTATCCGAGTTTGACATTTTAGTTTTTTAGCAATCAGCTTACGCAGTCTTCTTATGTAAGTCTCGGTCTACCCTGACTGCTGAAAAATACTGCTTTTCTATATAAAACTGTATAATGCGTATCACCACAATGGTGAGCCTTGTACATTTACAGATGTAGGAAGTGTACAGATGTAGAATGGTGAATAAATTAACATTAATATTATACTTTTCCTTCTTGGTTCCTTCTTGAATAAACATAATTTCCCATAGCGACAGGTGGTCTCTGCGGTATTCGGTCTCGGAGGCTGTTGCTGCAATCCCATAAGCGACTTGATTCATGGCCGAAGATTGCCGATGGCTGCCGAACAATGCCGAGCCATTGGCCGGCTGATAACCCATTCAACCATATCTATGTACTGTATAAATAAATTTGGATTTTCACTAATTTCAATTAATGGTGAGAGTTGAATTTTTTTATATTGGTTAAGTAGCAATTATTAATAAATTAATTCTAATCAATTAGAAAAATCGATTTTGTGTGCATCTATAATTCTATACTCTATACCTACTTAATACATAAAGCTGAAGAGTTTGTTTGTTTGTGTGAACGTGCTAATCTCACGAACTAGTGGTCGGATTAGAAAAAATCTTTTTGTGTTGGAGAGCCCATTTATAAAGTAAGGCTATAGATTATATATCATAACGCTGCTACCCTGAAGAGCAGAGCGGTAACCATAAATGTCGACATATCGGACAACATTTTATGCATTATTGTAGAATTTATAAGCGACGGCATTAAATAGGTGCGATTATGAGAATAGTTTCACAGGTTGGCGAGGTTGGCAGACAAGCTTAAACGTTTTCTGCCATACATATTACTGGAATCAAACATAGCTCACATAGGGCCCATAATATACCTACTATTACCGCGGTGCTTCCCTAATTATATAGGATTTCAATCTAGTTGCTTTCCAGGTCTCCCGCTTTTCAAACGTTCCTCACATTATCTTATGATTAATTTCGTTGCGGGTTCCAAGACATGCTAACTTCTCCTGGGACTTCACCGAGATCGAGCTCGGTGTACCTTTTCTAGTGTTTTGGTCATTGCTGTAAATCCTGGTTTACAGGAGTCACAGTACAGGGAATACGGGTGGGATTAGACTCAGTAAAATTAAAGACAAGCTTACGGCCCATGTGATAGTAAGTGTTCACCGTAGCCTAATGGACGTGAAACTATTCATAAATATTAATTGTTTAGCCCATAGTATGATTGACAGAAGAAGACTAGTGGCCCAACTTACAGCATGAGTATGTATAAGTATATATAGTAAAACTGAATGAACCGGTCAACTTTGTGTTAAAAATATTATTGCACAATATACACAAAATATTTCATAAAAATCAGTAAAGCCATTTTGTAGGAGTTTGAAGATAAACAGTGTGACACGAGATATTTATAAGTATCTAGTAAACTAGCGGACGTCTCGCGGTTGTTACCCCGTTATGCTCGTTAAAGTGGCAATATGAGAATTACATGTTACTCTTAATAACAGTAGCTATCTTCCAGGAAAAGTTTTGTTAAAAACGAACCAGCCTTTTCAAAGGTTAGTCGAAACAAACAGACAGATAGAAAGAGGGTAACTTTCATATACAGGGTCATTTGTAAAACACCAGCAACCTTCTAGGACTAGGTAGCTAACATCATAAAAACATGTAATTCGAATTTTTTTTTTTTCAAATTCGAATTGGTTTTTAATTTTTTATAAACCTTTTTTTCAAATTAAACTTTAATTTAATGTGCTGATTGAATTACAGTAATACGCAACTCGTGAAAATCACAGGGGATGGTGGCGAACCGGTCATGACTCCTTTGACCTTGACCTTTTCCAACCGCATTGATGCGCGCACTTCCATCGTTCATCGAGGTATGCAGTACGTGACAAAAAAGAGACCCAGGAGTCCTTTTAAGCGAATCCAAGAGCGAAAACCTATGACGAAGCTCGAAGTTTCAATGTACGATAGTACTCGCTGTGTAACGAATTGCCTGCACTGGTAGAACAAACGTTGTTGGTTATGACCTTGGCTATCCACTTCTAGCAGGTTGCTGGTGTTTTACAAATGACCCTGTATTTAGTGAAATGTTAATTTGTAAATACAAACAGACACATCTTAATTTGTCTGTATAGATTACAGATGTAAATATTTTAACACATTCTATTTAACAATGCAGTTGAGTAACACTTATTAGGTATTTGACTGCCTCGGTGGCGCAGTAGTAGTGAATGAATGAGGTCCCGGGTTCGATTCCCGTGTCGGATCAAACTTTTGTGTGATTCACAAATGTTTGTTTTGGAGTTTGGGTGTTTGTGTTGTGACTCGCTATTAACTACATAATAAGCTAGGAACTTAGAAACCGCTAACCGATGTCTTAAGTTTGTAATCCAAATATTGCAGTCAAATGAGTAAATCATACAATATGTACAACAACCTCAAAACCGAAAATAAACGAGCCGTGAAGCCTTCATATTATATAAGCAAGTATGTTTTAAAACAATGCAGCCTTACTCGAAGGCTGCTACACATTATAAACATTGAAGTTGGTAATTATTTTGTGTAAAATACACATTATTCATTAATTGGCAGGTTTCCTAGATCCGGTGTTTACAAAACAATCTATAAATACTTGCTATTCATAAAATGGGAAAGTGTTTGTTGACCTTCTTTCACATACATACTAATAATCACGACTTTTTACTCTAGTGGGTGGGCAGAGGCATGCCTACTAAGTATACGCCAACTTTTCACTAGTTGTATTATAGTAATTGTAACGAACAGGTGCAGGTTGTGGCTAACTATCGTTGAAAAATCTACCATTTTACTGACAGCGTGGAAACCTATCTCAGGATCGACCAATGCGTAAAGTGCTTAACGCAGTGATCGTAGACAAAACACAGCAAGAGGGTGTTAGGAACTATTTTAATTCCGATAAACATCTTATTCGAACGGGGAAAATTTCGTAATAAATAAAAAAAAAAATCTTTATTTTGCATAGACCATTTTAACGGCGCTTACAAAATGTCATACACTATTTAAAATATTTCAAGCGACCACCGGTTCGGAACGCGGCCCACCTGAGAAGATCCGGCAAGAAACTTAGGAAGGCTTTTTTTTTATGGCCTATTTACAATTTAATATTATTTCACTTTGCCAGCAGATCATTTCCAGGCGTCCCTGTCCTGCAAATAGTCTTTAACGTAGTAATAACCTTTTTCACAAAGCTTGTATTTAATTAACTTTTTAAATTTATTTAATGGTAAATTTCTCAGGTCCCAGGGAAGCTTGTTGTAAAAGCGTATACAGTTACCCTGGAAAGAATCGCCAATCTTATGTAGTCGACTGTGGTGGACTAAAAGATTATTTTTATTTCTAGTGTTTATATTATGTTGAAGTAAACCATTCTAGCCGTATCCACATCTGTTAGAGTCCTGATCTTTTTTACAGCGTATGCAGCCGAACTTAACCAAGAGGCTGTCTTTTCTATGTGTGGGCTCCACTGCAAATTGGCATCAATAGTTATACCGAGGAACACAGTTGATTCTACAAACTCTAACACTTGTCCATTCAGTTAAACATTGGCCGCAACTTGTTTTACATTTGGTAGAGTAAATTTTATACATTTAGTTTTATTTTCATTAAGGCAAAGATTATTTGAGCTGAACTAATGAACTACTCTTGCAATTGCATTGTTTACATCGTCATAGTTATCTAATTGTCTTTTAATTTTAAAAAATTAATGCGGTGTCACATGCAAACAAAACAATCCTATTCCTGTCCCCTACATAAAATTGTAAATCATTAATATAAATGAGGAACAAGAATGGCCCAAGTATCGAGCCTTGCAGCACACCCATAGCAACCATGGATCCTACAGAACGTGTACCATTAATATCGACCCTCTGTATTCTATTGTTCAAATATGAAGACAGAAGGTCGAGAGCTTTGCCTCTTATTCCATAGTGGTGTAATTTTTTGCACAGCGTTTCATGTTGAACGCAATCAAAAGCCTTTGATAGATCGCAAAATATACCTAATGCATCGTGCTTGTCTTCCCAAGCTTCATGAATACATTTTAATAACTCAACACCAGCATCGGAAGTTGAGCACCCTTTCGTAAACCCAAATTGATTCGCATGGAGTATTTTATGACTATTAAAATGGGATAGCATTTGAATCAAGATTATTTTTTCAAATACTTTGCTCAAAGTTGGCAGCACCGACACTGGTCGGAAATTAGACGGGTCTGTAGCGCTGCCAACCTTGAACAAGGGAACGACTTTGCTGTGTTTCATTAAATCAGGAAATGTACCACTAGAAACACAGTCATTAAACACAGTTGCTAGATGGGGCGCAATGACCTCAATTATACATGATGCAGTTTTGACTGATAATCCCCAAAGGTCCGCGGTTTTCTTAATTTCGATACATTTAAATATCTTTACAATGTCCTGAGCGCAAATATCTGTGAATACAAATGCATCCCTGCAACAAGGAACAGATTCTTCTAATAAATGTTCAGCGGAACTAGAAGACGCTTGGAGAGATTTTGTTGTCAATATAGATACATTTTTAAAAAAAATGTTCAAACTCTGTCGCCACTTCCAGGTCCCCTGTAACATGGTAACCATTTACTTTTAAGTGGAAATCCCTTTCAGTCACCAAAGATCTACCGCATTCAGAGTTAATGATGTTCCAAGTCATTTTTATTTTATTCACAGAATTAGAAATTTTTTTTTAATGAAGTTTGACTTAGCAAGATAACACGTTTGTTTAAAATATCTTTGAATAATTTTTAACATATTCCTGAAAGGTTTGCCTAAAATTATATGATTTTTCTGAATATAATTCAAATAATTTATTTCTACTTTTAAAGATACCTGGTGTTGCCCAGTCACTGAAAACATGACGACCACCAATCTGTAGTGTTTTTGAGGTAAAAACTTTGCCAAACTAATCATTAATCAAATTAAATAAGTGTTTATATGGCTGGTCTACACAAGTGAAGTTAGGTAGATATGGTAATCTCTTTAATACATTTTCTTTAAAATTATTCAAACGACTTTGGTTAATTGGTACATATTTAATTTGTTTTTTGCAGACTTTGTTACTACTTTTAGGAAACTTTATCCATTGGCCACGATGATCTGACTCTACAGGATCCACAATACCTTTATCTATAGGTTTAATATCAGTAAAAATATTATCACTACATTTTGCACTGGTGGCTGTAATACGAGTAGGTTCTAAGAATGTACTATGCAGATTAAAGTATTTAATTTTTTTTTTTTATTTTATTTCTCTCTGATGCAGTTAATGATGTATCTAATATATCAACATTAAAATCTCCACAAACTATTATAGATTTCTTAGAACATTGGCATTTGAACAGTGCTTCTTCAAGCTTTTCTTCAAATTTAATGTAAGAAGCATCAGGGGGACTGTATACGCTTAACAAGATGAAATGCTCAAACTCAATACTGGCAATCTCAATAACTCGCTCAATGGAGAGGGCTACTAAGTCTTTACGTTCTTTAAATTTTAAATTTTACCCCACGTTTAGAATGTTTTCTATTGAGCGAGCTAGCAACCTGGTGATTTACGAAGTTTAACAATGTGATTTCATGATCTTTTAACCAGTGCTCTGTAGCACAAAAATATTAATAGAATTTGCATTAATGTACAGCTCTAACTCTAAATCTTTACCATTTATTAAACCTCTAACATTATGGTGCACCAGGTTTATAAAAACAATATTTTTACTAAGATTATTCTCAGGGGCCAAAGTCAACTGGCCAGATTTATTATCTGTTGTCCTATAAACTAGTTTTTTGGAATATATCTACCTAGTTGAGATGTTACCGGTTCCTAAATGCTATCGTGGATCTAAGAACAAACCCAAGGAGTGAATGCGCTTTTTCTGTTATGCGTTCATAGTGTGCTCTAAACGACAGTCTGTTGTCAAACAAGATACCCAAATCCATTGCCGCACCAGATTTCTTCAGAACCTGACCACCAATTGTGTATTCATAAACGATAGGATCACGCTTGCTGGTGAACCTTATGCTAAAGCACTTACTGATGTTCAGAATCATATGATTTGTCTTACACCAGTTCGAAATAATCCTAAGATTATTTTGTAACAAGGCACAATCAGTAGTACTCGAAATAGCATTGAATACCTTTAGGTCGTCAGCATAGCAAACGTACACATGATAAACACTCAATAAGATCGTTAATGAAGATGATGAATAGAAGAGGCCCCAAATGTGACCCCTGCGGTACACCAGAAGTAATTTGTATTGGGGATGAGAAGAATCCCTTAAGAGTGAGTAACTGACTCCTCTTACTGAGATAAGATATCATCCATCGGAGCAAGCTACCGTGAATGCCATAAGAAGACAACTTCGCGCAGAATGGTGTGTGATTGACTCTATCGAACGCCTTTGAAAAATCCGTATAGACAGAGTCAACCTGCCCACTAATAGCAAATCTCTTGCATAGACATTTCTTGTATACCAAAAGATTCGAGACTGTGGATCGACCCTTGACAAAGCCATGCTGTTTTTCGGATATAAAAGGCTTATTTATATTCGAATGGAACGTCATTTTTTTCATGCACAACTTGACCTTTCTTCAAAACATTTTCGAATAGAACGATATAAGTACAAACACCAACTTTCATTTCTACTGGTTCCGTACACTCGCCCTCAAAGGGCAGTAAGGTTTGGTCCAATTGGCCACGGTATTTTTGAATATGGCAGCTACATCATATTTTCATCATAATTTTTTTTATTGGTTACGTTTAACCTTCTAATAGGTACTTATTCTGAGAAATAAGAAATGGCGTCATGAAATTGACCCCAGCAATCCAACCTTCGCCATCACGATATAGCAGTGATAAGTCGAGATCATCTCGCTAATGTACATTTAAGAGCCGTATTAAACAGACATTACATTCCTGTCGTGTAATCGTCGTTTAATACGCATAATCTGAGATACAGTTACGTAGGCATATTACTATGCAATCGTGAACTTTGACTTGTACACGATTATTTTTACTTTTGATTGACTTCATGAAGGTCGCGGGAAACTCTGATTGCGGATATAAGAAATTTTTTTTTGCATAGACCATTTTAACAGCGCTTACAAAGTGTCATACACTATTTAAAATATTTAAAGTGATCACCGGTTCGGAACGCGGCCCACCTGAGAAGAACCGGCAAGAAACTTAGGAAGGCTTTTTTTATTGATGGCCTATTTACAATTTAATATTATTTCACTTTGCCAGCAGATCATTTCCAGGCGTCCCTGTCCTGTAAATAGTCTTTAACAGAGTAATAACCTTTTTCACAAACCTTTTTTTTTTCTTAAATTTTTAAATTTAAGAAACGAAAACGAGAAAAGTTCTCAGGTCACAGGGAAGTTTGTTGTAAAAGCGTATACGGTTACCCTACCTATTTCATTATTTTTTGTCGCGGGGAATGCCTTTACTCACCGTCATTCCTACTGCATGGGGCAGCAGGAACGGTGTGTGGGACTCCCGGCCTTTTGGTGGCCGTCCTATCTACTAAACCCCGCGGTGTTCCGTCTTCTTCCCAACCGGGTCGCAGGATAGGCCTGAGGGCTATTCACTGCGACCCGGCTAAGGGAATGCCCCAAGATGAGGCTCTCCTCGGGGGGCCAGATGTGCTGCCCCTCACGATCTCCCGGAGGAGATTAGTTTGTGTCCGCTTCGAGCCGTCCTCACACGACCCTCTGAGAACAGAGAAAGAACCTATTTCATATAACCGAACATTGGAATGGTCATCTTAGAGACGTTATTGTCATGTCGTGTCGTTGATAACACAGTTAGGTATATAGGTCATAACTCAAAGTCAGTCTTGCACCAGTTAAGTTGTGAAAGCGTGAAGTTCCTTCGTAGTTTGTGAACTAACATTAAAAACTTGCTTTTCTATCCTTCAATACGACACATTGTTGAACCTTAAAATCTACAAATCCAACATTTTTGCACATGTAATTAAAATGGGATAAAATACATATATAATCATGTATGTATAGGCAATTATATTTGTTATAAACCTTTTATTGATCAAGTATTCGGCGCAATATAATTCTTTTATTACATATTAAGTCATTTATGCAAGCTAATTCTTCATATGTAAGTCTCGGCCTACCCTGACCTCTTCTACCCTCTGCTTTTGCACAATATATATTCGTCAATCGTTCCTCACTCATTCGTTGGACGTATCCGAACCAACGGAGCATGCCCTTTTCCAGCTTAACGCTGACACTTTCATTCAAACCTGCCATATTGCGTATCACTTCGTTACGTATTCGATCGGCCAAGGTAACACCGCACAATTTTCGAAGTGATCGCATCTCCACAGTCAATTTACTTTCATGCATCTGCTGACATACCCAGGTTTCGCTACCGTAAAGCAAAGTTGGCAAAGTTGGATTATTTGTAAAGGTGTATATAATATAAGTATGTAGATACACTCGTTCTCATGTGCCAAAGCTCTTGTACTGTCTCAAGATCTCCCCTAGAAAAAACTTTGCCATTTATTCCCTTGCAGTATTTCTAAAATATTTAATAACAATTAAACCACATCGAATGAGACCGTGAAAAGTGAAAGGGTTCTATTCCTAATTATACTGAAGCATAAGAGAAAAAAAAGACTCGATTAGTAAAGTGTTTCGGTCGTTATCGTGTTAACAAGAAAATATTCAGACGCACATACAGACACACGGACGTCCAAGACAAAACATTTTAAACAATTTTTTACTAGTTTAAATAACAAAAATGGCATCAAAAATATCATGACTGTTAAAAATAGTGTTTTTTCTTGATATGTGTGTGTTATATATTATTTTACTGCAATATATGATAAAATAGAATCATTTTAAGTTTGAAAAATCAGATGTTTTGCGCGAAGTGACAGTAGTACCCACCTCAACGCTTCGCTTATGAGGTGTGCAAAAGAAATCTCAAACACACCAAAGAGGTTGCTCAATTTACGAAACTTTGTATAATACTAGTACTATTGACTTACAAATGAAACACACAAACATGCAATCATCTCATAACATAACATTTATTAACAATAATAATGTGTTTTAAATCGTCTGCATTATTATAGGGAAGAATTATACAACACCCAATGTGGTGGGCTTATCACACGACGATTTATAAGTTATCTATACTGCTAACTTTTACACGCTGTTTTTACAGAAAAGTAAATAAGGTAGATGGATAACAAGTAACTTCTTTGTTTTAAGCCTGACCATAACTTTTATAATAAGTACGTTTCAATATTAAGACGAGTGTAAGTAACAAAATGATTTTCCTGATAAGTTTCCTAATAATCGAAATTATAAAGAAATAACTTACCAATTCTTAACTAAGTAAGGTACAGTTAATGGATTTCAAAGTAATGTAAAGTTGAATACAATATTGGTCTAGCTAATGGCGTCAAAGCTTAACAAACATTATACTTAATTAATTTTTCTTTTGGCCTTGTTCAGATATTTAGTCCCCATGGTGCTCTTATCAAGTATAACACAAAAAGGTATTGCTAAAAGAAGTTTACTAATTGTACCTGAAACAGGTTCCGAAATATATTAGCAAAATTTCTGTTTTATATCTATACTAATATTATAAAGCTGAAGAGTTTGTTTGTTTGGTTGAAAGCGCTAATCTCAGAAACTACTGATCGGATTTGAAAAATTCTTTTTGTGTTAGGTAACCCATTTATCAAGGAAGGCTATAGGCTATATATCATTACGCTACTAAACTGGGGAGCAGAGCAGTAGTCATAAATGTCGCCAAATCGGGCAAACTTTTATGCATCATTTTAGAATTTATAAGCGACGGAATTAAATAGCCGTGGGGGCATCTAGTATTCTGCAAATGTGAAGTGTCTGGTACATACACACTGATTACATAATCGCACCGTCCAGGCTGAATCATCTGAAATGTAAAATTATACGGATATTACATTTGTTATAATTATCTGACACACTAACAAGTGTCGGAAATATTCTGTTAATTGCTAAATAAACAACCTCAACAATGATGTAATGTTTAACAATAAAATTATGGTAATTCATTTTTTTTTGAAGTGAAACTTCTTTATCGACGTCGAGACAAATTTTATAGCACTAAAAAAAATTCGTCACGTTTTTCGGTTACGCGCTATGTTGTATCGAAATAAAACTTCTTTATCATCTTTATCGACATACTCGGATGAGAGTAATTCTATAGCTGTAAAAAAATGTCCTGAAGAAGTTTCACTTCTTACCTGTGTACTCCACACTTTTTATTACAAATTTAATAATTTGTATATTTGTGTGACATAGATGTATATATGAAGAATGTCATTATTAAGTTTTTATTTATTTTGAAATTAATAGGCGCAGGTTTTCAAACAGCCTATAAGGCCTTCAACTGGACTTAACGACTACCATGTTACTGAAAACCGGGACCAACGGCTTAACGTGCCCTCCAAAGTCCGAAAACGCTCGCAAATGTTAATGCTACAAAGCTGTCACCCAACCGAGGACCAGCCATAGTGAAAGTTACTTAACGCAGTGATCGTTTACAGAACACTGAGTTAGACGGGCCACGAGCGAAATATAATATAAGAATATAAAAAATTAAAAACCATTATGTACACGCAGCCGTTCATTGATCCTATACGAGTACGAACACAGATGTTCAAAATGACAACGCTTCCACATGGTGTAACGTCAGTTACAAGAGATTAGCTATAGTGCTACGATTCGCCACGCCAACTATAATATTGAATTTTGAAGAATAAGTTAAACAATTTGTCTAAGAAGACACTGGGTTTACTGACAACCGTAGGCCGTATCGACAGATCAGCTCTCGCAATTCCATGAACAATTATTTATCTGTAGATGTTATCTGTGCAAGCGCTCGTACCATTGTGTTGTGTCAATGCCTTGTAGAGAATGTGAAAGAAATGAAAACACCATAAAACAGGCATGGCGGTAGAAAGTAATTATATATTACACACTTTTACACCTTCTTGCCCAGAACCGGAAAGATTCCGTAGGTCTTTCTTATGTCGCACCATAGAAACATGCAACTCTCTGCCGGCGCATGTGTTTCCCTCATCTTACAATCCTGGGTCCTTTAAGAAAATATGCGTGTATAACAATATTTCTGGTCCGTTAAAATGAGGGTCGCTATCGGAGCCGTGCGGGTTGCGATAGCGGCTCTCAATCACAGGACGTCGTCTTTGCTTACCATCAGGGCGCCATTTTTACGTGCCAAATATAAGAATAAAAAAAATATGCCTCTGATTCTGAACAGGACTTCCCGACCTTACGCAAAAGGCACCGTATGGTCTGGTAAAATGGTTGGTGTAATACAATTATGCCAATACAATACATACAAATCATCACGCCTGTTTCCCATAGGGGTACGTAGAGGCTATAGCTTTCCACTCACTACGATTTTGCCATACAATTTTGGCTTCTTCTACGTTCATAAATTAAGGGTGCTCTTGACCTGTACTGTTTCACATTCGTACGCCTAGGTTGACCCCTACCAGTTTGCCCATTCGCTGTCGCCACCTAAATCTGCTTTGTCAGTCTATTTTTAAACATCCTCTACACGTATTTCACTTTAAGTATCTTCTATCATAGTCCAATGTTCCCTTAACACGCTGTTTATTTCACAATACAAGACTCCTATAAAATATCGTCACACTTATAGAAACACTAGTAACTATATATATATTTTATACCACTGAGGTGGCAGACAAGCATACGGCCTAATGTAAAGTGGTCACCGTAGCCTATGGACGTTTGCTCCTCTGGGGTGCAGCAATCGCGCTACCGACACTGTAAAATCTTTGTATATATTGAAATCGAATAAAGGCTCCTGTCATCTAGTGTCTGAAATATTTTTAATATGTGTGTATTAATTGAAAAAAATAAAGTTATATCGGTATTTTCTGATCACATTTACATTAATTTATGGCACTGTTTTTTTTTCAGTAACAAACATAAGCTTATTTTACAATGTGAACTTTTAGGAAATAATCACTGGGCTACCTGACGTTTCGACTAACCTGCACTGACCCAGCAATAAAAAAAAATGCAATTAACACAAAGACTTCTTTTAATTTCTTGTAATTGAAATATGTTTCAGTGGTACTTTGGGGTGTTTTCCCCGGATTAGATTGCCAGGCTCCAGGCACGCTTTATATACGTCAGCGGACAACTCCTCCGCACCTATTTCAGATTCAGACTTTGTCTTCTTCAATGCTTCGCTAACCGCAGCTTTCGCCTTATCATCGATGGTTTTAAGTTGTTCTGGCGTAACCAGCTCAGCCTTGAGTATTTTCGCTTTGAAATTGTTAATAGAATCTTGCGTCTGTCGCATCTTTTGAACCTCTTCTCGCGATCGGTACGAGGTTCCTGGATCAGACATCGAGTGACCACCGTAACGATACGTCTTCATCTCCAAAATCAATGGCCCTTTTCCCCTTGTGCAATACTGTATCGCAAATCTTGTGGCTTCTCTGGTGGCTATCACATCCATACCATCCACCTTGATCCCAGGGATATAGTCTCCGCGCATGTAATACTCTGTACTAGCCGATGAACGATCAGCTTTTGTTCCCATACCATATAAGTTGTTCTCGCAGACAAACACGCAAGGAAGATCCCATAGTTTAGCTATGTTATAACTCTCAAATAACTGACCTTGATTTGCAGCTCCATCTCCATATATCGCGAACGCTACACCACCATCGTTTTTGTACTTGTGTGCTAACGCAAAACCAGCTCCAAGTGAGCTTTGCGCACCTACAACACCGTTGCCTCCGTAAAAATTCTTAGCGTACATGTGCATCGATCCACCTTTACCCCTCGAGCAGCCAGATCTGCGTGCAGTCAGCTCAGATAATATGCTCGATAAGCTGGCGCCCATGAGGTAGGTCCAGGCGTGACAACGATACGAAGTTATCACAGAATCTACGTCACGCATTACTGAACGCATTCCAACGGCCACAGCTTCTTGGCCTATATACAGATGACAAAATCCTCGGATCAATTTCTCTTTGTACAAGTTCGATGCCGCTGTTTCCATTTGGCGAATAGTTGTTAGATGCTCGTATAGCTGCAAAGCATTCTTCTGGCTGAGAACCACCTTTATTTCGGGTCCTTTGTTGAGTTTGTGTAGTTTGTAGTGCTTGATTTCGAACGAAGCTTCGTTTTTAGTATTATTTGAAGATGATTTAAATTTTATAGGAGCGCGTATTTTTGTCAAGCGGCAACCAGTGAATAATACTTTCGCTGCCGACGTTAACAGTTGACTCATTTTAACTATTAGTTCTTCAATTAGACCCAGTTTAGTTGATAGTCCTCTACGAGGACTGTTATCTGAATGATTTTGTAAACATAGAAAAAGTCAAAAGAATAGTCCGTGTGACGTTGACATATTTGTCACAAAACGGTTTGGTTGCGCTTTACTTTAGATTCAAAGGGACTAGGTAGATAAAATCATAGCTTATTATAGCTGTTATTATAGCTTAACAATCTAAATATTGTAACGTTACTACTTTCCGGGAGGGGAAAAAGTAAAGTTTAGGAGGAAACTGTCACCAGGACTGGAGGAGTCCTGGCTTAAAAGGAAAAGTAAAAGAAAAAAAAGGAGAAAAGGTAAAGTTGATTTAATATAATATCAAAATGTTAAGAAAATAAACCAAAGAAAGCCGGGAGGAAATTAAAGTCTTGTTTCTTCAAGAACAGACGCTAAGATGGGGCCTCGAGTAGGCCTCCACGTCGCTAGGAAGGGGGGCCTCTAGTAGGCCTCCACGTCGCTGAGAAGGGGGCCTCAAATCCCCTCAAGGCCTCCACGTCACCGACCTCGGAGAAAACTGGTCGCGAATTCAGGCAGGTAGAGGGCTGAAACTGACGAGCGGTCGGCGTCTTTCACAGAGCCGGTTAAGAACACACAACACTGCAGACCATCACTTCACTATTTCTGGAGAGCACAACCCTCACACTCAGCACTTATTCCCAGCACCTCCTCTCAAGGTGAGCACCAAAAGTAGACTCCTCTGACGGCCCCGGCTTCCTTCTTTTTCAGAGCATTTCAAAATTTAAACAATATTAGAATACAAATTTAGAATTTAAATTTATAACGAGGTCTAATATCTATACAACCTAACCTACTGGCAGCTCTAACAATAAATTAAAAATAAAATCTAGGCTTGTCATTAACTGACATTAAAAATTACAAAAGGTAAACAAACATTAAGAGAGCATAAAAACTCTTGAATTATCAAGGCCTATGAATGCTACAGATAATGGTCATGCAGATAATTTGAGAGAATGAATAATGAAAAATTTAATTAAAAAATGTAAGTAAAAAATGATACATTACAATATTTATTAACAAAAGTTATTATTAAAATGAAAGCAAAATCAATGAATATTCATCGTAATAAAATTAATAACACTCATAAGACGTATCAGGTACGGAAAGTACCAATGGAGATTGCATAGGCCTCCTGCATTATCCTAGCGTTTTACAGCTGCTTCCAACCCCTACATGGATAAACAGTTCTTGATGTTTCAATAATTATTTAATGCAGCGAAATATTTTTGGCCCCATAAAGAATTCGGCAGACATTTTTTTTATATTAGTTTGGACCGAATTTTTCATCGGTCAGGATTTCTATTTATTCCAATAAGCCGTAGAAGAATGTCCATGGGCCAGTCAACTTGTTTATTGAAGATAAAACAGCACTAAAGTGGAGAATTAGCAAATAAAACAACCGAACGAATGATTGGATAAAAATGATGATTAGAGAGGCTGGGTACTCAGTAGTTTGCGCTTCTTTTGCATTTCTTGTAGCCAAAACAACTATCAAGAAATGTTTGAAAGCATTTATAAGTAACAACAAACATCAGCATTCAAATCAAAGCTGTTTAAATACGTCTTTTACAATATTAAATCATTGTGGTTGCATCAATCGACAGCCAAATGATTTCTTGATGGTAAGTGTTAACAGTTAGGTAATAAATTAATGGACACTATAGGATGTTCGTCGACACTTGATGGAGTTAGATAACTGAACACTCTCGGCTGAGGTCGACAGGTTACCGGCTTGCGTAACGAGGCGGAATAATACTGTTCTTTTTATTGTTCTTTGAAAGGTTACAGGCTATAAATCGTACATTTTCAAATATCCAATAATAAAAAAAAATTAAAAGCTACAAGTGAAATGAAGACAGAGGTATGTTCTCAAGAGTGGCAATGCCATCTTTCTTGATTAGCCTCTCAGTAATTTGCTAAACAATTTGCATGAAAAATCAAGAAGTTTATTAATTTTATTATGTGTTTATTATGTTTTGCTTGGGTGCAGCACGGTGTTGCAAACGTCCATAGGCTACAGTGGACATTCTCGATCAAGTGCACCGCATGCTTCTCTGCCACCTCAGTGGTTTAAACAAAATTGGGATTTGATGTCATCTAGGATATTTTTTTTATATTTCGTATATTAGAATATTTGTTCCAACCCGGATTTGAACCCGAAACCTTGGGCCAGAAATCGCATGCACTGTCAATTTTAATCCATGGACATAAAAATAAGAGAAATGAAAAAGAAGGGAGAAAGGTGAGGAAAACGAAAAAGTTATAGAGTTTACACTGACTTCCCAACGTACCAACGTGCTGGATACTTGAAATTTGGACCATAGCCCATAGGTCAAAGACTAAAACGAGAAAGAATTACATTCACTATCTGTTTTATACCTTAACGCAGTTATAATCATGGTCCATTTTTTAAAATGTATAATATATATTATCACTTGTATAATATGGCCGAAATGAAAAGTATAAATGCCCTCGTGTTTCCTCGTGGTCGCGGTCACACGGAACGGCCCTTGATGTCGTACTTTCGAACACCGCCACCGCGAGCTTAGCACACTACTACATCACAGCCCAAACAATGCGTGTTCATGATAATATTACACAGTCGACGACCGCTGAGAGATATGGTTACATAATGAGAAAAGGTTAAGGCGCTAAGGCGATGAACTCTGCAGTATTATAATAATTATGTGGTAGAACATTTGAAGCTGTGTTCAGCTACATGTAAGTAAATACTTGAGCAAGGATCGATTGATCAAGAGGATTCGGTGTAAGGGGCCCCATCAACATTTTTTATACCACTGAGGTGGCAGACAAGCATAGTCATTGTAGCCTATGGACGTTTGCAGTACCAGAGGTGTGGCGTGGCACCCCTTTTGAAGAACTCCTGAACATGTTTAGAACATCCCAGACAAGGGGCTCATCCCACAATCTAAGCGTACGTGAAAGAAATACCCTATCGGATGCTAAAAAACGCTTAAGATGAAGACTTGAGCAAGGACCACGCAGCTTAGAACCCAGGTCTCTTATGATCAGCGTTAATTTGCATCTAGGTCTCAACTTGAACCTGAAATGATCATCACTTTCCATTAAATAGGTGGCCTCTATTTAAACAGATATAAAACATAATAATATTCATTTCTCTCTTGGATGGACGTGGTTACCATTTCATGTTAGGTTTTCACGCATGTCATCTTTTTGGACTTTAACTCTATCGTGTCACGACCTGGGGGCCGAGTCTACTATTGACAAGTCGTAGAATAGAACCAGAATCGCTGTTTTTAGCTGTCAAACTGTTAGTAGAGTATCAAAAATGCAGCTTCCTAGCGGCCACGAATCTATCAGCACCAGAATTCTATCGGCCGACCGATAGAAGTCAATTGGAGTCAATCAAAATAAAAAATCTTTATTTATGTAGGTCACAAAGTAACACTTATGAACGTCAAGATTACTGCTTCTACATTTACATGTACTGCCAGATTCGCAAAGCAATAGGTAGAGCCAGAAGAACCTGGCCATGAGTTTTATTGCCAGAAGAACCTGGCAATAAAACTCATGGCCACTCTTTTCTAACACGATATTTGACCAATTATACAGTAATGAATTTATATAAAAAAAAGAACAAAATAAATGTTGTGTTCATTAAAATTACACTGACATAGTTCCTTTGAATTTATGTGAGAACAGTCGACTAAACTTAGTTTGCCTTAAATTTAAATAATATTATTTGTAACAATTGCTATGACAGCAGTACGATTGTAATAGTAAACTACAAAAAACTTTCAAAAATGTACCGGTGGCTTTCTATTAAGCGACGATTTCGATTCTATTTCGACACGATTGAAATAGCAGACTCGGCCCCCGGGTGTAGAAAACTACTGATGCTGTAAGTGGGTGATAACCCTGTGTGTTTCCGAAAGTTAACAATGCCGAGGGTACATCAAAAGCTCTCGGTGCATAGTGGTCGCTCCAGCGTACCTGCATCAGTCACCTCGAGACCACGACAGGTGCAACCCTGTCGAAAAGTCGAGGAACAAAAGGTATTTTAACCTTTTTTTTTCATGTCTCTGTTGCCTTGAAAGATGGGTCGGCCGTTGGTGTGGGACGCCACATGCGTCGACACTCTGGCGCCATCACATCTTCCAAGCACAGCAGGTTGTGCGGGTGCCGCAGCTGCTTCTGCTGAAAACCTCAAGCGGCGCAAATATTGTAATCTAGTAGGGGATTATATGTTTGAGCCGTTTGGGGTTGAGACTTTGGGACCTTGGGGTCCAAGTGCCCGCTTTTTATTTAAAGACTTAGCAAAGCGGCTAATCGACTCTTCGCGCGACCAGAAGGCTGGTTATTTCCTTGCACAAAGGATTAGTATTGCCATTCAACGTGGCAATGCTGCCAGTCTTCTGGGAACGTTCCCGGTCAGTGATGATGCGGAGGAATTTTTTGACGCGTTGTAGGTAATGTATATTTATTTAAGTTTAGTTAGTTGTTTTTTTTATGTTTAGTGTTAGATTATGTTTATAATTTTATTTGTATATATAATTTAAATATAAATAACATAGTATAGGTAAAATCTACAACAACATAAATACCTTTTGATATAATATAGTGCCGCGCGAAATCCCGTTTTATACACAAATAGCTACCCTAGTTATAAAAAAATTGATGTAATTTTAGATCAACCTTTTTTTTTGCTACTCAGTCTAGTTGTAAGTATAAGTTCTTTGTCTTTAATCCCCCTTGAGGGTTACAGCGTGAACACAGATATAAATATATAAACATCTACTCTAGAGACTATAAAATACACTAATCAATATCTTATTTCATTTGAACCAGTTTCTAATTTTATTAAATATACATTTCATTAGAATTGCCAGTGGCAAGTCCTATAGATCTGTATCTAGCATTACGCAACCAGCGACCCGAGAACATCGTGCGCGGGCGCAGGCCTCGAGAGGAAGCACCCAGACACGCCTATCACTTTTTACAACTGTTGATGTAAGTAAAGATAAACGCTATAGGGTTGGCAAAAGTACGAACAACACAAAAAATTCTGATATTTTTGGAACTTTTGGCAAGCCGAAAATTATTTACCTGTTTGTCACTGAATCGTGACACATTTTTTATATTGCTAAGGTGGCAAGGCTCACTGCACACCCGATCGAAAGTGGACACTGTAGTCTATTGACGAGTGCAATACCAGAGGTGTTACATTCGCGCTGCTAAATACCTACTACGGCCCCTATTGAATAAACGCATAGTGTGTTTAAGTTTGCTTTTTCAACCACCCAAGCGTACACGGAAGGGATCCTGGGCCTCAAAATATACATACGCTCAAGGTGCAAAGTGAGGATGAACACCGAGTTTGTAGCAAGCGGTGCGATGCCACGTCTTAGCATCGCACCGCTTGCACTCACACTTAGAACATACGTGACCATTATAGATTGAAGCGGTAGACTTCATGCGCACCAGTTCAAACCACATTATGTAAGTACTAATGCCATAAGTATGTATTAAAGTGGATAGACGACCTTATATTCCAACTCCTTTTAATAATTCAAAGACTTTCTATCTTCTCCTGAGGCTTCACCAAGTTCCACTGGATAATAGGAGTAACCGTGGATGCCTGTTGCATGCACCCGGCACAAGACTGGGCTTGGGGACTCTTTATGGTGTCAAAATGACTGAGATAATGGATGCCAGAAGTATAAATTACATTGTTACGAAGAATACCTTTAAAATTTTCAAGTTTTTTTGGTGTTACTTTGATCCAAACTTCAGACACACAGACACACAGAGAGTATTTTTAGGTTATTTATCGAAACATTAAAACATTATTTATTTCACTTTAAAATGAGATTGTCTCCAGCGTGGGAGAGATTTCAGCAGATCAATAGAAATAGCTTATTATCTTAAATCTTCTTTAATATGTACTGTAACATCCGTAGCTTCGGAGATAATTCTCGTTTGAGACAACCCTACGGCGAGAGCTTTCTAATAAAACGGCATTGAAATCGGAGAACTAGGTATAAAATTATCACCGGATCCACCGATATAAAACAATACCCTGAGAAATCACTAAATAAGCGCTTTTTTTCTAACGACTTTAAAAAATGGATGTGTACTGATTCTTCACGGTATTTGTTTGTAAACTGTTTTATTAAGTTTACCCCGTACTTATCGAAAACAAAATATATTATATCCTTTGCTCATGAATTATAACGGTTTGACCAAAATGTAATTATCACAAGACGGTTCTGTACAACAAACTTGTTAATTTACATTTACTGTTTTGCGCGTGATTAATAATTCTAAAATTATTTCTTAATGAATAAGTATGTCTTCATAACTTTGAGCTTTATTCAAGGGTTTACCTATAAATTAAATCAATTTATAATATTTTATAGTTTATGGCAGTTCACTACTGCAAATTAAGCCTAAATATGGGTACGGTCCAGAGCCTTTCATATCCTACCTGTAGATTAGTCAACAGCTCGGCTACTTGTAATAAGGCGATTAAAATACAAAGGCACTTTTTCAACCGACTTTCGTCGGGAGCCATGGCAAGAATGGCAACATCCTGAACTGAGAACAATTTTAACAGCCAGTAAGGCTGTAAACTAAGGCCATACTTTGTGGTCGTCTTTGCCTGATTTACTTGAATAAGAAAGTAATACCTAGGCAGCGCTGTGGTTCATCTTGAAGAAACCATCAGATCTCGTAAGTAAGTAAGTAAAACTTTATTGTACACCAATATGAATTCATTTACAACAAATGAAAACATTAAAAATATACAAATGGCGGCCTTATCGCTAAGACCAATTTCTTACAGGCAACCTTTGAATGGACAAAATGATTGAAAAAATTGTGAGAAATTGGTAGTTTTCGGTAATAATTCGAAAAATAATTCTCGTAATGTTTGATCAGTGATATTTTTTAGTGTTTGTTTTGAACTGATTCTGAAATGAGGCTGTAAACTTTTTGTAAAAAAAATATGTTCGATGTGTGTTCGTGCGCATAGTATTCCTATACACTTATATCGAAGTCGGCCGACGAATTTCGCTATTATCGCGAATTCGCGAATTAATCACCTTTCACCGCAGAAAGAAAGATTTATTATTATAATTAATTGTCAACTTGTTTGGCCGTGACAGCGCGAATACTGCGTATGTGCTGCTGTATGTCTGTGTGTGTTACTTTCACTACTACACAAGCTTTGACTTTTGTTTCGAGATAATTTTATATGTATTCTCTTCTTCATCTAAAGTGTTTTCCCAGTTGCTGCCAAACCTTTCCTGGATTTGAAGTCTTAGGTCAATTTGTTTTTGAAGTGAAACCTTGTTTTAGCTCGGCACGCAAATTTTTAGATAAGATAAAATCTCTGGACTCGCGACACCGTTACGAGACGCAGCTAGTGTGTGTTTTGTTTGGAGTAGAGTTCGTTTTGCTTTTAATTCTCAGCATTGTTAGTAACCACTGCCGTCTGACTACTCCCCAACCCCGTATGGGCGCCTGCGTCATGGGTCGTCTGTTAGTGAGCAGGTGCACCGCTTGCAGGTGAGGTTACTTGGGTCACATAGTTCTTGTTAAGGCCCATAACCTGAGGCCCATATTTTGCACACGATGTAAGCGGTGTGTGAAATGTTCCACAATATTTATTTATTTATATCACTGAGGTGGCCAACCATAGTTTGTACAGGACCGCTGTACCGCTCACTGCATACAAAATTGTACTCAGTGAGCGGAACAGCGGTCCTGGTTAAACTATAGTATATCTACTACTTGACCAAAAGTGGCCATCCACCCGGAGGACGTTCCCAACATCAGAGGACTTAGACTCACGCTGTCAACCATTTCAAAATCTTTTCAAGGTTTCAGGTGGAGTGCTGGGCGCATAGTGTGCCTCCGTCTACCCCTTCGGGGATGGAGGCGTGACAGTATGTATGTAAGGTCCCCTTTTAACCATGCTAACTTTTCCGTATACAAGTACAAAGAGTACCTGACTTCGAGTGATCCGAATGTCCGATGATAGAAGTAGCTGTAGCTATCATAGCATCACCACCTAGTGTTTTATTCCACCGGCGACGTATAAGAAATGTTCGCGGAGATCTAGGTCAGCCAACACAAAGCTTGCTGAAGCCGCCAAACGAGCGGCGATCATGTTATAACATTACCTATTAACTGAGCAATTTCGTATTTGTTGAAGTAAATCTTCTTTATCGACGTACCTATGAGAGAAATTTTATAACTCTAAAAGAATCATCACGTTTGTCGGTTACTCGCCATGTTGCTTTGAAGTGAAACATATTTATCGACGTAAGTGAAACTTTTTTATCGACGTATGCGTAAGCCTTATCTACCCAATTTTCATGTAGTGGGAAATATTAGAAAAAGGATAGGTCGTAAAGAAGTTTCACTTCTTACCTGGATACTCTAGTACACACACATATATTTTTTCTGCTTGTAAGATTACTTAAAACATGAATTGGAAGCAAGCGTACCCCGCGGCCTCGTACGTCGCACTCACACATCTTTGGTGTTAGTGTTACACTATCGTTAATAGATGGCTCTGAAAACCGAGTTAAAACCCGCTATCGTTACCTACAATGTTGTGTGTAATTGTTGTAAAGAATACTACCTCGTTACCTTGCAAATTAAATCTTGAGCTGGGCGTTTTTATTGTGTGCCTGGCGAAAGATTTAATTATAAGTTGCAAAGAAATCTAAATTAGGATTTCTTAAATTTTTGTAACAGCATTTGTAGTCAAATGCTGTAATATATTGTTGATTTGATGGGTGTCTGAACCAGAAACAGCTGTAAAGTTATGGCGAGCACCTCTGGTGTTGCAAACGTCCATAGGCAACGAAGACTGCTTTCCTGCCACCTCAGTGGTATAAAAAGTAGTATAGAATACACTAGCGATTACTACCACAGCATAATTATTATCTTATCTAATCATGAAAAATAATTAAGGAGGTACCCTTTGATGGTACGTTATACAACTGCGTTTTACCACAAACGAAAGACATAGGTTTTCTCTCTTTATACTGTGGTTTTACTAAATTGTATATACGTTAATTACAAAGAAGTGTGCATGGATCGCGAAGCCTGGCGGACTGTCCTCTCTGACTACCCCGTCAGGGATACAGCGTGAAGATAGTTAGTTAATTAGATATTTATATCAATTTAAAAAAAAATTTAGGTCTGTCTGTTTGTTACTACTAATCTCTGAAACTGCTGTACTGATTTTAACGGTTTTGCACTAGCTTATGTTATAAAATGTACCTTACTCTTTATAACATATATGTAGTCAGCTATCTGTCAGTAATGTCAAATAATAATGAATAGTCCTAACGTACCTTAGTACTAGGTACTAGTGCGCCGGTTGCAATTGCAATATTATGTAGTGGGGATGTACTGCCTAGGGCGCATTAAGTGATATTGTATGCAACAGCCGCGCTGAGGTCCCGGGTTCGATTTCCGAGTACACAAATGTTTGTTTCGGAGTTTGGGTGTTTCCTATGTATAATTTGTGTGTATTTAGAAATATATAAATAAAGTTATTTTTTTTATTATGTACTCGGTACTAGTTTACACCCGTGGCTCCGCACGCGTGGTGAAGTTTTCCTATTCCCGTTTCCCAAAGGAACTTGTTCCCGGATTATAAAGTAGCCTATTATGTTATTCTGATGTGTAAGTTATACTCGTATTATTGTAAAGTTTCATCAAAATCCATTCAGTAGATTTTGCGTGAAAGAGTAAGAATCATCCATTATTACAAATCAAAAATAGTTATCAGTTGTCTAGATCCCAAAGCACAAACTTAAAGCTTAGTTTGGGCTAGATGGCGCTGTGTGAAAAGTGTCCCACAATACCTATTTACTTTATTTATTTCAGTTTGTTACGGTACAGATCTGCAACTCAGTGAGTTGTCCAGAGTCCAGAGCATTGTTCTTGTTGGGCACAGACAATAGGCACAGAACACGAATTACTATTTATTGTGTTCTGAGGGCTCAGGGTTACCTGTAAGGGTTCAATGTTGTCTAAACGAACGAACGAAGAAAGTCAGGCAGGCCGTTCTTGCAACTGATCATTTCCAATTTTCCAATTCAATAACATATTTTATTACAGCATTTGACTACAAATGCTGTTACAAAAATTTAAGAAATCTGATTTAGATTTCTTTGCAACTTAAAATTAAATCTATCGCCAGGCACACAATAAAAACGCCCAGCTCAAGATTTAATTTGCAAGGTAAAGAAAGTACTATTCTATACAATAACTACACACTACAGTGTAGTGCACGATAGCGGGTTATAACTCACTCTCAGCGCCATCTATTGAGCATGGTGTAACACAAACACCAATGACTGAAGTGATGCCCATGACTTCAGTTCCCATCAAGCCTCGATTTAGTTTGAGCACGACGCCGCCGATGGCGGTGGACACCCTGGGGAGTGTGGCGCGGAAGCCAACAGATCTGGGGACCGAGTCTACGATTGACAAGCCGTAGAATAGAACCAGAATCGCTGTTTTTAGCTGTCAAAATGTTGGTAGACTATCAAAAAATGCTTCTGACTAGCGCCACGTGCGCGGTACGTGCTAATGGAATTCTATCGGCCGACCGATAGAAGTCTATTGGAGTACGATTGTAATTAGGGAAAACCAAAAAAAAATGTTCAGGTGACTTTCTATTGACCGCCGATTACGATTCTGTTTCGATACGATTAAATTACATGGAAGTCTGTAACATGATAGTTGTCAGATATTAACAGTGCAACCAAA
Organism: Thumatha senex; assembly: GCA_948477245.1. NCBI lineage: Eukaryota > Metazoa > Arthropoda > Insecta > Lepidoptera > Erebidae > Thumatha > Thumatha senex. Next base: position 19,288,155 of record OX419748.1, read on the forward strand.
AGCGCCGACAACATACATACATACATATTGTCACTCCTTTATGCCCGAAGGGGTAGGCAGATAAGCCCTCATTTCACCGTATGCACTTTTGTCCAACGTAACAGGGGGTGAGCCCATTGCCGTGTTGAAATGGACAGGCGCAGCTTGTGGCGACCATCTGTTGAAATTTTTCAGAGCAAGGATCGATTGATCAAGAGGATTCGGTGTAAGGGGCCCCATCAACATTTTTTATACCACTGAGGTGGCAGACAAGCATAGTCATTGTAGCCTATGGACGTTTGCAGTACCAGAGGTGTGGCGTGGCACCCCTTTTGAAGAACTCCTGAACATGTTTAGAACATCCCAGACAAGGGGCTCATCCCACAATCTAAGCGTACGTGAAAGAAATACCCTATCGGATGCTAAAAAACGCTTAAGATGAAGACTTGAGCAAGGACCACGCAGCTTAGAACCCAGGTCTCTTATGATCAGCGTTAATTTGCATCTAGGTCTCAACTTGAACCTGAAATGATCATCACTTTCCATTAAATAGGTGGCCTCTATTTAAACAGATATAAAACATAATAATATTCATTTCTCTCTTGGATGGACGTGGTTACCATTTCATGTTAGGTTTTCACGCATGTCATCTTTTTGGACTTTAACTCTATCGTGTCACGACCTGGGGGCCGAGTCTACTATTGACAAGTCGTAGAATAGAACCAGAATCGCTGTTTTTAGCTGTCAAACTGTTAGTAGAGTATCAAAAATGCAGCTTCCTAGCGGCCACGAATCTATCAGCACCAGAATTCTATCGGCCGACCGATAGAAGTCAATTGGAGTCAATCAAAATAAAAAATCTTTATTTATGTAGGTCACAAAGTAACACTTATGAACGTCAAGATTACTGCTTCTACATTTACATGTACTGCCAGATTCGCAAAGCAATAGGTAGAGCCAGAAGAACCTGGCCATGAGTTTTATTGCCAGAAGAACCTGGCAATAAAACTCATGGCCACTCTTTTCTAACACGATATTTGACCAATTATACAGTAATGAATTTATATAAAAAAAAGAACAAAATAAATGTTGTGTTCATTAAAATTACACTGACATAGTTCCTTTGAATTTATGTGAGAACAGTCGACTAAACTTAGTTTGCCTTAAATTTAAATAATATTATTTGTAACAATTGCTATGACAGCAGTACGATTGTAATAGTAAACTACAAAAAACTTTCAAAAATGTACCGGTGGCTTTCTATTAAGCGACGATTTCGATTCTATTTCGACACGATTGAAATAGCAGACTCGGCCCCCGGGTGTAGAAAACTACTGATGCTGTAAGTGGGTGATAACCCTGTGTGTTTCCGAAAGTTAACAATGCCGAGGGTACATCAAAAGCTCTCGGTGCATAGTGGTCGCTCCAGCGTACCTGCATCAGTCACCTCGAGACCACGACAGGTGCAACCCTGTCGAAAAGTCGAGGAACAAAAGGTATTTTAACCTTTTTTTTTCATGTCTCTGTTGCCTTGAAAGATGGGTCGGCCGTTGGTGTGGGACGCCACATGCGTCGACACTCTGGCGCCATCACATCTTCCAAGCACAGCAGGTTGTGCGGGTGCCGCAGCTGCTTCTGCTGAAAACCTCAAGCGGCGCAAATATTGTAATCTAGTAGGGGATTATATGTTTGAGCCGTTTGGGGTTGAGACTTTGGGACCTTGGGGTCCAAGTGCCCGCTTTTTATTTAAAGACTTAGCAAAGCGGCTAATCGACTCTTCGCGCGACCAGAAGGCTGGTTATTTCCTTGCACAAAGGATTAGTATTGCCATTCAACGTGGCAATGCTGCCAGTCTTCTGGGAACGTTCCCGGTCAGTGATGATGCGGAGGAATTTTTTGACGCGTTGTAGGTAATGTATATTTATTTAAGTTTAGTTAGTTGTTTTTTTTATGTTTAGTGTTAGATTATGTTTATAATTTTATTTGTATATATAATTTAAATATAAATAACATAGTATAGGTAAAATCTACAACAACATAAATACCTTTTGATATAATATAGTGCCGCGCGAAATCCCGTTTTATACACAAATAGCTACCCTAGTTATAAAAAAATTGATGTAATTTTAGATCAACCTTTTTTTTTGCTACTCAGTCTAGTTGTAAGTATAAGTTCTTTGTCTTTAATCCCCCTTGAGGGTTACAGCGTGAACACAGATATAAATATATAAACATCTACTCTAGAGACTATAAAATACACTAATCAATATCTTATTTCATTTGAACCAGTTTCTAATTTTATTAAATATACATTTCATTAGAATTGCCAGTGGCAAGTCCTATAGATCTGTATCTAGCATTACGCAACCAGCGACCCGAGAACATCGTGCGCGGGCGCAGGCCTCGAGAGGAAGCACCCAGACACGCCTATCACTTTTTACAACTGTTGATGTAAGTAAAGATAAACGCTATAGGGTTGGCAAAAGTACGAACAACACAAAAAATTCTGATATTTTTGGAACTTTTGGCAAGCCGAAAATTATTTACCTGTTTGTCACTGAATCGTGACACATTTTTTATATTGCTAAGGTGGCAAGGCTCACTGCACACCCGATCGAAAGTGGACACTGTAGTCTATTGACGAGTGCAATACCAGAGGTGTTACATTCGCGCTGCTAAATACCTACTACGGCCCCTATTGAATAAACGCATAGTGTGTTTAAGTTTGCTTTTTCAACCACCCAAGCGTACACGGAAGGGATCCTGGGCCTCAAAATATACATACGCTCAAGGTGCAAAGTGAGGATGAACACCGAGTTTGTAGCAAGCGGTGCGATGCCACGTCTTAGCATCGCACCGCTTGCACTCACACTTAGAACATACGTGACCATTATAGATTGAAGCGGTAGACTTCATGCGCACCAGTTCAAACCACATTATGTAAGTACTAATGCCATAAGTATGTATTAAAGTGGATAGACGACCTTATATTCCAACTCCTTTTAATAATTCAAAGACTTTCTATCTTCTCCTGAGGCTTCACCAAGTTCCACTGGATAATAGGAGTAACCGTGGATGCCTGTTGCATGCACCCGGCACAAGACTGGGCTTGGGGACTCTTTATGGTGTCAAAATGACTGAGATAATGGATGCCAGAAGTATAAATTACATTGTTACGAAGAATACCTTTAAAATTTTCAAGTTTTTTTGGTGTTACTTTGATCCAAACTTCAGACACACAGACACACAGAGAGTATTTTTAGGTTATTTATCGAAACATTAAAACATTATTTATTTCACTTTAAAATGAGATTGTCTCCAGCGTGGGAGAGATTTCAGCAGATCAATAGAAATAGCTTATTATCTTAAATCTTCTTTAATATGTACTGTAACATCCGTAGCTTCGGAGATAATTCTCGTTTGAGACAACCCTACGGCGAGAGCTTTCTAATAAAACGGCATTGAAATCGGAGAACTAGGTATAAAATTATCACCGGATCCACCGATATAAAACAATACCCTGAGAAATCACTAAATAAGCGCTTTTTTTCTAACGACTTTAAAAAATGGATGTGTACTGATTCTTCACGGTATTTGTTTGTAAACTGTTTTATTAAGTTTACCCCGTACTTATCGAAAACAAAATATATTATATCCTTTGCTCATGAATTATAACGGTTTGACCAAAATGTAATTATCACAAGACGGTTCTGTACAACAAACTTGTTAATTTACATTTACTGTTTTGCGCGTGATTAATAATTCTAAAATTATTTCTTAATGAATAAGTATGTCTTCATAACTTTGAGCTTTATTCAAGGGTTTACCTATAAATTAAATCAATTTATAATATTTTATAGTTTATGGCAGTTCACTACTGCAAATTAAGCCTAAATATGGGTACGGTCCAGAGCCTTTCATATCCTACCTGTAGATTAGTCAACAGCTCGGCTACTTGTAATAAGGCGATTAAAATACAAAGGCACTTTTTCAACCGACTTTCGTCGGGAGCCATGGCAAGAATGGCAACATCCTGAACTGAGAACAATTTTAACAGCCAGTAAGGCTGTAAACTAAGGCCATACTTTGTGGTCGTCTTTGCCTGATTTACTTGAATAAGAAAGTAATACCTAGGCAGCGCTGTGGTTCATCTTGAAGAAACCATCAGATCTCGTAAGTAAGTAAGTAAAACTTTATTGTACACCAATATGAATTCATTTACAACAAATGAAAACATTAAAAATATACAAATGGCGGCCTTATCGCTAAGACCAATTTCTTACAGGCAACCTTTGAATGGACAAAATGATTGAAAAAATTGTGAGAAATTGGTAGTTTTCGGTAATAATTCGAAAAATAATTCTCGTAATGTTTGATCAGTGATATTTTTTAGTGTTTGTTTTGAACTGATTCTGAAATGAGGCTGTAAACTTTTTGTAAAAAAAATATGTTCGATGTGTGTTCGTGCGCATAGTATTCCTATACACTTATATCGAAGTCGGCCGACGAATTTCGCTATTATCGCGAATTCGCGAATTAATCACCTTTCACCGCAGAAAGAAAGATTTATTATTATAATTAATTGTCAACTTGTTTGGCCGTGACAGCGCGAATACTGCGTATGTGCTGCTGTATGTCTGTGTGTGTTACTTTCACTACTACACAAGCTTTGACTTTTGTTTCGAGATAATTTTATATGTATTCTCTTCTTCATCTAAAGTGTTTTCCCAGTTGCTGCCAAACCTTTCCTGGATTTGAAGTCTTAGGTCAATTTGTTTTTGAAGTGAAACCTTGTTTTAGCTCGGCACGCAAATTTTTAGATAAGATAAAATCTCTGGACTCGCGACACCGTTACGAGACGCAGCTAGTGTGTGTTTTGTTTGGAGTAGAGTTCGTTTTGCTTTTAATTCTCAGCATTGTTAGTAACCACTGCCGTCTGACTACTCCCCAACCCCGTATGGGCGCCTGCGTCATGGGTCGTCTGTTAGTGAGCAGGTGCACCGCTTGCAGGTGAGGTTACTTGGGTCACATAGTTCTTGTTAAGGCCCATAACCTGAGGCCCATATTTTGCACACGATGTAAGCGGTGTGTGAAATGTTCCACAATATTTATTTATTTATATCACTGAGGTGGCCAACCATAGTTTGTACAGGACCGCTGTACCGCTCACTGCATACAAAATTGTACTCAGTGAGCGGAACAGCGGTCCTGGTTAAACTATAGTATATCTACTACTTGACCAAAAGTGGCCATCCACCCGGAGGACGTTCCCAACATCAGAGGACTTAGACTCACGCTGTCAACCATTTCAAAATCTTTTCAAGGTTTCAGGTGGAGTGCTGGGCGCATAGTGTGCCTCCGTCTACCCCTTCGGGGATGGAGGCGTGACAGTATGTATGTAAGGTCCCCTTTTAACCATGCTAACTTTTCCGTATACAAGTACAAAGAGTACCTGACTTCGAGTGATCCGAATGTCCGATGATAGAAGTAGCTGTAGCTATCATAGCATCACCACCTAGTGTTTTATTCCACCGGCGACGTATAAGAAATGTTCGCGGAGATCTAGGTCAGCCAACACAAAGCTTGCTGAAGCCGCCAAACGAGCGGCGATCATGTTATAACATTACCTATTAACTGAGCAATTTCGTATTTGTTGAAGTAAATCTTCTTTATCGACGTACCTATGAGAGAAATTTTATAACTCTAAAAGAATCATCACGTTTGTCGGTTACTCGCCATGTTGCTTTGAAGTGAAACATATTTATCGACGTAAGTGAAACTTTTTTATCGACGTATGCGTAAGCCTTATCTACCCAATTTTCATGTAGTGGGAAATATTAGAAAAAGGATAGGTCGTAAAGAAGTTTCACTTCTTACCTGGATACTCTAGTACACACACATATATTTTTTCTGCTTGTAAGATTACTTAAAACATGAATTGGAAGCAAGCGTACCCCGCGGCCTCGTACGTCGCACTCACACATCTTTGGTGTTAGTGTTACACTATCGTTAATAGATGGCTCTGAAAACCGAGTTAAAACCCGCTATCGTTACCTACAATGTTGTGTGTAATTGTTGTAAAGAATACTACCTCGTTACCTTGCAAATTAAATCTTGAGCTGGGCGTTTTTATTGTGTGCCTGGCGAAAGATTTAATTATAAGTTGCAAAGAAATCTAAATTAGGATTTCTTAAATTTTTGTAACAGCATTTGTAGTCAAATGCTGTAATATATTGTTGATTTGATGGGTGTCTGAACCAGAAACAGCTGTAAAGTTATGGCGAGCACCTCTGGTGTTGCAAACGTCCATAGGCAACGAAGACTGCTTTCCTGCCACCTCAGTGGTATAAAAAGTAGTATAGAATACACTAGCGATTACTACCACAGCATAATTATTATCTTATCTAATCATGAAAAATAATTAAGGAGGTACCCTTTGATGGTACGTTATACAACTGCGTTTTACCACAAACGAAAGACATAGGTTTTCTCTCTTTATACTGTGGTTTTACTAAATTGTATATACGTTAATTACAAAGAAGTGTGCATGGATCGCGAAGCCTGGCGGACTGTCCTCTCTGACTACCCCGTCAGGGATACAGCGTGAAGATAGTTAGTTAATTAGATATTTATATCAATTTAAAAAAAAATTTAGGTCTGTCTGTTTGTTACTACTAATCTCTGAAACTGCTGTACTGATTTTAACGGTTTTGCACTAGCTTATGTTATAAAATGTACCTTACTCTTTATAACATATATGTAGTCAGCTATCTGTCAGTAATGTCAAATAATAATGAATAGTCCTAACGTACCTTAGTACTAGGTACTAGTGCGCCGGTTGCAATTGCAATATTATGTAGTGGGGATGTACTGCCTAGGGCGCATTAAGTGATATTGTATGCAACAGCCGCGCTGAGGTCCCGGGTTCGATTTCCGAGTACACAAATGTTTGTTTCGGAGTTTGGGTGTTTCCTATGTATAATTTGTGTGTATTTAGAAATATATAAATAAAGTTATTTTTTTTATTATGTACTCGGTACTAGTTTACACCCGTGGCTCCGCACGCGTGGTGAAGTTTTCCTATTCCCGTTTCCCAAAGGAACTTGTTCCCGGATTATAAAGTAGCCTATTATGTTATTCTGATGTGTAAGTTATACTCGTATTATTGTAAAGTTTCATCAAAATCCATTCAGTAGATTTTGCGTGAAAGAGTAAGAATCATCCATTATTACAAATCAAAAATAGTTATCAGTTGTCTAGATCCCAAAGCACAAACTTAAAGCTTAGTTTGGGCTAGATGGCGCTGTGTGAAAAGTGTCCCACAATACCTATTTACTTTATTTATTTCAGTTTGTTACGGTACAGATCTGCAACTCAGTGAGTTGTCCAGAGTCCAGAGCATTGTTCTTGTTGGGCACAGACAATAGGCACAGAACACGAATTACTATTTATTGTGTTCTGAGGGCTCAGGGTTACCTGTAAGGGTTCAATGTTGTCTAAACGAACGAACGAAGAAAGTCAGGCAGGCCGTTCTTGCAACTGATCATTTCCAATTTTCCAATTCAATAACATATTTTATTACAGCATTTGACTACAAATGCTGTTACAAAAATTTAAGAAATCTGATTTAGATTTCTTTGCAACTTAAAATTAAATCTATCGCCAGGCACACAATAAAAACGCCCAGCTCAAGATTTAATTTGCAAGGTAAAGAAAGTACTATTCTATACAATAACTACACACTACAGTGTAGTGCACGATAGCGGGTTATAACTCACTCTCAGCGCCATCTATTGAGCATGGTGTAACACAAACACCAATGACTGAAGTGATGCCCATGACTTCAGTTCCCATCAAGCCTCGATTTAGTTTGAGCACGACGCCGCCGATGGCGGTGGACACCCTGGGGAGTGTGGCGCGGAAGCCAACAGATCTGGGGACCGAGTCTACGATTGACAAGCCGTAGAATAGAACCAGAATCGCTGTTTTTAGCTGTCAAAATGTTGGTAGACTATCAAAAAATGCTTCTGACTAGCGCCACGTGCGCGGTACGTGCTAATGGAATTCTATCGGCCGACCGATAGAAGTCTATTGGAGTACGATTGTAATTAGGGAAAACCAAAAAAAAATGTTCAGGTGACTTTCTATTGACCGCCGATTACGATTCTGTTTCGATACGATTAAATTACATGGAAGTCTGTAACATGATAGTTGTCAGATATTAACAGTGCAACCAAAAGCGCCGACAACATACATACATACATATTGTCACTCCTTTATGCCCGAAGGGGTAGGCAGATAAGCCCTCATTTCACCGTATGCACTTTTGTCCAACGTAACAGGGGGTGAGCCCATTGCCGTGTTGAAATGGACAGGCGCAGCTTGTGGCGACCATCTGTTGAAATTTTTCAAGCCGCCCATAAGGCCTTCAACTGGACTTAAAGACTGCCATCTGCCATGTTACTGGCAACCGGAACCAACAGCTTAACCTGCCTTCGCTCGCAAATGTAAATGCCACAAAGTGGTCATCCATCCGAGGACCAGCCTTAGTGAAAGTTGCTAAACGCAGTGATCGTTTACAGAACACTGAGTCCGCAGGGTTACGAGCGCTTTATTGCCATTAGTACGAAGAAGCAGTAAAATGGCAGTTGTTATGCCAGTTGGAAGATCTTATGGCCGGACCCATTTTGAATAGGAGCTGGCGTCACTGCCTGGTACTTGGGACTAAAATGCATACAAAGACCATCGAACACGCAAATAATAGTAGGTCTTCTTTACATTCATTCGACGGTTATAGAACCAATTCACATTAAGAGGACAGTATTGTCAATAGATGGCGTTGTGGTCAAAAAGAGCTCGCTATAGTTTATTGCAATCCTTTCAAACAATAGTTTTGTGATTTGTCTTAAACATTTGTAAATTCTAAACGCTTCTAGTTCTTCTAGAACTGTTAGTAATTTTTGAAACAGCATTTGGGCATGTTGCGTCTTGCATGTGACGTACCAAATGCTGTTCGCTATCTACTGATGTGAGATCCTCGAGAACTTCCAACTCTAAATACTTACATACACGATTGCATCTATACAGTTATATAAAACTGAAGCGTCTGTTTGTAGTTCCAAATTAATGTTTTTCACTAAATGCGTATGAAAAAATATACCATAGGTACATTAAACCTATGGTATATAATTTCATATGTATTATTAAAAAGTTATTAATCTGGAATTAGGAACAGGTATGAATAAAAGTGTCAGCGTTAAGCTGGAAAAGGGCGTGCTTCGTTGGTTTGGACACGTCCAACGAATGAGTGAGGAACGATTGACGAAGAATATATATTGTGCGAAAGTAGAGGGTAGAAGGAGTCAGGGTAGGCCGAGACTTACATATGAAGATCACGTGAGCAGATTGTTCAAAAACGGAAATGTCAAAAGTACTCGGATACCCAGACGTGCGTGTATGAAGCGATTGATGAATCTTCAAGAAGCGAAAGAAGTATGCATGGATCGCGAAGCCTGGCGATCTGTCCTCTCTGACTACCCCGTCAGGGATACAGCAGAAGATAGTTAGTTTACCTACAAACATTTTTGTTAAAAACAAAACATTTTTTTCTACCTGTCTGTTTGTTCCGGTTAATCTCTGTAACGGCTGGACCAACTATCTCTGGTAGATAGCTGATGAAAAGAAAAAGGAGAAAGGGTAAAGTTGATTTAATATAATATAAAAATGTTAAGAAAATAAAACCAAGGAAAGCCGGGAGTAAATTAGTCTTGATTCTTCAAGAACAGCCGCTAAGATGGGGCCTCGAGTAGGCCTCCACGTTGCTTGAAAGGGGGGCCTCTAGTAGGCCTCCACGTCGCTGAGAAGGGGGCCTCAAATCCCCTCAAGGCCTCCACGTCACCGACCTCGGAAAAGCTGGTCGCGAACTCAGGCAGGTAGAGGGCTGAAACTAACGAGCGGTCGGCGTCTTTCACAGAGCCGGTTTATAACACACAACACTGCAGACCATCACTTCACTATTTCTGGAGGGCACAACCCTCACACTCAGCACTTATTCCCAGCACCTCCTCTCAAGGTGAGCACCAAAAGTAGACTGATTTGACGGCCCCGGCTTCCTTCTTTTACAGAGCATTTCAAAATTTAAACAATAATATTCTAGACATTTTATAACAAGGTCTAATATCTAACAACCTAACCTACTGGCAGCTCTAACAATAAATTAAAAATAAAACCACCTATTACGTTGGAATACACATGGTGAAAACTGGACATATAATATATATGCCTCTGCCACCCCTACGGGGATAAGGCGTGATAAATAGATAGATAATGGATAGTAAATAAAATAAGTTGTAAACATACACAAAAACTACGCAAACAACTAATGAAAGCGTGTTAAAAATCGATTAAGGGGTGTAATCGATACTGATGCCAAATATGCCGATATGCACATTATATGTGCCTCTGTCAGATCCTGTATCCTGTAATCATGTATGTTAACGATATACTCAAAATCTATTGAAATAATCCGCGTGATACATGGTATGACAATAGTTGTAAAGCCTGAGAAAGATCCTAGTAATTTGGGTACGGAATAGGATCACACACACACACAACCGATTGATGTACGATTGTGCGTGCCTGTACAACGCTTCAGATAGGCACCCTTCTTACTATACTGTATTATTTCCACGTTGTTACAAAAATTTATCCGTTAAGGTGAGGCAAAATACTAATATTACTAGCGTATGTATGTTGTAACTTGAACACCGCTTCGAAATAACGTAAGTAGGCTTTAACTCGGTCTCACCGCCATCTATTGAGCGCAGTACAAAAGTATGACTACGATTAACTTGCGCGCGAGTTCGATATTCGTATCTAATAAAAACTAACACAACTAAGATGGCTATAGTTGATAAAAATGTTAATAAATTAATGTTTCGAAAAATCGAAAATGAGAGTAGAATAGGCTTATTAGTTACAGTGTTTCACGGTGCCCAATAGATGGCGCTGATTTTACGAGCTATTACTTCTAGAACATGCTATCGTTGAATACAAGGCAGTGGTGCTAATTCTGTTGTTGAAACCACTAAACTAAATTTCTCTAAAATTGTCTTATTTTTATTGAGAGATTGGCAAATGCTATTCTGTTATCATGTCGAACTAAACTTGGTGATATCATAAACAGCACTAAATTTGTATTTGACATCACTAAAATTCCTTTTATGTGATACAATTTAAGAAAACATGTATTGCATGCCGACTAACTTAGTGATTGAACCGTATATGTACATGTTTCAGTTTTTGTAGAATTTTATTACGTAAAATGAATTTTAGTGATCTCAGATACAAATTTAACGTCTGTGTGACGTACGAATTTTTGACGTTTTCACTAAAATTAGTCGATTTTAGTGAATAGTATATTTTAGTGGGACGTTTATTAATTTTAGTAACCGTCTGAAACGTGAAAACGTTTAGAACATTGTAACGTAAAAAATGTACATATGCAGTTCAATCACCAAGTTAGTCGGCATGTTTTTACATTCGACTGTCTATGTACATTTTTCACATCTTGTTCAATTTTATCACATAAAATAAATTTTAGTAATATCAGATACAAATTCAGTGCTATTTATGATATCGCCATCTTTAGTTCGACTTAATAACAGAATAGCATTTGGAAATCTCTTAATAAAAATTAGAAAATTTTAGAGAAATTTAGTTTAGTGGTCTCAACAATAGAATTATTATTACTGAGATATATATTATTAGCACCAGTATACAATTATTATATTGAATACTAGTTGATCATAATGCTAAGCAAAAATCTCGCAATGCAATAATATTGCTGCGCGGCGATTTTTGTTAGTTATTAAGTAAAAAAAAATTGGTTTACGAGTAACTAAATGCTGACGAGATTTTTCATACCGCTGAGGTATGAAATAAGCACTATAGCTCACCTGATCGAATTTGGGTAACCGTTGAATATCCATACTTACTTTGACATTTTTTTTCCAAACCGCTTATAATGCCTCCATCTTAAAGACTAACATGTCACTGGGATCCGGAACCAATTACTTAATGTACCTTCTGAAACAGGGAGACGCTCAGAACTAACCATAATGTAATGAAATAATCGTTGACAGCATACAAAGTAAGCGGGATACAAGAAAAACCAAATATCCCGCAACTAAAGGCGCGGGCATTTTGTTATACATACTATATTATATTATCTGTGCTAACACGAAAGAAAATAAAACTCAATAAAAATATCATAACTGTTTTTTTTTTATTCTCAACTATTATTTTGATATGGTCACAGAACTATTTTAATTGTTAATTCTTACAAACCTTAAATCTATACAATATTTGGTTACCTTTTCATCACAGTATCTTCTATAAATGGGTAGCTATTTTATTAAGTTTGACTAACCAATAGTCATAGATATCCCAAGATAATTTTAAGTCTCTGATGACCGACATCACTGGTAAAAGACTTGCTTTTTAGTCCGAGGTATAACACTTTATTGGGAGAGAGTATAGATGATATTGTCACCCCACCAAACCCCAAAGTCCCACAGTCGAATCTTACAAATGAGAAACAGCCCGCCGCTTCAAATTTTTCTATGACTCCGAGTCTGGTCACACTTTATCCAAAACTGAATTTTCCATACAATAAACTAAGACACAATAAATAATACTTATAAGTCAAAACTATTTTGACTAACTATATAGAACAAATAGACAACATGACTAATGGAAATTGTATACTTGTTAGTAAAATTTTAACATAAGTGATGTATGTTATTTATTTGTTACAATCTTTGATCTCAAGAATACAGAAGTGATATGAACTTTGAATCAGCCTGATATGTCTTAAGTACGTTTTATGATGCCTATGTTTCTCTAGTCCTTCCGCAATCTCAAAATATCTAATGAATGTCAACGCAATACAAATGAAGTACCTACTATACATCAAATCATTGCATTTTAAACGCATAGTTCCATAATATAAATAATATTTAAGTCGGTACGCAATACATCAACCAAATTTGTTCATTCATTGACTGTGATGGTTAGCTGCTTGCCTCGGATGGTCTCAAAGCGATCCATGGTTTTGATGTCCAAGATCATTGAGATGGAAATCCCAAGACCGATCAGCATTATAAAGGACACCAGTAACCCCGACCTACAAATAAAGACAAATGACAATGGTTATGAGTACAGAAGTCTTGGTTTTTAAATTTTTTAACTATCTAAGAAAAGGTATGAAGCTTACCAAATCGGCACGGTGGTGAATCCAATGCAATCAAATGCGTCGGCAAACCTGTCGGTATTGTCCATAAACATTTGCATCTGTAAAGAAAAATAATATGTATAAATTATGATATAAAACACAGTCATACGAGTACCAACATCTTTCCCAAAAATCGCCACAACAGGGTAACTCAAAAACTTAAAAAAAAAAAAATAGTTGGCTACTCCGAGTTGCAACTTGAAAACGCAGTGGATGCAAGATTCGTATTAGATTAATCTTCACCGTGACAAGTCTCATGACGTGATTCAGTACTTGTAGTAGGTATCGTAGTAGTATAACTTTTACTCTATAGATAGGGCTAGTCGTCATAAGATCACTTTTAGGGAGCAACAGTCAAGAGTGTTTAAGAGCTAAGTTTGATAAAAATCGATGTGTGGGTACCTGAACATCAGGTAACACCAACATAGCTTCAGGGGATGAATAAACAAGCGGCTGCGAGCAGTGGTAGGAGCGGCCCAGGACTGCCGACGGCGCATCAGGTGGAGTCGGAGCCATAAGACTGATTCCGGTCGTGTTCAGACCAAACTTGATTTCTACGCCCACTGCCGTCCACCAGCCTGCTGATTGCTTGAAGCTGAACTCCAAATACATCTAAAACCAATAAAAAGTATTTGTTTGCGAAAATGAACAAATATTTCTTTTTTCGGTTAATTGGTAAGAATAGGTAGCCAGAAGCTCATCAAGATATCTAGTGTGGTAGTGAGTCATGTGCTTTCTAATATAAACAATTCCGAGGGTAAAACACTCAGAGCATAGCAGTCTGTCCACAGGTTTTTGCGTAGATGGCGCTATGGGCTAGTTCGAGCATCCGCATATTTTATGACAAAGATAGCAACAATCACTTACTTTTTCCTTGTTCTCATCAATGAACGTCACCACCATCGTGGTGTAAAGCTTGGAAACCTTGATGGTGGGTCTGGCGACTGGAGTGTTGAAGACAACAGTTGTCTGGTTGGGCCGACGAAGCTCTGGCCATCCTGAAGAATACAGGAGCGCGCCTTTTCCAGGTTGTGCTAAAAAATATATCACACATTAGTTTGCTCCCACAAAATAGGCTGACAACTTAATAATGGCCGCAGGAAAAATCACAGATTTTTAGGAGTACACGTGTGTCCTTACTCCTACATCCTAAATTCTATAATCAAAGTGCAAAAAGGCATTCTTAGGGTCATCAAAATCGCATACGGTGAGGTCTGATAGAAGCTTCGCGCTGCATACGCTTAAATTGTGGAATAAGCAACTTGCCTGGGTTTTCCCAAACGTCTACGTGTAGGATTCTTTAAAAGGTGTCTTGGAAGTTTTTAAGGGGCGGCAGCGCGAATCCAGCTTCTCTGGTATTGCAAACGTCTACCACTTTTCATCAGGTGGGCCGTATGCTTCTCTGGCTTCTCAGGAGTATAAAAACCGCTGTCAACAACCTTTTCGACTTTGAAAGTGATACTCATTTTTTTCGTTGTTGCGATGACCTTATTACGATGAGCGACGTCAGTTTAAACTACCGTCAGTACACAGTACTTAGACGGGTGACTGCCTTGGTAGCGTAAGTGGTAGTGTATGCTATTGCCACGCTTAAGTCGCGAGTTTGAAACCTGGGTCTTAAGATATTTTTGTATAATCCGCAAATGGAATTTTCTGTGTTATGTTATTTTCTATGTTATATGTATGTATTTAGATATCAATAAGTATGTTTACCAATTATCTAGATCTCATGCGACAAGCTTATTTAGCTTACTTTAGGCTAGATAGCGCAGTAAAAAAATATGTGTGTGTGTACCAGAGTTTACAGGTAAGAAGTGAAACTTGATTACGACTTATAATTTTTCTTCTATTTACAACTACACGAAAATTGGGTAGATAAGGCTTACGTAAGTATACGTCGATAAAGAAATTTCACTTCAAAACAACATGGCGCGTAACCGAAAAATGTGACGATTTTTTTACAGCTATAAAATTTCTCTCATACGTCGATAAAGAAGTTTCACTTCAAAAATATCTTTCAATATTTAAAACCAGCTCCTGTCCATTTCCACATGGCAATAAGCTTGCATTAAGACTAAATCAAATATGTGGAGTAAATTGTGGGCATTTAGGTAACACGCCTCCAAGGAAAATGGTGTGACTGTATGTGTGTATATTTAAAAGGAGGAGGTTCTTATATCGACTATTATGTATGTTTGTTTCTTCAATAATCGGTATTAATGATTTGGTATTTATTTTTTGCTATCGATAGGGTTGCTCAGAGTTTTTAACTAACTAACTAAAACTAACTATCTTCACGCTGTATCCCTGACGGGGTAATCAGAGAGGACAGATCGCCAGACTTCGCGATCCATTCATACCTGTTTCGCTTCTTCGAGATTCATCAATCTCTTCATACACGCACGTCTGGGTATCCGAGTACTTTTGATCTTTATATGTAAGTCTCGGCCTACCCTGACTCCTTCTACTAACCTAATCCTCACTCATTCGTTGGACGTGTCCAAACCAACGGAGCACGCCCTTTTCCAGCTTAACGCTGACACTTTCATTCAAACCTGCCATATTGCGTATCACTTCGTTCCGTATTCGGTCGGCCAAAGTTACACCGCACAATTTTCGAAGTGATCGCATCTCCACAGCATTCAATTTACTTTCATGCATTTGCTGACATACCCAGGTTTCACTACCGTAAAGCAAAGTTGGCACTAGCACTGCATTATGAATCGCAATAGAGTTTTTAATTAACACTAACAGACGCCTCAAGCCAAGCGATTGGCATTCTGTTGTTACGTTCTTTTTCCGACTCCTTCAAATTATCTTCTGATTAATTTCGTTAAATTAATCGTTAAATTAATCAGAGGATAATTGTGCTTCCAAGCCCTGCTTAACTACTAAGCTCTAAGAAGAAGTAAGCATGCTTAACTACTAAGTTAAGCATGCTTACTTCTCCTAGGACTTCACCGAGATCGAGCTCGGTGTAACTTATGTGGTTTTTGATCATTGCCGTAGATCCTCGTAGTCATGCGACTCTCCGTCGCGTTTAGATGTGTGAGAATGACGTCTTACCAGTAGTGGCGTTGTACAGAGCAAACTTTTGCATATACTTTGAAGGCTTGTCATCATCAGGAGTTAATGAACTAGGGGTTTCATCAGTAGGCGCCTGTCTCCGCACCCTTGACCATGGCTCCCCGTCCAGGTAGTCCACTGACTGACTTTGGGACACCGAGTTACCTGTAACATTAATATTAGTAAAGATTTTACTAATATTATAAACAGGATACCTCTCTTTTTGACTTTGGGATTAAAACCCATTGTACCAAGTATTTAATCGTAGTAATCATCTGCACGCTAATCCCGGTTGTATACAACATTCCGAAGTCCCGACTTCAAAGCGTAGGTACGCGTGTACACATAATTAATTATTATTAATTGTATCTTCTTTAACATATTAAGCTATTAGATACCTACTTTTTTAATATTCTAGTTGACATACCAAAATTTATGAATAATCTGAAGTAGGTACCTAAAATGCCGAGAACCCTGCCAGCTCCATAGATATCTTGTAGTCGTGCAAAGGTCTCCGTCATCTGAGCGTCCCGCTCTGACCATGGGCCCTGCAGAGTCAGTACCTGAGGGAACAATAATTAGGTACTAATTAAAACAAACCAAAAAAATATAAAAAATAAGCTCGTGGTCCCTTGGACTCAGTGTTCTGTAAACGATCACTGCGTTGAGCAACTTTCGCAATGGCTGGTCACGGCGGGTGACCCCTTTGTGGCATTTACATGTGCGAGCGTTTCTGTGCTCCGGAAGGCAAGTTAAGCTGTTATTGGTGCCAGTAACATGGCAGTCGTTAAATCAAATTAAAGGCTTTATGGGCGGCCTGAAAATTTTCAACATCAGGCTGCCACAAACAACCTCGTCTGTCTATTTCAACACGGCAATGGGCTCACCACCTATTCCGTGGGACAGGAATACCCGTAGTGAAAAGTGGGCATATAAAATGCCTCTGCCGCCCTTTTGGGGATAAGACGCGATGGATAAATATAAAATAAATAAATAAATCTAAGTATATTCACGCTGTATTCATGAATACTTAAAACAAACCGCAAACTTATTTTCCTTTACGAGGGTTTATGAGTTTAGAAAGGCACGATAAGTGATTGATCTTGAGTGCCAGGTAACCCCTGCCTATCACTGTTCATTTTGACACGGAAATAAGGCCAGCAGCGCGAGTATAACACCTTAGTATTGCCATTGTACACGCTACTATGTTTTTGCCATATTAGGTCATATAGGCTATGCTTGTTTAAGACTTCATTAGTATCATTCATTCATAGCATAAATACTTGACATCTTTGATTACCCCATGAGGGACACATCGTGAAGTTAGTTAGTTCAGTTGGTTAGTTTAGTATTATAAAAAACAGACGGCAAACGCCTTTTCGACAGCTTTGCTGTTCACAGAAGTTTCACTAGCTACACTGTTCTTATTATTCTTATACATCACATAGCTGAACCGCCCAGCTTTACCCGTGACTATCTTCGAACCCCGTGGCGTGGCACCCATTTTATCCCGTCGTTTATAAATTTCACAATAATGTATGAACATTTTCCAAATTAGTTGATTACTCCTCCGCTCTCCAGTACGCCCGTATTATAGTCTCGTCGGCTCGTCTCGCAGCTCGTCTCGTGCAGTGGCGTAGCAACCTAGGGGCTAGTCGGAGCAGTGCCCCAGGGACCTCAAGCTCAGGGGGCCCTCGAATCCTTACCAGAAAATCTAGATAAACCTGAACTTTTGTAAATGTCTCCCATTTTCTAAATAAATATGACAGTTTGCAACGCGACTTTAATCATGGCAACTCAATCAACAGAAATTCGCAAGTTATATCTGGGGAATTACCCTAATATATAACAATATTTATGGCACAACTAGGCAATAAACCCTTCAATCTTTTCTCCATTCCATCTTCACGCTGTATCCCTGACGGGGTAGTCAGAGAGGACAGATCGCCAGGCTTTGCGATCCCTGCATACTTCTTTCGCTTCTTCGAGATTCATCAATCGCTTCATACACGCACGTCTGGGTATCCGAGTACTTTTGACCTTTCCGTTTTTGAGCAATCTGCTCACGTGGTCTTCATATGTAAGTCTCGACCTACCCTGAATCCTTCTACCCTCTACTTTTGAACAATATATATTCTTGGTCAATCGTTCCTCACTCATTCGTTGGACGTGTCCAAACCAACGGAGCACGCTCTTTTCCAGATTAACGCTGACACTTTCATTCAAACCTGCCATTTTGCGTATCGTTCCTGGTTTACCCTAATCTCGCATTTAGTTCTTACGTCACCTCTTTCAAATACCTTAGTCTTACTTGTATCCTGTACTTTCACACTCCTCTTTCATATTAGTGACTAATGCCTGAAGGTCGGCTTCTGATGAGTCTTTTCTATTTCGTTTTATTGCCCAATATCTACACCAAGGTATTAATTGTAATTTTTGTTGTTACTGTTTAATATTTTCATTACCTACCCTGCAGTGCATGAATAAGAGCTGGGTGCATGGGGCCCTACCAGGACCTTAGGGGCCCAAGTCAACCTCACGTGCGAGTTCATGCAACTGCTAAATAACGAACGAGGCTCTGACGTCAGCTTTTCCCCTTTTGGGGTTGGGAGGTCTGAGGGCAGTCGCTTCCCTAAAAGCCCATCTGCCATAACAAAATATGGAAAAGGAAAAAGAATGCAGCTTGTGACAGGGCGCCGCCGCAAAACGACGCGCAGGAGCCCCGACCGACTCCTGTGGCAAGTGGGCTAGGGCTGCCGTGTGTCGGGCCAGCACGGCTAAAGAAGTTAACCCCAACCCGAATCCGCTTCGCATCTTGGAACATTGGCACGCTGACTGGGCGTGCGGTAGAGTTGGCCGAAGTACTCTCCAGGCGGAGGGTGGACGTGGCGTTCCTGCAGGAGACTCGGTGGAAGGGCAACAGAGCCCGGCCCTTGCAGAACGGCTACAAGCTGTATTACACGGGTGCGCCTGGTGGGGAGAACGGGGTTGTGCTTTCCGAGGGGCTGCAGAGTGGCATCTTGGAGGTGAAACGCTGTAGCGACCGGCTTATGATCGTGAGGGTGCTTATCGATGGGATTATTACCCACCTGATAAGTGCCTACGCGCCACAGGCCGGTTGTAGCGACGCCGATAAGATGTCGTTTTGGTGTCAACTCGAGGGAGTGCTTCGGAGCATTCCGTTGTCACAGGGAATCGTTTTGGGCGGCGACCCAAACGGTCATGTGGGTGAGAGGTGTGAGGAGTTTGAGCGTGTTCATGGTGGTTTTGGATACGGCACCCGCAACGCTGAAGGAGAAACTATCCTCAGAACGTGTGCGGCTGCCGATCTGGCCATTGTGAACACGTATTTCAAAAAGAAATCCGAACATCTCATCACCTACAAGAGCGGGAGGCGTACAACTCAGATCGATTTCCTACTCACTAGGCGACACAGCATCGGCAAGGTGGCCAACTGCAAGGTCATACCCGGTGAGAGTCTTACTGCACAACACCGTCTCCTTGTCATGGACCTCTGCGTGAAGCCCAAAGGCAAACGCATCGAGCGGTGCCAGCGCCGCATCAGATGGTGGCTGCTTGATGAAACTAGGTCCCAGGAGTTCGTCTCAGCTGTCGGTGACAAGTGCACTGACACTGAAGGCGAACCAGTTCAAGATTGCTGGGACAAAGTTCAGGCGGCCATCCTTGGAGCGGCGAAGGTGGTGCTCGGTGAGTCTAAGGGTGGACGCAAATGTGACAAGGAAACTTGGTGGTGGAACGACGCAGTCCAGCGACCGGATCTCCTGAATGCATTCCTATAGTCCTTTTCCATTTTTGTTTCGGCGGGTGGCTTTTATGGGAGCGACGCCCTCAGACCTCCCAACCCCAGAGGGGAAAGCCAGCGCCAGAGCCTCGACCGTTAATCAGCAGGTGCACGCACTAGCACGGGAGGTTGACTTGGGCCCCGAAGATCTTGGTGGGGCCCCTTACACCCGCTATAAATTATTTCATATGTATCATGTATCTATATATATTTAATTTATTTATTGAACTAGTGAATGTAGTTTTGTTTCTTTTTGTAAATGTCAAAATAATATTTTTTTTTAATAAGTTTATAAATAATAATAATAATAAGTAGTAGTAATGTTTAATGTAATGTTTGCTCTTGTAACTTTATGATTAAGAATACGAGTATTGGCGTATTGTTTGGACCATTGTCTTATAAGTTTACTGTAAGCTGTGAAGTACCTTTTAATAAATAAATAAAATAAATAAATGAATAATAAATTGGTTGAGTAGCGTGGCTGTGGACGTGGCGTTTCTGCATGAGACTCATGGAAAGGCAACAGAGCCAGGCCTTTGCAGAAAGGCTACAAGCTGTGCTACACGGGTGCACCTGACGGGGAGAACGGTGAGGCTGAGGTGCTATCCGAGGGGCTGCAGAGCGGAATCTTGGAGGTAAAACACTGTAGCTACCGGCTTATGATTATGAGAGTACTTTCACACACACTTAACACATTTTTCCAAAAGAAATTCGAACATCTCATTACCTACCTGAGTGGGGAGCGCAGCTCAAATCGATTTCCTACACACTAAGAGACATGGTATCATTAACTGCACAACACCGTCTCCTTGTCATGGATCTCTGCGTGAAGCCCAAAGCCAAATGTGTCAAGAGGTGCCAGCGTCGCAGCAGATGGTGGCTGCTCTATAGTGCTGCCAGATCTCAGGGGTTCGCCTCAGCTGTCGGTGAAAAGTGCACTGACACTGAAAGCGAGCCAAATCAAAAGTACCGGCTTAGGATTCAGGCAGCTATCCTTGTAGCGGCGAAGGCAGTGCTCGGCAAGTATTAGGGTGGTCGCAAATGTGACAAGGAAACCAAGAGAGCAGCCTCCGGAACTCGTCCCAAAATCAGAGACTAGTGCCACTGATAACGCCTGGAGACTGAAAGCTGTCGGACCAGATGGAGTCCACATCGAAGCTTGGAAGGCGATGGTTCCTCACGGTGTGGGCATCTTAGTAAACCTGTTTAACCGCGTACTCCTCAGCGGGTAGATCCCAAACCAATGGAAGCTGAGTATTAGTACTCCAGTCTTCAAAGGTAAGGGGTCAGTGTAGAAGTGCGGGAGCTACCGCGGTATAAAGGTTATGTCCCACACCATGAAGATCTTTGACTCGACCCGAATCCGGCAGGAGTGTACTCTCTCGGAGTGTCAATATGGGTTTCGCCCCTTTCTGGTCATGGGATCACAGACCCCGTTTTTGCCCTAAGGGTTGTCGTGAAGAAATACAGGATGAAGACATGCAGAAGGCCTTCGACTGTGTTCTTCGAGCGATAATCTGGTGGGCACTGCGATCCAAAGGGGTTCCAGAGGCTTATATTGACATTTTCCAGGACATGTACCGCCATTCCAATTCCGTGGAACGGGGCCACTGTAGGCGACACGAAACCCTTCCCATCATCATCGGGGTACACCAGGGATCCTTAGTCCATTCTTGTTTAGACATAATGTCAGACAGCATCAGGGACTCATATGAGCAGCCTCCGTTGTTATGTATGCTGATGATATCGCACTGGCAGATGCGGACAGGAGCAGGTTGGTACGACGTGTGAAGGCGTGGAAGAAGACGCTTGAGAACAGCGGTCAGAAACTTAATGTGGCAAAAACCGAGTACCTGGCATTAAACTCTACAGATTCTACATCCGTCCGCATAGGCGATGATTTGGTTGAGCGCACGAACCACGTACTAAATACACGGTATCTGTATTTCATGCGTCCAGTGACATCACTTGCGACGTCAAGACACGCATTGCTGCCGCGTGGTCCAATTGGCTCGAGATGACTGATGTCATTTGTGACCCAAAAATGCCGGAGCGGTTGAAGGGGGACAGGTTTATAAAACAATCATTAGACCTGTCCTTTTGGCAGTGAGGTGTACCCAGTACTGGAGTGACACAAGCAGGAGCTGCGTGTCACGGAAATGAAGGTGCTGCGGTGGATGTATGGAGTCACGCGGATGGACCGTGTGAGGAACTCGTATGCGAGAGTTCAGATACTCGTAAGCTGCAGGAGTGTCGCGTTCGCTGGTATGGTCACGTTTTGTAGCAATCGCTGTGCTACGTGGGAAACAAATGTCTGGCAATGTCGGCCCCGCCGGGTCCCGGTAAGAGGGGAAGACCCATGAAGTGCTGGCTTGACGTCGTAAGGAATGACATGCGTGCCAATGGTCTCACTACAGGGGATGCTGCAGGGCGTGCAAAGTGGAGGAGAAAATGTAGGAAAGTGGACCCAGGGCGCCGCAAGACTAATTGGGACTTACGCTCGGATGCTGATGAGTGCACGAAAAAGAGCTGATGATAAAGTAGCTTAGCATTTTTAAAGTATTTGTATATTTCATATTTTTATTTGATAAAATCTAACCAGTTTAGATAGCAGTGGGGCCCCGTTTTATGATTTGCCCCAGGGCCCTTGGTTACCTAGCTACGCCACTGGTCTCGTGACTCGTGCGAGAGTGTTAATGGGGTGTTATGGTATCTATACACGCTACGATTCAACTGTACAGTTTATACTTGTATTGTATCTACAGTTAAATCGTACGGCCCTATAGTCAGATCTGTACAATGTTTATCAAACACACGTTCCGATTATCGGTTCACTTTGAACGGAACAGTTAAATCGTAACGTGTGTACCTGGTGTAAGTGGATGCCTATTTACACGAGCTATGTAGGTATAGCAACTATAAGATAAATACCTTCGTGGTTTGTGTGGTCATTCATAAATCATAAAGTTTGTTAAAACAGGACAAGTAATTTTATTTTATTTTATTATTGCTCCGGTTCCTCGTATAGTACCGTAATAATTAGTCTATACCCGTCCTCAAAAACACGCTAATTTTTTACAAAGCGGGCTATCAAATGCAAAAAGAATTCAGATTAATAGTTCCTGACATCAGCGCATTGAAACATACTATCACTTAATGATTTTATTATAAATTTGAACAACACTTTTAGAGTTCTTTATTATAGTTAATCTACTAAATCATTGCAACCCACTTGTTGCGCAGTTCAAATCGATGAAATGGAGCGCAACCCCACGCGCATCCGCCTTTGGCCCCTTATTTATCAATAGAGGCACAATCCCGGCTAACACAGGTTACGTAACTGTTTGATTTGCAGACATTCATAATGGTTGAGTATTATTTTCTTTGCTGTACTCAGCACATGCAAAACTCCTTAGCGACAAACCGGTTACATCTGCTGACTTACATATTAGACTAATTCCCCGAGGGGTGTTAGAAGGTTAAATGGCAGTCTAAATAATTCCAAGTAATTCGGCGTTTAAGAAAGCTGTAGGTATATTACCCTGGTACCTTACCTGAGTCTCGTTACTGATATAATCGGGGTGCACATCTAGGAAGTCCTGTGGTAACACCAGCGTGGTTTGACCTTCAAGCATCTTGCGCAGGCGAGGGAAATATCCACTGGAAAGGGGCACTGAATCCTGATTATTGAACACCACTATTGCTCCCTGGTCTCCATATATACGCATCAAATCATCTTGGTCCAGATATTTTAGCGCCGGTCTTTTGTATTTGTCCAAAGACTTAGGTCCGAAGAACAAAAATGGACCTTCAAGGTTCGCGTGAACTGAATAAAAAAAGAAAAGTAGGAGCCGCACTTTGTAACTCATGTTGTCGGCTTTAGGGTTGGTCCATGACTGTTAGAATGAGATAGGGGTCGGTGGGGTTATTGATTGGGGTGTGGCGCATGCGTACTTGTGCTGTGTTGTCACAGACTAGGGTAAGGTAGTGATACCAAGATAAAAATAACGTAAAAGATCGTTTTCGGGACCTGTAGGACGATTGTCAAACAGGGAGAGGTATTTTTATTTTATTTACATAAATTAAAAGTAACAGAAAAGTCAAAAGTACTCGGATACCCAGATGTGCATGTATGAAGCGATTGATGAATCAAGAAAGAAGCGAAAGAAGTATGCATGGATCGCCAGGCACGGATACAGCGTGAAGATAGTTCAGTTTTTTTAGTTTTTTAGGTACATAAATATGTCCCCCAAAACAGAGTCGATGGTTTGACTTTTTTTTTTTGGGACTAATCCCATCCACATTCCCATTACTGTGACTCCTGTAAACCAGGATCTACAGCAATGACCAAATCACCAGAAAAGTTACACCGAGCTCGATCTCGGTGATGTCCCAGGAGAAGTTAGCATGTCTAAATGATGGTTTGACTGGGGAATCTAGTATTACTATCTTCGTACATATTTCTCATAAGCTAATTACTTAACATAATTATATATTCTTACAATAAAATATTATAATATATATAAAAATATATAAAAAAAATTTAAGAACCTTTTTTTTTAACAAAGCTTTGTCTGGCTCTGCCTTGGTGCCGGCGGCAGGCTATTTAGGTAATAAGGTATACGTTTTTTAAGGTTCTATTATATCACCGTAAAAATTATGCATTCGGCTCTCCTCATAATTATCATCATTTTAATATAAATGTAAATTTTGCATCAGAATATAATCGTTTTAAGCCCTGATACAAAAAGACGACCGTTAAGTTTGACCGCCATGTCTGTGGCACCGTACTTCTTAAAGGGATGAACCGATTTCAATGCAGTTTTGCGTGCGGCTTAACGTGCCTTCCGAAGCACGGATTTAATTTAAATATTTAGTTATGTGATATATACATATGTACCCTTGTTTAGTTCCTTAAATAATAGTTATAGAATTTATTAAGTTTATACTTTTATTTAAAGATTTTTTTATGTGAACCGTTTTTCATTTCATACCATTTGATAGATTTGGATAAATCATATTTCGATGTTTTCTTATTCCAGATCACATCGAAACACGTAGGTACATTGTAAATATTTTTGGAAACCATCTTTTAAAGCTCTTCAATTTGATACCCTAATCGAACGTTTGAATGAAAATATTTTTTGACGACATTAATTTAATTTACATATTTGCACCACTGTAAAGTTTTTATTTACCATTGTTATGTACCCTGTGACATTTGCAGACATTTCATTTTATTCCTCACTCATCGAAATCCATCGAATCGTCAGGCCTATAAAGCCATACATACTTGCATAAAAAATAGAGAAATGTGGTTACATTAGAATGCCATCTATCGAGTATCAGAGTAAACACATTCCAACAGTATTTTAAAGTGGTCTTGAAATCTCTTAAATAATTTAGTCTAAGGAAGTGAAGGTAATTTGATATAAGGCACATTAATATAAAACAAATTAATAACTTTATTAACTATATTTACAGTGTACTAGAAATACTATAATCTACAGCGTCAGGTGCACGAACGCCGCACACAGAAGCACGAGCACGCCGACAACACGCATTCTGCACGCGCTGGACCGGGGCCCCGAGAAGAAGTACGTGTTCTCTGCAAAATAAATAAAACTTGTTCATCGCCTGATTGGAAGTAATCAGCGTAGCCCATAAAATTATTTTAATCAGTTGTCTAGATTGGATAGTATATTTATTTATTAATAAATATATCCTTATCCCCGAAGGGGTGGCAGAGGCATATTATATGCCCACTTTTCACCGGGTGTATTCCTGTCCCACGTAATAGGTGGTGAGCTCATTGTCGTGTTGAAATAGAAAGACGCAGGTTGCGGCCGAGGGCGCATTTTTTCAAGGCCTTCAACTTGACTTTACGACTGCCATGTTATTGACTATTAATTAATATTCAATAACATGGCAGTATTATTATATATATTCAAATTATTAATATTGACTGCCTTCCGAAGCACAGAAACACTCGCAAATGTAAATGCCACAAAGTGGTCACCCATCCGTGACCAGCGTCGTTGCGAAAGTAAAACTTAACCATAGCGAAAGTTGCTTAACGCAGTGATTGTTTACAGAACACTGAGTCCGCTTCAGATTAAATAGTACAGTTTTTTTTATTAAAGTGAAAAAATACAACTTGCTTTAAAATCGTACGATAAGTTTGCATACTAATTAAATACTGTGAGACATTTTATACATCGCCATGTAGCCCAATGTAAGTTAATATAAGTTTATCTATAGTATGAAACCTAAACAACTGATAAACATACTTAAATATATTTAAATACATACATAATATACATAGAAAACACACATAGTTCGAAACAAACATTTGTGGACACATACGAGTATACGCTGCAGTCGCATACACTACCACTCACACTGACAGCACCATAGATATACATAGATATATATGAAAGAAAAAGGTCTAAAGCTAAGGCGACAACACAATGTGCTACTCACTCTTGTTGTCGTTCGGGTCGGTGACACCGCACTGCCGGTACGAGATGGTCTTCTTCCGTTTCGTGTTCACGTACCCGGGGACGGAGATGCTCGGCGAGTCCAGCCGCCCTGTCGCCAGTAATCTGGGGACGCAAGAGGTATTACTTCAAACTTCAAACCATCCTTCTAAACTGTCTGTACCTACTCTTATGTGTAACTTACTTAAAAATAATGGAATCGATTTTTTTAAAACTAGATTTAAGTGAACCAAACTAAGGGCCGTATTTTAGAACGTTACTCAATACTCAAGAAACGCTTGAGGCTAGTTTTGCCATACAAATACTACTCTCAAGTGTTTCTTGAGTATTGAGTAACGTTTTAAAATACGGCCCTTAAATTTAGTAATTTGTGTTGCATGTTGTGGCATTTCTATTCACGACCGTGTCCGTTCTTCGGAAGGCTCGTTAAGCGGGGTGGTCCCGGTTGCTAAGTTGTAGTTGTTATGCCAAGTTGAAGGTCTTATAGGCTGCCTAAAAAATTACAACAGCAGGTTGCCACAACCTGCGTCTGTCCATTGCAATGCGATAATGAGCTCGCTACCTGTAATGTGGAACTTGAGTGCTTATGGTGTAATGTTTGGTATATAGGAGCTGGCGTTTATTATATATTCAGCAGCTGCACGCTGGCGCCTGCGTGCAGCGAATTCGTTTAATGGTTATGGTGTAATATGTGTGTGTGTGTGTGTGTGTGTGTGTGTTACCGGGTGAAGTCCAGCTCGAGGCGGCTGGCGTGCGGCCCCGTGAAGTGCAGCAGCAGCTGCACGCAGGCGCCGGCGTGTAGCGCGCGCGTGCGCCGCGCGTCCACGCCCAGCATCCACTCCGGCGCGCCCAGCACGCGCCGTATCTCCTCCAGGAACATGCCGCTACGAACAACTCACATACTAGATAGGCACTAACTAGCGTTAACCATAGGCTCTCGTCAGGGATCTGTGCTAGATCCACACTTGTGGAACTTAGGATTTTCAGTGACCGGATACGCCGATGACGGTATGTTGCTCGTTCTGTCAAATACAAGTGCGGGACTCGAGAGCTTGGCCCACACATGTTTGCGCGTCGTTGCAGAGTAGGGCGTACGAAACAGGTAATTTTTTGCTCCCAACAATACATTTCAGCTACTTTCAAAAGGAAGTTTGAAAGTACCACCGCGCATCAAATTCAATAACGTTTAAACTTCGGTTTGCTATTTAAGATTAATTTTAGAGACACAATTTGCATTTGTTGAGCACATAAAAATTGTAGGTGATAAGGCTAAAAAAATGACTTTTACGCGTTGTCGAGAATATCTACTGCTACATGGGGACTTTCGTTCAAACACTGAAGGTCTTTTACGGGGCCACTTATCTAGGCTGTATGTGTTACTTGTGCCTTGATATTTTTATGCAAGGTCTACATCACGGTTAGCACGGAGGCTCTTCCGGTGATGGCAGGTGTCCTCTCGGTAGATCTCGAAATTCAGAGACGCGCGGCGTTATGCTATTCGGCTAAGGATGGCATGGATGATAAGTTTTTGTTAGAAAGAGATCGCCATAGAATTGTCAGACTGTATCGTGATAATATCGTAAATAAATATATCAATCAATTTCTTACGGGACGTGGTAACTTTAGGAGCAAATTACATTCGTTTAAGCTGGTGGAGTCACCGTTCTGTCAGTGTTCAACTGCTGATGCCAAATATAATCAGACCGCCCATCATATACTGTGGGAGTGTAGCATTTGGCAAAACAAGCGCTATAGTATGCCTAATTGTTTACAAGTAACATCGGGAGTAGTTTACTATGCGGATCTCGTAGCATCGAGGGTGAATTATCGTGCTTTTAAACGTTTCTGCCATACATATTACTGGAATCAAACATAGCTCACATAGGACCCGTAATATACTATTACCGCGGTGCTTCACTATTTCTATAGGATTTACACCTAGTTGCTTTCCAGGTCTCCCGCTTTGCAAAGGAGGAATGAGGCTTTACGTTATTTTCCTACTTCCTTAAACTATCTTCTGATTAATTTCGTTGCGGGTTCCAAGACATGCTAACTTCTCCAGGGACTTCACCGAAATCGAGCTCGGTATAAATAAGGCACTAACTCTCTCCCGTGACATACGAAGTTGTATGTCTTCCCCCTAAGTATCTAATCGAGATAAAAAATCGAGATTTCTCGTCGATTTTTTGGAACTCAAAAAATCCGAATGCGGTAACAGGGTAACTGTATACGCTTTTACGACATGCTTCCGTGTGAAGTGAGAACTTCACCATTAAATAAATTTTAAAAGTTAATAAAAAAAGCATTGTGAAAAAAGGTTATTACTCTGTTAAAAAAAAATACTCGTAAGCGCCGTTAAAATGGTCTATGCAAATTTTAGATATTTTAATTTTTTTTACCTTGGGTCATAAATATCGCCATTAGTGGCAAGAAGTATGTACGTATACCAAATAGACTCTTTATGTAAATACTAATACTTTATGTAATACTCTTTAAATAAATAAATAAATAATAAATGTATCTTTTGGTTCGATTCTTTGCAAAGAAAGAGGAATATAACACATATTCCTGAATACAAAACTGACGACTGATGGAGTAGAAAGATTCTAGTGATGTTACACCCACAAGGTCAATACTGTGACAATTTTCTAAAGAGGGCTTACCTAGTCATTATGCTTTGTAATAGAACAACTAGATTAATATTGTATTTTTCGATTTGCCGTGACACGAACTACTTTTGGTGGGTCAACCCACTAACTCTTGTCACTCATCATCACTTTCTATGTACGGCCCATCACTAATTACAAGCTATCCCCTGGTACATAATTCCATCAGTAAAGTCTCCATACGATACTTACAGCACAAATCTGGGCGGCTTCATGATATTGACGTACTTAATGATGTCCTTGTCCGGCTCGATGTTGGCGCACGCGAACCTCTCCGAGCTCCTCTCGGGGCCGAAGATCACGATGGAGCGCCCCACGGCGCTCACGGTGCCCTCCAGGGGGAAGTTGCTGTCTATGAACATCTGACGTGACCCGCCCAAACCTGCGCACCGATTCACTCAACAATCAAATCTTCACATTCAAAAACTACTTAAAAATAAGTAAATTTGCGCAATCTTAGAAGGAATAACAATAGAGGATAAGTGAAAGTCACACAAAGACCACTCCACATAAAAAAAAGTATTGTAACTACAGAATCAGCTAGGTTAAGTAAAGGTAGAGAAGTTTTTCTTCTCCGAGTATATTATTCCGAGTTAAGCTCACTGATAGTCCCCAGGCGAGCAGTCAGGTCCCCGACGTCACATCGGAGCGGGTTGTCAGCTCCACACTCTTGATCGTACAGGTCGTGCTGCAACCACAATACATATCGATAAGTTTCAATCCTATACCTCATCTACTTGTCTTGTATCGGAGAATGTCAAAATGCACCAATATGCCGCTTGAATCTTGAAAATCTTGTTACTCTACTTCTTTCTGCCACACACATCACGACAATTTCTCCGATAAAGTAAGGTGAGGTACAACATACAATGAAAAACAAATTCCTCTTCAAAAAAATTCGAGGATACACTTACATTGAGTGGGTCCGCCAGCTGCGTGAAGTACGGGTTCCACCGGTAGCCCCCCGCCACGCAGCGCGTGTGGGCGACCTGCACCGCCGCGTCCACCCCCACGGGGTTCACGAAGATCGCCCAGTTGTGGTGGTGCGTCTGAAATGGTAACAAAATGTGACATTCTCCGAAGGACGAAAAATTGTAATTTTAAGACTATAATATAATATTGCGTGTTTTTATGATATTTTAACCCTAAGTATATTGCTTCTCTTAATAGTAGGTGTTATCAAGAGGAAAGAACATCAATTAGTTTTTTCTCAGTAGTTAATACTTCGGCCCTGACACTCTTGATGAGAAACCAACGCAATCATCCTCATCATCCAATCTTCGTCCCTCCTCATCGTTTTGATTATATCGAAAACTCTCATTTTAGGACCTATAGTTCTTTTCAATTTGCTATTTCATCCAATTTAGAAGAGAGTTAGGCGTTTGTCCCCAGTAGGAATCTAAAGGAGATACGTCAAAGATGGACCATGAGGTCGTCAATTTAAGGAGCTCCTTGTACTGAACCGTTCATCAGTATGCCACTACCGTAGTCTAAAGAATACTCACCAGGTTAGTGTCCCGAACCCCAGGATGCCTTAGCTTAACCTCTATAATGGTGTCGCTGGAGCTCCCGTCGTTATGTATGAGCTGCGTCATGCGGATGTAGCCGTGAGCGAAGCCTCCGGGGTGATGAAACGATGCAATCGCGCGGAGCTCCCGAGATTCTGAAGGGCTGTAACCTCTCTCAATAGTGGAGCATGCCCACCGACGATGGTTCTAGAAGGAATTCATCTTCATTATATATGAGGTATTTTTTATTTGTCACGCCTTATCCCCGAAGGGGAGGCAGAGGCATACATATTGTATGCCCACTTTTCACCATGTGTATTTCTGTCCCACGTGATAGGTGGTGAGCCCATTGCCGTGTTGAAAAAGACAGGCGCAGGCTGTGGCGACCTGCTGTTGAAAGTTCTCAAGCCTATAAGGCCTTCAACTCGGCTTAACGTCTGCTATTTTATTGGCAACCGGGACCAACGGCTTAACGTGTCTTCCGAAGCACGGAACTGGGGTGGGTCTAAAGAGCCGAATAAATTTAATAAAATGTGTCTATTTTAAATGTTATTTGGAAGAAATTTTGAAACCGTTGCCTTTTTAGAGAGGTGGTAACAAAAAGGCTAAAAGGTCTTATGTGCTAGACACTAATTAGCACGACCAATTAAAGTCCTGGTAGCCTCGGACTATCTATATATAAGGTATCATCACAGAAACTATAAAATATAACCTAACGATACAATATATATTGTGATCAACTTCTTTTGTTTTGCAATGTTGCTTGGATTTTTATCTATGAGGTTATTGAAATCATTTGAAGTGAAGGTAATAAGTAGTTGATTAAGTGCATTCCGCACTTCATCAAATTCTACAAATAATCATATGATACAAATACACATGAAACATAGATATTAACGGGATGAATATGATTGGCGTTTCAACTAGACTACACAGCAAACTGCTTGTTTTGTTGTTGCATATTTACATCATGCAACATGAATGTTTAAAAATCTATACACTTATAGCCTTGTTCTTTTAGAATATTACTTCTACTTATTTATTTGCATTAAATACGGTACATTTTTTTAGGTAGATACAGTTATTAAGTACAACTACTTCCATAAATGGTTTGGACACGTTTAACGAATGAGTGAGGAACGATTGACGAAGAATATATATTGTGCGAAAGTAGAGGGCAGAAGGAGTCAAGGTAGACCGAGACTTACTTATGAAGACCACGTGAGCGGATTGCTCAAGAACGGAAGAGTCAATAGTACTCGGAAACCCAGACGTGCATGTATGAAGCGATTAATGAATCTACAGGAAGCGAAAGAAGTATGCATGGATCGCGATGCCTGGCGATCTGTCCTCTGTGACTACCCCGTCAGGGATACAGCGTGAAGATAGTTAAGTTAAGTTTAAGTTAAGGACTTCCATAAATGTGAAACCTTTTCTATGCAGCTGGATAGAGACTTGAAACTCTTTACCACCTGTTTTCCTCTTATAAACTATACATTACAATAAAAGTTAGTCTTCTGGATGCTACGGACTCGT
Source organism: Thumatha senex (assembly GCA_948477245.1). Lineage (NCBI taxonomy): Eukaryota > Metazoa > Arthropoda > Insecta > Lepidoptera > Erebidae > Thumatha > Thumatha senex. Next base: position 19,320,506 of record OX419748.1, read on the forward strand.
TCTTAGTTCATAGCTCTTCTACAATGTCGCTAACCTTCCTGTGCAGAACGACAGAGCGGCCCAGAATGCTGTACCGGCCGAAGAGCGTCACCAGCGTTTCGTTGTAGGTGGCGCTGAGGGACCGCGTGTCCACCAACCCATATTTAGCGCCGAGGTCTCCTAGTTCGTACTGGTCTGCCGTTCCTGAAATTTAAAATTAATAAATAAATAAATATCCATCACGCCTTATCCCCGAAGGGGTGGCAGATGCATATTATATGCCCACTTTTCACCGTGTGGATTTCTGTCCCACGTAATAGGTGGTGAGCCCATTGCCGTGTTGAAATAGACAGACGCAAGTTGTGGCTACCTGCTGTTGAAATTTTCAAGCCGCCCATAAGGCCTTCAACCAGGTTTAACGACTGCCATTTTACTGGCAACCGGGACCAACGGCTTAACGTGCCTTCCGAAGCACGGAAACGCTCGCAAATGTAAATGCCACAAAGTGGTCACCCATCCGAGGACCAGCCATAGTGAAAGTTGCGTAACTCAGTGATCGTTTACAGAACACTGAGACCGCGGGATTTTTCTCTACTATTCTAGTAGTCGCTGCTAATTTTGTACCAGTCATATCCTGCTATCTATTCCATTCAAGAATAGGAACTAGCAAATGCAAGCAAGGTGTGGTAGACTTTAAGCCTCGGATGTTTTGATAGGGCTCTTTTTAACCACATACAAAGTATTATCGAAGCAAAATTGTTAGTAGTTACCTTTCAGCGGCGGTGGGCTCAATGTCCTATTGACATGAAATGGGTTGTATGTACCGTACAGCGTGGTCTGCTCGCAAGGGAACTCCAAGTCGCGCTCTACTGGCACCTGCGGGAGAAGTCAACTATTGTCAAGTAGATGCAAATAAACTAAAAACCACGCCTGCGCTTGCCTCCAAGCCTGCCCATAAAACTCTCCAATACCTATCCCAAGAGGCTAGGGTCTGTCGTAAACGCCCATTGGAAGGTGAGATGGTCATCCCTTTCTACACTGCTGATTCAAACCTACAAAATAGGTCCACTATTGTTGCTTGAATTGAGTATTTCTGACCCACTCCGGGGAATTAAAGTCTTTAATCCACTGGGATCTTAGAAATATGGCCCAGAAGATCTTATCCTGTGAAAACACTGACTTAGTATTTAAATAATGACTGGGCAAGAAATCCCTTACATTTAACTTCGCCTTATACTATTACTACGGCTTACCTCATGTATCTTATAGTTGTTAACGTCATCAAGAGAGTCAAGCGTGACCTGCACGTTGGTGACGTCATATTCTGACTGCTGCGTCATCTCAATGCGACCCTTGACTGGCGCTGGGTCGCCATTGCCGAACCAATCTCGGATCACCGCCTTGCGACGATGAAGCCCGTTCACTCTAGATTAGAACCAGATTTATATAGTTCTTGGTTTTGTAGTCCCACCTGCTTAATTACTGGCTGGTAACTGATCAGTATGCTAAGCGACCTACGTAAACTTCATTTCTTTATTGGATGACCTTACTTCCTAACTTCAAAGGTGCGTTAAGTCAAGTTAGAGGCCTTATGGGTAGTATTAAAAATTGTAGCCACAACTTCCCTCTGCTAATAATTTCTTGGTCTATCTAGTTGAGTAGAATGAAAATTCTTCTCATCTTAGTTATGAAAGACGTTTGGCCTTGATCAGCTGTGGTAGCCAATGTTTTGTTCAGAGGTTCATCAATATCATCCGAGCGTCTGTTGGAGCGTATGATTTATCAAGAACAGGACTCGTCACAAACACCCTATCTACCCTTTTAGAGGTAAACAAGCAAGACGTTTTACCCCTAAAGGATTAATAGTACTCACAGAATAGCTTGTATGTTCTCTAGATTTAGTTTCATCTCTGTCCTAAGGTACAAATTAAAGAACAGCTTCCAGTATTAAAGCAGTCACAAGTTATAGTGCCTATGGAAACGACTGCCTTCTCCCCTAACGACCCTCTACTTTGGGAGAAAAGTATTTGTGTCCATAAGTTACTATTTTCAGTCAGTCGTATGGTTTTGTATCCGTTTAGTTGTTCAGAAACAAGTTGACATAGGTAAGACGGTACTTACATAGAACACGCCATTCTCTCCCCCCTAGCGACAGGCCCGTGATCATCGTATATGACGAGTGACTTCCTCATGACAGCGTACTTCCCAGTCAGCGCTATTATGCTGTCGGTGAAGAGACGGCGAGTCAGACGCGCGGAGTCTACCTTCTTGCCTGCTACTGATAATGTGCCATGTCTGGAATAGAAATAATACAGTTATAGGAATTTGGAGAAAAATTTACTATTGTGTTGCTGTTCCTTACTAAGTCCATCGATGCCCAAGTCAACCTGGTCTATAAGCTCTGGTCTCTCTCTCCTATCTGCCTACCGACGAGTTTGTAGTGACAAGCAATTGGACTCAGGCTGACTCAAAGCTGTCAGTTGATTATAAACGGATCCCAGGTCATATCCACAACCTCAGATACTTTTTAAGTGGCACATGGAGTCACCATTTATTTCATCTTTCACCGCGTGCTCCCATATATAATTTTCGAACAGATGCTAAGCTACAATTTTCTGTTCATGGTACGTCGTATTGACACTCCAAATCGTGCTGACTTCGTCCAATCTAGCCTCAGGATAAAAAGATAGCATAGGGTTGATATAGACTTCAGGAATTAGAGTCAGATCCACTTCCCGCCCTAAAGAAGGGAATACTATAAAAAATAGGTATATTATACCTAGTAGTAAAGTCCCCCAACTGACACAATCCCTCGAGCCCCGGTCGACAGTAGGCCTCGGGGTGGCGGGTGTCAATATCCAACAAGTGCGGCTGGTAGACCTTCCCGGCGCTGAGGCAGCGCGCCGTCCAGTTGTAGTAGTCCGCTCCTGGCGCGTTCTCGTGGATGGCCCAGCGGTGTTCTGCGGAGTTGTTCAGGCTGGCACCGTCTGCGTGCACCTAGAACGGCATATGAATACCATAACCGTTTAGTTAGGAGTTCTGGGTCTGGTTGCTGCTGAAGCATATGATAGCACCATCTGATTTTAGACTACGTCTTCATTGCAACTTATATTTTAACGTGCGATAAGCCATTATATTATCTTTATATTAAGCCATTGTATTATCTAAAAGAATCAAGTAGTCTACCTTGTGATGAAAAATTATGGCTAATTACTGTTTACTGTTATAGAAAAGTAGATGATCTACATGACTGTTATAGAAAAGTAGATGATCTTACGTAAGCTGAAATATCTCAAATCTTGCCAAGTAAAAACATTGCAAGATTACAGAAGACAGATAAAGTAAAAAGCGAGATCTTAAATTGGTACCTAAATGTGGAGAATCCTCTCCAAGAGATTCTCCACATTTAGAGATAAGCAGCTTGCATCCATCCGCTGCAAGCTGCTTGATGGATCAGATGTTTTAGGTGAGTGTACGTAAGGGAAGAAGTAAAGACAGTAGGCACTCACCATGCTCTCTATAATTATGACAGTATCCTCCCAGGGGCGGTCCTGCGGCTGGCGGAACACGACCCGTCCCACTATGGGGTACCGGAAGATCACCTGCGCTGACGTCATCGGGGTCTGGTACTCCGTGTCGGGCTCGTACAGCAAGACCGTGCCGCACACGTCGCGCTTCGGTTGACGTCTGGAAATAGACATGAGTTTCTAGCCTTTTAATAGGGAAGCTTCATTTTGCATGTAGTGGATAAGTTTCTACGTTGGGGAACGAGATAGTGTAACCAAATGTCTACTCTTTAAAAGGAGCCAAGATTTTCAGTATACAATCCAAATGATTTCTCTAATTTAAAGATAAACACTCAATCACGGGTCGTCCTCGCCAAACATACAAATAATTAAGTGTAACACCTCTTCAAACATCTATAAGTGTGTTGTACAGCTCAGAAGTAGATTAACACAATCCAAAGTTTCAGATTAGATATATCATGAAATAAATAATAACTAATATTGAATTGTATCTTTAGATTGTAGATGATGACCCGCTATGCTAAACGACTTTCGCTGCTGACCGTACGTATATATCTATCTATCTTCACGCTGATAGGGTAGTCAGGCTTCGCGATCCATGCATACTTCTTTCACTCTCTGAAGATTCATTAATCGTTTCATACATGCATCTCTGGGTTTCGAGTACTTTTGGGCCTTCGCGTATGGTGACACCGTTTTTTTCGGACGGTGTCATCGGACGGTGCAACGTGCAACGGTGCAGGGCGGGGGGTTTTTTACTCGTGGCTCCCCGCACACATCACCTCGAACGCCTTGAACAATCTACTCTAAAATCTACTAAGGCATCTTGTAATTATAAAACAGATTTGTGAACAGTGCTCTCACCGTTGCACTACCATAGCTCGGTGCACCACACTATTGGGTCCTTGCAGCGGCAGGTACACGTCCCAGTAGGCGCCGCTCAGCTCGTGGGCCAACCCTGGCAGCAGATACTTGTGGTTTAGGTACTCCGCGCGGTCCTTGTGCTTGCCCAGTAAGTCTCCGACCGGGTACTGGTCTTGAGTACCCATGCCTGGAGAAGAAATATAAGAACAATATTTTAATATCTTTGTTTAGTAACATGGAGCAATTCAAATATAATATAATTTACGAACATATAACCATTTAATCTCCTCATTGTTTGCCTGACAGGATAATCAGTGGACAAGTCGCCAGATTTCGCGACCCATGCATACTTCTTTCGCTTCCTGCAGATTCATTAATCGTTTCATACATGCATATCTGGATAACCGAGTAGTTTTTACCTTTCCTTTTTGACCCATGACTCTTCGGAAACTGCAATATATCATCGTCAAACCAGTGTAGCCGGTGTAGGGGTTGGTTTAGTTCAGTGGATGCGACAATCAGAGTATGTAATTTTATAAATGTGATATTTGTGAAAATGTTTGGATGTTTGTTACTGTTTAACGCTCTAACCCCTATAATATTAATTTAGCTGAAACTTGGTATACAAATAGCTGACATCCTGGAATCTCACTTAGGAATGACTGAGGGAAACATCAACTAGTAAAAAAAATGTGCTCTGAATTTTGCGTTGAACGCCTTGCTTGTAATACATAAAATACCCGGACTAACACTCGGATGATGTATTAAATGGAATTTATTTATGTAATTAAGTGTAAATCGGTTAGACGGTTAGAAGCACGGAATAAAACCGGCGCGGTCGTATTTACAGCATTGGCGGAATGAACGCGTAAACACAATACTCGCGGTATGCCATCGAGCGACGCACGCGCATCTTCGCAGACTCTATGAAATCGCTCACACATTTGCATATTTAACATACCATCTACGTTTAAGCAATGTTGATGATAATAGACAGGTACATTGCTAAGGGTGATAACTGAGATGGGCATATACTGAACCGAACCAATAAAATTACAAGGTGCGCTGAAATATGGCATATGTTCGCCGCGTGGTTTTAGTCATTAACAGACCGACATGCCCACTCTGTCAAAAGTCTTGACGAGAGGAGTCAATGAAAATTTAGCAAAATAGGTCAAGTAAACCCTGAGTATTCTGATCATGTACTCTAGTGATCTAATATAACTGTGGTTTACGTACATTTTAGTATTTTTACAACTTCGCAGCCTAGCCTTCGCTTACATTCTATTTTCATAAATAAATTTACGTTCGTAGTTCTTGTTTAACCCTGGAAATGTATAATGGCAGTGGTGTTGATACGCGAAGATATTTATAGATAAACTAAAGTGTAATATTTGAGTGCAGGGTTTAATATTATACAATCACAGTGTAAAGTCTCTGTGGTTTTACACAATCTCCATCAAAGTCAGATCAACCAATCTAAGATCCACTTATACTGGCTGTGCTGGTCATTTGTGATTTCGAATATTTTGACCCCAAAAATCGCTCCCCCCCCCCCCCCCCAGACCCCAGACCCAAAAAAAAGAAGCGCTCGTGGCCTCGCGGTCTCAGTGTTCTGTAAGCGATCACTGAGTTACGCAACTTTCACTATGGCTGGTCCTCGGATGGGTGACCACTTTGTGGCATTTACATTTGCAAACGTTTCCGTGCTTCGGAAGGCACGTTAAGCCGTTGGTCCCGGTAGCCAGTAAAATGGCAGTCGTTAAGCCTGGTTGAAGGCCTTATGGGCGGCTTGAAAATTTCAACAGCAGGTAGCCACAACCTGCGTCTGTCTATTTCAACACGGCAATGGGCTCACCACCTATTACGTGGGACAGGAATCCACACGGTGAAAAGTGGGCATATAATATGCCTCTGCCACCCCTTCGGAGATAAGGCGTGATGGATTGACCCCAAAAATCATTCATCGATTTTCAACTTCTCTATATAGGTGAAGGATCACAGAAGAGTCTGTCTGAAGGTAGCCAAACAAAACCGACTATGGGCTTTGTGGCCATAGGGTCGAAGTAGGGTTTTAATCAGAACATTATGTTAGTAAGTGAACATTACAACAGAGTCTATATTGAGATTGACAACCGACAGACTGTCAACGTCGCCGAGTTAGAAATCAATTTGGCAACACTCGCCGCCTTTCCTATTTATTGTCTTCTATTTTTGCACTTAAAATGGGTCATGCCAAATTTACCTGCGACGTTTTATTTTACATTAGTACCTATCGAATGAGCGCAAGGAAACAGATGTAATAAGTAAACCTTCCTGGCGCATAGGCATACCGCCTATACGTACGTATGTGGTAATTCTGTTTAGTATTATGAAGCCCTCGTAACCCTACAAATAGGGCTCCTTCCTGGAATGCGACACTGTTAGCGTGACGTGTACGATACCTGCAGCACTATCGCTGGACGTCATAGTAATCACTACATTCACGTCGCTCTACATCAGGCGCTTGCACAATCTGAACTAGCTTATAGAGAACAACTTTGTTGACAATCATCGAGTTGTCAACGTGACTTGACGTCCATTACTAGAAGAAAGTTGTTATCTCCAAAACTAGACGGGCTACGCTGAATATTTAGTAGGTAGACATCATTTCAATTGATTCTCACTTACCTGGAGGTGGTATACTGCTTAAATCAATCCCACTGGGGTTATATAAAGCACCAGTGGTGTTACACAAAACTTCCACATCTTCCGGCTCCTGAATCCTGGGAGGCAGCTCCCTGATGTAATAATTGGTGACAGAGCTGACGAAGCGAAGGTTGGACTCATAATCCTGGTCGGCAGCCCCGAGCTGGAAATTAGTCCAGGTGGGGTCGAAGGGAGAACGCTGGGTGAATTCTACGGTACCTCTGATACCGTCCATGTTTATTAGCGCTCTGAAATGGTTTTAGAGAAGATTATTTTGAATATAAACAGTGTTCTAACACACGGTTTAAATTTGTCTCCTGTATGTTACAAGCAAATGTACAGAAAAGAGTGTTTATGAGTAACTAACTTGGGACCTGATTCTACTGTAACCCTCGGAAAAAAAGGTATGCTCTCAATCCTGTGTAAAATAAAACTGATACATTGATACAAAGTAATTATTAGTACTAACTTATCTACATACTCACTTGGTACTTTTGGGTAGCATTGGTCTTAACTTAGCACACGCTAGAAAGCTATCCGCATGTCTGTTATCATATATCACCACGTACAAACTCCTTTTTGTCACCTCCATATCATTCCGTAGCACATTGATCACTTCATCTTTAAACAGAGTCCTAGTTTTCATCACATTACCGTCCCTCGCAATTTTAATAAGTCCTAGCCTACTATCCAGATCACCTACACTCATTCCATCTCCACTATTCTCCGGATCGAAAACGAGCTGCAAGACGTTACAATTATCCTCATAGTTTCCTTTATCGGTATCAAAAATGTCTGTTACGAAGAGTTTCCACTTATGTTCAGTATATTCTCCTTTATCTGGAACAGCCTTGGTATGGTATAAATCAGCCTGGATATAAGAATCATAATCATCAAACTCTCTAGCTGAAAGCCATCTAAAGTTCAACGTCCCTGCTACTGGTGATGTGAATTTGGCGATGGCGTTTTTCTCAAACGTTTTATCTGTAGACACAATAGATGCGCAGATAATTCTGTCTCGTTCTGCTGTTTCAAATACAATACTCTTACCCCAAAGTCCATTGGGACCAGTAAGAGTTTGTTTACTTTCATATTCTGCATGGTCTTTGCCAGGTATTATAAGATATCCTAATTCTTCTGTGAGATCTATTAATTCTTTACCTAGGTAAGCGTCAGAGCACCTTTCTTTTGATAGGTGTCTATAGTCTACTGGAAATTCGTGTATAGACCATCGCCAGACTCCATCGGGGTACTGGAGAGTTGGTTTCAAGTTGGTTCTTATACTTATGAGGCTGTCATTTTTATAAGAGAACTCTACTTCACCGTGCAGGCCGTGCTGGGACAGATATGCACGTAGGACTAGGCATTTTGATAATTCTGAAACATAAAGAAGAAAAAAATATGTGCTTTGAATATAAAAGCGACTTCTGAAGTTTTCAGGACATGTTTTCTTCTTAAAGTATAATGGGACCTGCTATCGTCTCTGAATGCCAAACCTGAGGTTCCGATTAAAGTGTCCGTAGAGGTTTAAGACTGATAGGCAGCAATCAAACTTAACAATATTACAATGCTTAACGTAAAGTTGGAATCTATTTGCTAAAGAGTTGGTTTTTTGACTTAATTGGCGTAAAGGATGATATCCATCTTAGTCTTAACAATATCAGAAATGGCAAAAATAACCATGCGAACTGGAGACGTAGTAACGGGAAATTTACATTTAGGTACAATTGATTTTATTTATTTATTTATTTGTACATAGGAAAACATACAGCTTATTTAAACAAAAAATATATTAAAAATTAACTACTAAAAGCCATTTATGTGTTTTCACAAATACATTTCTACAAGCGCTTAGTTAGGTATATTGCAACATAAACAGGACTGAGTCATTACCACAATATAGTAATTAAAGATGAATTTACATAAAACGAATTTAACAATATTTAAGAACTATCCGAGGCATTAAAATACTGGTTGGCCATCAACTGCCTGAGTGCGACTGGCCTGGTATTAAATACATCAACTGACTGGTCACTAAGGAGCAATTACATTTATCATACAAGGCAAGTCGGAAAGAGATTCAATAATTAAGCCGAAGCGATTGTTGAAGAATCTCCAAAAGATCCTAACTAGCATTGACCGCTAAACCTGGCAATAAAAGCGCAGACCATATATTTATTTATATATTTACATGGTACAATATTAGTTACTTTATCCTTTAAACCAACGTAGGTTTGTGAAGGATAAATCAATGTTCAAATAGTTCTTATGGAGTCGAACAAAAGAAAATACAATGAGAAGAAAGACGTCAGATAGATAGATAGATTTTTAAAATCTTTGCAAATGTTCATACATTTGCAAAGATTTCAAAATATCAGCCTGCCTTATCTAAAGGACTACAAGCATAGTTTCGGCATATTTGTTGTACAGTTATGCCACACGCTGCATCGCGGTGCATACATCATACTATATTGTGGAACGTGAATGAAAAGACAATTGGTAACTTATAATAACTTTTATGGGATTTTATTTGAATGAATAAATGTTTTTTTTATTTTACACGAACAAAAAAAATTCATTTAAAAATGTGTTCCATTGGGTATATTTTTAGAATTTTTAATGATACAATTTCTAAATTTGGGCTTTTTGTACTATTGGAATAGCAGACAAGCATACAGCCCAGGGGGCAGAGTCTACTATTTTCCAATAGAAAGCCGTTCTAGTTCTGTTCTATAGTTATTCTACTGCGGTTAGCCCAAAACTAGGTAGTCTACTAAAACTATTATATATTTCACAATCACACTTCTCAAGCTGCAGACTAGAGACAAAATAGCTGTTTTAAGCTATCAAAATATTAATATAGACTACCAAAAAATGCTAATTAGGAGCTACTTACAGGCGCTACACGTGTATAACATTCTATCGGCCGGCTGCTAGAATTCTATTGGAGCGCAATTTTAATAGTAGACTACGAAAACTGATTTTTTTTCTGTCGGCTCTCAATTGAGCGACGATTTCTATTCTCTTCTGACGCGATTGAATTAGTAGACTTTGCTCCCAGATCGTAAGGACGATTGCAACTGCTGTCCCTGTTACCGCGTTATTAATACTCGTACCTACCCTTAAAGCTATCAACTTGGCTTAGCGACTCCCTTGTTACTGGCAACCGGGGTCAACGACTCAGCGAAGCACAGAAACGCTCTTGAATTGGAATACCACAAACGGTAACCCATCACAGGAGGCAGCACTCAGAATAGACTTTAGTGTAAGGTTCATAACGCAGTAATCGTTTGCGGTACCTACACTGAGTGTAAGCTCGACTATTTTCACTTTGGGTGTAAGGAGCAAAGAGAGAATATACTTGGGACGTCAGGTAACAGTTGCTCCTAAAGCTGAAAATTAAATAGCAAAATGATAGCTTCCAAATATTGATAGTAACTGGGAATACACTAATATAAAAAGTTCAATTTCGTAGTAATTTCCATTTTCACTTCTGTTCAAGCAAAGCCTTGGTAAATATTTTACGGAAACTGGATTAAGGACAGCACTAATGTACTAACAGTAATGTAAATACGAAATTGACTTGTTGACTTTCACTCTGAATCCATTGCCCTTGAAAACAATTTTATATGCCAGGCTAAAGATAATGAAAATCAATTGTAAATCTAATCATCCAAAATAGGTTGATAGACTTTATGATACAGAAACAAAATATTAAAAGAGATGGAACTGTTGAATGCGTTCCTAAAGGAATATTTAGGAGGTCCAGACATCATCGCCTAACCTGTCTATAGATTGCCCTAAAGTAGTCAGAAAAGGGAGGAGCGAGGTAAGGAACACTATAAAGGATCAAAAAAGTGGAGATGCACTGGCTATTTAAAGTAGTTCATAAACACGAAGTCAAACTGCCACGATGAACAGCAGTTAGGGAACCAGAAAAGCTGACAGTTCACGCGGAGGAAAGTAAAACTTAAAGCAAAAAAAGTTATAAAAAAGATTTAGGTCGGCAGCGCGAGTGCTGCACCTCTGGTGTTGCAAACATCCATAGGCTAGTGACCACTTTCTATCAGATGGGCCGTATTCTTGTGTGCCGCCTTAGTGGTATAAAAAATCATCACGAGATCAGAGTAATGTAATAATGTGATTGAATTTATTTGTCTGCTTCGACGAAGATGGTGATGACCATAAGATTATATATTGTATACCCCTTACTTGATCAACTGCAATTATGCTCATCTTTTGAAATATTCAGAAATTTATTAATTATTTCCTAGTTTATATATTTGATTGTACAAATAGCCAAGCTTACAAACAATCAGCTATTTACATTTGCTAGGAACGCCTGACAAAATTATGTTAGTTATTAACATTGAAGTAACAATATTGTTTTTGTTTTATTTCAATGTAACTAAAGATACTGTCTGAGATTCCTTAGTTATCGTCAATCTTTTAATATTATTATACTTTTAAATAATAAATATCTATACTTTAATTATCAACTACAAGTTGTTTTTGTGACCATATGATCGAAAAATTATTAAAAACGAGTAAATCTTTTATAACACAATATTTTTCTATCTAACAAAAAAGGTATCACTGTTAGCGTTATTTCTACTTACCAATACACATTAAAACTACAAATACATAACACAAAATCTTTGGCTGTGTATCACTTCGACATATTGTAACAAACATTTTCACGTCACTTATCACTTTATCATTGTACTCCGTGTACACACACACCGCTGATTTCACTTGAAGAGTGAAAGGCACTGGTTGACTGTATGTTCAAGCCTCAAGTATAACTTAATTGAGACAAGTATAATGTTAGAAGGAGAGGGATTACTAAGTTGTTTGCGCCGGTAGATTATATTGAGGAATTTGGTAGTTCCGCAAAGTTGTCTCATTAATAATTATAAATCTTAAAAGCCTTGAAAACTTACTGCAGACTTCCTTAGAAGCTCTAAGCGAGAGCTATTATAATATTTCTTTTATTGGTTTAAACAGTTACGAAACTTATAAAAAATCAACTCAGTTCCGGATTCTTTAATACCAGTAATGTGGTAAACAAGCAGACAGTTCACCTGATCAAAAGTGGTCACCCCAGCTTACGGATGTCTGCAGCCAACTTAATACATTAGAACTGCGAAAACTATTTATTTATTTATTTCATACATGGAAGACTTGCAGCTAAATAGTAACCTCATGTAACACTAGTGTCGTAATAACAAGCATAAGTTATAGCCATTATAAGTCCTCACTTATAAAAACAGCGTAACATATTTTAAAGCATTCATGCAAATAACAAATAATGAAAAGAATCTTGTCTACAACGATTATAAAATATAAGTAAATCATGCAGTCTCGGAGACGCTGATAATATCCACCCACAAAGTTGACTTTTATCTGTTGATATTAAAGTTTTCTGTTGATTTAAATTGCCTAAGCTGCAATTGCACTTGGGCAACTTCTTACCAGAGGTATACTAGTCGAATACACATCCAGGTTCTGATACTGCTTGCACAATACATTAAAACATACATTAAACTATTGCGAAAACTCATTCCACTGCTTATGCGTACACAGAATAAGGTGAAGAAGGAAGAAAAATACTTCTTCCTTCATTCCGTCAATGGCACCACCATTGATGGTATGATATATACGTATGGTAAGTTATGGCGATGTCCTGAGTTTCAAGATCACTGCCACAGCAGTGTTGAAACCTTTTTAGGTGACGACAAAAACATCCAGAACAGTCCAGAACTAATGAGAGAATCCTGTGTGATAAATATAAAAATTTTGAGGAAAAAAAACGCTAAGAATTTTAGTCAATTGACAAAACATTTGTGTCACGCATTCATTATAGACAAGAATAAATCTAGTTAGTCTATATTTGTACAATGAATGATTCACAGCTTTCCGGTCTATTTAGTAAACACGAACTTGATAATCATATTCAACTACGTTTTATTTTACTACTAGCTGTCCCGCCCGGCTTCGCCCGTGACATCCAAACCCAAATTCGAACCCCGTGGCACCCATTTAATCCCGTTGTTTAATAATTTCACATTCACAATAATGTATAAAAATATTCCAAATTCATTGCTTGCTTCTCCGCTCTCCAGTACCGCCCGGTCGAATTAAATTAATTTCTTAGCGCTTTATTTTGAATTTGCGATAACTTGATAGCTATTCATTTAATTTGCAAGGTGTAAAGGGACAAAATAATCTTCATGAAATGCTGAAGCCAACTAACGTAGTAAAAATGATAAGGATTAATAGCATATTTGTGTAAAAAGCCTTCAAATTACCGCTTTATAATTGCTGTTTTTTTAAAGTATTAAAATGGATATAGTATGTTATTCTTAAGAGATAGACATATGTCGTCGCGGACTTTTTTGTGGACCTTTATTAGATTGCACCATTGCACCATACATTATTTTGTTATATCTCAAAGGGTTTAGGCAGCGTATTTGCTGATAACTCCCAGACGGCTTATTGTTTCCGACATCCCTAACAAATATCGTTATAATTTGGTCAATATATACAAAAACTTAACAAATTATACATAAAAACCTTCTATGAGAATCACTTTAACTATTAAAAAAATCCGCAACGTAATCCGTTGCGTAATTTTAAAGATCTAAGCATACATATGGACAGACAGCCAAAAGCGACTTTGTTTTATAATATGTAGTGAAGATGTAATTATGGTTACAATCAAGTTAATAAACAACATTAAGTATTCTACGATTATGTACCACCTAAATAAATAATTACTGCAACCACCCAGTGTGTAAAGTACTTAGTACTACCACTACCACACTCCGGCCACACCTACCCAGGGCCTTTTGCATTGCTTGTAAAAAGCAAGTAGACATATTTTTTGTGTCCGTATGATGTTATCTCGAAAACGAGTTATAGTTTTACAGGTTAATTATAGCACATGTTTAAGAGTGTTTATAACTTTTATTTTTTATAATCTATTTGGGTGAAAGGGCCCCACCAATATGAGTGAGCCCCAAGCTACCTCATCTCATGCACCCGCTGACCAATGGACGAGGCAACAACACCGGCGCCGTTACAGGGTTGGGAGGTCTGACAGCAGTCGCTCCCAATAATACTGAAAGTACATAAACTTAGTTTGCACGAAGCAGCCTAGTTCTATTCTATAGCGGTTTTATTGCGATTGGTCCAAATAAGGTAGTCTATTAAAACTATTATATATTTCACAATCACACTTCTCAAGCTGCAGAATGGCTGAAAGCTGCTGTCAAAAATTGTCATACAGAGTCAGAACAGACAGTACCAAAAATACAACTTACGAGCGGCCACTGCCGCGGCACTCGTTAATTAAATTCTACCGGCCGGTCGATATAATTCTATTGGAGCGCAATTGTATTAATGGACTACTAAAACTGATTTTTTTTCTGTCGGCTCTAAAGAACGACTTGGGTGACGATTTCTATTCTATCCTGACGCGATTGCATTAGTAAACATGGCCCCCAGAAAGAGATTGGTAGTAACTGCGAACTAACGCTCGGTGAATGTAATGATTACATCAGTGGGCCGAGTCTGCTATTTCAATCGTGTCGAAATAGAATCGAAACTGTCGCTGAATAGAAAGCTACCGGTAGAATTTTGACAGCTTTTCGTAGTCTACTATTACAATCGTACTCCAATTGACTTCTATCGGTCAGCCGATAGAATTCTACTAGCACGTACCGCACCAGTAGCCGCTAGTCAGTTGCATATTTGATAGTCTACTAACATTTTGACAGCTAAAAACAGCGATTCTGGTTCTACTCTACTAATACTAACAGTAGACTTGGCCCCCAGTTCAGTTGTTTCGTAATAATGACATTACATTCAAGTACTGAATGCCATCCTCATTGACAGCTCGCTCGTTGGAACGTCGTCAGTAGTAAAAGTAAACGCAGAAATGACAGTTATATTGACACTATTGTTACCAGGGTGTAAGATGTCCTCGCCTATTAGCGGTGCACTTGCTGATAAACGAACAAGGAAATGATCAAAAGTCAATAATCAAAAGCCCATTGATACCCAATTTGGCAGGTTTGAATGAAAGTATCAGCGTTAAGCTGGAAAAGGGCGTGCTCCGTTGGTTTGGACACGTCCAACGAATGAGTGAGGAACGATTGACGAAGAATATGTATCTATTGTGCGAAAGTAGAGGGTAGAAGGAGTCAGGGTAGGCCGAGACTTACATATGAAGACCACGTCAGCAGATTGCTCAAAAACGGAAAAGTCCAAAGTATTCGGATACCCAGACGTGCGTGTATGAAGCGATTGATGAATCTTGAAGAAGCGAAAGAAGTATGTATGGATCGCGAAGCCTGGTGATCTGTCCTCTCTGACTACCCCGTCAGGGATACAGCGTGAAGATAGTTTAGTTTAGATTTTTTTTAATTAATACTCTAGCAGTCAATTAAAGTCACTCAGACTCCAAATCTACCTAAGGTTTGAACTGGAAATACACTAATATGAAGAAGAAGAAGGTTGATATCTGAGTTACTGAAGTGATGTAAGACACCTCACGGAAATTCCCCGCAGACTACGATCCTCATGAAATAATCGAGTGACGTGCGCGCGCGCAGACGCTGGCGCTCGGCTATTCTCGGCTATTCCTGGCCGATGACTCACTGAAGCTGAAATAAGGTTATTGTAATCCACACCACGGTATTATTCAGTTCGATTCCCGGTTATAATAACAATGCTTTTCTCTTACACTTTAAGATGAGTGCATGAAACCAACTCAGGATGACCTCAAGGCCCCAAAACCACCTTGCTGATACTGAATAAAGGCGTTCTTTACAGGGTTGATCTTGCGATCACTTCAAACAATGCTGCCAAAAGCAAAATCAAAGCAACGCTTGTGAAAATGATCTTGACTCCGAAGTAATGAGATTGGATACAACCGCGACAGTTTTAACATAAATGTTAGCATTCCACAACAGTTTTATAATGGACGATGTTGTAACGCTTGTTTCAGAATCTTTAGTTCGACTCAAGCTCGACCATAACAAATAACTAAAACTTGTCTTCTTGCAGCCCTTTCTTGGAACCCTAGGTGTAGGTATTAATCATCCTCATCCTTAAAGAAAACTAAAAATAAAAAAAAGCAAAGCTAATAAATCAATTGACATGTACGTACCTCGAACACAATAAAAAAAACAACTAAACATTTAAATCCTTCAATCCTACATTAACAAAATAGCACTATCAAATTGGTTTCCGTGATAAAACCATGACCATGCGCTAAAACCTAGCGCCATGGTGGTACTCTAGCTAGGGTCATCGTGTTTAAATACTAGACCCTAAGAAATTCCTAGATAGGTACATATACCCCATTGCTTCGTGTTTGTTCATGTTTCTTTAATGATTTCGATCCAAACATAGAGTAATAATATTACTAATTACTATGCTTTAGATATTACATTAATACATGCAAGAATGTCGAAAGTACATTAAGTATATCGAAAATACTTTTTGACAATTATTATGTCTTCAACAGAACAATAGGCATTGAAAGTAATCCTATTTTTTTTTAGTTCAAAAATGTACTCTACATTCTCTAGGTGGCGTTCTCCCCTGTTTCTGTACCGCACTGTTAAGATTCTGTAGTGCCAATATAAAAGGCTAGTCTGCTTAATTACATGTGCGTTTCGCCGGCTCGGTCTTTAGCTGTTTACGAACGGCCCTTGGTCGAGGTCACTAACCTAACCAGCTTATTGGGCCTCTTTTGCGGGGTGGCGGGTCGACTCTCGAGTCAGGAAAAATTGAAACCCCGCACAAACAGATGATGAACATAACATTGAACTATATTAAGTAATATCACAATGGAACATAATGCGTAAGCGTACGGGATTTCTAGGTATGTCTGAACTCTGAGCCTAAACTAGATATTGCGACGGTGTACTTGTATATGGACATCATAATTATATGGCATAGTTTCATTTTGTTTGTTGTTACTTAGATAGTTTCGATGATTATTATGAATAATATTATGGATGTATTTAGAAAAATAGTATCAATTGCCTAGATAATCCCATAGCACAAGCTTATACATTATAAGCTTAATTTGAACTAGATGTGAGAAAAAATATACTAAATGTTTGATATTTTATCTTTGCCTCGGATCTATTTTTCCTATTTATATGGGGGGACATTTAGTGTAAAGAGACCCACCAAAATCTCCGGGGCCCAAGTCACCTGTAGACTACCGGTATTAACGGACAAAAGCACATGACATATGTGTGAACTGTGGGAACGTGCTTGTATTTCGCAAGATACCCATACATTATGCGGTTATTTTAACAAGAGTCTCAGTAATGGGAATGAAGGTGGGATTAGTACCAATAAAAAAATACAGAATACGATTGAACTATGGGGAATAATTTTACCTACCCTTAGACCTACCGGTGGGGTGCATCGGTGGACCTACGGGTAATACGTCGTACAAAAAAGCAGATTACGAGATTGTGAGGTCGGTGGGACGCCAGCCGCTCCCAATATTAATGCCGTAAATCAAGTCTAGCTATAACTGAGTTCCTAGCAGCCAAATAAAAGTATACCCCAGATTTCAAATCCACTCACGATGTTATCGTCCCGCTGAATGTAAGCCTATCGCAATTTTCATTATTTTAGTTGGCCTTACAGTGGTGCCTAATTCTGTTGTTGAAACCACTAAACAAAATTTCTCAAAAATTTTCTTTTTTTTATTAAGAGATTTCCAAATGCTATTCTGTTATTATGTCGAACTAAACTTGGTAATATCATAAACAGCACTAAAATTGTATCTGACATCACTAAAATTTCTTTTATGTGATAAAATTCAACAAAACATGTATTTTGATGCAGACTAACTTAGTGATTGAACTGTCTATTTACATTTTTCACTTTTTGTTGAATTTTATCACATAAAATGAATTTTAGTGATGTCAGATACAAATTTAACGTCACACTAAATTTGGACGACACCTATTTAGGTGATGACGTCTAATTTTAGTGAAAAGTCTAATTTTAGAGAGACATTTATTAAGTTTGAAACGTAAAAACGTGTAAAACGTTGTAACGTAAAAAATGTACATAGGCAGTTTAATCAAGTAAGGCGGCATGTATTTACATTCGACTATCTATGTACATTTTTCACGTCTTGTTCAATTTTATCACATAAAATGAATTTTAATGATTTCAAATACAAATTAAGTGCTATTTATGCTATCACCAACTTTAGTTCGACTTAATAACAGAATAGCATTTTGCAATCTCTTAATAAAATAAGAAAATTTTAGAGAAATTAAGTTTAGTGGTCTCAACAACAGAATTAGCACCACTACCACCCTCACTAGATGAGTTGGTACAGAAGTTGTGTTTTCCTTATGTTCGTGATGAGTTCGAAAAAAACAAGCCTAATAAGCGTTAGGAATATTCGTCATTTATATGAAATATTGCCCAGATTTTAAAGTGACTTGTGGAGTGGTATGCCTCTGCCTATCTTACACCTTTAACTTTCCAAAAGCTCCATATACATCATATTATTATAAGGAGTGCATTGATTGGAGCATAATTCAGTGAGTCTAACGTTAACGCCACAATATCGCTTGTGTCAGTTGGAAACACATCAAGAATGTCTTAGAACTGAGAGCGGTTTCCAATAATAACAAACACAATTTGAGAAATATATATGTGTTCTAAGTTTTCAATCCCAGTTACACCCAAAATCTCCACGACAGTATCACAGGGTCCACTTTGCGTCAGATAGCAGCTTAATTTGGATTTATTTTCAGCACTCCCGTTATTTGTGGAAAAACTTGGTGGGGGACTCTTTAGATCCTAGTGATCATAGATATCCTAAATTTAGTTATTAGATAACCTAACTAAGTTATAAAAGTCTTAACTTTAATTAGGAACACTTTAGTTAGGATATCTATGATCCTAATGAATGAAAACGAGAACTTATTTTAAGAGTAAAATATATTTAACCAATTACTGGACATATTTATAAGTTTGTAGTTCGAAAATAAAGCTGCCCCCAACAAAAATATCCCATACGCTAGTATGAAGGTGGAAAGTACATTATTCCAATTATTATATTTTAATTTTACATTTTATACAGCGTGGAAACGTTAGGGTACACGATTACTCTTAACGTGGACGTTGTATTGAAAAACTAGTACCACTTATCCACAAATCATCGTTCGTCGCGTCTAATCAGGTTTTCCTTGACGTAATTCTTCTAATGGGACCCAGTGAAGTTGTAGTATACCTAATACAGCCACTGATTCCCCACGATTTCGTTAAAATCGTATCACCACTAGCACTTTGACTACAATAGTTATCATCTTATCTAATATTCTTTGAGAATGCCAAGAAAACAAAAAATACTCAAGTGAAGGTTGAATACTCACCTTTTTATACTTAAATACCTATTAGGAGATAATAAAGTCAATATGGGATTTCCTCAAACAGGTAGGCAAAATTATATAAAAAATTCAGTGATCCTCAGATAAATAATCCTGTTGCCCAAATTCACTTAAATTAGTGCCGTTAAATTATGGCAAGTGAAATTTTATAGTAAATGCATGAAAATATGAATCGTTTGATACCTATAGTTAATTAATTATTCAAATTGGTATTTTGTACAATTTGGTAGAACTCAGAAGTACCATTCAGTTTCTTAATATCTTAAGTATTGAGCGTGGACACCTATCGTTTCCACCCTGTACCTTCTTCCGATTTAATTTTTATTTAACAATAACTAATATATCATTAAACAACAAGACTTAATTAAAAGATCATAACAAGATAGAAAGTAGGTTCTTTTACTGTTAACACGCTAAATAATAAGTACACAGGGACTACCTATGATGATCTTGAGTATGTGTTTGGTCGTTAGGTTATCATTAGATTGTCTTCATGTCTAGCTAAACCCAAAAATAAAAATAAATATAGAATTAAATTAACGACGTAACCAATAACCATAAAGTTAAATCGGTTCGAAGTCCGTGACGGTGCAGCGGTGCCCAGAAAACCGTTCATCTATGACAGGTGAGCCGATTATTTATAAATCCCAAACAAAAGTGTTGCCTACGCCTGAGCCCGCGGGCCGCCCGAACCATTCTGATGTTGATTCGTAGACTATCGTATTTGTCGAACTAAAAAAGGAATGGTGAGTTGCTCAGCCACCGGGGAGCGGTAGACGGGAGGGGGGACGCTCCTGGATCTCTGGGAGGGAACGAAAGCTCGGAGTCAGGGTGGGACTGCCGAGCGAAACAGTCTCCCTTCGTCGTACGTCCAACACACATCACAATGGTAAGTGTTAGACACAGTGACTTACAAGTGAACACACAAGTGATGACAGTGAAATACAGTGCTAGTGGTGGACTCTTCGATGAGGAGCAGGTTCCTGATGTAACCGAAGTTACTGATGCAGTTTATTACGATCGCAATATAACAGAAATTCAACACGAATTGTCGGGATAATTATTATCGTGAAATAGTAATACAAATGATATATTTAAAATTCAAAAGAAAAAGATTTAAATTCCAAAGAAAAACTTGTTTTGAAGTATGAACGATGAATACAATTCGGTTTAACGTTTATTTAATCTGGCAATAATTATCTAAATCAATGTAGCATCAATCAATCCTGATGAAACATATAACAATCAAGATGAATCAATCAATCAATTTAAGCTATTCCGTCCAAAGTAAATCCAAATAGAAACACACTTTGGTGACCACTTTCCAATCAGTCGGGTCGTATGCTTGTCTGCCACCTCAGTAGTATATAAAAATACAACTCGAAAGAAAGAATGTACCGAACCCAACTTAAATAATACCACTAAAACATATCTTCAACTGATTGCCAATAATCAAAGAGAAATAATACATGTAACTAAAATAAACATTCATACGCCTGAAAAAATTGGAGCGCGCGCAGTTATATTTATAAAATTATGTAACGAAAGCACGCGCGTACACTGCCGATCTAAATATAGGGGCGCACCAAGCCACGCCTAAACTGGAAGCGGGTGAAGAAAGAATGGCTTAATTAGTTTCAACTTCGACAACTATAAATTTTATGAATATAGGATAGATAATTATTTTTAGGATTAGGAACTTTACCAAATCTTTAAAACCTAACTTTTTTTTTTAACTTTTTCAAATATAGGGTAACCAGACTTTGACATCTAAATAACTATTCAGTGACATTTATATTCAACTCTCACCTACACTACTACCATTTAAATAGGTACAAATTTACAAAGAAATGTATTTATATCTTACCAAATTTAAAAGTCAGTGGGTTAACGAGCGGTTCTTTTTTCCAGGCGGATAAAGATAAGAAAGTAAAGAAGAAGAAGGCAAAAGAAGAAGCGCCAGCGGCGGAGGAGGCTCCCGCCCCAGCAGCCACCGGCGGCAGCGACAGGCAGTCATCCCGAGGCAGCCGCAAGGCTAAGCGCACTGGCTCCAATGTCTTCTCCATGTTTTCACAGAAGCAGGTCGCTGAGTTCAAGGAGGTAAGCGCCTCGATAAAGCTAAGCTACTTTTGAGAAGGTCATGAAATTAAAAAAATCCTTATGTTTGTACGTTGGTCCCTTTGACAAGATCATCAAATATGACGTCAATTCACGGGAACTACGCAAATTGTGTCACATGTTGTGTTTAGCTCCTGGTCGGCGTTTGTTTTGTAAACATTTAGAGCCATCTCAAGAGGACCATTGTATTGTAGCTTACACACATTTTCCAAATTTTAGAAGCTTGACGTCATATGCGTTTTAACAGTCTGTCTCTTTGTCCGATAGGCCTTCCAGCTAATGGACCACGACAAGGATGGTATCATCGGTAAGAATGACCTGCGCGCCACCTTCGACTCGCTCGGCAGGCTAGCGTCAGAAAAGGAGCTCGATGAGATGGTGAACGAGGCGTCCGGCCCCATCAACTTCACCCAGCTCCTGACCCTCTTCGCGAACCGCATGTCCGGCGGTTCCGACGAGGACGACGTCGTCATCAACGCCTTCAAGACCTTCGACGATGAGGGCAAAATCGACTCCGAGAGACTGAGGCACGCCCTCATGACATGGGGCGACAAGTTCAGCGCGGACGAGGTCGACGAAGCGTACGACCAGATGGACATCGACGACAAGGGCTTCATCGACACCACGAAGCTCATCACCATGCTCACGGCCAGCGCCGAGGACGAGGAAGGTGGCGAGGCCGCGTAAGCAGTCCGCCAGCCGTCGTAGGGACCCGAGACGTATCGCAGTGCAGCACACCGCCCGACCGCACGTTCCGTTCAGTTCCCTCGAATTAAAGACCGCGATGGGAACCGGACAATTTTATTTAATTTCTTTATATAATTAATTTATTGTTTCCATTTTTTTAATTTATATATAATGAAAATATAGTTCTACTATTACCAACTTGCGTAGTACTGTCCCCGTACTGTGTCAACTCTAGCAACTGTACAGAGGAAATATACATACTATTATAAGGAATACTATGTATTCATTTTGTTTCAATAAAGGATGGACGAAGTCTGAGATAAATGACATGTGGCCGAGAGGTCACAATTTTTTAAATTATGAATTTTGTCTTTACACATTACCTACACTAACGAAACAATACATCTGTACTCTACGTTAAAGACACGTGTTGTGTTGTGACTTCGAGAAGAACACGAAAGTGTACCCCATGATTCAAAGTGAGGGCTCCGGATGCACCCAGGGTTAATGCTCGGATGATGATGGCAACGGACACAAACACCAATATTTCACTATTCACTACCAATCGTATTACGGTATCTTTTGAAACCATACATTTATTTAGTAAAACAGGCAAACAAAAGATTGTATAGTTTCACACACAACTAGTCTGTTCCAATTACACATACCTAATGCTTACCTATTCTTCAAAATCGACATACTTGATTGGATACTAATATTATAAAAAAATTGGTTTGTTAGTTTGGTTGAACGCACTAATCTCAGCCCCCCCCCCCCCTCCTAGCCCAGATCCTAGGTACGCCCATGCCCACTGTTTTTACAGAAGCAGGTCCAAAACGACGGCTTGACCTTAAAATTTCACGCTCGCCTCACCGTCTCAAAAAGCGGGGGCCAAACTAAACTCCAAAGAAGCTGGATAACGCCCAAACCATTAAAAGAGGCCGCGATGGTAGCCAAACTCTTTTACTGGGGGCGCCCGGTGTCAAACTGATAGGTAGAGATCGTGTGTTTTTTTAGTCGTTTCAAGTCCGGCTTAACGCTGCTAACAAACAGTTAAAAGGGGCGTGCCTCACGATTTTTAAAAGATGTATAGGGTATTGCAAATGAGAAAATGTTATTTTTGTACTATTGTCGACAAAAGTAAGAGACCAAACCAAAGCCAGGGGGGCAGCTGCCCCCCCCCCCCTGCCCCCCTCTCCCCCTGGATACGCCTATGACAGTGGGTCATCCAGCGTACCAAACATAGGTAGTTATTTAAGAAATTATATAAATAATACCTGTTTTAATTTATATATATTTCTTATTTACTAGTAGACGTACAGCGGTTTAAACTAAAGAACGGAATAAAAGTAGCCAATTTTTTTTAACGTTTGGAAATCCCCTCGGATGTCATGCCGGACACGAACCGGCTAAAACCACACAGTCCCCGCCTAACTGTCTATTGCCGGACGCCCCTGGTAAGTACTCGGAAGCCCCAGAGCTCCCGGCAGACTTTGGCTACCACCGCGGCCTCACCTGGGGTTCGGGTGTTATCCCGCTTCTTTGGGGGGTTGGTTCGGGTACTTATCCCGCTTCTTGGGGCATGAGGCGCGCGTGACATTTTCACGTCATGCCGACGTCTTGGGCCTGCTTCTGTAAGGACGGCGAGCAGCCCACCCACCGTCCTCAGGCCCCCGGTCATGGAGGCCGGTAGTCTTGGGCGAATACAGGTCTGCGACTTTGTCGCCGCAGATTGCGGAACTCGGGCGGGAGAGTCCTCTCCCGTTCCGTCTCCGCCACCTCTTTCGCAAGCATGACCTGCTCGCAGAAAGACGCAGCGGCGTCCCACTTGCTCCCGCTGGAGACCATGGCTTGCACCATAGTTTCCAACGAGAGAATGTCTACGCCCAGACTCGCGAGGTCTTGGCGCTGCTGCGCCCACGCTGAGCACTCCACCAATGTGTGGAGCGCTGTGTCCTCGCTGCGTTCTACGCAGTGCTGGCACTCGGCCGTGGTCTCCCGATGTATACGCCACAGATACTTACCAAAGCACCCGTGCCCGGTAAGTATCTGTGACAACCGGTAGGAGAGGTTGCCATGGCTCCTCTCCAACCACTCATCCACGACCGGTCTGACCGCCCCGATTTTGGCGTTTCCCCACCTTGGATGCTCAAGTCGCACCTTCCATGTCTCCGTGAGTTCCTGTCGGAGCTGGGACCGCAGAGCCTCGATTTCTCGGAGCGTAGGCCTATGGCCCTGGGGATAAAAGTAGCCTGAGTTACTTCTTCTACATGTAATATGAGTGCCAGTAAAAGTCCCGTTAAAATCGGTTCAGTTGTGTCAGCGATTAGCCAGAACATACAGATAGAGATACACATTTTAAAAATAGTTTTTTTGTTTTGTAAATAACTTATTTGATTTATCAAAATCTGAAGACAAGCAAGATGCATTATGTGTATTCTGCGATCTATCCAAAGCTTTTGATTGCGTTCAGGATGAAACGCTGTGCAGAAAATTACATCACTATGAAATAAGACGCAAAGCTCTCGACCTTCTGTCTTCAACTTCTTCTTCTGTTAATAAAAAAAGAGTTTTACGAAAAAGGTCTTTAACAGCGTAATAAACGCTGTTAAAGACTATTTGCAGGATAAGGACGCCTAGAAATTATCTGCTGGCAAAGTGAAATAATATTAAATTGTAAATAGGCCATCAAAAAAAACAAAAACGGAAAGGTCAAAAGTACTCGGATACCCAGACGTGCGTGTATGAAGCGATTGATGAATCTCGAAGAAGCGAAAGAAGTTTGCATGGATCGCGAAGCCTGGCGATCTGTCCTCTCTGACTACCCCGTCAGGGATACAGTGTGAAGATAGTTAGTTAGTTAGTTAGTTAAAAAAACATCCCAAAGTTTCTTGCCGGTTCTTCTCAGGTGGGCCGCGTTCCGAACCGGTGGTCACTCTAAAAATATTAAATTTATCTTTAAACTAGTGTATGACATTTTGTAAGCGCCGTTAAAATGGTCTATGCAAAATAAAGACTTTTTTCTGTAGTGAAAATCTGTAAATTTGGAATTACAAACAGACATTTTAATTTTATTTATAAAATATACATTAAAAAATAAATTTCGAATGAAGAAGAAAGCATGGCTAGACTACTTAGCCTCGCGAAATGATTTTAACATGAAAGAGAGGTACAAGCTGCAGAAAGTTAACACGAAGGCACTGATAGAAGAAGCTCGTGAAAGGTGCAGAATGAAAGCGGATGAAAGGTTGTCGTCCAATTTCCGGGATAATGCCAAGCTCTTCTGGAAAGAGGTAGGCAAGGCCCGGAGTTGTTCGGCAATCTGCAGTATGAATAAAGTGCTTAGTGTTAACAATGACGTCCTAACAGACCAAACTGACGTCCTGCAGAGATGGAGTGAATATTATGGAAAGATGTATGCCAGAAAAGACAGAGATGCCACATCGGGAAGTAGAGCTCACTTCGATGCTCCGGATCCCGATGTCATTGAAGTCATTAGTATGAAAGAAATAGAACAAGCGATAAGAAGTATGAAATGTGGTAAGGCTGCGGGAAAAGACAGAGTTACTGCTGAGATGATCAAGTACGGTGGGTCGCGTGTCTGGGACACACTATGTCTGTTATGCAACTTGTGCTGGCGGACGGGTGAGGTCCCGGATGACTGGCGAGTAGCAGTTGTAGTACCTATTTACAAAGGGAAAGGCTCGCGCCTAAACTGCTCCAGCTACAGGGCGATCAGCTGGGTCAGCTTAGCTAGTAAGGTGTATGCAAAGGTTATAACGGCACAAATACAAGAAAAGTCTGAAAGGTATTTATGGGAGGCTCAATGCGGATTCCGACGTGGAAGAGGTTGCATGGATCAAGTGTTTTCTCTCCGCATGATCGCGGAAAAGTTTTTGGCTGTTAGCCAGAAGGCTTTCTGCGCTTTTGTGGATCTGGAGAAAGCATTTGATAACGTTGTGAGAGAAACGCTGTGGGACTTGCTGCCAGGATATGGTGTGGACGGCTCGCTACTGCGGGGCAATACAGTCGCTTTATAGGGACTGTAAGGCTTGCGTGCGAGTAGGGGGGGATATGTCACCTCTTTTTGATGTCTGTACAGGCGTCAAAAAGGGATGTGTCATGTCCGCCTGGCTGTTCATAGTGTATCTGGACAGTTGCCTGCAGAAGTTGAAAGATTTTAATATGGGTGTGAATTTGGGTGACTTTACAGTAAACTGTCTGCTGTACGCTGATGATGCGGTGCTCATGGCCTCATCAGAAGCCGACCTTCGGGCATTAGTCACTAATATGAAAGAGGAGTGTGAAAGTAAGGGTCTTCGCTTGAATGCAAGTAAAACTAAGGTTCTAGTATTTGAAAGAGGTGACGTAAGAACTAAATGCGAGATTAAGGTAAACCAGGAACGTCTAGAGCAAGTGAATGAAATTGTGTATTTAGGAAGTATGTTTAGCGCGGATCGAAGATGTGATTCGGATGTAGAACGGCGAGTAGCTGCCGGAAACAAAGTTAACGGTGCTTTGTCCCAGTTAGTAAAGCGACAAAGCATCGTAAAAGAAGCACGCATGGCGATTCATAACGCAGTGCTAGTGCCAACTTTGCTTTACGGTAGTGAAACCTGGGTATGTCAGCAGATGCATGAAAGTAAATTGAATGCTGTGGAGATGCGATCACTTCGAAAATTGTGCGGCGTTACCTTGGCCGACCGAATACGTAACGAAGTGATACGCAATATGGCAGGTTTGAATGAAAGTGTCAGCGTTAAGCTGGAAAAGGGCGTGCTCCGTTGGTTTGGACACGTCCAACGAATGAGTGAGGAACGATTGACGAAGAATATATATTGTTCAAAAGTAGAGGGTAGAAGGAGTCAGGGTAGGCCGAGACTTACATATGAAGACCACGTGAGCAGATTGCTCAAAAACGGAAAGGTCAAAAGCACTCGGATACCAAGACGTACGTGTATGAAGCGATTGATGAATCTCGAAGAAGCGAAAGAAGTATGTATGGATCGCGAAGCCTGGCGATCTGTCCTCTCTGACTACCCCGTCAGGGATACAGCGTGAAGATAGTTAGTTAAAAAATAAATTTAATTTCAAAATTTAAAAATATTAATTTTTATATATACTTGTATTTTAAGGAACAACCCTTAAAAAGTAGGTACTATTGAACCCAAACACCATGTCCGCTGTGAATTTTCGAAGAGTCGGGTTCTCTGGTGATCATTATTTTCATTGCAGCATTAGGTCAAAGTTCTCTATTAAATAAATAAAATAAATAAATAAATATCCATCACGCCTTATCCCCGAAGGAGTGGCAGAGGCATATCATATGCCCACTTTTCACCGTGTGGATTCCTGTCCCACGTAATAGGTGGTGAGCCCATTGCCGTGTTGAAATAGACAGACGCAGGTTGTGGCTACCTGCTGTTGAACTTTTTCAAGCCGCCCATAAGGCCTTCAACCAGGCTTAACGACTGCCATTTTACTGGCAACCGGGACCAACGGCTTAACGTGCCTTCCGAAGCACGGAAACGCTCGCAAATGTAAATGCCACAAAGTGGTCACCCATCCGAGGACCAGCCATAGTGTAAGTTGCGTAACTCAGTGATCGTTTACAGAACACTGCGACCGCGGGGCCACGAGCGCTTCAAGTTCTCTATTAATTGTCATTTAACGATTATACTGGCACACGTTAAGCACTTAACAGAGTAATCCACGCCAAAAATGCCTAACTTTATTATAAAAAAAAGGTGATACTCTTACAAAGCTGGACCGATATTAACCAAATATACCTAAGAACCACCACCAAGAAACAGGTTTTCAAAAAAAAATCCGCATGAAAATCGGAAATCGGTCTGTCCGTTTAAGAGCTACGATGCCATAGACAGACACACTTTCACACCGAAATCTACGTCTAACTTATAACATTAACAAAAATATTTTTTTGCGAGGCGGGGGGGGGGTTTAAAACAGGTAACATTATAAAAAATCTGAATTGCTCCCCCCTGGCCCAGATCCTGGGTACGCCCATGCGCCCACATTCCATTCGCCCATTGCTGTATTGAAATTGACAGACGCAGGTTGTGGCTACATACTGTTGAAATTTTTCAAACCACCCTAATAAGGTCTTCAACTCGACTTAACGACTGCCAACTCACTGGCAACCGGGACCAACGGCTTAATGTGCTTTCCGAAGCACGGAAACGCTCTTAAATGGAAATGCCATAAAGCGTTCACCCATTCATGACCAGCCATAGTAAAAGTTGCTTAACGCGGTGACTGCTAGCAAGGCTACGAGGGCTTTAAAATATTTGCCAATAGTTTTGTTCGGGTTAAGTATTATCAATCCAGTCTTTATCCCCGATGGGCAGAGGGAAATTACACCCACCCTCACACTGACATTTCACCGTGTTTTTTTTAACTCTCCAAAATGACGCCGTCGGCCTGATGGAAATTGCCATCTAGCGAATTGAGGGCCACTCTCTAAGGGCCGTATTATACTCAATTGACGCTTTAGAGTAGATTTTATAAGGCAAAATCTAGCCTCAAGCGTTGTTTGAGTATTGAGAAACGTTCTGGAATACGGATCTTACTCTATGTGCATGAATGCTGACTGCGTCCCTGAAGTTGCCCAGTGATGTGCCTCTTCACGCTCTGATTGACCCGGGATTATAAGAGGAAGGAAACACGTGCGCTGGCAGAGCGTTCCAGGTTACTATCGACGACAAAGAAACGATCTTTTAAACCGTTCCGTTTTGGCAAAAATTCTTGTATGGGAGTGGCGCTTCTGCCCAGCACGCGTTGTTTGGGACCGAAAAAAAAAGGGTGGGATGAGATTGAAGAGCTCTTCGGAACACTCGCCGTAGTACATACGGTAAACTGCAGCCAAGGAAGCTATGGTTCTACGCTGCGGCAGCGGCTCAAGGCTTCCTGTTACCTCAGGACAATTTTGTTTATGATATGTTGTTTATGATATGTTATAAAGAAGGCTGCAGGAGTAGTTGTCCTTTGAATAGTTTGAATAGTCTCTGCATAGCGTCAACCGCGTCCTTCGTTCGCGACCTGCGTCTTGTACAACAGACATCTCTGATGCGGCGTGAGAAAAACGTCTGCCCCTTGTTTAGGACTCCTAGCTTCCGCGAGGCTCGCCCAATACAGCTCTCTAAATAGGATTTGTTGTTGAGCTCACGACGAACTTATGTGCAAGTATAATACTCGTAGTTTGGAATAATGTATTCCAAACTATGTTACTTCTTATGGAGACGTGACTTCAGTACATAAACAATAACAATATAAAAACTAATTTTAAAACAAACCGATAAGTTTTCAGGTTCAAGGTAGCTATCAATAGGCATTTGTATGATGCCTAGTGGCAAAATCCGTTGTTGAACTTAATTTTCTAATAATTTAATACAATAATATTTTTATTTTACTACAACACTTTGGTGGTAGGAAACACCTTTTGTAAACTAAGTATAGGTACGTCACTTTATATAAGTAGGGATATGAAAAACAACACAACACTATTTCTAAAATGTTTCTGACCGAATATCGGACATTTGGCGGGAAGAGTGACAAGTGCGGACGCTTGCTTTATATAATTTTCTAAAACTAGTGCATTTATCTTGATTTATGTGCGTGAGTGGTGGTTTCTTGGACATAAAAGTTGTGTTAACGTGCTATAGTGAAAGACAATGATATATATGCAGTGAAATGCTATTTTCTCTCTTCCAAACGTCCACTGACAACCTTAGTATAAGAATCACCATTATACTGAGGGCAAGGGACGTAGCCTGAGGACACGACATCGACTGGACAGGACTAATTAGAAGATAAGATTGAAGAAATATGATATAAAAAATAAGATTTGGCTAAAAGGTCTTAGTAACCAGGCCTGTCAGTCAACGTCGCAATTTTTGACATTTATGTCATTTATATTTATACTGTTTACTCGGTGAAGTTTATGTTTATTTGTTGCATTTGATGATAATTAAAATAAACTTAATTTTATTAAACTTCACTGTCTGCTTATTTACTGCTGGAGATAAAAAAATCACACAACTATATGATAAGAAATGTAGTAATTGCTGGTTTGGAGCTAAATTAATCGTAATATTTCTTTATCACTACAATCAAATCAAAAATGACAGAAATACTACAAAGTCCGCAAAGTATAGTTAAAACATTCTTATATGAGTACCCTACGTGCACCAGCGATGAGCTTATGTTCAAGTTAGAGATTCCTGTGGACATCCCTCTGCCAGGGTCCACCCGGGAACTGGTGCAGAGAGTTATCAATATGTTCCGAGTGCCAGTGTATTTAGAAGATGGTAAGTAATAGAGACTGTTTGTTATTAAAGTGTTAGCATTGCTAATTTGATTCGTAGTATAAAGTCAAGTAACCATATGCAATAGTAATACATAAACATATATGATATCCATGACATGATAAAACTAGAAATACGCCCACTTCTTGTACTTCCCCGCGCCCCGCGGTCTTAGTGTTCTGTAAACGATCACTGAGTTACGCAACTTTCACTATGGCTGGTCCTCAGATGGGTGACCACTTTGTGGCATTTACATTTGCGAGCATTTCCATGCTTCGGAAGGCATTTAAAGCCGTTGGTCCCGGTTGCCAGTAAAATGACAGTTGTTAAGCCTGGTTAAGGGCCTTATGGGCGGCTTGAAAATTTCAACAGCAGGTAGCCACAACCTGCGTCTGTCTATTTCAACACGGCAATGGGCTCACCACCTATTACATGGGACAGGAATCCACACGGTGAAAGGTGGGCATATAATATGCCTCTGCCACCCCTTCAGGGATAAGGCGTGATGGATATTTATTTATTTATTTGTTGTACTCAAACAACCTAGTCCCTAGTGTAGGTAATTGTATTGTGCAAACAAGGAATCCTCGGATGGGTCACTTTAATTGTATCTTTATAATAAAATAAAAGAAACAAGGAGAAAAAATATTGAGTAATGTATGAAAATATAGAGAAATGCTTTTATTAGTATGAATAGAGTGACTCAAATTTTTATTTTAAATTGTGTACCTTATAATTTAATATCAAACTTTAGCAAATCATTTTCTTTAACTCTGAATCTAAAATCTGTTACAGTAAATATTTACTTTATCGTACAACTAAGGAATCTGACTGCATAGTTAAATAATATATTTTCTTTCTAGAACTAAATGAAAAATTAGCAAAATTTGTGGCACAAGAGACAAAACTCTTCCACAACAGCCGAGATGGCAAGCTGATTGACCAGCTAAAAAAGTCTGAAATCAATGTAGAAGGTCTTATCAAAAATTGGGAGAAAGCATTTAAGGATAATGTAGTGGAATTTGCAGAACAGAAAGGTACATCGGATGAAGAAGTGTTTGCTGCTGCTTACCATAAACTAGTACACTCTCCTGCACTTGAAACAATACTGCAAGTTGAGAATTCATATGCAAAGACAATCTCAGACACTCTACAGAGCAGGGACGAAGATATCAAGAAACTGTCTGACAAGTAGGTATATCCAAAGCCAAACTACACAACCAGAATCTGAAGTTCCTGGTATTCTCATTATTTTAAGTTTAGTGACACTGCTTGTGATAGGATTGGGTTATTGGTCAAGTATCTTAGCATTACAATAATTGATAAACCACTTGAAATACTAAAAATTTTGCTTAACCCTTAGGTGAGTAATACTGTTATTCCTTTATCAACTCTTTGTATCATAATTATGCATGATGTATTTCACAAATTTCTATATAATTTCACTTTGTTAGGCAAACTGAAGAAATGGAGGAGAAAATCAAGCAACTAAATATTACAACAACAGAAGAGGAAATCAATGAATTGGCTGGTGCACATTTTGAACAGCAAGCACTAGTGGCTGGGCGATGGGGGTCCCAACTTGATGCCTTGAGGCAAACCCAGCGCGCGCAACACCGCGCCTGGCTCATGAACACCCTTGAGGAGTACCAGAGTACTTCGGCTCTTAACACCCCCAGGTAAGTTTATTGCAGAATAATGGAATTTATGTCGGCATCTGTTGGCTG
Source organism: Thumatha senex (assembly GCA_948477245.1). Taxonomy (NCBI): domain Eukaryota; kingdom Metazoa; phylum Arthropoda; class Insecta; order Lepidoptera; family Erebidae; genus Thumatha; species Thumatha senex. Next base: position 19,352,866 of record OX419748.1, read on the forward strand.
CAGTAATTGTTATTTATTTGTTAAACAGACTCAAATGCTTACTAATAATCACATATATCACATAAGCCTTAATACTATTTTAGAAGATCTAGCCTGCAAGCCTAATGTTCTTGTCATCACCTCATTATGAACATAATCTTCAGTAAAGACATTCTTGATTTACATTGTTGGCCCATAATCTGTTAATTATTTATAAACCAGAGGATTCATAGACCAACAATGTTGTAAACAAACTTTCTACTGCCCAACCAGCAACTCCCCCTTGGCGACGTTCTCCACGGACATGGGGCCTATCCCCAGGCCGCTCAACCCTACGCCGGCGAGTGGTCTTCGCCTAGAAGAGAGCTTCACCATCCACTTGGGCAGTCAGTTGAAACAGACGCACAACATCCGCATCGTAGCCATGGACATGATGGACTTGTGCCATGTAAAGTGAGTGCCAGTCTTTGTTATAAATATATATGTTTCCTTCTACAGCAAATTGCTTGAATTAAGATTGAAATGATCCATGATGCTAACATGAGACAAAAAGCTAAGAGGATTGAAACTTTGTTAGACAGATGATAGTGCAGTCGGTTAAGGCCAGGGGGCCTTTATAATTATTGGGTTTACTTTTAGTTTTCAACCTAAAAAGTGAAACATCTTATTGCCACAGATTCGTCGGCAATAGAATAATAGCAGAACACCAGGCTCACGGGAATACCTTAACTCTATTTTCTAAATTTAAATTTTAAAGTGGAAAAATTTTTCAGTCACGAGCTGGACTCGAATCAGCGCCTTCTGGTTCAATGCACTGGACTCGTTTACCAACTAGACCACCTCGACCTGCTTGAAACTGAAGAATTAATCCACCTCTTTACGTCCTAAGGCGACGTACTTAACTCTATTATTTAAAAAAATGCATACATACATCCACGAGGTGTCATACATGGAACAGCCCGCAGGAGGGATCGCGGCGCCTGCAGACGTCGCTGTCGCTGTACTCGGCGGAGCTGTCGGGCGCCGCGCTGCTGACGGAGGCGCCGCCGCAGCGCCCCGCGCCGCCCACCACCGCGCTGGTGGACGGCGCCAGCCGGAGCACGGAGCACCACTTCGCGGACGTGGAGCTGCAGCTCAAGGAGATCAGCGACAAGGTTCGCGAGCCGGTCAGTAAACGCGCCCTAAACTTAATATTTATAATTAACTCAATGTTATTATCACGGGGTAGTAATTGACCGGTTTCAGTATTGATTACATACCAAGTCATTTTTGCCTTGTTTTTTGACTCTTTAATTTTATTACTTATATGTAACGACTTGGCAGCAGCACAGGCCTTTTTAAAGGTCTTAGAATAAATTTTAACATATTGAATAAAGGCAGGATCTAAATTAAATTGCTTCATACCATATAGTTCGTACAACTTAGCCCTACTTTTGTAAATTCCTGCAGTTGCCCACTCACAACATTGCAAGTTTTTGTTTTTATAAAATGTTTTTGATTTAAATATCTTGTTGTACTCAGCTTTAATTGTATTACATAAGGAGTCATATAAGCTGTTTGGATCTTCCTGATTAAAGTCAATATGAGTGACTTTTGCTGAAACATTTACATTAAATTGTTTAAGTCGATGTGCACTCATTGGTATACATACAATTTTATTCTTTTTAGAAGTGACATCAATAGGAAATGCTGCTTTCTGACCAAGATGATCTGATGGAAAGTTACTTACTATCTCCCTTGTTGTTGATACACAGTTGCAGAATATATTATCTATACATTTTCTAGAATGTGAGGTGATTCTAGTTGGCTCACAAAATAAATTTTGTAAGCCAAAAGACTTAAACAAATTTTTAAATCTAATACATTTCGAAGACTGCACAAGTAAATCAACATTAAAATCCCCACACACCACTACATGTTTTCTACTAGTGAACAAACGCTTCAATACATTTTCCATTACAGTTTCTAATAAATTATAATCCCTATCTGGAGGACTGTAGACACAGAGGACAATGAGTTGCTCAAGCTCAACACAGGACAATTCTGCAGTACGCTCAATAGAAAGGGCCACAATATCTTTATGTTCTTTACATTTCAAATTATTAGTTACAAATATAAGAGAACCACCACGAATAGCTTTCTTTCTAGAGAACGCACTGCTAAGTGAATAGAATTCATTGTTGAACAATAGTTCATGACTTTTTAACCAATGTTCAGTAATACAAAAAATGTGAACATTGTGTTCCTTTATATAAAGTTCTATTTGTAGTAGTTTTTTAGATATGCCTTCAATATTTTGGTGAACTAAGTTTAGACTACTAGAAGTATTGTTGATATACTCAGAATTATTACAACAAATATTATTTACAGTGTCTTTAAAAAAAATTGACTCAATGGGCTCAAAAGACCTATAACCATGGCGCATTTTTTTAAAGAATCTAGTTCATTCTTATTCTTTAACTATGTAACGTTGTAAAACGTCACATTAGAATGTCATTGTTAGTCTTGAGATTTAGAAAGAGAGGAGAGTAGATTGTTGATTCTTTCGCTCCGTCAATATAAAATAAATTGCGATTTCTGTAAGGCTGTATTCCTTAGTTCCATGCCATAGGGTAGACTTGGAAAGAATGAAAAAAAAGAAAAAAGTCTTTTGACAGCGGTGACGGAACGTCATTCGACTAGCTACAGCGACGACAAAAATATGTCGTCGTAAATATATTTTTTAAACTTCGCTAAAAAGAAGTAATCTTTTATAAATTGTATATGGAAGTTCACGCCTGTGACTTCTTATCAATGGTTACATCAAAATAACTATGTATTTCGGTAAGAACTTTGGATTTTGAAACCACGTTTCTAGCCTTGGTGATCTTTAGTATTTTGACGAAAGGTTATTCATTTGTTTACAGTTTATTACGATGCTTTGAACAGCGTTAATGGAATATTTGCCTGCTCTTCAACATTTATTGGTTTTTCTATAAAAAAGTGGTAAGTTCTCTTTATGTATTCGAATCACGAACAAATATCCAATTGTTTTTCCAAATCTAATGAAACTAATTCTTTTCTTTGCAGCTGAAAAGGCACTTTTTTCTATATTAACTTTATTCTTGGATAAAGTTTGCCATGGATGCTGACCATGTGGTTACGGGCTCGTCATTCTCGTGGAGACGACACCTGTCGCGGTCTGCAGATGTGATTTCGAATCCCGTGGTAATGTAACCACGTCATCAGGTACCTAGTTTGAATTGTTTTTGTGTAGATTAATCTAGTAATGATGCACGACTCAATGATCAGGCCCATGTAAAGACTCAATGATTTGGGTCATGTTTTGAATCATGTTACGATATATATTTTGACTCATAAGCTGGCCTTATGCTGGATCTCACTATTCTAAATTTCACGCCTCAACCCTGTGAATAGTTAATCTTTAGCTCACTAAATTGAAGCGCTCGCGGCCCCGCTGTCTCAGTGTTCTGTAAACGATCACTGAGTTACGCAAGTTTCACTATGGCTGGTCCTTGGATGGGTGACCACTTTGTGGCATTTATATTTGCGAGCGTTTCCGTGCTTCGGAAGGCACGTTAAACCGTTGGTCCCGGTTGCCAGTAAAATGGCAGTCGTTAAGCCTGGTTGAAGGCCTTATGGGCGGCTTGAAAACCTTCAACAGCAGGTCGCCACAACCTGCGTCTGTCTATTTCAACACGGCAATGGGCTCACCACCTATTACGTGGGACAGGAATCCACACAGTGAAAAGTGGGCATATAATATGCCTCTGCCACCCCTTCGGGGATAAGGCGTGATGGATATTTATTTTATTTATTTATTACTAAATCACTGGAATAGATTATACCAATAGTGATAATGTATATAATGTATATTCAATCAATTCGCCTATAAGAATATAGAAACTTTCTTCTAGAGATTTATTCTATTGTTTTTGGTTCCTGCTCTTATGATTAGAAGCTCAATCTCTATCGCCGATATCTGTGTGCATAAAGTTGGTAGGACTTATCCTCCTGGCGCCTGAACCAAGTTATAACTTTTGTTTGTTTGTTAGTTCATGTCCCCAAAATAAGACAATCCTCGCCATTATTATTATTACAACTAAGCTGTGGGCTTCGTTCGTCAAATTCTTTGAACACCCGTTGCACCTCATACACTTGACCCATGCCCTATATAAATATACAAATACTTTCATTTACCTAAACTTGATCTCCTATTTTACACCCTTAAGGGTAGAATTTACGTATTTATTTATTATAAATTAGAAGTAGGTATGCGAAACTTGGAACCCCTATTTTACCCCTTTATAGATAAAATCAAGCACACGTGTCCATTTATTTGTAACCAAAAATACGTGTACGTAATTTTATGTTTCCAACTTGTAAAATGACGAACTCTCATACAAATGTTAAAGCCTTATTTTACCACCTTTCGTAGTGGGTGCCTACATTCTAAGGGTAGTTTACCCTAAAATTGTCAAGTTCCTAGGTGCAAGGGTTTCGGCTGGGCGTTGATAGACGAGTGAGTCACACATGATTTTATTAATATGGACAAGCAAAATATTTTTGGAATTCTACTTTATTGTCAAAATTTCATGATATACCTCTTCAAATTTCGTAAACTTAACTTAAATGTAACAGGCGGAAAAACGTAACAATCAACGTCAAAAAGAGCAATCAGGGAGCAACAGCGGCGGAAGCAACACCAGCAACGGACACCACGGCAGCGCCGGTGCTCGCAAGCGACCGCGCAAGGACCTGCAGACCGGGGACATCTTCATCACCAAACACAGCAACCTGGACGAAGTTCACGTCGTGTTCCACTTGATAGTGGATGACTCGGAGCTACGTTCAGGTTAGTACGGTTTTTACAAAAAAAAACTACTAAATACTTCTACTACCCACTTAAATACAATTTGTCATTTAGCAAACTGATCGTGTAGGTGTGTATGTGTCTGTACAAAGAGGTAACTGTGTGGCCCCAGGCGAGCTCACGTCGCGGCACGCCGCCATCCTGGGGCTGCGCAACATCCTGCGGGCGGCCTGCGCCAACGACGTCACCAGCCTGTCCATCCCGCTCCTGCTGCGCCACGAGATGTCCGAGGTGAGGTTCAGTGAAATCTATGGCGTTGGGGAAAGTTTCTTCGCATTTTCTAGAAAACTTAAAATATATTTTAATAAAGCGTATTTACATTTAACTAAATTATATAGGTGCCATTTTGTTCGGTTACTTTTTGCTATCTTACAAGAACGAGTATGATCCCATTGCTATACTAATTTTGGAGATTCAAATCAAAAAACAGCGACAGGTGGTTTTGTTAGTCATCTCGTGCGGTTAATTTGAAAAGAGACTGGTACAGGTGGAAATCTGAAGGTACAAGGTCCGGATCTCTAGCCAAACTCTCTTAGTTTTTGCTGTGTGGCTAAAAATGTATGAGGTCTTTCCGGAGATTTCCGGCCGCTTGCCATCGCTTTCTTTTATCTCGACCGCTGCTCGCAATAGAGTCGAATTGATGATCCTGCTTGGCGGTAACAGCTCACTAATACGCGCAGCATTAGGGACCTCGTTGCAAGTTAACGTGGATTTCCCAACAGTCTGTTAAGCTTGACGATCTCTTACGAACGTTCTTGTCGGACGTAATCCACGTCTCATCCAATAGGTTTCTTGCAGTGAGCTCTTTTTTTTTGTTGTTGTTTTTTATATTAAATATTACATCATAATTATTATTACAATCTAGACGTGAAGCTAATAAGTAACTTAGTTATAACTTCATTTGCTAAATACTTAAATGTTAAGAATATGACCAATGGCACTTTTCTTATTGTATCTATTGAAGTAGAATGTCAGTTTCTTTATGTGTTTTTTGGGCAGTCACTTATTCTTTTAGCACTCACTGCTCTGCACTAATATTAACTCAAATGCTTAAGTTCTTTTTAATGTTCTTACTATGTCCGTGGTGTCTAGCAGTTGGATAGCCTCGACATTCACATGTTGGTGAAGCCTTCGTTGATGTGCTTCGGCATATCTCCTTATAACTTTAGCAACAAGGTCCACTCCTAAATCCCGGTGTATATCATCATTTCTGATATGCCAAGGAGCGTTTACTATACTCCTTAGTATTTTATTTTGGCAACGTTGTATTATTTGTACATTCGTTTGTTTGGTACACCCCCAAAGTTGAATACCATATGTCCAAACAGGCACGAGAACTTGCTTGTACAAGAGTACTATGTTATGCACTGATAAATTGGAATGTCTACCCAGTAGCCAGTATATTTTTATATAGCGTAGGTCTAGTCATTCATGTTACTTATCTATGTACCTACAAGTAGAACGGGGCTCTAATTAGTTTTCCTGTAGTTAAGTACTTATCATGAACACTTAGATACGTTCGGAATACTCTTTTTGTGGGAATTATTTTCTAATGTTTCTATTTCACCGTTTCTTTTTAACATTAGCCTTCCAGCGTAACTTTGCATCTAGGGTCATGCCCAGGTATTTTGCCGTATTTTCATATAGTATTATGTGGTCATCTATGTATATCGATTCATAGCTAGACTTTTGATTAGTAAAGTCTATATGAACCGATTTAGATTCTGTACGATGCAACCGTACACTTAAAAATAATGCAGTTATAATGCGTGTGCTTCCCCGCTCCTTTGTATTATTATCATTATTGGTCACGGCAATAATAGTAGTTTATGATACTGTTGCATAATAAGGGTTCTTATAACACGAGTGAGTTTTAAAAAAACGAGCTGTAGGCGAGTTTTTTTATAGTATCACACTAGTGTTATAAGACTAAGTTATGTACAGTGTCATACACTACTTTATCTACTCTCATACTATAATACGTAAAACAATATTGCAAATAAAATTATATATAACAACAAATTTATTTTTTAAATGTCAAATGTTTGCGCCTTAATAAGAGAGATGTAAATGCATTAGAGTGTCGTATCTGCTTGTTATTGTGTGACGGAGGCGAGCGGGCAGGGCGGCAGTGAGCGTCGCTCTACCGCCTTGCTCCAGCTGGAGGTTGTATAGGTGTATCGTTATGATTAAAAAGTTATAGTTAGAGTAGATAATTATCTACTCTGATACTATAATACAAAGATTATAAAACTGGTAACAAAATTCTTATGACAAACATTACGTACAGGCCAAAAATAATAAAAAAAAAGTTTAATTACGATACAGGTCTTGTATGGACACCTGTATCATAATATAACTTTTTAATCATAACGATACACCTATACAACCTCCAGCTGGAGCGAGGCGGTAGAGCGACGCTCACTGCCGCCCTGCCCGCTCGCCTCCGTCACACAATAACACGCAGATACGACACTCTAATGCATTTACATCTCTCTTATTAAGGCGCAAACATTTGACATTTAAAAAATAAATTTGTTGTTATATATCATTTTATTTGCAATATTGTTTTACGTATTATATATAGTATGAGAGTAGATAAAGTAGTGTATGACACTGTACATAACTTGGTCTTATAACACTAGTGTCATACTATAAAAAAACTCGCCTACGGCTCATTTTTTTAAAACACACTCGTGTTATAAGAACCCTTATTATGCAACAGTATCATAAACTACTATTTTGGGTTATAAGTGTTTCTTACTGCACCAACCCCAACCTTCATCATTGGTCCTTCGAAGCCACCGGGCGGGACCTCACGGTAGTTCATACAGTCACGTTGTTTCTTCGCGAGTGTAAAGTACATGAGAGTGAGCCCGGAATACCAGTATCGATTTACAGTTTTCTGTGACCACGTGTAGGAGCAGATCTCTAGCAGCAACAAGTCTACTAGCACTAGTAGACACTAGCGTCTCAAGTACGAGGCTTCCAGCATTTTCAGCAGCAGCATATCGGTGCTGAACCGGTATTTAGCAGCAGTATCAGTATAGCAGCACTGGCACAATAGCACCGGCGTGTCTAGCAGCAGTACTAGTATAGCAGCACTGGTAAAACAAGACACCGGTACTTAGCGTCATCCGGAACCTGGCACTGGAATCTAGCAGAAGCTCTAGCAACCGGCGAGATACAGCATCGTCTAGGAGCTCAACTACAGCAATAAGCTTTTCAGCTACTACCAAGTAAGATCTTTCCTTTTATTCATATTTAGCGAAATGGAGGATCTTTACGAACAGCAATGCGAACTTGGTGAGGCGATACGAAAAATTCCGATTAATATCAAAAAGGATAGCGCGGATAGGAAGTCGGATTTCTATTTCAAAAAGTGGTTAGAATTGTTAGAAAGGTAAGGATAATCATCTAGCTATATGTGCGAGTGGAGTCAAAGAGCATACATATTTTGTGAAATCAGAGCATGAGCAAGTCAGCAAATCTTATACAACAGCTAAGATTTTTATTAATGAGCAACGTCTGCCGTATGCCACTAGAACTTTGCCTTCGACATCAATGTCAAAGTCTCAAGCATCTTCTTAGGAACAACAGGAGGATGAAAAAATCCAAGAACTTCAACATAGCTACAAGCATCAGCTAAAATCAAGCATCAAGGAGTCACGAGGTTCCGCTAGCAAATACGACGACATGGTTCGGAAACAAGCAGCAAACTTCAAAGCTTTTAAGAGGTCCATAACTTTTATCGATTTAGACTCTTTGTCAGAGAAATGGGAGTTAGAAGACGCTTTGAAAACATTACAAATGCGATGGTCAAAGATAGACTCTCTGCACTGGAAATTAGACGGGGAAGTTGATGAGGAGGACGAAGAATACGAGGCTATCTATACGCAGCATGAGCAGTCCTACCTCAAATTGAAGCAAAGGATCAATAAAAAGCTTTCCAATGTTTCGCAAAGAGAGCATTCTACTCCAAAAATGGAAATACCTGAGTTTATGGGCAACTTCAAAAACTGGACTCCATTTAAAGACCTTTTCACTGTAGCGATACACAACAACCCTTCTCTTTCCAAAGCGCAAAAGAAGGGAAAGTGCAAGGAGAAGCTGAAAGACTTATCCAGCATCTCTCCATAAGTAGCGATAACTACGATTCTTGTTGGGAGATTCTTAATCATTGATTTAATAATGAACGACTCATTTTTATTTTATTATTAATAACTTACTAGGATTACCTAATACGCTACAGCGATCTATTAGCCACATTAAAAAATTGCCTGACAACCCTAGAAACTGTGTATGCGATTAAGAATTTAGGGATTGATATCAGCACATGGGATCCTATTCTCGTGTATTTATTAAGTCAAAAGTTGGATGGCGAAACATATGACGATTATAATGAATCACTAAAAAATAAAAGACAGCAACCCGCCTTTAAAGAGTTTTTAAACTTCTTGGAGAGTAAATTTACCGGTTGGGAAACATCTCGCCGAAAATTAGAACAAGCTACTCTAAAGTCTAATAATCAAACTAGTAATTATATTCCTGAGAATCTTAAATGTAAGCGGTTTAATCATAATAATTTCTATAATAAAACATATAAGCCTCAATCGTTTTCCAAACAATTACACGTCTCGAGTATCAAATGTCAGTTTTGCAATCAACAACATGCTTTGTACAATTGCGACAAATTCTTAGGATTGCAAAATGACGCGAAATTAAATACAATTCTCAAATTCAAATTATACAAAAATTGTTTGTTCGATCATAATGGCCAGCAATGCATTTCTGTTCGACGATGTCGCAAATGCGCTGGTAAGCATCATTCGGTTTTACATGACGCATGTACAAAAAATACGTCGCAATCGAACATAGCAACAGCGATAATTAAAGAGTCGATCCCGGCAGAAGAGCAGGTGGTTACCGCACATATTTCTAATTTAGCTACGAATGAAGTTTTATTAGCAACAGCTTTGATTAAAGTAGCAGCCATTGACGGGTCTTATCACGTTTTAAGGATCCAGGTTCCCAAGTGTCTCTTATAAGAGAAAACGTAGCAAAGAAATTAGGTTTGCCCCGATCGAAGTTTAACGGAGTTATACTTGGCGTAGGTGAAGTTGAGAATAATTGTAATGGTGTAGTCACACTGAACTGCTTATTATATTCCGTCTAAGTCCTTTGATGCATCGAAGTGATCTTATTTGGAAAACCTGAAATTAGCAGATCCTTACTATAATATGAGTCGTCCAATGGACTTATTGCTAAGCGCCCAAGTTCACGGATTGATATTGTTAGGTGGATTAATAAAAGGTGAGAGCCTATCCCAGCCTGTGGTACAAGAAACACAACTGGGATGGATTATATACGGCGGCGGCGAAATGTCGTCTTATCAATGTAAATTGATAAAATCGAAAAATTGTGTGGGTAGTTGAAGTGTAAACACAAATAAATTTTTCGCTCCTGATTTTAATTGTTAATTAAATTCTATTTGACCTAAATTTACATTACGAATATAAAAAATACATTGTATGTAGCTTGTACCTGTCAGTGAAGTGTTATCTCCTTGTTTTTAAATCCTACATTATACAGCAATTCAAAAACATGGATTTTTGCTATGCTGAAATCTTCAATGGCCGAACTGGCATCTTTATTCCACACAAAGATGACCAATTTTGAAGCCAAGTTACCGGAATCTGGTACTGGTCACTCAGCCCCAACACTGGCTGCTGAATTTTCTTTGTTTAAGGTCTTCGTCAGTGAAACTTTAAACACATTGCAGCAGCAAATAAAGCTTCTTGCCAACCAGGAGGATGTGATGGAGACATATGGAAGACGGAAGATGCTTCTTATTCATGGAGTTGCTGAAAAAACAAATGAAGTGACTGGAGACGTTATATGTGTAGTCATAACAAAACATCTCAAGATAGATTTCACATCTTCCCATATAAAGTGGTGTCATCGCATGGGCCGTTCTGCTGTTGGTAGCAAACCAAGGCCAATAGTCATCAAATTTGACAGCGTTGCTGTTCGGGATAAGGTTTGGTTCGCTAAGGTGAGTCTCAAAGGCTCTGGTATCACTATTTCAGAGTTCTTAACAAGGCAACGTCACATGACTTTTATGGCAGCCAGAGAAAGGTTTGGTGTAGCTCGATGTTGGACGCGAGAGGGCTTTATCTACGTTCTGGATCAGAGCAATAAGAGGCATCGGCTTGTCTCCCTTGCAGAGGTGCGGTTGCTTCAAATAGACACCGTCAACAAGTCTGTCACGCCAATCAAACCCGCTGCAAAAGCAAAGCGCACCGCCAAGAAATAATAATTGTTTACATTTCCATTTAAATATCTCAGGCCATTGCCAACAATTTGCTTTGCCATTTTTGCATAGTGTACTTCCTCACTATAAGTTCAGAACGTTCCATTTTGTATAAAAAACGTAGGTACAAAACAATTATTACATTAAGTACCTGAGTATTCATTATTTTTCCAAAGTATTGATTTGTTACTGTTTCACATAAAAAAATATTAAATTAAACCCACAGAAATATGAATTATTTTAAGCTTTGACAATAATAGTTGTAATGTCATTTTCAAACTGGCAAAGGTGTTGTCCATATAAGTCCTGTATTTGAATATTAGTCTTTTTGCCTACCTTTATTTTTCAGTGCAATCTATTCCTTTGAATCACTGTTCTGTGACTGCTATAGCAAACAATGTTGGCATGCCTGCCTGTCTTAATGCTGTAAAATTATTATATTTAGACATAACTGGCAGTTGTATCTTGAGTAGAATATTTTATTTTGTTGTTTTAAATATTTATTATTTTATTTTTTAACTTATTGTGGTTTTCGTATTTAATTTACTATTTGTACACATATATCGTATACCTCAGTGAATTTCTTACAAGTGATGACTGATCTGAGTATTGGTAGCGATAGTGATGATGAAAGTTACCACTCTGTTAGCAGCAGTAACGATGGTAGTTTCACTAGTTTTCCCTCTTTAGCAGATACTCTGGAGTCTCAGTTTTCTGATGATCCTAGGAACTTCAATGTGGTTCATATCAATGCCCAAAGTATTCCGGCTCACTTCCCGGATATGCTGGCAAACTTCGAAAATAGAAACATACTCGCTGTTCTTGTGTCGGAGTCCTGGTTTAAACCGTATCATTCTTCCATTTCTTTTGCCCTTCCTGGATTCCAATTAATTAGAAATGATCGTGAGGTTATCAAGGGTGGAGGTGTTGCCATTTATCTACGGTCTTACATACCATACTCTATCCTCAACATGTCAGCACAACCACCTCCATCCAATGCAGGCGAACATATCTTCTTAGAAATTGAACTCTATCATACAAAAGTCTTACTTGGCTTATACTATTCCCCATCTTTAAACATTAACTACTTTTCCTCTTTTGAGCTCCTACTTGAAAATTTGGTCCCATCTTATTTACATACTATTATTTTAGGTGACTTTAACACCTGCCTTGTGAAGAATGATCACCGTTCGTCTTCTCTTCGAGCTATATCAAAATCCTTCAACCTTTCCATTCTTCCTCTCACTACAACCCACCATGTTCCAAACTGTTCTCCTAGTCTTCTTGATCTTATTCTGGTCTTTTCCGAAGATCATGTCGCTAAATACGGACAGTACCCTGCTGACATGTTCTCCCTTCATGACTTACTATTCCTATCCTACAAAATTCGTCCCCCAAAGAACAAGTCCAATATTGTAATGCAGCGCAATTTTGGTGGCATCGACAAGGATTCTCTTTGTGAAGATGCCGCAAATTTTGATTGGTCTCCACTCTTTGCGTGTAGTACGCCCGATGAGCAAATAGAGATATTTAATAGCAGACTACTACTACTGTATAATAAACATGCTCCTGTGCGACCGGTCAAAATTAAGCATACTCCTTCTCCCTGGCTAACAAAAGAAATCCGATCGCTCATGTCCAGGAAAGCGGCGGCAAAATTTAAGTACAAGACCAGACCGACTGCCGCTAACAGGGAGAATTATACGCGTATACGTAATCACTGCAATATGGTATGTAGGGACGCACAACGCCAGCATATTCACAACTCTGTCCAAAATAACGATCCAGCGAAAGTCTGGAAATTTCTTAGAACAATGGGGGTGGGAAGATCGCAACACAATGCACTATCTAAAGATTTAAATATTGATTTGTTGAATCAACATTTCACCGCTTCGTCTAATATTAATAAGACAACCAAATCTCACACGATTAATGATCTTTCATCCCTACCAACCCCTCAGTATCCACTATTCGTCTTTAATCAGATCACTGCCAGTGATGTTAGGAGGAGCATTATGTCAATCACGTCCAATGCAGTTGGAAGTGATGGTGTGAGCCGTAATATGATCCTACCCATCCTTGATGAGATCCTCCCAGTCATCTGTCACATCCTAAATTCATCATTATCCTCTGGTATCTTCCCCTCTTTCTGGAAAACCGCTGAAATCATTCCTTTGCCTAAAAATAAAAATCCCTGTTTCTCTGATTATCGACCAATTTCAATATTACCATTCCTCTCCAAAGTAATTGAACGCCTTGTACATAACCAACTCAATACATTTCTAATCAAAAACAATTTATTGAATCCCTATCAATCAGGCTTTCGACCTGGTCACAGCACCGTCTCCGCTTTGGTGAATATTACGGACGACATCCGACATGGCATGGAGTGTGGGAATGTCACAGTTTTGGCTCTGTTGGATTTTTCCAATGCGTTTAACACAGTGGATTTTGACATATTGATTGATATATTGCGATCTCTTGGCATATCTCCAGTGGCGACTGATTGGTTTCGCAGTTACCTGTGTGGACGCCGACAGCGCATACGCATCGAAAACACTCTCTCCTCATGGTGCAATACTTCTGTTGGTGTGCCCCAGGGTGGCGTTCTTTCTCCTTTACTTTTCGCATTATTCATTAACTCAATCTCGGATCAACTTCGTTCCTCCTATCACCTTTATGCAGATGATCTACAAATATACAGCCAAGTACCCCTGACATCCATTACAGATGCTGTGGATGCTATTAATAATGATCTGGCCAGTGTAAGTGCCTGGAGCGAATCGTATGGGCTCAAGGTGAACCCCTTGAAGACCCAAGTCACAATAGTTGGCAGTCCTTGGATGGTTTCAAGGATTGATTGGCCACTACTCCCACCGGTTATTTTCAACGGTACCATCATACCATTTAGTGACCGGGTTAAAAACCTGGGAATATACATTGACTCCAATCTCTCCTGGGTCACTCAAATGCAAGAGACCAGCAGAAGATTGTATGCAGCTGCGGGATCTATGAAACATTTGCGATCTTTCTTACCGACTGCCACCAAGATTGCGCTTGCAAAAACCCTCCTACTCCCAATTCTAGACTATGCAGACGTCAGCTATCCAGATCTCACCGAACGCCAGCTAGATAAACTCAAGCGTCTTCAGAATTTTTGTATCAGATTTATATTTGGACTACGCAAATATGATCACATTACTGTTTTTCGGAAAAGACTCGAGTGGCTACCTATTCGACTTCGCCGGAATGCTCATATTCTTTTCTTGTTATACAGTATACTGTTCAACCCTTCTACGCCTACCTATCTCAAAGGACGTTTTGAGTTCCTTCATGATACTCATTCGAAGTGCTGAAGATCATCAGAGAACATGAGACTAAAAATGCCGTCACATTCCACAACATTCTTAGGAAAATGCTACACTGTCTTGGCCGTACGTTGTGGAATGAGCTACCATTAGATATTCGTCGCGCGAAGTCACTCGCTATCTTTAAGGACAAGGTTAAAAACCACTTTCTGTCCTCTAACTAAGTACTTAACTTTACTTGTAGTATTTCTTTTCTTTTACTTCTTTATTGTGTACAACTTAACTATTATCCTCGTTATCATACTAATCTTTAGTTATATATTATGTAAGTACGCCATCAACTACCTCCTTCTTTGTTTTCCTGATCTTCTCTTTCCATACTAAGGTTGTCTGGAAGAGATCGCTTTTAGCGATAAGACCGCCCATTGTACTCTCACTTGTAGTTTTAAGTCTTGTAAATACTGTATTTAATGGTGTGCAATAAAGAATTATCTATCTATCAATGTAACATGGTTCTGAATAATACTCAAGGTATTCAGCGTTTTTGGGAAATTCAGGATATTAGTGAACATTCAAGCTTATCATCAGAAGAACAGCAGTGTGTAGATTTCTATATATCCACCACGAGAAGGCGTGAAGACGGGCGTTACGAGGTAAAATTGCCTCTTAAACCTGACGTAGATGAAAAAATAGGTAGCTATAGCCCAATTTAAAAACATGGAACAATAATTTTGTAAACAACCAATCTTAGCCGAACAATATAAATCGTTCATCAATGAATACATAGCTTTAGGACACATGGTACCAGTTTCAACAATTACAATAACAAGGTGCTATCATGTTACTTGCCGCACCATTCGGTGCAACGATTCGAATCAACTACTAAGTTACGCGTAGTTTTTAACGCGTCAGCAAGAACATCTAGCGGATATTGTATGAATGATTTTATGTTTAAAGGACCTTATTTCCAGCGGGATATTCTGGAATTACTTATGTTAGCCCCAATCGAAGTTTTACAAAAATGTACAGGCAAATTATGGTCTGTGAAACCGATCAGAGATATCAGCAAATCGTATGGAGAGAGTCTCAAGATGACCCTATACAAACATATACGCTTACTACTATAGTGTATGGGACAAAATCGGGCCCATTTTTGGCGATGATGACTTTAGAGTCATCATCGTCAGCTGAACAAAAGAGATTCCCGGAAGCCGCTATGGTCCTGGAAGAATCCTGTTATATGGACGACGTAGTCCATGGGTCTCACTCTATAGCAATAGGTCAGCTGCTAATAGAAAGCTTGAACAAGTTATTAAGATCTGGAGGTTTTACACTGAGAAAGTGGTGCACAAATAAACCAGAACTCATGCAAAACATTGAGCACAGTGCTGGAGAAATAATTTTTAATTTTAAATCAGAAAGTATGTCAAAAGCATTAGGCCTGCGATGGGACTCCTCTAATGACAATTTCACGTTTAAATATAGTCTAGCTAATTCCAATGTTAAAATAACTAAGAGATTACTCTTATCGGAAATATCAAAAATATTTGACCCACTGGGATGGTTATCACCGTTTACTACTAAACTAAAATTTCTATTTCAACAGCTGTGGCTCAATAAAATGCTTTGGGATGACGAAGTTCCGGAGTCCATAAAAAGCATAGAATGGACTGCAATCAATGCAATGATATACCTAAACCAATATGAGATACCACGCTTGATTGGGTATGAGCCTGATGATGTCATCGAACTCCATGCGAGAAGCTTGTTACTCTGGTGGTGGCTAAAACTCGATTAGCACCCATATCTAAGAGTATATCGTTGCCCAGGTTAGAGTTATTGGGCGCATATTTATTAGCTAAACTAATGCATAAAGTTGTTTCATGTTTAAGCGACTAAAGATACGTGTGTATGGATGGTCGGACTCTATGGTGGTCTTAGGCTGGCTACAAGGCGATCATAATCGCTGGAAGCCCTTTGTTGCAAATAGAACTAAAACAATTACAGAATTAATGGAACCGAAATGTTGGCGGTATGTTGCCTCAAAGGACAATCCAGCCGATGCAGCTAGTAGAGGAATTTCAGCGTCTCAATTGAAAAACCATGACCTGTGGTGGCAAGGACCGCAGTCGTTGAAATTGTTTCACGAAAATGATTCAAAATGCATTACCTATAGCACTAATCAGGTAATAAAAACTAAATATACCACCAAGATAGTCAATACTACCCAGATCAGTGACGCTGAAAGCAGCATTATTTCTAAGTTATTAAGAAAATTTAGTTCTATACGTAAAGTAATTAACGCACTAGCATGGATATTACGAGCCATTAAAATAATAAAATTTAAAGGGAGCAAAGGTACGTCAATTATGTTACCTGTTATTCTTACTATTTTTGAGCTTAAGAAAGCTAAGTTTCTTATAATAAACAATATTCAGCGGTCAGAATTTTGTGAAGAAATTCTTTCGTTAAGGAAACAAGGGAAAGTACATAGAAAAAATCGCTATCATAAATTTAATCCGTTTATTGATAACGACGGCATTTTAAGAGTTGGAGGTCGTTTAAGCACCGCGCACCTCAGTAAGGAAATGAAACGCCCGAAATGAAACGCCCAGCTATATTACCCCATAACACTCGGTTCTCTACTCTGTTGATACAGCAGGCTCATGAACTCACCTGCCACGGTGGACCGAGACTAACCCTATTTAATCTTAGACAAAGTTATTGGATAATAGGTGGGAATAAGGCTGTGAGGAAAGAAGTAAGAAACTGTGTTACATGTCGAAAACACGACCCTAAATTAAAAACTCAGTTAATGGGAGATCTACCCGAAGCTAGAAGCAACCATGCCCCCTCATTCTATCACACCCGGGTGTACTACACCGGTTACGTTGAGGTATGGCTACTAAGGCTATACATTTAGAGCTATCTGATTTAAGCAGTTCTGCGTTTTTAGCAGCACTACGTGGAATGGCAGCTAGAAGAGGAGTGCCTCCACATATTTATAGTGACAATGGGACGAATTTCTGCGGAGCAAATAGATTGTTAGAAGAAAGTTATCACGACTTTAAGAACTTATACGACACTAATTTTTTTGCTGAGTTAGCGGATTTAAACATCGAACGGCACTTTAGCGCCCCATCTTGGGGAAGCGGTGGAGGTTATTGGGAACGAGCTATAAGATCCCTGAAGCATCATATTAAGCGAATTATTGGTAATCAGAAACTGACCTTCGAAGAATTCACCGCCATCTTAGCACAGGTGGAGGTCTGTCTAAACAGTAGACCACTATGTGCGCTGTCCGAGAACGTTAAAGACCTAAACGTGCTTACTCCAGCTCATTTCCTAATCGGCAGAAGCGGTGCAGATGTCATAGAAACCGACGAGGATGCTCGAACTAGTTGGCATATGACAGCAAAATTAACTAATGACATCTGGAAGAGATGGAAATTAGAATATCTAACTCAGTTATCAACAAGATTTAAATTCGGTTCAAGACAACCTTCAAATCGGAGAGCTAGTTACCATACAGGACGACAATCTACCACCTGGAAAATGGATGGTGGGCAGGATAGTTGAGATTCATCCAGGACAGGACGGGTTAGTAAGAGTAGTTAGTTTGAAAACGAAAGGAAGAATCATTAAACGACCCGTTGTTAAAATATCAAAGTTACCAGTACCAGTAAATGCGTCATGTAACACTGAAGACAAGTGTCTTCGAAAAGAAAAGCTTAAATCAAATCACAATAGATCTGGTATGCCTATGTCAAAAATTGCAACGTTAGCAATTTCGTTATCGTTCTTTATGTCTTTATTTACCAACTCCCAGGCAGCATTTAATATAATTCAATTACCTAGTAATAATTCCCTTTATTTTGAGTCTATAGACCGTATGCAAGTTATTCGCGATAAATGGAATCTAATAGTATATTACGATATGGGCCCGTATTGGGAAGGGAATACTGCAGCTACAAAGTTTATAGAATATTTAAATAAGCTCTACTTATCCCTAAGCGATAAACGGCATTGTAATACGATTACAATACAACTAAATCACAATTATAACGAATTACAGCACTACGAGTATAATAAACTTATGCTTAATCAACACTTTAATACAGATACAATACAGACCCATTGAATAGCATATTAGCCGAGCTGGGAGAACAAATCGATCAGTTAAAATCTGCCAATTCTAACTCGTCAGATGACATTCTATCCACTCATGATATACACTAATATACAATTTGTTACGCTCTACTAGGCGCAGCCCTAGTTTTGGCTATATATTTTCTTTGGAAGAAGACAAGAACTGTATCTATTACAGAAAGATCTTCAAATGTGTTAACTAGAGTAGTGTTTTCGCGAAAGCAGAGTACGGCTGACCGACAGCCTAGTGAAGTGAATATATCAAGTGCGAACACTCTTTGTAAACAGGATAAAGCCACATCACCAATTGTTAAAAAATGTCGCTTTATCCCAGAAGACGCGTGATCATTTTCTATTTTTTTGCCCGGGAGCATGTACGATGCAACCGTACACTTAAAAATAATGCAGTTTTACTCAAATAAGTCAGTACAAGTATAGCGGTCGTCGCGTGTGCTCCCCCGCTCATTTGTCATTATTGGTCACGGCAATAAATTACTTTTTGGGTTATAAGTGTTTCTTACTGCACCAACCCCAACCTTCAACAGATTCGTTAAGTTTTATTCTCCATTTTTTCGTCAGACTGATAATAGAATTGACTGCAATTTGCACTTTTTCTACTGCTTCTTTGCGAGTAACTCCAGTTGCCATTATTGCTGTATCATCAGCAAATGTGGCAATTAAATTGTTATGTGATTCTGGGATGTCACAGGTGTATAACAGGTATAAAATTGAACCAAGGACACTTCCCTGCGGTACTCCAGCTTTTATTTGTTTGAGGTTTGAGTATTTTGTCCATGTCTAACTCTGAAAGTTCTTTCTGTTCAATAAGATTCCAAGATGTCTGCAAATTGTTTTGGAAGCATTTTTCTTAATTTGTATATAAGACCTGTGTGGCAAACTTTATCAAAAGCCTGTGCTACATCTAGAAAGACTGCTGAGCAAACTTTATTTTCCTCTAGTTTTTTCTATTGTATTTATAATTATATGTACTTCATCAATAGTAGAATGATTTTCCCTTAATTCAAACTGGTAATCAGGAATTAATTTTCTATCTTCTATGATCGGTTTCAATCGATACCAATGCTATCAAAACTATTTGAAAAACTTATTTTCCTTAAAATATTTCCAAATAATTTTGAAAAACTTCTTTATAGTATTGGTAAGAATGATATTGGTCTATACGAGGTTACTTCGTAGGGTGGTTTTCCAGGTTTCCAGGTTTAGGTTTTATGCTTCAGCAACTTTCCATATATGCACATGTTTTAGTCATATTGCGCCGTTGATAAGAGTCGTCAGTTTTACTTACGAATTACAGTAACGAAATTAATTTCTATGCGCATTATTTTGATTTTGCTATATCTCCCAAGATATTCATTTAATTTGCAAAGTCAATTTGACATGACGTTTTACCTATGGACATTTACGCTTTGACAATTTCGACGTATATGACATTAGTAATTGGTCTGAGTCAGGTTTTCTATCCATTTTTTTTTTCGAAATGTATGAAGTTGATAAAAATACAAATAATATTTCTTTTTTGTTATTGTAAATTAAAATTTTTTTTAGTATTTTTGGATTAACAAAAAATAACAATATTTTCCAGTATTTGTTATCTCTGTACTTTGTGGGCCCAAAAATGGGCAGTCTCCTTAGTGTAACACAAATATTAAACTGCGCGCCAACGCCTGGTTTTAGTCGAGGGTTAACGCGTCACCGCGTCGTCACGCGTTATAGTTGAAAAACGGCACGCGCTGGCGACGCGTTAACGTCGCTCCGACTCTGTGTCAATGTGAGACGAGCCCTAGTTTGTGAATACGCAGGAGATGACGGTGGCGTGGTGCCTGCGGCGCGCCGAACTGGTGCTGAAGTGCGCCAAGGGGTTCATGCTGGAGGCGGCGGGCGGCGGCGGCGCCGACCTGCGCACCATCCACCTGGTGCTGCCGCCCGCCGCCGCGCCGCCGCTCTTCCACGCGCTCGCCACGCTGCTGCCCGCCACCTTCCGCCTGTCCAACCCCGTGCGCGCCCCGTGACCCCAGGCGACCCGCACCACCCACCTGGTGCTGCCGCCCGCCGCCGCGCCGCCGCTCTTCCACGCGCTCGCCACGCTGCTGCCCGCCACCTTCCGCCTGTCCAACCCCGTGCGCGCCCCGTGACCCCAGGCGACCCGCACCACCCACCTGGTGCTGCCGCCCGCCGCCGCGCCGCCGCTCTTCCACGCGCTCGCCACGCTGCTGCCCGCCACCTTCCGCCTGTCCAACCCCGTGCGCGCCCCGTGACCCCAGGCGACCCGCACCACCCACCTGGTGCTGCCGCCCGCCGCCGCGCCGCCGCTCTTCCACGCGCTCGCCACGCTGCTGCCCGCCACCTTCCGCCTGTCCAACCCCGTGCGCGCCCCGTGACCCCAGGCGACCCGCACCACCCACCTGGTGCTGCCGCCCGCCGCCGCGCCGCCGCTCTTCCACGCGCTCGCCACGCTGCTGCCCGCCACCTTCCGCCTGTCCAACCCCGTGCGCGCCCCGTGACCCCAGGCGACCCGCACCACCCACCTGGTGCTGCCGCCCGCCGCCGCGCCGCCGCTCTTCCACCCGCTCGCCACGCTGCTGCCCGCCACCTTCCGCCTGTCCAACCCCGTGCGCGCCCCGTGACCCCAGGCGACCCGCACCACCCACCTGGTGCTGCCGCCCGCCGCCGCGCCGCCGCTCTTCCACGCGCTCGCCACGCTGCTGCCCGCCACCTTCCGCCTGTCCAACCCCGTGCGCGCCCCGTGACCCCAGGCGACCCGCAACTCCCACCTGGTGCTGCCGCCCGCCGCCGCGCCGCCGCTCTTCCACGCGCTCGCCACGCTGCTGCCCGCCACCTTCCGCCTGTCCAACCCCGTGCGCGCCCCGTGACCCCAGGCGACCCGCACCACCCACCTGGTGCTGCCGCCCGCCGCCGCGCCGCCGCTCTTCCACGCGCTCGCCACGCTGCTGCCCGCCACCTTCCGCCTGTCCAACCCCGTGCGCGCCCCGTGACCCCAGGCGACCCGCACCACCCACCTGGTGCTGCCGCCCGCCGCCGCGCCGCCGCTCTTCCACCCGCTCGCCACGCTGCTGCCCGCCACCTTCCGCCTGTCCAACCCCGTGCGCGCCCCGTGACCCCAGGCGACCCGCACCACCCACCTGGTGCTGCCGCCCGCCGCCGCGCCGCCGCTCTTCCACGCGCTCGCCACGCTGCTGCCCGCCACCTTCCGCCTGTCCAACCCCGTGCGCGCCCCGTGACCCCAGGCGACCCGCACCACCCACCTGGTGCTGCCGCGCCGCCGCTCTTCCACGCGCTCGCCACGCTGCTGCCCGCCACCTTCCGCCTGTCCAACCCCGTGCGCGCCCCGTGACCTCAGGCGACCCGCACCATCCACCTGGTGCTGCCACGTGCGCACCAAACTACAACCTATCTATGAACAATCTGACAAGATTTAGGCTCTCACCTAGCCTGTGCGCGTATCGAGCGCGGGTGGGCTCCACGGCGGAGCATCCGCTTATGTGCATTGTGCTGTAGGTACAGGAAACGAAACTTCGCCCTGCATGAATCGACCCTGATTATGAACTTGTAAACTGTATGTATGTATGTATAAACAAATTGCAACCTAATTGTATGTAAATTATAGTCAACAAATTCCTGAGATTGTTTTAAAATGATTATGTACTCTTTTTATAATCAAATGTATTTATAATGTGTAGGTATAATTGTAATTAATATATAAATAAAAAGAATGTCATCGTCAATACTTGTTTTCAATTTCCACGGATTATACTTGTCGTTTTTTATTTATCTATTTACTATCGTGGGACGGGAATAAGGGTGTTGCAGTAACTCTGCCTGCGCTTCAGGGAAAAACAGGCGTATTTTTATGACAATTTAAAATGCGATATAACAACCCTTTACAAATACTTAAATTAATTTTGAAAGTCAATAACCTCGATGTAGTACCCCTTTCACCTCCATTGTCCAGGTCTGCCAACCCTGCTTATCTTCGTACATTTTGTAATCCAAAGTTCAATCCGGGCTCGAACCGCCTAAAACCACGCGATCCCTGCCTATCCCACAAGAGCTAGAAGCCCGGGTAATTCTCGGATGTCCCAAGGATACATCTCTGCATGTAGTCGCAGTACTGTTACAAGACTGTATGCGCACAATTATATGCTAAAACCTACTGAACCCTAACGTACCTACCTAACACCCCGCCCTACTGAACCCTAACGTGCCTAAAACCCTGAAAATTTTGAAAGAAAATTATTTTCCTGTATTTGACGAATAAATACACAAATAGATAATGCCGAGATGCCTACACCATGCGACCTAAGAAGACAGACGGATAGTAGATGTCCTGGATGCGGAGAGATACTCGTAACTCACTGCCAGTCGCACAGACTCACATGACGGATCAAAGATGGCTTATGGTGTCTTGGCCACAGTCAATTGGTCAATTTCAATCTTGACGTTCTTACGTGTTACTTTGTAACCTACTTGAATACAGATATTTCAGTGACGGGTGGTAAGCTATTGAGTCGTTACGTTGAGTATTTGCCGTTGGTGTTAATGCCTCTGCAGTTATATTTTAAACGTTTGGTCAATTAATTTGTTGATGACGAATTCTGGACCGTTTAATTTGGTGAATTGCAGTTTGTTCTTCATGTTCTACATTGAAATGTGCACATATACTTATTCCGCCACCACCTTTCCGACTTTGAAGAATATTTCCGTCCAACGTACCTGTATAATGGATGAGGAATCAATAAAATAAAAAATACGATTGTATGTCACGACTTTATTAAATGCTTTTCAACAATAATTTTAGAAAAATATCAAAATCTTAGAATATAATAATTTTTACATGTACTGATATGCCTTTACATGTAACATAATTTTGGAACGTTCTCCATATTGTTTATCGAAATTGTAATCGATGCTGTTTTGAGTCAACTAGAAAATATAATAGATTGAATCACAAAGAGATTAATCTATTATTGGAGTGGCGCAGTCAACAAAACGAGATATTTTTCGATACCAACTATTGTGCGTTTAAAAAGTTTAATGAATTCCATTCAAAAAATATAAAATACCAAATATTTTGAAGTTACTAATTAAAATATAACTAAGAGCCAACAACTAACTGAGCGTTGTCGGCGACACACTACAAAAAGACAAACCTTACAATAATAAGAGAAAACCTAATTGAAAAAAATTATAAATAAATTTTCTAGAAAACTACATGATGTATTAAAAACTAAGAGCGCCCAGCTTGTGCGTTGTCGTTTAACGAGTTTGTACTACGGCAGTGTGATTAGGGTAGATTCCTGCAACTGAGATAAGTAAACCCCCTGGTCCCTTAGCCATTTAGTTACACTCGCAAGGTTGAAGCGAATCTGTTATCATAAGAATCATCAAAATCGGTCCACGTATTTGCTCTTCAGAGTGCAACATAAGAACAACGTCTACATACTACTATACTCTTTCAAGTCACGTGGTCCAATAAAAATATTAAAGGCGCTATAGATATCGATTTTGGAAACATTTGTATTTGATACAAATTTTTATGACATCTTCATAAAAAGGGGCCGAGTTGTTAGCGATCTACCCTAATACACCTACAATTAAATGCATACAGTACACTGTCGCACTTGTCACAGTATATAAAATACGCTAAAACAATTATCATTACTCAAGTATACTATTCGATATTGTACTCATTATACTGTGTCTACACAGACTAATATTGTACGCACGCATTGAACACGGTTCTTAGAACAATATAACCTTAAAAACATGCTCCTATATAAAAATCTTCACAAAATATACGCGTTTTACCGCACCTGCAACAAAAGCGCTCGTCAAACTCACATACTGACACGCACAATATAGAGATAAGGGTAGACAGAGTAAAGCCCACACTTCGTCCAGTTGTATTTGGTCTCACGTTATCTGCTGACGCGATACGGCGACCAAATTGTCAAGTCCAATTGTCAGGTAGGGTCGATTGTGCGACGCCAAGCTGATGGCATTTCCCCACTCCACCCCAGCCTCATGGACTTTTACGTTTGTTAGACCAGTGTCCAAATACTTTGTTACAGCGACAATTTTTAAGTATAATTATTTAAAGTAGTATATTATATTGTACTGAGGACTTTTATAATATTCTGATGAAACAAAACAAAGCTTAAGAAACATCTGAATACCATGATTTAGTAAAATATACAAACTAAATACCACCATCTAGTAGCGATAATGATTGAAATGAATGGGTGTAAGGGCCCCACAAATATCTCCGGGTCCCGCTAGCGGTGCTCCAGCAGGCTAACGGACGAGGCGACGAGTGCGCAGGGACAGCCGGGGTCCCAACAAATTTGGAATGTACAAAGTCAAACCAAATAGCATCATAATCATCCGAGCGTCTGTCCCAGTTGCGTCTCGCGACGCTCGGGGCCCGCTTTCCTACATTTTCTCCTCCACTTCAGCCAAACCAAATAGCACCTAGCAGTTAATACAGGCGGACCCCAGGCTTCAAATTCAGATAGATAGATAATCTTTTTTTATTTATAGAGGGTTTGATTAAATAAATCATGCCACCCTCATCATGACAACATAGGGTGAACTTAAAATTTATGTAATGTATTTCTAAGCTTCATTCCAACAAGTACGGGTCTGTACAGCATCCTTGCATTCTGAAGTAAGAAAAGCAAGAACACTGTTTCATGCTCCAGTCTCCCACAATTTGTTATTTAACATCAATACATCTATTAGGTAGATAGATAATAAGGTTTGAAAGTGATTGGGAACGCTTTATGATGACAAACAGGAGAGTGGGCGATGAAGAAGGATGAAGAAACAAAAGGTGAAGTGAAGATGATTCGAAATTAACGGTCAGCTCTAGTGGTACAGGTATCCGTAATTATGTACTTGTCAGATAGTTTTACTTATTGCAGGCGAGTATTTGTGGGAATATTGATGCAATTCTCCGTACTCACGCAGTTATTGCACGTATACGCAATATTGAACGTACACACGTTGTAGTGCTCAAAAGTGAGAGTGGAATACCCTTTCCACAAAATGTCTGTTTGCGCGCGATACATGAAATTTGTGAAGGGACATTTTTTAGGTACATTTTACGGGCCTATAGTGTATCAAATGATGTTCTGTTTTGTTGGATAGGTAGACGGAGGCACTAGTTACCTTAATAAGTATTTGTACTGGTGTGTGCCGCGTCGGTCCCGCTCTGTCGCTACCGACGGCGACTTCGACGCGCCGCTACTCCTGCCGCTGCAGATAATAACACTGTGATTGGATGTACTCTTCTAGCATTGGCTTTGGTATGGAACTCTGGCCTTTTCGTTTATTATAACGCCACTCGTCCCATTAGAAAGTCAAAACAGGGCAAGGTGGCCTTCGAGTCAAATACCTAGAGGAGCTCCAATGGTATATAAATGCAATTTTAGTAAAAAAATATATATTGTGGGACACTTTGCACAACGCCATCTAGCCCAAACTAAGCTACAAGCTTGTACTATGGGATCTAGACAACTGATATACTACTTACATACATACATACATATTGCCACGCCTTTATACCCGAAGGGGTAGGCAGAGGCATATTAAACGCCCATATTTCACCGTATGCATTTTGTCCCACGCAATGCAGTGTTGAAATGGACAGGCTTCGGCGTCCTGCTGTTTAAATTTTTTAAGCCGCCAACAAGGCCTTCGACTTGGCTTAACGACTGCCAAATATTGGCAATCGGGATATACTACTTATATATTTCAAAATACATATTATACATAGGAAACACCCAATCTCCGATACCAACATTTGTGGATCACACGAGTATTAATTCGTAGTCAAAATACATTCTCGGGAACTTAACCCTAATGTATTACACTTATTTTTGCCTACATTTCGGAAAAGTTTACGGCTGGCCAAAAATCAATGGGGATAGTTTGCGCATGCATAATCGCGCACAGCATTATTACACAAAGTATCAAGTTTAATACGACACTAAAATACATATCGCTTCCAAACCTTTACACATGAGTAGGTACAATATTTATGTGCGTGACAGTACAGAGTCTAGTGACAAATCGCTGTGTAGTGTGCGACTAAGCACTAGTATCACTCTGTGCTCCCTGTGCATACTCCCACCCTTCATCCCTGTCGGCAATTTATGAGTTTTGCAGATTCACATTCAACTTTCTTACAGAGCTCATCATTCGCCGCTCGAACTATACCAAAACTAACTATCTCACGCTGTATCCTTGACGGGGTCGTCAAAGACTACAGATCTCCAGTCTTCACGATCCATGCATACTTCTTTGGTTTCTTGCAGATTCATCAATCGCTTCATACACGCACGTCTGGGTATGCGAGTACTTTTGACTTTTCCGTTTTTGAGCAATCTGCTCACGTGGTCTTCATATGTAAGCTCGGCCTCTCGGCCTACCCTGACTCCTTCTACCCTCTACTTTTGCACACGTCCTTTACCTGGGAGGCAATTCTCGTTTTCTTCGAAATAATCTCGAATTCGAGTTCACTCTTCGAATCCTTTTTCGACCATAAAATCTCGTAAATCGAGATGGTTTTTTCGAATGTCTTATTCTCACCACTATTCGAACTAAAGTTCGAGATTATTGAGTGAAATGTTGCCATTTAAGAACCATGCCACGTTACGATGCGTTCCGTTCGACACTTTTCATCCGGTTTTAAAACAGTTACAACAAGACTACTCTTACAAAATGTTCTAAAAGTGTTTTAAGCTTATTTTACACGTTATAAACAATAATTACGTATTTTATAGTAATTATTATAGGAAAGAAATATTGTAAACTGCATAATATATGTTACTAATGTATATTTTTAAAATTGCTTATACCGTCCCGTAAAATGAAAAATATCTGAATGTGTCGCTGTCACTGTGTGTTGTCTATATTATTGAAGACTGTGTTATTTCTAATCACAAATTGCTGAAATTTCCACATTGCTGAAACATCGGCGACGACGTGTTTAAAATTGAAGCGAGTTGCAATATGTTTTGCACGTATTTCACTATTAATTCATCACTCATTTTGATATTTATTAAATGTAAAATGTAATATAATGCTAATTTAGGGTCGGTCACTGAAGAAATGTCCAAAGACTATAGTGATTCGACTTCGAAATCTGCGTCTCGACTGCTACCAACCATTCGAAGCAACTCGAGTGGCTTCCCTTCGAGAAAAGTCGAGTTAGAGATTTGCAGAATAGCTAAACGTCAATAAAACTCTAATAAAGTTCGAATTCGAGATTTATCTCGAAATCGAGACTGTTTCGAAGGCATGAGAATTGCGGTCCAGACTCGAGATATTTTACTACCGCCGATTGTGTTAGCTAATGATTTTTCACGGGCGTTACAAGGCGCCCGATGATGATGATAATGTGCCCTTACCGTCGAGTGGCGTCGCGTTATCGGCCGCTTTCCGCCCGCGCCTGCCCACTTCCGCTGCTACTTCCGCGGTTGTGACCTGCAAACGAACACACGCATACAAATAGACTACCTCCACGGAACATCGATACCAAACTATCGTGGCGTTAGCTTGAAAACCTCCAATTTTACACAAGGAGACCTGGACGCCAAAAAAAAAATTTTAACTGATCTTTAATTTCGTAAAAAAATTGTTGTAAGATACAATTGGAATTCAATAAAAGTTCAAGTAAATTTATACTATTGAGTGCTGATTGATGGCACTTGATGGAACCTGCTACACATATCGAATAGTTACGAAGAACATCTACTCTACAAACAGTTCTTCTTGCGGACCATGGACACGTCATTTCTGTGCTGCGTTATGGTCTACTGTTGTGGGGAAACTCAACTGATGCCACTCGGGCATTTTTAGCCGAGTAAAGGTGCATCAGAGCTATAGCGGATATCCCGCCGTACCAGTCTTGCAAACCATACTTTAAAAACTACAAGATACATTCACTGCCGGGTATGTACGTCTTTGAAGTACGCGTATTTGTTAAAACAAATCCTAATTTATTTAAAAAAGCTAAAGCTATATATCCACGTAGCACGCGTGACAGCGATAGGCTGGATCTTGACTTTACACCAGGAACCACTCTTTTCCAAAAAAACTCCTACGCCATGTGCATAAAAATGTATAATAGGGTACCGTTGGTTATAAAAAAAATACCCGTTAAAAAATGTAAGGTCCAATTAAAAATTGGGTAATCAAAAAAAAAGGACTTTTTAAATGAAAGTAATTTCTAATATGGTTGTCATTTGTATTGTCACAAGGATTAGACAAATTATTTTATATTATTTAAATTTTGTGTAGCTTGTATTCTTTGACGTGACATTTAGCAAAACATTTACTTAATTTTATATTAATTGACGTTAGTTGGTAAAGATTATGTTTATTTAATAAAAAGGTTTGCATGTCAGAAAAGAACTGACGGAGTGTATGATACCATACTTCCGCAAATAAATAAAATTTCATTTCATTTCACCACCTGTACTGTTACTGTGTGTAGGTAGGTTCACGAAACATCCTTTGAGGTGAGGAGCCGTGATGAGAAACCGGTTCGATCTACAAAGTTAATGTTGTGGAACAGTACAATTGGTGCTATACACTATATAAAGCGTTTATAGATAATAATAGTACACAACATACCTTTCGTTGTCTAGTGGCTCGCTGTGGCGCTTTCTTAGGCACCTCAATAGAAACTTCAGCCTTCTTAGCCCGACCAGTCTTTCTGGACGCGTCGCCTTTGACTGGCGCAGCGGTACCTTTGCCTAAATTCTTCTTGGCTACGTTCACCGTCTTTGGTGATTCAATCTTCTTATTTCTTTCTCTACTTGGGACAGTCTCTTCGTTATTCTTGCTTACTTTGCTCGGTCTGACATCTGGGGTGTCGGTTTTCCTTTTACGTGTATTCGCTTCTGGTTTGGGAACATCAGCTTTAGCCCCTCTTCTTGACCGTGTGGAAGGTACAGGTTCAACAGTCTCCTGTTGAATATTTTTCTTTCCGCGAGTTGCTTTACTTTCTTCAGGTGATTTGCCTTGATTTTTTGTCTTTTTAACCACTGGTTTTGATTCTTCTACTGATGTTTGCTTCTTATTTGTCTTTTTATCGACTACTTCTTGTTTCTCCGTCTTTCGTACCTTTTTAGGAACAATTGTCTCTTCCTCAGTAGCGGTACGTCCTCTCCTTGTCTTTGGTTGAGTTTTCTCAACTTCAACATTACTCTGTTTTGGTGCATCGTTTACGACTGAAGCCTTTGCTTTGCCTCTAGTTTTAGGCACGACTTCAATAGTCTCCTCTACAGCAACCTTTCTACGGGATTTTCTTGGAGAAGGAACAGGAGATTTCTTTGGAGATCCAATAATTTTAGTTTTTGCACCGGCTTTACGTGTTGCTTTAGGCTGTACAATAACCTTTTGTACTTGATTCGGCTCGTCTACATCGTTGACTTTTGGTTTGCCTCGAGTCGCGCGCGGTTTCAACTGTGGTGACGGTTTAGTGACCACGACTGTGGCTTTCAGTGCTTTCGCTCTCGTGCTCTTTGGTGTGTTGGGTGTTTTTACAACTTTCTCCACTTTGTTGCGCGTGGCTCGAGTTTTTTTAGGACTCGCATTAGGTGTAGCTAATAATTCTGGTTCCTTTCGCTTACGTACAGCGGGTTGAGGACTCATTACGGGAGATTTCTTCGCTACAACTAATTTTGCTCCACGTTTTTTAGGCGCAGCTTTTGGACTTACCGGTGCTCTACGGGACCTTGTCGATTTAGGACTGACCGGTAAAGGACTAACAGGTACGGGTAAGGGACTTAGAGGTTCAGGACTGGGCACCTTTTTAGCTGACCCGGTGGTGTTTTTAGCTGGGCTTTCTGCTTTTTTGGCGGGACTTGCGATCTCGGTGGGGCTGGGGAGTTTGGACTTGCCGCGAGATTTATTTGGCGATGGTTTTTTAACTGCTGGTGATTTAGCACTGGGTTGAGCTCTAGTGGCTCTTCGACTTTTTGATTTTACTTCTGGAGTGGCTTTTTCTATCGTAGACCTGAAAAATATATATAATTGATGGATGAAAAAGGAAGATGATTGTGGAATTAACTACTCGCTAACCCATTCTGTCCTGTTCCCTTTAATTTTTTCTTTATATCTTTTAAGTGACTATTATTGTTATAATCTAATCATCATCAAGTGTTAGTTCCGTATGCATGTAAACATACTGACTTTAGACACCTGTTTCTGAAGTAGAATTTCATAAACTTAGTAAATGTATTTATTTCCAACAATAAATGGCACTATCCATTATGATAGTAATATTACAAATGTTTGTTGGTCAAGGAAACAATGGCTTTACATTATTTTTTGGGGGATAGCTTTAAGTCTGGAGAGTATTAACGGCAACAGCTCGTCCTGCTGATAACCAAATATTTGTAATAATTGAAAAGCAATTAGCAAGCCTGCTATATCCTAAATTTAAAGTGGAAAATGTTTATTGTCTACCTGGACTCAAACCAGCGTCATCTGCCTTGCCTGGTCAGACGCTTAACCAACTAAGCTAACGAGACCCACTCGACGAATTAATAAGTACCGGTAGATGGCGCCTGATGGCACTCCATGGAAAGAGGTGGGTTAATAACTCGGTTTGGAGTGGATCTCGGTAACCAAATATAACCAATACTTTATACTTAAACCAGAGTCAGTCCTCGTTGGTATGGCTAGCTGAAGTTGTGAGAAATGAAAAAAATGTTACCTGGCCAAGTCATTGTCCAAGTGCCGGGGCTTCTCGGGCGCGATGGGCGACACGCGGCCGAGCTCCGACGCGTTCATGGTCACGTTGGCCTGCTTACCCTTCACGGGCGTCGAATGCACTACCACTCGCTTCTTTATGGGCAGGTTCAAAAGTCTACTGTCGCTATTTACTTTGTCCAACGACGCGTTGACCAACGATCTCTTCTTTAAAGGTAGCGCGTTAGCCTCGTAGGACTCCGAGGCGGATTTTTTAATAGTCCTGTCCACCCGACTGACCCTCAAAACCGTGCTGGATCTAATCCTGGATGTAGGGAGAGGGGAATCTCCCTCCACCGTAGCGATGGCCAGCTTTTGAAGCTCCCGGGTAACATTGGATTTGTTTGCCGATTTCGCCTGGGCCTCAGCGGACCGTTTCTTTCTTAACTCCTGTAGCATTTTCAGATTTTCTTTCAACCATTCCTCGGTGTTGAGAGAGAGATCCAGAGATAGCAGAGATTTAGATTTGGGAGAAGTCCGCTTCGGAGGCCTGGGCTTGGTGAACGTCCTCGAGTAGACGGCTTTTATGGTTGGCTTGCCGATCAGCTGATCGAACAGGCTGTCGGCGTCTCGGTGCGACGCGCTCGACTCGTCGAACAGCTCCTCCACCCCGCTCACGTCGCTCAGCTCGTTGCGCTTGTCTCGTCTAAACAAGCGCTTCACGCCCCGGACGTCGCGCAGGTCGTTCGTGGGGCTCCTACGCTTCAGCGCTTTCTTCACCCCGGATACATTTCTCAAATCGTTGACTGGACTACCCTGATTGAACAATTGCTTTACGCCTCTGACATCGCCCAGACTGTTTCTTGGGGACTTTCGTTTCTTTTCTGACTGGAATAGAGTCTTCACACCGGACACTCGTCTCAGGTCGTTGCTGGGCGAGGCGGCGAAAATCTTCTTGACTCTGACGTCTCTGAGACTGTTCCGGAGCCCGGCGGCGAACACCTCCTTGACCCCCGCCACGTCGGTGAGATCGTTTTTGATGGATTTCCTCGCTCTAGGGGTGCGCAGCAGCGCTTTCACGCCGCGGACGTTCCGCAGGTCGTCGTCTGGCGTCTTTTTGGCGAACAGGCGCTTGATGCCCGCCAGGTCTGGACTCAGGGTCGGGGTGCCGATCGGGCTGACGAACCGCTCGGGCGTGAAGGCTTCGCTCCGATCCAGCAGAGAATCGTCCGGGGTTCTACCCAGCATCGACAGCAGCGTGGTCCGGGACAGGGCGCGGGAGATCCTGGACTCGTCTGCCTCCTCGTCGTCGAACAGCTGCTTTCGAGAGATTTCCGTGATGCTCTGCGACAGCTTCCGCTTGACGGGGCTACTGAACAGCTGCTTGCTGACGTCGGAGTCGTTAAGGTCGTCGATGATGGATCGCCTCGACTGCGGCTTCTTGGCGGACGAGTGCTTGTTCTTGACCGCCTCCTGGATCAGCTCGATGGCGCCCCGGGGCGTCGCAGGCGCGCCGTCCGCGCGACTCACGTTCATGCTCTCGTACGAGTCGTCGCTCAGCCTGCGCCGCCGCGCGAAGCTCGTCGACCTGGAGTCGCCCGCCCCGGCCCGCGGCCCGCGCCTCCCGGCCGACTGGGAGCGCCCGGAGCCCTGGCTGGAGTCCAGCAGGCTCTGGATGCTGAGCACCGGGGTGGCGGCCTCCTCGGGGCTCTGCGTGTTGTCGGGCGTGCTGATGCCCGGCGTGGCCCGCGCCGACGCTCTCCGGGACGAGCGCGGCGACGCCTCGGCCTCGTCCAGCTCCACGAACAGCAGGTCGCTGTCGTCGATCCGCGATCGGCTGCGCGAGGCGCGCGATACCCGCGTGCTGTTCACCGATATGGGAACGCTGGCGTTCTCGGGGGTCGACAGGGATTTGATTTTCCGGGAGCGACCTCCCGTCGATCGGGTGCTTCCCGTCGACGACCGGGAGCTGCCGCTCGTCAGCCGCGACCGGCCGCCCGCCGAGCGGCGAGGTCCGCCCGACGCTCGGCCGAGGCTGGTGGTGCGGGAACGGTCGCCGGACGCCCGGGTGGTCTCGAGGGTGGCCGAGGTGGCGTCGGGATCCACGCGGGATGCGGTCGCCGAGCGGCGGGAGCCCCTGACGTAGGGCGTGCTGGAGCCGAGCAGCGCGGGCTCCAAGGTGGACCTCGTGGCGGTGCTCCGGGCGAACGACTCGGCGGAGTCGTACACCGAGGTGGAGCGGCCGGACGCGGGCGAGTCCACGGACACCAGGTCCACGATGGAGTACGACTCGAGCGTGCGGGTGCGCCGCGAGGCAGCAGACCTGGACGTCTCCTGCCTTGTGCTGGCGCTGCCCGGGGTCAGCGTCCTGGACTGCAGGGACGGGGACAGCGCGGCGCGCGAGTGGATGGAGCGGCGCGGCGACGGCGACGGACTAACGACGCTGGAGGCGTCCGAGTATCGGAGCGCGAGCTCGTCCTCCGAGCCCGTCTCGCCGCGGGATCTACTGGTGCCATCCGAGTCGCGGGAGTACCTCTCCAGGTTACTCAGGTCGAATTTAATGGACTCCGTTTTCCTCATACTCTTCTTCGCGAGAGGATTTTTGAGGGCAGATTTCTTTGGGGTCGGCAGCGACGGGGACGTCTCGGAGCGACGGGACGACTTCCGCCGGGCCGACCCAGGCGCGTCTTCTGCTGCGCTCTGGGGACGAATGGAGCGACATTAGTACATAGGCAAATTCACAAGGGACTCGCAAATTAAACTGGTAAATTGATTACAGATGCAGAAGCACCAGTTCTCATATGTTTATAAGAAATTTCCCTCCACACTGTAAGCCCTACAGCCCTGCCCTGGGGGCAAGATAAATAACCGAATGTGAAATACTTTACTAA
This sequence comes from Thumatha senex, assembly GCA_948477245.1. NCBI lineage: Eukaryota > Metazoa > Arthropoda > Insecta > Lepidoptera > Erebidae > Thumatha > Thumatha senex. The sequence continues at coordinate 19,387,123 of OX419748.1, forward strand.
GCACTAACAAAGCACAACACACATCCGATTTAACCTCATTAATACTAATGGATTGTATTAATTATGAATATGTACAGAACAAAATATATATGATAGGTTCACTAAGTAAGTTATCAATTAACGATTTGCTTGAACTGCATTTGGTGAATAGATTCTGTGATTGAGTGAGCGACCTTGTAGCTTTGACGTTAATACTCTGAACAAAGATCTAAATAACTTAATTTTGTCATTCTCATATTTTTGCGAGACTAAAAGCATATATTAGCATAATTTAGACTAGATGGCGCAGGCGTAAAGAATATACTGCAATATTTAATATCGTCTTCGGAACGATTATTATGCTTCGGAAGGCACGTTAAGCAGTTGGTCCTGGTTGCCAGTAACATGGCAGTCGTTAAGTCAAGTTGAAGGCCTTATGGGCGACTTGACAAATTTCAACAGCAGATAGCCACAACCTGCGTTTGTCTATTTCAACACGGCAATGGGCTCACCACCTATTACGTAGGACAGGAATGCACACAGTGAAAAGTGGGCATATAATATGTCTCTGCCATCCCTTCGGGGATAAGGCGTGATAGATAAATTTAATATCGTTAATTAGTGCCTCCTGACTGCAAGCTGGTAAACACCTACAACGGTATCAAATAAAAAGCTGTACAATTGAAGAGCGCATGAAATAAGTCATCAAAGAGTGTAGTGAGATCAGCCGAATTAATGAGCCAGTAACTTGTACATACATACATACATATTATGACGTTTGTTTCCCATCGGGGTAGGCAGAGACTATAACCATAGGGTTTTCCACTTGCTACGATCTTGACATACCACTTTCGCTTCTTCTACTTTCATGAGTGTTTTCATACACGCTCGCCGGTTAAGGGTACTTTTGACCTGGCCTTTTTCCAAAAGGTCTTTGATTTGGTTGACATACGTACGCCGGGCCCAAGCAGTTTGCCCAATCACTCACGCTACATAAATTTGCTTCGTCAGTCTACTTTCATCCATCCTCTTCACGTGTCTGAACCATCTAAGCCTCCTTTTTTCTCTCTTAGTCACTACATCTTCTGTCACACCGCAACGTTCCCTAACTCGTACACTATAATAAAATCCTGCTACTATAATGCCAACTATAACTAATACAATGGCGGCCACTCACCGTGTGCACTGCAGGAGCAGCCGAACGTCGCGAGCCCCTTCCGGACGCGACGGGACTCTTCTTCTTCACCACAAACGACGCGGAGCGGCGACCACCTCGCCTGGGACTCGCCGACTTCCACGTGGAAACTCTTGAGCTGGAAACGGCTGGGGTCGACGTGCTAGAAGTCGTCGACTTGGGATTTGGACTTTTGGGACTGAGCAACTTCGACTTGGGTGTGTGGCCGGTCATCAACAGTAGCGCCGCTTGTTTTGTGTGATCTGTTCAAGAGAAAAAAATATTTTTAACTGACTGTGCGTATCTAACTAGTTATGTGTGCCTAGCAATTGTCATGAGATTCATTTAAAAAAAGTTTTGTATGTTTGAGTAATTATTGTATTTTTTTTTTTTAAATAGACTTTTAAAATCAGAATCAGTCTGTATTCCACCCGACGCTGATTTCTAACTACAGTAACTGGTACTGAACCTATTCGGAATGCTTCAGAGGTCGCACTGCTAACTATAGCTCTGATTTTATAAATGTGTAAATGTAATATGTTGCATACGTTAAATGTATCTCCAAGCTATTCAAATTCATTTTAAAACATTCAATAAACAGAAAGATAGACAAAAATGTCTATCTTTCTGTTTATTTATTTTATATGTTTTTCGTTGTTGGTGATTTACGGAAATACACAGTCAAAAGGAATGACTGAACTTAAAATACGACAATATGAATATGGCGATTTAAGCATTTATTTTAATGTAAATCTTCATAACCAACACATTTAATAGCTATATAATGGCGCTTATCCATGTAAACACAAACTACGGGTTGCTTACACTAGAGACATTACTTAGAACCTGAAATTATTTTAGACAAGTTGTGTCGTCATGGCTACCCCGGGCCCCCGCTCGGCCTTCTCTGCTGCAGCTGCTCACAAGGTGACGTCGCCCTCTTTATCTCGGGACACGTCTCGACGATCTCGCCTACCGAACCCACCCTCTTGTTCTATCACCCTAGCTTATCTATAACGTTCATTCTAAATCTTTTCTTATTGCTTTGTATAACGCTTAATTAGCCGAATAAATGCTCATGAACTTGCAAATGCATCTTTCCTTCATCTCTGTGCGTAGTCTCCCTAAATTTACCCCCAGCCTACCGCTGCAACGTTACAAAGAAGTCCAAAGTGTACCGCGCACGACGGGTATTTAATATCCGAACATCGTTGTTTTGTTCAATCCTAAACAATATTGATGTTCTTATTGGCTTCGTTTCAAGCACAATGGTTAAATAAAATAAATAAAAATGGCACTACTCAAAACAGTACAATTAAGCTACCGACATGTTTATTCATATAGTTTATACCTAGCTAACATTACTCAAGGCCAGTTTTTTTCAATTGCAAGTATCACAATAGTGCACACACGAAACGCGAAGAAAGATAGTTCTTATCAAATTAATGGTAAAAAAAAATCTAATTTAAATAATATATATACATGTATTTATACCCAACGTAAAAGTAGAGTGTTATAAGATGATCCGTCATAGCCCCTGATAAACAATTATAATTGAACAGTTGTACTCACGCGTGAGTGACTATTTTGAGTTAGTTCGACTCCGACCTACCAAGGTCCTTTTCCGAGAAGCGTCAAGACATCAGGCGGTACTGCCTCACTCATTTATAATAAGTAATCATGATCACTTTCGAAAGTTATTATTGTAACATTACAAGTTAGTTATATTTCATATAGATTCATTTGCTGAGAACTTGAATATCACGTTCATCTTTGAGACAAAGGAATCTCATTCTCTCCTACAATTGAAGAACTGTCTGAATAAATTGCTTCCGGGTATATTTAAAATATTAAAATCTATGTCTTTACTTATTTCCCATTTACATGTTTTAATTCACTGCAAACCTGGCGTGCGTTCAAATACTATATCACTACTCCTTTTAGATCTTTTCATGAGATCAAATCATTATTTTTTTGTATTGAGCAATCAAAATCGACCAGCGGCGAGCGGAGATCGAGACCTCTATCATACCTGGATGAATAGAGTATACTTGTTGTATTATATACCACAATGTACTAAGTATACATGGAATGTGATTATTTACGCGATTTGTTATCACAGACGACCTAGTAGTAGGCTATGCGGCGTGCAAGCGCATAGCCTAACTGAGTCAATACAATACAAATTTATGATAATGAATGTAGCGGCGGCAGGTAATTCGGCATGCAGGTGGGAGGGTGATATGGGTATACAAGGTCAAGTGCACTCTTGATAACCAAACGAACGTCGCTGTCTCAAAGCCAGAGCGACGTAGTGTTTTTGAGAGACACTATCATAGCCAAAAAGGTTTGTCAAAAGGACGGCACCTAGATATATAGTTTGACGCCCCCTTAAATAACCCGGAGTTATTTATTACTTGGTCACCTGGTCACCACGACGGCTGTCGCCCGTTACATACTTCGATCTCCCGTCGCACATATTTAATCCCGTCTTTTTATGACTACTGCTCTGCTCTTTAAGGTAGTAGCGTGATGATATATAGCCTATAGCCTTCCGCGATAAATGGGTTATCGAACACAAACAGAATTTTTCAAGTCTGACCAGTAGTTCCTAAGATTAGCGCGTTCAAACAAACAAACTCTTCAGTTTTATAATAATAGTATTGATTTACGTATTTCCTACTTAACAAATATATATGTATATGTAAACCAAATGCCAAAATAAACTAAAATAACTAAATAAATAACTTGTTCATGCCACTTTTAATGAACTATTTTTAGAATAATTGACATATACATATTGTCACGACTTTATCCCCGAATGGGTAGGCAGAGGCATACTATACGCCCTCATTTTTCCGTATACACTTTTGTCCCACGTAACAGGTGGTGAGCCCATCGCCATGTTAAAAATGGACAAACGCAGGTTGTGGCGACCGGCGCTGTTGAAATGTTTCAAGCCTTCAACTTGACTTAACGACTGCCATGTTACTGGCAACGGGAACCAGCGGCTTAACGTGCCTTCCGAAGCACGATAACGCTCGCAAATGTAAATTCCACAAAGTGGTCACCCATCCCAGGACCAGCCATAGAGAAAGTTGCTTAACGCAGTGATCGTTTACTGAACACTGAGTCCGCGGGGCCACGAGCGCTTCGAGAATAATTAAATGACATTAAAAAAGTGTAATATGCTTTTCTTTCGTTCCTATGTACGTTACGGTTTGGTTTGTCGTTTATCAGTTTAACGCCTTTTATACCCGAACTGGTGGCAGAGGCATTTTATACGCCAACATTCACCGTGTGCATTTTCACCCACCCGTGACCATTCTTAGCGAAAGTTGCTTAACGGAGTGATCATTTACGGTTTTATATTTCTCTGCATGTTTTGTGGAGCTGCCATTACGATCAAACGTAATGTATTATTATAGCAATGTTGATATTTATTGGCAAACTATTTCACATATCGGACTGCCTCGGTGGCGCGGTGGGACTGCATCCGACTGCTAGCTGCTGCTCCAACCGCAAGAGGTCGTGGGTTCGATTCCCACCCAGGATAAAACTTTGTGTAATGAGCACGATGGTTTATTCTGTGTCTGGGTGTTGTTTATCTATAATATGTATGTATTTAGAAATATATAAGTATGTTTATCAGCTATCTGGTTACCATAGTACAAGCTCTGCTTAGTTTGGAGTAAGATAGCGTTGGGTGAGTTGTCCCAATGATATTTATTTATTTACTAGATGACCCCTACAGCTTCGCCCGTGGCATAATTTGAACTCCCGTCGCACCTATTTAATCCCGTCGCTTATAAATTCTACAATAATGCATAAAAATTTGCCAGATTTCTCGACACTTATGATTACTGCTCCGCTGCCTAGGGTAGTAGCGTTCATGATAATATATAGCCTATAGCCTTAATCGATAAATGGGCTATCTAACACAAAAAACATTTTTTCAAATCCGACAGTAGTTCCTGAGATTAGCGCGTTCAACGAAACAAACTCTTCAGCTTTATAATATTAGTATAGATATAGATTTAATAATGGAGTGCAAATACGATACATACCGATGGTAGTGGGCGCTTCTATCTTGGCCACCGTCGCCTTCCTCGCGCTCTGCACTTTCCTCAGCACAGTCATGCGGAGCGGGGTGCTCTTCCTGCTGGACTGAACTGCCCTCCTGCCGACAACCGGCGCTCCCGGGGTAGCTCTGGGACTCTCAACGTTCGCCGATATCCTAGGGCTGGACTTCCGGGACTCTATCCAGAGACTCGCCTTGGTGGTGTTCTGCGGCGTGGTGCCCGGGCTCCGAGAGGTTCGCGAAGGCCGCTTTCCTTCCGTCTCTGCATCACTAACTGTCTTGTCGGCATCGTTCTTGGAGGCTCGCGGACGTTTGTTTGATTGCGGACTCCGCGGCGTCGCTTTATCTACGGAAATGAATATAATGAAACTGCTTTTAATTGCCTGACGAATTGCTTGTAGGGGAAAGGTTTTCCGTGTGCATGGAAATCCATTTGTTTGGGACCGAGTTTCAAGTTTTCATCTTTGTCCGACTTGAAAATCGAAATAGACGACTTTACTTTAATTTCTTTTTTTTTGCTCTACTTCATGTTTGAGAAATTGTGGTACTTAATTTTTTTTTAATTAAATTTATTTTCTTTATAGAGTCACAAGCTACATGTCCACATCGTCAATCAGTATATTTTAAATAATTATTTTACTTCTTAACATCGCAATAACAGTAACTAAATGCCAAGATAGTAGTGAGTCTGTTACCAGTCTGCTCGCTCGTGTCTCTTCTCTGCGGCTGGACGATGGCTACCTGCTTACCGCCAGGGTTGGCTGTGGAACAATACACAATTATGAAATACTAGAGATTAATAGCTACGTGGAGTAAGTTTGGAGCGGAACTGGGGAACACTACACGAGGACGAGTGTGTACTAATAGGTCATGCTTGAACGAGCTTATAAACTATAGATCAATCACTGAAGGTACTAAAATACAAGAAATACATTACTATTGATTGACTAGCCGTCTATCTGACATACCTCTATGGCGCAGTGGTAGTGTTTCCGACTGCTACGGAACAGGTCGTGGAATCGAATCCCACCCAGGATAAAACTTTGTGTGATGAGAACGATGGTTTATTCTATGTCTGGGTGTTATTTATGTATGTATTTAGAAGTATATAAGTATGTTTATCGGTTATCTGGTTACCATAGTACAAGCTCTGCTTAGTTTTGAATCAGATGGCGTTGTGTGAATTGTCCCAACGATATTTATTTATTTATTTATGTGTATCATCATCATCCGAGTGTCTGTACCAGTTACATCTCACGACGCCTTAAGTTATATCTATTTGTATATACCAGTTATATACAAAAGTGTGTTTGACGTTTCAACATTTTTAATTGGTGATTGTTTTAAATTTGTAGGCTTATTCTGGAAAGAGACATCATTTCGTACTAAATATGCACGGATTTTTTTATTAATACACGTGTTTCTTCCGTCTAGTATGTTTAAGTAAAGTTCGACAAAGAAATATAGGATTTGTCTACTTTAGGGCCTCTACTGTAAAGTATGAGGCCATGTACTCGAGCACAGCGGAGTGAAGGCGGAAGCGATGGCGACAGGGATATATTAGTGACCATTGGCAGGCGGGTTTTAGCTCCGAGATGTAAATCCAACGCAAAATGCATCGCTTCCGCTCCGCCCACCGTTCTGATCGGGAACGCGGCCTCATATCAATCCTGAATCCTAGAACCACTCGGAACTACTTTGGCAGGCCTAAAACCTGTCTAAAATATTAAGCACCAAAACAACAAAAGAATATGTAAATCAATTTTTTTTTCTAGTACAATATAAACACACCCTCGGACCGAATAAAGAATTTTATACTTTGAAGTTTTTCACTATGGTTTAACTGCCTCGGAGGCGTAATGTGCTGAGGTGGCTCTATTGTCGGGTCGGAACAAATATTTGTGTGATTTCCAAATGTTATTTCGGAGATTTGCATCAATTTTTCATGTAGAATTTATGTGTATTTAGAAATATGTTTATCAGTAGTCTAGATTCTAGCTTGCTTAGAGCTAGATAGCGCTATTATTTATTATTTAATTATTACGTTTTATTCCCGAAGGGGTGGCAGAGGCATATTATATGCCCACTTTTCACCATGTGTATTCCTGTCCCAAGGACACAGGACCTATGACTGGACTTGATATCGACAAAGGACTGGACAGGACTAAATTAAAAGATAAGATTGAAGAAATATGACATAAAAAATAAGATTTAGCTAGAAAGCCTTCGTAACCAAGCCATAAAATAATTACAAAATACAAAAAGACATAAGCTAGGTCAGCACAGGATTTTGGCGGGAAACAGCGAATGACGCGGATGCCTCTCCGTTATTAATTATTCAAACCAGTGTATTTTCGGGTGTTTATGTGTAAAAATGATGGTGTTTTTAAACATAAAAGCTTCGACAACGTGCACAAATGTTGTGAAATTGGATAACTTAGTGGAACGCGGTATTTTCTGTTACCTTCCAAAATCCACATATAACTGCAGTAAAATTTACTATCATTTCACTGCAGTAGAACTTTGAACAAACCTATACATGCACATGCTGCTATCAATAATAGTAGATTATGGTACAAGTGTGTAAAGTTGGGGATTACCGCTGAGGCGCTATTGAGGTTAGGTCTAAGGAGAGCCGAAGACGGTAATCAACAATACACACGTGTATCTTACGACGTTTTTCAATACACTTGTTGTTGGCGAACGCCTGTCAAAAATATTAGAGCAACCTCTAATTATATAATCCTGCTCCATAAAAATTGTATAGGCATTTTAATTAAACTCAATAGTACTATGTCATTCACTCTTTGATCTGAGTTCAGTTACAGACCTATCTCAGTCTTGACAGCACTCTCTAAGATCTTTGAAAGGGTTCTCTGTAAACGACTTAAGAATTTCCTAGAAAAACATCAAATAATTTCTAAAAATCAGTACGGTTTTCGAACAGGAGTTGCGGTTGAAGACGCGGTCTTAAATTTAACGCAGAGTGTTCCAGAGAACTTGTACAAAAAAACCAAATGTCTGAGTATCTTTTTGGACTTAACTAAGGCTTTTGACATCGTTTCAGTCCTCTCCCTCATTAAGAAACTGGAATATGTGGGCGTGAGAGGAATTGCACTTAAAATTTTTAAGAGTTACCTACTAAATCGCACCCAGCTAGTTAAAATAGGCGAACACCTTAGTGACGAAGAAACAGTAACCTATGGCGTCCCACAAGGAAGTATACTAGGCCCAATTTTATTAGAAATTTATTTAAACGACCTATGTAATTTGGTACTACCATCCGCCAAAATGATTACATATGCTGACGATACCGCTATTATAGTTTCCGGACTAACATGGAATTGTGTGAAAAGCAACGCGGAACTAGGACTAATGAAAGTGGTGAAATGGCTTGGCGCTAATCATTTAACCCTAAACCTACAGAAATCCTCTTTTATTCCGTTTACTCTCCGTAAAACACCTCTCCGGACTCATCTTTCTGTCTTAGTGCATACATGTTTGCAGATAATAGTTCCATGTTCTTGTCCAAATCTCGCAAGAGCGGAGAATGTGAGGTACCTGGGAGTGCAAATTGATTCAGGCTTGCGGTGGGATAAGCACCTGGAGACCCTAACAAACAGAATCATGAAACTCATCTACATCTTTAAAACACTCAGATGCTCAGCAAACCCTGATACTTTAAAAATGGTCTACAGTACACTGTGTCAATCTGTATTGGCCTATTGTATCCCTGTTTGGTGAGGGGCAACAATGACCACCTTTCTAGGAGTGGAAAGAGCACAGAGAGCTATACTTAAGGTTATGACACGAAAACCATTTCGCTATTCTACTAGTCAGTTATACCATGATTGTAAAGTCTTAACGGTTCGTCAACTCTTTGTGCTCCGGTGTATTCTAAGGAGGCACACCAGTGTGCCTCCTTCCAACCCGAATAAGCGGACAAATTTTCCAAAAGGCCAACGCCATAGAACCACATTTGCCAAACATCAGTTCTATATATTAAGCACACATATATTTATAAACAAATAAATAAAAAGCTAAATATTATTGACCTAAACAGTAATGACTTGAAAACCTTAGTGTCACAATGGCTTTTAAAACAGGACTATTCACAAACAGAAGCTCTTACATATATCGTATAATTAACCCGAAGTTAGTAACCAAATGCAAATAGTGACAGCACACACACACACACACACACACACACACACACACACACACACACACAACCACCCACACACACACAACCACCCACACACACACAACCACCCACACACACACAACCACCCGCACACACACACACACAACCACCCACATACACAGTCAAACACACACACACACACACACACACTCCACACACCTCACACACACATGTACACCTCTAGATACGCATACATGAGCAAATAAATACATAATAAAGAAACATACATGAAAGCATACATTACATTCATTAAAATATAAAACGATCGAGCGACACAATCCATAAATACTACTTTGATTTGTATAAATTTTTGTGCCGAACACTGTCCCTTATAGTACAGGTTGCCCTAGTTTAAGGGACAGGGTTTCCAACGTTTGTTAACATCAATTAGTAGGTAATTGAATACTTTTATATACCTTGTTTTGCTGTACTAACTTATGTTAACTGTACATCCTTTATGTAATAAAGTTATTATTATTATTATGTCTCTTCTTTTTACACGGGTATCTTCTTTTTTTTCTCATGAAGATACCCGGACTTTTGGTAGGCTTACATGGGGACATAGGTCCAACACGCAGAGGCCCTTTGAGAATTTTAATCTAATAGGGAATGGGACCCCCACTGCAGATAGTCCACGCCCGCCTTAGAAGAACGGTAATGGGCCACCTCCAATGGGAGTTAAACTATTGGCGCCCCATCTAGCAACTGTGTTTAATGACTGTGTTTCTAGTGGTACATTTCCTGATTTAATGAAACACAGCAAAGTCGTTCCCTTGTTCAAGGCTGGCAGCGCTACAGAGCCGTCTAATTTCCGACCAGTGTCAGTGCTGCCAACTTTGAGCAAAGTATTTGAAAAAATAATCTTGAATCAAATGCTATCCCATTTTAATAGTCATAAAATACTCCATGCGAATCAATTTGGGTTTACGAAAGGGCGCTCAACTTCCGATGCTGGTGTTGAGTTATTAAAATGTATTCATGAAGCATGGGAAGACAAGCACGATGCATTAGGTATATTTTGCGATCTATCAAAGGCTTTTGATTGCGTTCAACATGAAACGCTGTGCAAAAAATTACACCACTATGGAATAAGAGGCAAAGCTCTCGACCTTCTGTCTTCATATTTGAACAATAGAATACAGAGGGTCGATATTAATGGTACACGTTCTGTAGGATCCATGGTTACAATGGGTGTGCCGCAAGGCTTGGGCCATTCTTGTTCCTCATTTATATTAATGATTTACCATTTTATGTAGGGGACAGGAATAGGATTGTTTTGTTTGCAGATGACACCTCATTAATTTTTAAAATTAAAAGACAATTAGATAACTATGACGATGTAAACAATGCAATTGCAAGAGTAGTTCATTGGTTCAGCTCAAATAATCTTTGCCTTAATGAAAATAAAACAGAATGTATAAAATTTACTCTACCAAATGTAAAACAAGTTGCGGCCAAAGTTCAACTGAATGGACAAGTGTTAGAGTTTGTAGAATCAACTGTGTTCCTAGGTATAACTATTGATGCCAATTTGCAGTGGGGCCCACACATAGAAAAGACAGCCTCTAGATTAAGTTCGGCTGCATACGCTGTAAAAAAGATCAGGACTCTAACAGATGTGGATACGGCTAGAATGGTTTACTTCAGCTATTTTCATAGTATTATGTCTTACGGTATTCTCCTTTGGGGGAGTGCTGCAGATTTAAATATTATTTTTGTTCTACAAAAGCGGGCTGTACGCGCTATTTATAATTTGGGCCCCAGAGTTTCTCCCCGAGAAAAATTCAAAGAAGTGAATATTCTAACCGTACCATCACAATAAATTTTTGCCAATCTTATGTATGTCCAGAAAAATCTATCACAGTTTTCTAAACTCTGTGATAAACATAATATAAACACTAGAAATAAAAATAATCTTTCAGTCCACCACAGTCGACTACATAAGATTGGCGATTCTTTCCAGGGTAACTGTATACGCTTTTACAACAAGCTTCCCTGTGACCTGAGAAATTTACCTTTAAATAAATTTAAAAAGTTTATTAAAAACAAGCTTTGTGAAAAAGGTTTTTACTCCGTTACAGACTATTTGCAGGACAGGGACGCCTGGAAATGATCTGCTGGCAAAATGAAATAATATTAAATTGTAAATAGGCCATCAAAAAAAAAGCCTTCCTAAGTTTCTTGCCGGTTCTTCTCAGGTGGGCCGCGTTCCGAACCGGTGGTCGCTTTAAATATTTTAAATAGTGTATGACATTTTGTAAGCGCCGTTAAAATGGTCTATGCAAAATAAAGATATTTTTATTTATTTTATTATTTTATTTTGTACAATATGCTAACTACTAAATGGGCTATTGAGTTGAAGGTTAAAAGGAGGATGTAACTAAAACTATGGTTGAAGACGGCGTCTGCCATTTTAATATATTATTATCAAAATACTGGCAGACGGTGACTTGCCAACTCACTAGATGGGCCCCCTATACAATCGCCATAGGCATGATAAGCCTGTAAGGCGACAGAGGGCAACACCGGTGTGAGCGGCTTGGGGTGTCGAGCGGTGCGGCGCCGGTTTCACCTTCGCGGGACTGGCCCGGAGCGGGCTTCCCCGTAGTTATGCCCTTGAAAATGACACTTCTACCCCCGAGCATATAGCTCTGGCTCCCTCCCTCTGACCGACCAATTAAGGCAAGCCAGAGTTGAGATTTTTTGCACTCCCGGGAGTAGCACTCTCACTACTCTCCCGTTAGGCCATTAAATCCTAACCGGTGCAGAAGGGCAACAAAACTCTGAGGAATCGGGACCGATGTGTAGCCACGCACATTCAGCTGGCCACAAGCTGCCCTACGGATGTGAGCTTTACAATAACTTACTGATACATTTTTTGTTGGTATCAGAAAGTGGATAAATCAAAAAGCGAATCTACTATGCCCTCATAGGGTTGCGTTAATCCTATTATTATTATAATTATTAGTCCTGTAGTAAAGTACACTGGTTTAAAAATCTTGAAGTCTACAGTTTTATTTACCACCCGGAGCATCATCACACTTTCCAACATTTGGTCCTTCGAGCCGGATTCATATCGGTCGAAATGTGTCGCCAAGTGTGAATACTTGTTTTTTCTATAATTTCAGCAACTCAATTTCGAACGAAGGGTTGTAATTTGCTTGGGAGCATTCCCAACCAGCCCAAAACAATCGTTGAGTCGGTCCAAAAGGTAACCCTATAATTTTTTACTCGTAACGATTCAATCGCCTTTTCATATAAACGTACTCCTACTAATGCCCCACATAATTCTAACCTCGGCACACACTTTAAGGGAGCTACACGGCTTTTAGCCATTAATAATCTAACTAAACAACTATTAGTATAACTAACACTACGTAAGTAAAGACATGCCCCATAAGCACGCTCCGATGCATCTGTAAAAATATGCATTTCAATAGATTTAAAATTAGGACAAATAACATGCCGTGGGATACGAATTTTGTTTAAAACTGGTAAACTATTAAAAATGTCAGTCCAAAGGTTATTTACCTCAAATAACAGTTTGTCATCCCATGAAATTTTTTCAAGCCATAATTTTTGTAAGATTAGCTTCATACGGATAACACAGGGTGACAGAAGACCCAATACATCAAAGATTTGCGCGATAGCAGAAAGTTACGTTTAGTCTCACACTTGGAAATTTTACCTACTGGAATGTATAAACAATCAGATTCAGTCAACCAACCGAGACCCAAGGTTTTATTGGAATCGGTAGTACCAATACTTAAGTCTGACGATGACTGGTTCATACTAGCTATTTGACAGTTATTTGATTTCCATTTTTTAAGTGGCATACAACCTGATGCTAAATCTTTGGTAACCTTTTCGCGAAAATTGAAAACTTCTTGTATCTCAGACCCGCCTGTAACCAGATCATCAACATAAAAATCATGAGTAATAATTTCAGCAATTTTAGGGTCTTCGCACACTGATCCTAATTGCTTGAGGCACCTAGTTGCTAAAAAAGGAGCACTAGCGGTATTTAATGTATAAGTTTTTAATGACTCCTCTGGATCAAATCGCCACAATATCTGTTGTAAATATCGAACGTCAGGATGTACCAACACCTGTCGATTTTTTCTATTTTACGACATTTTTTCTATGTCGGCAACCAAAACGTACCTGTGTTGTGCTGGACCTCTCGCAGCTGTGAGTAGGTAAGGTCGTGGCTCTCGTGTTATTAAGGTTTATGTGGCTATTTTTATTTGTTTTGCCACCAAAGCTGTTCATATGGAGTTAGTGGGAGACTTGACTAGCCATAGTTACATTTTAGCATTACGACGTTTTATTGCACGTCGAGGGAAACCGCAGGATATTTATTCAGACAATGGAACTTCTTTTGTAGGCGCATATAACGAGTTATCTAAATTTCTTAAGGGTAATTCTAACTCATTGGGTGAAAGTTTAGCCAATGAAGGGATACGGTTTCATTTTATCCCGGCATTTAGCCCACATTTTGGAGTACCATGAGAAGCAGGTGTCAAGTCAACTAAATATCATTTAGTGAGAGTGTTGGGACATTGTCATCTTACTTATGAGGAAATTAATACCACTTTGACCCAAATTGAGGCCATACTCAACTCTCGACCACTCACACCTATTACGACAGACGCTGACGATTTGACACATCTCACTCCCGGCCACTTCCTCATCGGACGATCGCTCGTTGCGCTACCAGAACCGGCCCACACTGGATGCTCATATAGTTTATTAACGCGATTTCAAAGAATCGAACAGTTGAGACATCATTTCTGGCTGCGTTGGAGTAAGGAGTATGTCACCGAATTACAGCAGCGAACTAAATGGAGATTCGCCAATGATCCACTAAAGTTGAATTCCTTGGTTGTTGTCAAGGAGGACAATCTTCCTCCGTGGGATCAATAGAGTAGCAGACATCAAGACGAGCACTGGAGTGATTCGACGAGCATTTAGCAAGATCTGCCCACTGCCTGAAGATTCGCCATAATTTATATTTCATTAATTTTGTTGTTGGAAGACGAGCTTCCAAAGCCCGGCGGCATGTTGGCGAACGCCTGTCAAAAATATTAGAGCAACCTCTAATTATATAATCCTGCTCCTTAAAAATTGTATAGGCATTTTAACTAAGCTCAATAGTACTATGTCATTCACTCTTTGATCTGAGTCCTGTAGTAAAGAACACTGGTTTAAAAATCTTGAAGTCTACAGTTTTATTTACCACCCTGAGCATCACACTTTCCAACACTTGTTTATAGCATTAAGGTCGATATCTATCTGGTGGTTGAAATGAAACACTTCTAATACGTCTTAACGCGTATGATATTTTATTTGCACTAACCAATAACTACCTTATAATATTGAGTAGCAAGAGTAATGGACTGTATGAATGTGTGAGTGCTGTATGCTTGTGTGTGACATTTACGCTTTGATCCTACTAATTTCTACCTATACTTCATCGTTTGGACAACACTTATGAATAATATAATACTAAATAACACAAATAGATATTTTTCCTTGGAGTTTTCAGGCAGTAAACTTTCTATAAAGTTAAGGTCTTCACTCACATCTTATATCGGGCGGTGTAGGTACTACATAAGTCGTTTTCTTCATAACTAGTACTTAAAGACATTTTAATTAATATATTAATTTCAACAAGGAAAACGAATTGTGAAACTTTGTGGTACTGGCGGAAAAACAATTATTTAGTATTTTTATATGCGCGCGCATTGACCACAGTGTATAGAATGAGGTTTCTTTTTTTTTTTTTGTTGAATTTTTTGTATAAAGTTTTAAACAAAGCGCTCGTGGCCCCGCGGTCTCAGTGTTCGGTAAACGATCACAGAGGTACGCATCTTTCACTATGGCTGGTCGTCGGATGGGTGACCACTTTGTGGCATTTACATTTGCGAGCGTTTCCGTGCTTCGGAAGGCACGTTAAGCCGTTGGTTCCGGTTGCCAGTAAAATGGCAGTCGTTAAGCTTGGTTGAAGGCCTTATAGGCGGCTTAAAAAAAATTTCAACAGCAGGTAGCCACAGCCTGCGTCTGTCTATTTCAACACGGCAATGGGCTCACCACCTATTACGTGGGACAGGAATCCACACGGTGAAAAGTGGGCATATAATATGCCTCTGCCACCCCTTCGGGGATAAGGCGTGATGGATATTTATTTATTTTATTTTATTTATAAGTTTTAAACAGAGAGACAACAAAAGTTATATTTGAGTGAAAGTGTTTATTATACACATACAAGATGATTTTTTCTATTTAAATACGTAGTTGCATGAAATGAGCAAGCAATAGGTACGTATTTTAATTTATTTGTTCTATTGAACGCGATCTTTTTGTATAGATTTTTTTTAAGAATAATGCATCTTAACCAGTGCATTAAAAAAAGTCTATTATTCCACTAGTGATATAATAACAATCAAAAAGCGGTGAGATAAGAGCCATATTATGAGTAAGTGTATTGAAAGAATAATTTACTACTTTAGAATGAGGAAGTTTCATTATCTACTTGAAAACTATCATTTTAGAAGAAAAAATTAATACGTAATGGAAGATCAATAAATTTTGCTGTTGGCAATCACGTCACTGTGCGTAGCCAGAATCTTAATAATATTATAAATGTGAAAGTATGTATGGATGTTTGTTACTCTTTCTCGTAAAAACTATTGAATGGATTTGAATGAAACTTCACAATAATATAGCTTATACGTCAGAATAACACGTAGGTTACTTTTTATCCCGGGAACAAGCTCCTGCGGGAAACGGGAACGGAGAAACTTCTATACGCGGGCGTTATCTAGTTAAAAATAAATAAATAATGGGGGCACAGACCGGGCATGGAGGCGCGGTGCGACATCTCGAGCGCGGCGAGCAGCGCCGGGTCGCGCCGCGCGGCCGCCGCGCCCGACGCGCGCCGCGCCGCGCTGCCGCCGCGCCGCCGCGCCAGCGCCAGTGCTGCACATGCACCAAACGTTCTGTTACATGCCAACAGTCGGGTGTGCCACGTATATAGTCGTGGGCGGTGGTGGAAGTGACCGTGAATGGGCGACGGCCGAGCTACTGACCCGGCAGCGGCGCCTGGTGGCGGCGCACGGCGGGGCGCGCGTACTCCCAGCGCAGCTGGCGGCCGCCGATGCTGATGACGTCGCGGTGGCGCAGCGCCGCCACGCTCACGCCCGCGCCGTTCACCAGCGTGCGTCCGCCGCACACCGCGCGCACCACCGTCTGCGCAGCGCAACCGAGTGTGTGAGTGTGCTGACCCCACCGACATACAATATGTTAAGAAAACCCTGTCCGATCCGTGAACGTATTGGTAGGCATCGAAGTGCCTATATGCCCCTTTCGGGTCGGACAGGGTTTTCTTAACACATTGTTTATGTGTTCAGCTGGCTAGCGTCAACTCAAAACTAACCCATACCACAGAATAGGTAATAGTACTACCTACAGAAGTTTCACTCCCTAACAAAAGTCAGTTTAGGTATGAAAACATACCTAGACTTGCAGACGCAAGCAACATTTAAACTTATAACTGCGCGCGAACGTTGAGTTTTTTTTGCGCGCCTGAGTTTTGTGACCGGGCTGCGAAGTCCGCGCGCGGTTGTCACTTTTGTATTAATTTATTTAGAGCGCGGCTGTCGTGCGAGCCGAGCGGCAGCGGCAGCCCACTGTCACTAGCCGCTGCGAGCAGTGCGCTGTCTGCGGAATGACACCCCCCTGTCCATACACCGTACACTCTTAGTTATAGTCTATTTTTTTCTCATGAAAAGGACTCCATTTGCCCGATGGAAAATTATAGCCATTTTTAAAAGATTGAGAGCCAATATCACAGCTGTGAACACTTTTTAGTAACTTACTTAGTTTTTTGTAGAAATTATAATAATAATAATGACATAAGCCTTAATTCAGCAAGCATTACGTTTCCTTTTTTTTTACAGTTTACCTAACCTAAAGAAATACTTATTCCCACAAAAAATAATGATATACATAAAGATCTTTACATGTTAAGCTCCCTCGACAACCTTGTCTGTTTGCTTATTGTTGGGAAATCCTCCTCCAGAGTTCTACATAATCTGTCACCAACAATTCTAGTCCATGAACCAGGTTCATAAACTAGAATTGCTGGTGACAGATGTTTATAAAGGCTTTTATTTCGTCCACCCATCTTTGGAAAGGCCTACCACTTTTCCTTTTCATATGACCAGTAATACCAGTACATTAATGTCCTGCTCCATTTTTCCTCAGCCCACTTCCATTTAGTCTTTTCACAATGACAGTTACATCTTTTGTTTTTGTGTTCGTTTATTGTTGATATTTTGTGTTCTTTTATTGTTGATATTTTGTGTTATTTTATTGTTGATATTTTTACTCTGTCATCTCCTAGTAGATTTGTTGTCTGAACTGTATATTGGCATAAATATAATTTTTAAAGAAATTTGTTGCTAATGTGATGACAACTAGTCAAGTGTTTACCACTTATGATTTTAATGCCCATAAATGATATCCCCCCCCCCCCCCCATATATGATATCCATACAGACAGATTGGAATCTATACAGAAGAGATTTGTCAGAACTCTGTGCGCACGATCAGGCCTGAGGAGAACGTTAAGTCAATATGATGACAGACTTCATCACTTCCGGATGGTGAGCCTCGAGGACAGGAGGTTGATTGCAGACTTGTGCATTTTGCACAAAATTGCGAATGGTGGAGTCGATAGTTATCTCGTGGGCAGGTTGGTCTTCAAAATACCGACACGATCGGTGTGTATCCCACAATTATTTGTCGTGCCTACTAGCAACAACAATGTATCCAAAAATAGTCGGCTTTTTAGAATATGTAAGCGGTATAATTCTATATGCTCCCGTGTAGATGTTTTCCATGACAACCTAAATGAATTTAGAAAGATTGTATGTGATGAGCGATTATCACTCTTGCAGCGAGTATCACAATTAGATATCTAATTTGTATCTTCTTTTGTTGTATAATTAAAATTCTATTTATTGTATTTATAAGTACCTAATTAGACAAAATCGAATGTCTCAAAAAAGGTGTGGTACTTATGTTATTGGACTTCAGGTTTAGCATGATAAGTGATGGAAAGAAGTTTATGTTGTACTTAATCTGTTGTCTGTTTTTGTACCCTATGAAATAAAAAAAATAAAAAAAAAATAATATTAGGTATACAATGGTGCTAATTCTGTTGTTGAAACCACTAAACTAAATTTCTCTAAAATTTTCTTATTTTTATTAAGAGATTGCCAAATGCTATTGTGTTATTACGTCGAACTAAACTTGGTGATATTATAAACAGCACTAAATTTGTATCTGACATCACTAAAATTCCTTTTATGTGATAAAATTAACAAAACATGTATTTAGATACTGACTAATTTAGTGATTGAACTGTCTATGTACATTTTTCACTTTTTGTTGAATTTTATCACATAAAATGAATTTTAACGATGTCAGATAAAAATTTAACTTCACACAAAATTTTGATGTTTTCCCTAAAATAAACGTCACCTATTTAGGTGACATCAAATTTTAGTGAAAAGACTAATTTTAGTGGGACGTTTATTAATTTTAGTTACCGTTTGAAACATGAAAACTATTAAAATGTTGTAACATGAAAAATGTACATAGGCAGTTCAATCACCAAGTTAGTCGGCATGTATTTACATGCGAATGTCTATGTACATTTTTTCACGTGTTGTTCAATTTTATCACATAAAATGAATTTTAGTGACATCAGATACAAATTAAGTGCTATTTATGATATCACCATCTTTAGTTCGACTTAATAATAGAATAGCATTTGGTAATCACTTCATAAAAATTTGAAATTTTTAACGAAATTTAGTTTAGTGATCTCAACAACAGAATTAGCACCACTCTCTCTTTTCTGTTAGTTGTTAATTGCTATTTTGGCTCCTTCTGATTTCTGAATACCTGTCTCTATCTTTTCCAATCTGTATATTTATTATATTTTCGTATGTTCAAGTTGATCTGTTTACTAAGTTCAGTTATGTTTCTTCTTATTAGTAGGTAACAATGAAAATTATTAACCTTTATACGTATTAAAACGTCCTTACATGCACATGCTAAGAAATGATCACCAAAAATAAATGTCACTAAACTGTACACTAGTTCTACCAGAGTTTATTAATTCTTGGAATAAAGGACTAGTTAAAAATGGTTCCGATCGACCCTTACTTGATTAGCATGTACAGCGACAGTAGCATGATGTGGGTCAACAGTATCCAACATAAATCGGATGTCACAAGAATGGTCACTGCCAAGTGTGACAACACCCTCGGGCAGCGGGAACCGCTTCACATCGCGCCCCAGGCGATCCAACACCACTAACTGGCCGCCTGACATCTCTAATTACAACAAAACAAACACAATTTACAATTCTACCAAAAACATAAATGAGCAATTCATGGACACAATGGGGATGGCAGCTGTCCAGTTTGATGCCTAAATATTAAATATTGATGACATGCATACTAGGCAAAATACAACTTAAATGTGAATGTTATGTCAGATGTGAATGTTATTAAGAATGTAAAAACAAATAATAAGGTAAATATAAAGTATTATAAATTCACTCTGGAGCTGTGTACTGCTATAATATGCCTCTACCACCCCTTTGGTGATAAAGGCAAGGCTGATAAACACCTTTTACAACCAACTTGATCAAATTATGCTAAAATGAGCTAGTGCTATGGAATCTAGACAACTGACTTATCTATTTCTAAATATATGCATTTTATAGAAACTAGTTTCCCTTGAAGCTTTGCCATTCTCATTTCTTACAGTAACTTCTTCTCTAGACATAAAGTAGCCTATGTCCTCTATTAGGCTCTAGACTCTATGTCAAATTCCATTTGAATCAGTTAAGTAGTTTGTCATGAAAGCGAGACAGACAGACAAGAGTTATTTTTATTTATTTTTTGTCTAGTGGGGGACGCCGGCACCGCCGAGCGAGCGATAACAGACAAGAGTTACTCATTCATACACATTTATACTATTAAGTAAGGATTACAGTTATACTTAGAACATATCAATGTAACAAAGAACTTTGTCCTGGGTGGAAATCGAGCCAACATCTAATTTAGTAGTCAAGTACTCTAACCACTACACTAAGAGGCCAGTCAAAAAGTCTAGAGACCTGACAGTGGCATTAGACCATGACCTGAGAGTAGCAGTGCTGTTTAGGGTATAGATAAGTCACATTTTAGGGTAGCTGGAGGGGAATGTTGAAGGGTCACCAGATTCATGCTCATTGTTCATTAAGAAGATGTAGTGACTAAGATAGAAAAAGGTATGCTTAGATGGTTCGGACATGTGGAGAGGATGGATGAAAGTAGACTAAGGAAACAGGTTTATCAGAAGAGAGTGAATGGGCAAACTGGTAAGGGGCAACATCGACATACATATGTCAATCAAATAGAAGACATTTTGGAAAAAAGTTAGGTCATGAGGACCCTTAACCGGCGTGTGTGAATGGAAACACTTATGAAAGTGGAAGAAGCGAAAGTTGTATGCAAGGATCGTAGCAAGTGGAAAGCCATAGTCTCTGCCTACCCCGATGGGAGACAGGCGAGACAATATATATGTATGTATGTTCATTATGCTGAACAAAGGGTGCCTCATCGGCATCAAGAACAATCTTTTAAGTTCATATATTTTTTTTAAATCAATTTGTCAATGTTTGTTGAATGTAAAGGAATCTATACTAATATTTATGAAATGAAAATCTTTATTCATGTAGGTCACAAAGTAACACTTATGAATGTCAAGATTATTGCTTCTACAGTTACATTTACCACAGTACATAATATAAAGCAGTGGGTAAACTCGCTTAAATCTGAAATTAAGTACCTACACTCCTCAGAAGCGTTAGGGTTGTCTGTCTATTTTATGCCACTTTGTCATTCTGAACAACAGATTCCTCAGCACTCACCAGGCGTTATGTGTGGCACATGCTGCAAGAAGAATGAGTCTTCTGGGTCAGGCGTACCCGACACTGGAGGATTACAGGCGCATCCCCCTAAGGAACATATTGAGGTACATGGAAGCGCTGGGGGGATAGGTGATGTAAAGGGGTATAGCACAATAGATCCGGAAGGGACAAAGTGCCACCGTATCACTGACCCCAGAGAAAGATAAGATTGTGTGGTAAAACTATTGCCATGTTGCTGCCACTGCTTTTTAATTACCATGTCATTGGCACCTGGAATTAACGGCTTGACATGCCAGTCCACATGTTAAATTTTTTTGCATGATAATATCTAAAAGGTAGTGGGCAGGTATTTAACTATTAAATGGATGAATTGATTGCTTATGGTAGAACCCCAGGGCTCACAGGAAGCTAGATGAATTAAGATTACTAGTTAAGAAAATTAAGCTACTGAGGCGTTAAAATGTGCAAATAAACAATAAGCAAATAAATAATAACCTCCTTTGAAATAACAACATTCAAGTGTTGTGCTTTAGTTGAAGAATTTCAAACGGTCCACCTTTTCTACGTAATTTTAGGCTATTCTTGTTCTAACAATTTCAGAACGATAATATTTTGATGCCATTTTGTGACAGTATAACCGTTTCCCGCCAACAACCCCAAGTAGATAAATATGACCAGCTAAAGAAGGGAGTATAAGCACCAAACACTTATTACACAATTGAAACGGTGAAAAAAATATAATGCTAAAGAATTAGACAAAAGAACACACCATTATTTTCGTTCAACAGCTTGGAATTAAACTTACCGATGTCAAACTCTTGACACTAATTTAAACAATTTTATACACATAATCAGTCGAACAGCCTATGACACGTTAATCACAAAATATATAAAATGAAATTATACTTTTTTATATATTGGTAACAATATTAACGATTACACACGCTAATATTGTTCAACTTAACATGTAAAAAGAAAAGTATTAATGAATAATGAACACAACTAATGGCGTTGGTTTTCCGTTCGTGCGGGACGCGCGTGTTTTCTTTTTTTTAACGTCTTTTTGGCTTGAACCTAGACCTTATCTTCATTTTTGTAAATAGTTTATGGCCTGGTTATTAACACCTTTTAGTTTTAACTCAATTCATATTTGTTCAATCTTCTTTCTTAATATCTAAAATGTCCCCGTCCTCTACGTCTTAGTCAAGTCTAGTCTTAAGTCAAGGTCAGTCTTACCCAAGTGTAATGGTAGTTGTTATACTGAGTTTTTCAGTAGACTTATCGCGGCAAGATTGAAAATAGCATTTCTAGGCATATATATCATTTTTTAATTCGATTATTCATTCATAAAACAATTTACGTTGTATTGAATGTAGTTTATATTATTTGTTTTTTTTTTACATTAAATATTTATTTTACTCTTATCTCTTATTCTTTCCTAAAGGAATAATTTATGATTTCTTACAAATAAACTGAAAAATATTTAATAGACACCATATTTAATTATTCTATTTCCTTAACCTTTTAGTTAGAAATGCATCATATTTTACATTTACATCAATAAGTCAAAATACAACTACAATAAAAAGAAAACTGCAATGTCATTATTATTTTTATTGTCAAAATTCAATCATTATGAAGTGGAGTTTTCAAAGAAAATAATTAGAGATCTTCTACATTGTACAAACATCTAGAAACCAATATTCTTTTAAGCTAAACTTTTAACAATCTTGTGTACAAGAAAATCGAAAAGCGTTCAGCTCTATTTTTTCATTTTAATATGTTGTTTATGTATAAGCCCAAAAATTTAATTTCGCTTACTAACTCAGTCTTGTCCTTGAGTTTTATAAAAAAAAAAGTCTTTTATAAAAAAAAAAAGTGTGGTTGTTTTGAAAATTACTTTTGTTTTGGCAGTCTTGATTTTCAATTTATTTACCGTAAACCACGCAAAAAACTTATGCAGAATTAAGCGACAAGATAAAATATGTGCGACGAGTCCCATATCTATGTCAAGTCAAATCCTAAGTTCTTGGTAAGCTTAAAAGGTATTATTATAGACCTGACGGGAAGACAAAAAGGTCTTGAACTCAGCATATGGCTGACAGCACTAAGCAGATCATCCACTGTTATGTAATTCAAGCCTGACATTACCATTACCATACTACCATACACAGTCCGACACTACCAGGACTTTAATTAGTCGTGCTAATTAGTGTCTACCTTTTAGCCTTTTTGTTACCACCTCACTAAAAAGGCAAAGGGTTCAAAATTTCTTCCAAATTTAACATCTAAAATAGACACATTTTATTTTATTCAATTTATTCAGCCCTTTAGACCCACCCCAGTTCCGTGCTTCGGAAGGCACGTTTTGCAAATTGCAACACGGCATTGGGCTCACCACCTGTTACGTGGGACAAAAATGCATACGGTGAAATGTGGGCGTTAAATATGCCTCTGCCTATCCCTACGGGGATAAAGGCGTGACAATATGTATGTATGTATGTATGTAACTATCATATACAACTAATAATTTCATCGCCATCTTGATATGCTTTCTCATAAATATCTCTGCAGTATTTTATCTATCTTACAATTAACAAAATCACAAAAACATATTATTCACGAAAGTCGCTAATCTAATCTGAGCTACGTACGGTCAGCGATAGGAGTCTCTTATCGTAATCTAAATATTTTAAACAATATTTTTTTTATTCTACATTTTTTTACACTACATTCTTTTTGCAACACCAGATGTTGCAAACGTCCATAGGCTACGGTGACCACTTTCCATCAGGTGGGCCTTACGCTTGTCTGCCTATCTCAATCGCAGCAAAATCAAAATCAAAAATCTTTATTCATGTAGGTCACAAAGTAACACTTATGAACGTCAAGATTACTGCTTCTATATTTACATTTACTGCCAGATTCGCAAAGCAATAGGTAGAGCCAGAGGAAGAACCTGGCAATAAAACTCATGGCCACTCTTTACTAACCGCCATTTGACACAGTTTGATTAACATGATATTTGACCAATTATACAGTAAAGCTATAATACAAAAAAAAAAACAAAAAAAATGTTGTAATCATTAAAATTACACTTACATAGTTTCTTTGAATTTATGTGAGAACAGTCGACTAAACTTAGTTTGCCTTAAATTTATTTGTAACAATTGCTATATCAGCTATGAGCTGACCAGTCCCAACAGACGGCACCCGTTCACGGGTATGACGCATATATCAGCCATCGCCCTATTCAACCGTATTGTAGGGAACAAGGCGACCCAATACATACGCCACCACTGCCAGGACACTTAGGCGAGCATGACATACCCAAAAACTACACAGCAACTATCATGTCAATTTCAAAATTATAAATAAGTCTACATAGTGCTCACACAATAACAAAGTCAAATTACATATAATTATGTATATTAGTTATTACCGGGAATAAACGCAGCCATACCTTTAGTTGCCTGGCGTTTCAAATTATTTATACTGGAGAATGTAAATAAAAATAATGTAAAAAAAAAATACAACATATTTATGCAGATTCAAGACAAGTAGATAATATAACACAAGATTCATTCGAATCCTAAATAGCTCGAGCGAAGAGCAAGCAACTCATTTCCATTTATTTTATCATTCAAATAATCATTAATTGTGTAATAAGCCCTTTTCAAGAGGTGCGTCTTAATTTCCGCCTTAAATTTATGTAACGGCAGGTTCATAATGTCTAAAGGAATTTTATTATATAGGCGTACGCCAATTCCTGCAAAAGAGTCGTGAACCTTTTGTAAACGATGATGCGTTCCAATTAATTTATGCTTATTTCTAGTATTCATCGAATGTATGTCACTGTGTCTATTGTATAAATGTATGTTCTGTTTAACTAACATGATATTTGCAAATATATATACTGTGATGCAATCATTAAAATTCCAATTTCTTTAAATTTCTCTCTAAGAGACACTCTAGCACTCAATTTATATATTGCACGTATAGCTCTCTTCTGGAGTACAAAAATTACTTGTAGATCAGCTGCTTTACCCCACAGCAAAATGCCGTAAGACATGACACTGTCTGTGTGTCTGTCAGTGAGCTGCCTGACTTTACTAACGGCAAAGACTGCCGAGCTGAGTTTACCAGCAAGACACGTTATTTGGGCGTTCCACTACAGTTTGCTATCTAAAGTGATCCCCAAAAATACAGTTGATTCTACAATATTAAGGGTATCACCGTTCAATGTTATATTTGTACCGCAATTCCTGACATTAGGCATGCTAAATCTGATACATTATGTCTTCTTAGCGTTTAGTAGCAAATTATTGGTCGTAAAACAATCTACAACTAGGGCAAGTGAACTATTAACGCCGTTAAAATCAGTAAGCGTACGATCTACTTTAAAAATAAGTGACGTATCATCAGCAAATAGAACAATGTCGCACAAGTTCTGTATATAGAATCATCATCATCCGAGCGTCTGTCCCAGTTGCGTCTCGCGACGCCCGGTGTCCGCTTTCCTACATTTTCTCCTCCACATCGCACGGTCTTCGGCATCCCCTGTAGTGAGACCATTGAATGGCAGATCGTTAATATAAATTAAAAATAGAAACGGACCTAGAATTGATCCCTGCGGTACGCCCATAGCTACAGATGCTCCAGAGGAGCGAATTTCATTAACGTCAACATGTTGTATCCGATCCATCAATATATTTAGCAAGGCTGTAACAGTGCTGTATTTCTTTCGAAATCCTGAATGCAACCCCGGGAGTGCACCAATTCTTTCTAGAGAACTGGATATTATGTGCTTGTGCACATTTTTCAACAATTTTTGTTAGTGCTGGCAATAATAGTATTAATAGGTCTGAAAATGTCACCTTCATATGCATTGAAATGCCGTAACCTGTGGAATTCGAGGAGTTTGAGTGTACACTGCAATGTATAGTTTCATACGAAAGATGTTCAAAGTCAAACACATTATTATCTGTTAAAGTCAAAATAGTCTCGTGGTATAAATCCGTTTGAATATTTTGATATTGTGGTATACTGTATTTTTTTAAGTTAGTTAAGTATACTGTTTATAAAATGCATGCATGCATGCTATTCTTTTCTTTTGTAATCATAAAATTGTGTTTCTTAACTGCCTATAGTACCTAATCTCTAGCGGAATCAGTTTTCGCGGAATTTTTTAAAAAATGTACGATAAACCTATGGTTTATCGTACACAAGCGGGTCCATATTTACCTAACCAACATTTTACATTTTTTTCCATATCTCTTAAACGCTGCGTCTGAGCTTCAAAATAATGTGATTTGTGGTGCCCTTTGTAACCACCGAACACCTCCTTCACTGCTAATTCGAAGATAAAAAGGATAGAAATTTGACGTTTAATTTTTTTCTTGATTTTATTTTAAATAAGTATTTCAAATATGACAAAACCAAGTCACCTTTCTTACGCGTGTCTTTTGAGATTAATATATTACCATTGCCATAAGGCATAATAAAAAAAACCATGGAAATTGGAAAGTCCTGCCTAAATACCTGACTGTAATTCGGACCCTCTTCTGCATCGATTTTTCCTGTACAAAAATCTTGTTACCATTAAACTTAAATTGCCTAAGATATACATAAAATAATTTACTGACATTATAATATTCAATTAACAATAGAAAACAATAATACAATAGCTTTCGAATGCCAAACATTTCACAAGGTTTTTAACTTTCCCGCAAATAACCGTACTCTTCTACATCTGTGCAAATAACCAACATTCCATAAATTCTCGGTGTCTATCAACTATAAACCGTTCACGTTAAAATGTTTGTGAACTCTACAAAGATAACGGCTTTATAGGTATAATTTAACATGGCCGCGCGTAATGTCGATAAAATGGTAGAGTTGTTCAAGGTTTGCTGAAAGCCACTGTGCCTCCGTCGCTTTGAATTGTAATACGTAATACCAAATTCACGCACCTGTTAGTTGCTTTCAAACCGTGGTTGCTATCGAACAAACCAAAGCTACATGAACTGACAAAGTAACATAATAGCAGGGCAGTGCCCAAGGCGTATACTATGCTGCGCCACGTATCACATCGGCGTTGTCCCTAATCGGCCTATACGTAACAGTGCGTGAAGACGGCCTACCTAATACCAGACCAAATGTGGACACAATCAGTGCATGATCGTTCAAGTCGTCGTTATGTTTCACTCGCACACACCGTGGGTGTAGGTAAGACCTTGTAAATATGATGTCAATGAGCCTCTCTGTAGTGCTAGTGATTCGAGTGGGTTCGTTTATAATCTGGTGTAAGTTGTATGTCTGCTCCAAATATTTAAAACAGTTGGGTGTGAAAATGTTGCAGTGAACAGCGGTGTTCTTTGTGTTAGTGCCAAATCTCCATAGAAAGCCCTAGTAAGGGGTCCACTGCTTTACTAGGGCAAAGACTAGGACCATGGACTGAGGAGTTGACATCGACAAAGGACTGGACATGGCTAAACCTAAATAATAAGAAAATATCACAGATATAGAAGAGTAAGCAGATCAAACATTTGCGAGAATCCAGGGTCGCATTCAGCTATCATATCATGTCATTTTAATACCTTTCATAATTTATGTTTATGTTTGGTTAAACATCTTGTTTAATGGTATCCTTAGGAAACCTAAAACAATATTAACATAATTAATTGAATCGGGGACTACATTTAGCTTGACTTTGAATATTTAAATTGCAAACAATTTGCTGAACTGAATTCGTCCCCATGCCGTAACAGTACAAAATGTATGTAAATTAACAAAAATCTTAGATATAGATGACGATAGCGACCAAACGGTTTATGGAACAGATGATATGAACCATATATTAACAACTTTTCAAGTGTTCGTCTAGAAGAATCACCATTTTTGAATAAAAATCTTAGAATAATAACACGTAGTCGTAACTA
Organism: Thumatha senex; assembly: GCA_948477245.1. Lineage (NCBI taxonomy): Eukaryota > Metazoa > Arthropoda > Insecta > Lepidoptera > Erebidae > Thumatha > Thumatha senex. The sequence goes on from OX419748.1 coordinate 19,415,496, forward strand.
AAACATCAATTACCTGTGAAAAGTTATTCCTGGTGATTTCTTGTGACTGGAGCTATCACAACATTTTACACAACACTTCACCATGTTTTTTATACTTTTACAACCTTTATTTAAATATATATACACAATATTTTTGCTACGGCACAAAACACTAACAAATTCCTGATTCAAAAATGGAGGCAATAGTTGAAATTATGTAGAAAATGAGGCTACGCGCTGTTCGCTGTCTATGTGTGAGTTACATATCGCTACACATGACAAAAAAAGATAGCGTTATACGAGAAATAAAAAGAGTGAAAAGGATGAAGTATTACACTATGAACAAAGGGATATGTTTGATCTGCTTACTCTTCTAAATCTGTGGAAAATATCCACTCAAAGGTCCTTTTCCTGGGCGAAAGTAACAACAACAATTTTCATTTCATTCTACGCGGGAAAATTTACAAGTGCGAACGCTTACTATATATTATTATTTTGTAAAATTACTGCATTTATCTTGTTTTATTTGCGGGAGTGATGGTTTTTTGGACATAAAAGTTGTGTTAACGTGCATAGTTGCGTATAGTAAAAGACGACAATGATATATAAGCAGTGAAATGCTTTTTTCTATTTTGCCATGTAAACCCCACTAAAAATCTCATTGTAACAATTACCATTATACTGAAGTATAAGACTAAACTTGACTAAGAAGTAGAGTACTGGGAAATTTTAGAAAATAAAAAAGTAGATTGCAGAAATATGCTGTATCCCTGACGGGGTGGTCAGAGAGGACAGATCGCCAGGCTTCGCGATCCATGCATACTTTCTCATCTTTCTCATAACTTTCGCATCGTCAAGATTCATCAATCGCTTCATACACGCACGTCTGGGTATCCGAGTACTTTTGACCTTTCCGTTTTTGAGCAATCTGCTCACGTGGTCTTCATATGTAAGTCTCGGCCTACACTAACTTCTTCTACCCTCTGCTTTCGCACAATATATATTCTTCGTCAATCGTTCCTCACTCATTCGTTGGACGTGTCCAAACCAACGGAGCACGCCCTTTTCCAGCTTAACGCTGACACTTTCATTCAAACCTGCCATATTGCGTATCGAATTGATACGCTTCGTTACGTATTCGGTCGGTCAAGGTAACGCCGCACAATTTTCGAAGTGATCGTATCTCCACAGCATTCAATTTACTTTCATGCATCTGCTGACATACCCAGGTTTCGCTACCGTAAAGCAAAGTTGGCACTGCGTTATGAATCGCCATCGTGCTTCTTTTACGATACTTTGTCGCTTTACTAATTGGGAAAAAGCACCGTTAACTCTGTTTCCGGCAGCTACTAGCCGTTCTACATCCAAATCACATCTTCCATCCGCGCTAAACATACTCCCTAAATACGCAATTTCATTCACTTGCTCTAGACGTTCCTGGTTTACCCTAATCTCGCATTTAGTTCTTACGTCATTTCTTTCAAATACTAGATCCTTAGTCTTACTTGCATTCAAGCGAAGACCCTTACTTTCACACTCCTCTTTCATATTAGTGACTAATGCCTGAAGGTCGGCTTCTGATGAGGCCATGAGCACCGCATCATCAGCGTACAGCAGACAGTTTACTGAAAATTCACCCAAATTCACACCCATATCACATATATCTTTCAACTTCTGCAGGCAACTGTCCAGATACACTATGAACAGCCAGGCGGACATGACACAACCCTGTTTGACGCCTGTACAGACATCAAAAAGAGGTGACACATCCCGCCCTACTCGCACGCAAGCCTTACAGTCATTTTAAAGCGACTGTATTGCCCGCAGTAGCGAGCCGTCCACACCATATCCGGGCAGCAAATCCCACAGAGTTTCCCTCACAACGTGATCAAATGCTTTCTCCAGATCCACAAAAGCGCAGAAAACCTTCTGGCTAATAGCCAGAAACTTCTCCGCGATCATGCGGTGACAAAACACTTGATCCATGCAACCTCTTCCACGTCGGAATCCGCATTGAGCCTCCGATAAATACCTTTCAGACTTTTCAGAAATATTAATTAAGATTGGGCTAAAAGGTCTTAGTTACCAGGCCATAAAATAATTACATAAATTTTATGGCCTGGTAACTATTTAGGTATTTACTAAAAAAAAGTTTATTTACATTACCTACATTTCCAATTATTATTATTAGCCCCTCTATTAACAAATATACTGGTGTAAAAGCAATAATCTTGACATTCATAAGTGTTACTTTGTGACCTACATGCATAAAGATATTTTCATTTTCAATAAATAATGCATAATTATTATACGATTGTTTTATTTGTTGTCTCTTTATCGTGTTTTAAGTTTCAGTTGTACTTTGTGTAGCTATTCTACGTCTAACGTTTTTATTATCTATCATCACAGAATAATTATCTAGATTGCGATAGTAATAATATTTATTTTTTCAGACATCCATTACATTCCATTAACATATACATTTATATTGTTAGTATGAGCTTAATAACTATGTTAGTACCTACCTAATAACTAAGGGAACTTAAGTCCTTTGGGTGTGGCTCCACTCCAGTAGACTTAAGTGGCTGTCTAACTTATTGCCTATTGCCATGAATGTTGTAGTGTTTAAAAGTAATTGTTTATAAGTTTTCTCCTCTCTGGATTAATGTCTCTCGCTTCCGTACCCATGACAGGCTGCCGTTGCTGCCTTATCCTGCCTTGTTCTATTATAGATTTCCAAGGAGCAGGTAGTTCCAAATCAGGGTCATCAGAAGGGCATTCTTCTTGCTTTGACTTAAGGATATTGTGAAGGACAGCAGTGGCAACGATTATTGGAAGGCAGTTCTTTAAATGCACATGTATTCCCAATGCAAGTACTGGAAACCGTCTCTTCCATATCCCAAACAACCTTTCTATGGGATTTCGAGTCCTTATCTGTGATTAGTTGTATAATGACTCTTCTGCTCTCTGAACTCTATCAAGAGGCATCATCAAGTACCTTCTATTCATATAGCCACTGTCTACCACAAGAATGGACTGGTTGTGTGTGCCCAACTCGAACATAGCATTTCTACGGGATGCACTAAAAATGCACTCATCTTTATTACTACCTGGCCATCTTGCTACAATATCTGTAATTATAAGTCCAGCATTGCATACAGCCTGAACATTTATTGACATATAACTTTTACAGTTTCTAAAAGTTTCCGCATGATTACCCCCAGGTGAAATATTTTTTATATGGGTGCAGTCCAATGCCTCTATTACTTTGGAGAATTTGGCAATGTTATAAAACTCCATTTGAGTTTTGCGAATTTCTTCGGGGGTTTCTGGAAACCGTATGAAATCCTTATTTAAAGAGGCAATTGCAGCAGTCACTCGATGGATCACCCTGCTCGCCGTAGGTCTGCTGACACCAGCAAAGTCTCCCATAGTGAGCTGGTGACACCCTGTGGCATAGTACCTCAGAGTGAGAAGCAGCTGACTTATGGGTGACAGAGAATAGTTTCTGAAAATTAAATTATACCATATAGTGGCTAATAAACCTGGAGAGAGTAAAAAAAGTAAATCCTAACAATAAATTCGAAAATGAGTCTGTTTGTTTATTTGTTACGCTTTCATGCTAAAATTGCTGAACGGATTTGGATGAAATGAGTTGACCATGACCTGCAATAGGACATAGGATACTATGTTTATCCCGGCGAATTTAGCGCGGCTAGTACCTACATCATAAATCTAACCTCAAATTACATAGGTACCTACCTAGTTTCATGACCCATTGCTACCTACAGTACCTACCCCAAACATAATTAAATAGTATGAAACTTACCTGTCGCTTGAATATTCCAACATCCTTTCAATTAAATCAAGTAATTCCAATGCACTACCTACGTTTGTATAAACGAAATCTTGTAGCAAATGCTTTCTTGTCATATTCCTCGAAATAATTGCGCCGTGTTTCGAATATACGGGGAGTGCGCAAAATTATTTCTATGTGTTCAAAATCATCTAGCACATTATCCTCTTCAAAGATATAATTCAAAGCATCATCATCATCCGAGCGTCTGTCCCAGTTGCGTTTCGCGACGCCCGGGGTCCGCTTTCCTACATTTTCTCCTCCACTTCGCACGGTCGTCAGCATCCCCTGTAGTAAGACCATTGGCACGCATGTCATCCCTTACGACGTCAAGCCAGCACTTCTTGGGTCTTCCCCTCTTACCGGGACCCGGCGGGGCTGACATGGCCAGACATTTGTTACCTACGTAGCCCTTTGGTTGCCGCAAGACGTGACGATACCAACGAAGGCGACACTCTTGCAACTTGTCTGCAATGTCACGGACGTGAAGGCTGCCGCGGATGCGAGAGTTCTGTCGAGGTTCTTGATGCTGTTATCAAATAAGTAGATACGAATTTAATCAACGTTAGCTTTATTACTTATTATACCAGTTCCTGTTTTTTACACATTTTAAAAACAATCCCTTTGTACATCTACAAAGGAGGGAATGGCGGTGACCATAGACATTTATTAACATTACAAATTTATGGTCTAAACTCTACAATCTCTTCTTTTCTTTACAGAGAACAAAATAGCAAGTCTGAAGCTACATAAACTGAAATGTGTTTATATTTAACATCTAGTAATTTTACAAAGTAGTTATAATTATTGAATAAAGAAATGTTTTAACAGTCACATTCATTTTTAGTATTATTTAACATCACATATCAATAACAATTTATCAAGTTTAAGCAGAAAGGAAAAATAGCATATTAATGCAAAGTATTCAATAGGAGCCCCAACAGAAAATCATTATATTTGTTAGGTATATACTTAGCTCTCTGTGGCCTAGTTTGAATTACAGTATCAGTTGAATCATTCGCCACTTCTAATTGCTCAAAGTTTTTGATTTGACCATCTGTGTCACCAGACATTTCCTTTTCCTTATAACTTATCTCTCTTGTCACACTAAGTCTGGGATCTCTTTGTTTTATTGGCTGGAAATGAGATTAGTTTCGCCTTGTCACCTTACCATCAGGTGACTGAACTGCCATAGAGCTGCCAGACTTCCACAGAACTGTGTGTTCCACTGGAGAGAATGGTGTACTTAATTTATTTTCTTTCTTTTGCTTTATCAAAACTTTGTCCCCGGGGCTTATATTAGATGGTTCAGCATGTCTCTTCTTATCAGCATATTGCTTATATATGTCCTTTTTATATCTGTCTGTATCTCTTATTTCTTCATAGCTTATATAATTTTTCTCTTCATTTATTTCCGGTAACTTTGTCTTTATTATCCTTCCCCTAAACACATTTCCAGGAGGTACACCTGTAGTTGAATGTGGTGTTGTACGGTAGGCCATGAGATATGTTAATAGTTCTTGCTGCTAGTCTTGTTTCAAAGATTGCGCGATTCTTAATCTTCTCAAGATACTCCTATTTTGTCTTTCTACCTCCCCATTAGCCTGAGGCCATAATGGTGTAGTGTGCCTTAGACGTATTCCATAGGATTTCAAAAATTGTCTGAACCGGGCATCTATAAAGGCTGGTCCATTGTCACATATAATTTCATCCATAATCCCTTCACGAGCTATTATTGTCTCTAATGTCTGTATTGTGGTTTCTGCTGTTTGATTTTTCAGCACCTCTACTACGTAATATCTACTATAGTAATCAACAATAATTAGCAAGTAATGACCCGATGGAAGTGGTCCTAGATAATCAATTCCAACTAATTCCCATGCTTTGCTTGGCAATTTCGTTGGATTAATTGGTTCTGGGTGTATATTTTGCCTAACAAGTCTACAACCCTCACATGTGTCAACCCAATGCTCTATGTCCTTATCCATGCCTTTCCACCATACTTTACATCGCAATTTTGCCTTCATTGAGTTGATTGACAAATGTCCTTCATGTCCCAATTCTAAAGTTCTTGCTACAAGATTATGGGGTATGATGATCCTAGTTTCTCTTAATAATATATTATTTATGACACAAGCTCTGTCTTCATAAGTTCGTACTTTCGGAGTTCTTTGGGCCAAATATCTTTATCAATAGCCCTCTTTAATTCTATTAATTCAGGATCCTGTATTGTGGCCTGCTCTATGTCTGTAATTGTTATTGCCCCTATCATGGCTATAAGAGCATGGTCTTCATGGTCCTCTGTGCTATTGGTAGTTTGCTCATTTATATTGAGTAGTCTAGAGAGGGGGTCAGCAATGTTATTCTTTCCGGGTTTGTATGTAACTTTAAATGTATAAGGTTGTAATCTCAAAACCCACCTTTGAATACGAGCACTGGGTTTGGAGCTATATGAATAAATAGCTTCTAATGGCTTATGGTCCGATATGATTTCAAATTCCTTGCCAATTAAATACATGTATAGATTTTCACAAGCCCACACTATGGCCAGGGCTTCCTTTTCTGTTTGGAAATATCGTTGCTCAGTTGAGGTTAGTGCTTTACTCACATATTTTATAATAATAGGCTGCAATTGACCCCCAATGAACTGGTGTTGAATTAGTACTGCTGCTATGCCAACTGAGCTTGCATCGGCCATTAATGTGGTTTTAGCATTTTTGTTGTAGTATCCCAATGCAGGTGCTTTGGATAATAATAGCTTTAGGTGTTGAAAAGCATCTTCATGTTCCTGATCCCAGGTAAAATCTATATCTTTTCTAGTTAGTTTTCGCAGTGGCTCAGTTATTGTGCTAAAGTGTGGTATGAACCGAGCTGAGAAATTAACCAAGCCAAGAAAGCTCCTTACCTCGGCTTTACTCTGTGGTGCCCTGAATTCTTGGATAACTTGTTGAGATGTTCTTTTTGGTTTAATGCCTTTATCAGACAGATGGTGTCCTAGAAATGTGATTTCAGTCAGACCAAATCTGCACTTGTTTATATTCAGTGTAATACCACATGCATCTAGTCTCTCCAGCACTTCCTTTAACCTTTTTTCATGTTCCTCTATTGTGTGACCTCCAATTCTAATATCGTCTTGGCTGTTAGCGACGCCTTCATTACCTTGGAGTAGTTGTGATATAATGCGTTGAAACATTTCAGATGCACAACGTATGCCAAAAAATAAGCGTTTATATCTGAACAAACCAACGCTAGAACTAAAAACTGTAATCACTCTTGAATCTTCATCCAATTCAAGCTGATGAGAGCCCCATTTGATGTCAATTGATGAGAAGTATTTACAACCGTTAAGATCTGCTAACAGTTCTTCGAATGTAGGCAATGGTACTCTTTCCCTAGGGACTGCTTCATTGGCCCTTCTCATGTCAACTACAAGTCTATATTGATCTTTCTCTTTTTTCTTTACAATATGTGATGGCGATACGCAGGGAGTTGGCCCAGTCACAGGTTCAATTATATCATAATCCAGTAATTCCTTAATAAGTTTTTGTTCTATTACTCTCATATTGAATGGCTGTCTTCTAACAGGCTGAGCTACCAATTTCACATTAGGATCAATAGGTATTTTTAGTTTAAAATTTTTAAGTTTTCCAACCCCTTTAAACAGTTTAGGATAGGTTTCAAGAACTATATTTTTTGTGATGGGTAGTGACTGCACAGAGTTTATTTGGCACTTACAGTTAGATGAAATTGGACCTACCCGTAATAATCCTAATTGTATGGAGCTGTGTTTGCTTAACAGGGCTGGTCCACACCCTTTGTATACTAATACATCTGCATTAATGCTTATTTTGCTATCTGGAGAATACAATGAGGTGTTAAATATCCCTATGTTAGGTATTTCTATACCTCCATATGAGAAGTACTTTTGTGTATGTTTAGCATTTACCTTGCAACAAACACCAGACTTAACTAATTTCTTAAAGGTATGCTTATCAATAACATTTATAGATGCACCAAAATCAATAATAAAAGAACAAGACACCTTTTCACCAACCTGTATGTCACATTTGTTACTCTTGGAAGAGTTTACCTCAAATATAGAATTCACTTTAATTGATGATTCATCTTCACTATCACAATCAGATTCCTCCGAACTAGAGCAGTTTTCAATAACATACTTTACATACCTCTTTTTCCCTTTGGTCTTTTTTGTTGTAGTGTTATACTTTTTGTTTTTGGTTTTACAGCATTTAGCAAAGTGTCCTTTAATTCCACATTTCTGACATTTCTCAGACAATGCTGGACATTCTTCGTCCCTCGCTAAGTGCCCCCGATGCCCGCATCGGTAACATTTCAAATCACCTTGAATCTTATTCACCTCAGGCTCAGGGTTCAATTGTTCACATTTAACCGGATTGTCTGTCAACATATTTTTGCTCATTTCATAAAGCTTCGCTATTTCTATGGCAGAATTTAATGAAAGGTCCTTTCCTTTTTTCAAAAATTTTTATTTTAATATATGGTCAGGGCATTTTTCTTATATTTGGTCTCAAATTACTTCATCTATGTTTGTAAATTCACAGTATCTTGCTTGGACCCGTAATCGCAAAATAAATTGACACATCGTTTCACTGTCTTTCATTGCCAAATTTCTAAATTTTTGACGTTCATATACTGTGTTATTTTGCGGTTTAAAGTAGGCATTTAGCCTATTAACACACTTCTCTAACTCATTATTACCTTCGGTCTCGTTGGATGACAGTGAATCATATATTTCTTGAACTTCCAAACCTGCTTGGTGCAACAACCTTGACACTTTTTCACGATTACTGAGACCAATTTGTCCTTCAATATAATATTTAAAATTTCTCGTCCAGACCTTCCATCTTTCGGCTGTAGTACTAGAGTCATCATATGGATTGAAACAAGGCCCTGCAGCACCCACGCCATATTCAATTCGCTCCATCTTTGTGATTTAGTTTTTATCCCGTCGTCGCCAAAATTGTCGAGGTTCTTGATGCTGTTATCAAATAAGTAGATACGAATTTAATCAACGTTAGCTTTATTACTTGTTATACCAGTTCCTGTTTTTTACATATTTTAAAAACAAACCCTTTGTACATCTACAAAGGAGGGAATGGCGGTGACCATAGACATTTATTAACATTACAAATTTATGGTCTAAACTCTACAAGTTCCTCACGCGGTCCAGCCGCGTGACTCCACACATCCACCGCAGCATCTTCATTTCCGTGACACGCAGCTCCTGCTTGTGTCGCTCCAATATCGGCCACGTCTCACTGCCATGTAAAAGGACAGGTCTAATAATGGTTTTGTAGACCTGGCCCTTCAACCGGATCGGCATTTTAGGGTCACAAATGACACCGGTCATCTCCCGCCATTTGGCCCACGCGGCAGCAATGCGTGACTTGACATCGCAATCGGTGTCACTGGACGTGTAAAAAACAGATCCCAGGTATTTAACCTGGTCCGTGCGCTCGACCAAATCACCGCCTATGCGGACGGATGTGGGATCTGTCGAGTTTAGTGCCAAGTACTCGGTCTTCGCCACATTTAGTTTCAGACCGCCGTTCTCAAGCGACTCCTTCCACGCCTTTACACGTCGCACCAATCTGCCCCTGTCCGCGTCTGCCAGCGCAATATCGTCAGCATACATGAGCAACCATGGAGGCTGCTCATGCGGGTTTCTGATGCTGTCCGACAATTCGTCTAATATTACACTGAACAGAAGCGGACTAAGGACAGAACCCTGGTGTACCCCGACGGTGATGGGGAAGGGTTTCGTGTCGCCAACAGCAGTCCGAACCATTGAATCGGAGTCACAGTACATGTCCCGGATAGTGTCAATATAGACCTCTAGAACCCCTTTGGACCGCAGTGCCCACCAGATCATCGCACGAGGAACACAGTCGAAGGCCTTCTGCATATCTAGAAACAGACAGTGCAGAGGTGTGTTCTTCGACCTGTATTTCTCTGCGACAACCCTCAGGACAAAAACAGGGTCCGTGGTCCCATGACCAGGTCGAAACCCATATTGACACTCCGAGAGAGTACACTCCTGCCGGATCCGAGAGTCTATAATCCTCTCGAAGATCTTCATGGTGTGGGACATCACCTTAATACCGCGGTAGCTCCCGCACTCCTGCACTGACCCCTCACCTTTGAAGACTGGAGTAATAATACTCAGTCTCCATTGGTTTGGGATCTGCCCGCTGAGGAGTATGCGGTTAAAAAGGTTTACTAAGATGCCCACACCGCGAGGACCCATCGCCTTCCAGGCTTCGATGGGGACTCCATCGGGTCCGACAGCTTTCCGATTCTTCATGCGGCGAAGCGCAGTCAGGACTTCTCCAGGCGTTACCGGTGGCACTAGTCCCTGATTCGGAGGGAGGTCCGGAGGCTGCACCTCTTTATGCTGTTTATTAAGCAGCTCGTGGAAGTACGAGCGCCATCTCTCCTTTACCGCGAGGTCTTCGCTTAACAGGTTGCCCTCAGGGTCTTTTACACAGCGACACTTGGATATATCCTGTGCCGCTTTGACCCTGGAGCGCGCCAGATTATAGATGAGCTTCTGCCCCTCAGACGATTCCAGCTTATCATACAAAGGTTGTAAGTGGTCTCGTCTGGCTCTGGCTACAGCTCTCTTTGTGGCGCGCTTGGCAGCCCTGTACGCATCGCGGTCTTCGGGAGATCCGGTCGCTTGCCACTTTCTAAAGAGGGCTTTCTTCTCCCTGGTCTCCCTCAGGACTGCGTCGTTCCACCCCCAAGTTTCCTTGTCACATTTGCGTCCACCCTTAGACTCACCGAGCACCACCTTCGCCGCTCCAAGGATGGCCGCCTGAACTTTGTCCCAGTAATCTTGAACTGGTTCGCCTTCAGTGTCGGTGCACTTGTCACCGGTAATAATCCCATCGATAAGCACCCTGACATAAGCCGGTCGCTACAGCGTTTCACCTCCAAGATGCCGCTCTGCAGCCCCTCGTAGAGCACCACGGCCACCCCGTTCTCCCCACCAGGCGCACCCGTGTAGTACAGCTTGTAGCCTTTCTGCAAAGGCCGGGCTCTGTTGCCCTTCCACCGAGTCTCCTGCAGGAACGCCACGTCCACCCTCCGCCTGGAGAGTACTTCGGCCAACTCTACCGCACGCCCAGTCAGCGTGCCAATGTTCCAAGATGCGAAGCGGATACGGGTTGGAGCTAACTTCTTTAGCCGTGCTGGCCCGACACACGGCAGCCCTAGCCCACTTGCCACAGGAGTCGGGCGGAGCTCCTGCGCGCCGTTTTGCGGCGGCGCTCTATCCCTAGCAGCTTTTCTATTGTACTTTACCATTATTTGTTTTGGCGGGTGGCTTTTATGGGAGCGACGCCCTCAGACCTCCCAACCTCAGAGGGGAAAGCCAGCGCCAGAGCCTCGTCCGTTAATCAGCAGGTGCACGCACTAGCACGGGAGGTTGACTTGGGCCCCGAAGATCTTGGTGGGGCCCCTTACACCGTTTTTCGGTCTTAAGCGTCTTACATTTTTACTTTGTACCTAACTAAGTACAGTGGGCAAAGGATATAAGTATACCGGGCCGCTAAGGAGCGTCTTGTTTCAGAAACTTATAAACTTTTATGACATTTGGAATGGTTATTATATGAATATAATTGTGCAATCATACAAATCCTCATAAAATTATATACGGCTGAAAAAGATCAATCCTTATAGTGCGACTCGGTATACTTATATGCTTGCATACATTTACATAGAAATATATATATAAATAAATATTGTTGGCACAACTCACACAACGCCATCTGATTCCAAACTAAGCAGAGCTTGTACTATGGTAACCAGATAACTGATAAACATACTTATATATTTCTAAATACATACATATTATAGATAAACTATAGATAGCGTTAGATATATATCTATAGATAGCGTTAGTTCTCGTTAGGAAATGTAGAAAGCGCTTCAAATCCATTAGCACAAATATTCCGAAAGATGGCTCTCTATTTCAATATTACTTATTATACTCTTTGTACATTTCCTTCTGAGTTATAATAATCTGAGTTCTACCTACTCTTATTTATTATAAATACAATTTGGGTTGTGAAACTATTCAAATTTACGACTTTAAATGGAAACTAATAATCAACACAACCCTAGTTACTGGTTTGTTTTTCGAGAGGACCAAAGCAATGTCATCTTTAGCAGCAATAACTATACAATTCAGAGTCCGCAAAGTAAGTTTGTAGTCTTTATTTAACACATCAGAACATATTAAGAACACTTTTAAAAAAATACAAGAAATAAATGATTAAATGAGTGATGGTAAATAATTGATTCAGCCGCTTGCCTTATTACAAAAATTTAATTGAATTGATTCAAACCCATACTAGCATCAGTTTGTTTACGTTATGCGGAATCGTAATTCTAACCAAACAAAATAAATGTACTGTCGCTTTCAGGGTCGTTAGTGTAACCTGATTAATTTCAGCTGGTGATAGGGTAACTCTCACTATTGATCATCCTCCTCTTCATTTTCAGAGGCCATTGCGAAACTGTACTTTTACCGCAAAAAACTTTTATTATTATCCCTCAGTATATTAATCAAAGTTTTTTTTGTTATTTCATAGGAAATTATAACACTCATCACTACACTGATATCACATTATCTCACTTATATTATAATTAAAACCTTTTTTAAGTTTAAGTCTTTAAAGAATTTGTTTTGCACACTAAACTAATCTAACGTCAGAGCATAACCATTCGCGACGAAAGTACCGGCGCAACTCATGCCATTGTTTTGTAGCCATTTGATGCAGTTTTGTTGAAATATTAAATTTTTGTATAAATAATATTTTTTTTACTGCTGAAAGGGTATATAATATAGGATACCTATCTATTCTATAAATTATTTTAAATCAGTTGCAGGTCAAGAAGCCAGGTATATTGTGGATACAGGTGATAGACAGTACATTGAAGTAAATGAAACACCTGTGGTAGTTCCTGACAGGACCCTAGAGCTTTGTGATCAGGAAGCCACAGTCACCAAGGATGAAGATAATTTCTGGGATAGAAATAAAGTAAATTTGTTTCTTGCATTATGTTTAGAAAATAAAGATGGAATTGTAACCAAAGACCAATCTATCTGGAGTGAAATTTCAGGGCACCTGGGCACAACCTTTGAAGAGTGTAGTAAAAAATATAGAAATCTTCGAAGAACCTACATAAGACTCTTGAAAGACAAAAGGTTGGGTAAAGAGATTAAATGGGTACATTTTAACACATGTGAGAAAGTTTTTAAAGATTGTAAATCCCTTCCAGCATCTATTCTTGAACCTTGGGAAGAACTGAAAGTGAGACAACTGCTTAGTCTCTATATTGAGAATCTCAGCAAATTCAGGAGTTCAGATTGTTTGCAGAAAGATATTTGGAAAGAGATAGCTGTCCAGGTTGGCACCACAGAATATAATTGTTATCACAAATTCAAAAATTTAAAGAGGGCATACTTTAACTGGTTAGAAAAAATTAGAGAGCCGGGCAAATTAGTAATGAAGTGGCCATACTTCAATTACTTTGAGAGAATATTTTATAACTATATCCCTAGCATAGGTTCCTGGAATAAAAATAAAACAAGGTTATTGATAGATGCATACATGCAAATAGCAGACAAGTTTAAAAATCCTAAATATCAGAAGAAAGAACTGTGGAAAGAGATATCTGAGACTGTAGGAGAAGGGCCCTCACAGTGTGATAAAAAATTCCGCAATTTAAAACAGACTTATATTAGACTAAAAATGAGAAATCCTTCAGGCAGATGTACTACAAAATGGCGATATTATAAGGATTTTGAAGCAATATATGGAGCACCTACTTGTTATACTGGTACGGAAGCACTGGCGCTTAAACTGGGTCACAGAGCACATGATGATAATTATGTGAAGAGGCTCTTAACATTCTATATAGAAAATAAGGAGAAGTTCAAAGATTCTTCGGTGAAAAAAAAAAGTGTGTGGCGAATACTAGCACCTAAAGTAGGCTTGTCATCAGAGGAATGTGACCGCAAGTTCCGCAACTTGAAACAAACATACCTCAGACTGGCTGAAAAGAAGAAGGAAACTGGCAAGACTAGCAACTGGCCATATTATGCATATTTTGAAAAAATCTATGATGAACCTATTGAGGGCGCTAGGAGTATAAGTAGTGATGACATCACGTTAGACCACATTACAACTGAGTTAAAGAGGGTAGTGAAAGATGTTCAATACAAGAAAGACAATGATAAGTTTGAAATATTGGTGCAATCTGTAGAAGAGTCTAATAACATACAAAGGGAGAGAAATAGAATATTACAAGCTTTGTTAGAAAGGAAGTGAAACCTCATTCTTTATCACACGAGTTTGACACACTCAGATATTTTATATCCAGGAGAGGTACTGTAACTTGGGTACAGAGATTCAGACAGCCATTGCAATGGTTTGAATGTAATGCAATGGTTTGAATGTAATGCAGTGAAAACCCGGTATTTGAGCTCTGACGCGCATCGAGTATGTTCTAAATTTCGGCGGTTTCAGCTGGTGCGTGCACATCTAATGCACTTGGGTAGTAATAAAAATGACCAGTTTTATTTTAAAAAGAGTTTTCGGAGGGAACTCTATTACCAGTTTCTGGTAGTTAGTATTTTATCTACATTATCTATGTATCTGGAACAGTACCTAGTGGCTCAAAACATACTTTGACAATACACACCTTTGACGACGTACTTCGACAGGCACTTACCGGTTACAGGCTACCGAGAAAGATCAGAAGAACTCCAATCTTTTTCAATGGAACATAGCATCGACATAACACTGCTTTGAAATGTGATCAATTGCCGATGCCATTGATTTCTTGCTGCTAGTCTAAAATAATGTTCCTTCGAACAATTGTGTCGAAGTATCCCAATTTCCAATTAATGAACTTAAGAAATTCAGAACAACACTCCACCTGCATCAGCCACTTCGGTCTATTTATGAATAGGTATTATGGGCCGCATTGTTTTGACAAGTGAAAACGTATGCAAATGCTCGTTGGTAAATTATGTTATTTACATAAAACCATTTTTTACTTAAATTTCTATAAATACCCAATTACCTGATTAAAACCAAATTTTTGGTAGCTGTGCTGAATTTTGTTGAATGTTACTTCCTGATGACCCCCTTTTACCTCTCCCTTCATCCGTATTTTCATCTTCATCATGACATGAGACATAGGCTGCGACATAGCTATCACAAGATAGAAAGTCATTCTGGTGTCGTAAAAATAAAATATCCTAAAACGCACTATTTCACTTAGCCTAGACTAGATGTAACCTTTTAATTACGTCTATCTTCACGCTGTATGCCTGACAGTAGTGCCAGGTAGTCCTAGAGGTTAGATCGCAAGGCTTCGATTAGGATCGCGATCCATGCATACTTTTGCTTCTGCAGATTCATTAATGGTTGCATACATGCACGTCTGGGTATCTGACTGCTTCTCAGTTTCAGTTTTAGAGCGCAGTTTTTCTCCAGCTCATTGCTGATACTTTCGTTCAAACCTGCCATAATAATAATCACCTCGAGGACGTGCGATCCATGCTAAGAAAAAAACAGTTGATCCATCCAACCTCTGCCGCGTCGGAATTGGCATTGAGACTCTTCTGTAGCCTACAGACTCCCTTCGGATAATACGTAAAATGTGCACGACACGTAAAATGCTGTAGGAGACCTTTCCTACTTTTCTTGCATTCTTGTCGTTATAACCTTAGTCAAGCTGATCGCCCTGAAACGAGCAGTTTAGCCAAGAGCATTACATTTTATAAATAGGTACTACATCTGCTATTCTTTAGTCATCCGGGAAACTCACCCACCCGTTTGCCTGCATAAGTGGTATAGCAATAGAAAACCGTGTCCCAGACGTGCGACTTACCATACTTGATCATTACAGCAGTAACTCTCTTTTGACTTACCATTCTATTCATAGGTTCGTATGAATATTAAAAATGCGAAAGTTTGTATGGATGTTTGTTACTCTTTCACGTAAAAACTACTGAATGGATTTTAATGAAACTTTACAACAACGTAGCTTATACATCAGAATAACACAGGCTACTTTTTATCCCGGAAACAAGTTTTTGTGGGGAACGGGAAACTTGTATACGCGGGCGAAGCCGCGGGTGTCAACTAGTTACTAATATTTTGACGGCAGCGTTCCCTTATGTATTCATCCTGCAGCTTCGAGATTTTGATGCTTTTAGGTCGGCTCAGGTTTAGGACACTGCACGATAATGCTAACCGCTAACAGATCCCTAATCCTAGTAAAGACCAACACACACACACACCTCATAGGTAACTTGAAACATCCATAGTTAGCCGATGAGATCGCTTGGACCCCGTACAAGTTGATAAGGCAATATCACACTAATATGGGGGCGTATAGCATGCCTCTGTCACCCCTTCAGTGATAAAAGCGTGACTGATAAATATTTTGATTAAAAAACCGGTCAGGCAAGAGTACATGTGCGCAGAGGGTTTCGTAAAAAAATTGTACATTGAGGTAGGTGCTAATGAAGCTAGACCCCGAATAGTATGAGCGCCCATACAACTCCGAGGTCTATATTAATTGGTTTACACTATCTATGTACTTATTATAGGGACACCCCTTGATTTTAAACTTTCTTTATTTTTGGATTTTTTATCTTTGTGTTGTGAGAAGTTGCTTTTTGCGAAATTTCTTGATTCTAGGTCAACGGGAACTACAATACAGGTTTTCGGCCCAAAACCTATATGGTACTTCCCGGTTGACCTGGAACTGTCAATTTTCGTTGAAAGCAAGATCTTATGGCACAAGGGAAAAATGAAACAGGACCTTGATTTTTATCTAGGTCCACCCGTCCTTGAATAATGTTATATATCGTGTCTGCCACTAGTATTCGAGGAAGACACCGGCGCGTAAGCTACCAGCTACCAGAATAATCTTTCGCCAAACCGAGCTTTAAGTGGATCCAGAGGATTCTAGGGCCTACCAGTTGATACTGATGCATACTGTGGACCAACCGCCACGACAACATGAACCAACTAATGAGGATGGGTTCAAACAAAACATAACAATATGTTTAGAAATGCTTTTACTTTATTGTTACCGTTCTTATGCTTTTATAATGTATATGTACAAACAAACTATAATAGATTATCAGTTTTCATTCTGAATTGAGAAATCGTTAACATACGTAATGAATCACAATACATGTCGGCCGGGAGCTACTTCATACAAAATTATCAATGCGTAAAGTACACTGATTATGCTTATTTATGTCTGAACTTAAAAATTAATCTGAATTAAGACTTACTATTTAATATTAAATTTGACATCCATAACACTATACCACAGTAAGGAATGGAAATTTAGTTTAGAAAAACAATACAAAAAAATATGTGACGAACTCACACGGGTCGGTCCGGCGACCGCAGACTCGCTACTCGCCACTCACACACGCACTCACACTCGCCACGCACGCTCAACTCGACACGATACAATGCTAACCTAACTGAGTTACACTAGGGGGCGCCGCTTACTTCTTGGCGTTCTTCTTCGGAGATGCAGCCTTGCCTTTGGCGTTGTTTGACAATTTCGACTTCTTACCCTTAGGCTCACCATCCTCGTCATCTTCGTCCTGTAATGGCAGTCAATATATTTACTTCTACCACACTCAATACTCTGTGTATGTCTCTCAGAAGTGAAATACAGCAAAGAAGGCACTAATTGAGCTCCTTTTGCCAAAATGATCAGTGCTATCAGAAGGTAAAGGGACATTGAATGAGTACAGAAAACCAACAGCCAATAATAATGCTACTGAAAATTAAAATTGTCACTAAGGTGATAAACCCATATGTATAAGAATGACAGCCGACTAATGTAGGGCTGTTGACTATCATTATTGAACATAGCTGGGCTTCAGGCCCTTTTCCCTCTGTTGAGCCTGTTTGGAACCTGGTCTATATGTAATTAATTTTATATTAGTTGAAGGTTTTCAGTACCTCATTCGTCTTGCGCTTGCCTGCTGGCACTTTCCTTTTATGTTCATCTTCCTGCAAATTCAGCAAGCTACTGTATACATCATCATATTAACATGATAAAGCTTAACTGTATTATACACTATTTATCAATCAAAAGATATAAGGGTATTAACTGAGAAGCAATGTTCTTACTTTGAACTGAGAATCATCCCTTTCCTCTTCATCTAACATTTCCTCCTCCATTTCTTCCATATCTTCGAACTCTTCCACTAGAGCACCTAGCAGATGCTGTCCAATCAAGTGTACTGGGCCTGATCCCTATTGAGAACACAGGGTTAGAACATGCTGAATACTGTGAATCTTATTGTAATTAACAAATTTGCAATCAGACAAATGCCTCGAGAAAATCACAAACAGGTAGTGCAACAGTCAGAACGATGTCACACTCCTATCATTTTTACCAATGGTAATAGTGATATCATCACTTTCATAAAAACCTATACTAACTGTCAGGAAATTTGTGGGAGCTTCTACATAAGGCAATGCAGAATGATACAATGAATTCATATATTATCTTTTCAATTAAAAAATAATGTAACAATACCTGTATAAGAGTAAATGTGACAGGTGCATCAGGGAACTCAATGTCAAGACGTGCATGTCTCTGTTCACCAGCCTTCAACACTGCCACTGGGATCTTGATCGACTCTTGTAGTGACATGGTTTCAACCTGAAGGAAATGATACATTAACCATTATTACTATTAATAATTTTTACAACATACAGTTAACTGTAAAAGCAAATTTTTTAATTATCTGTCAAACACTATTAAAACATTATCTCAAAATTTAAGTTATGGATCCTCTCTGGTCACAATACATAATATAACCTGTGCTAACACACAAGTTGAATATTTTAAAATAATAATAAATTTATTTCTATTTTTCAAATCATTTTATTCAAATGTGTAGAAATTGTTTGTAGTATGATGGGATTTTATCATTCATTTTCAACATAGAATCAATGATGAACCATCTGAACTCAAACAGTATAAATTTTAGTTTTTTTATTTAATCTATCACATCTTATTTTTTATGTGTCACGTCAAAATGGCTTCGCCTGCCGGAGGAAAGACGACGACCCGTGATTGGGGCCACTATTTTAACCTGCAAGGCTCCGATGGCAAACCTCATCTTGACCCAAGATTTTAAGAGGAGGGAAACACATGCGCTGGCAGAGTTCCATGTTTTTATGGTGCGACATATGATGCCTTATCACTGAAGGGATGGCAGAGGCATGTGCATTCCTGTCCCACGTAATAGGTAGTGAGACCATCAACATGTTGAAATACAGACACAGGTTGTGGCTACCTGCTGTTGAAATTCTACAAGCCGCCGCCCACAAGGGTTTCAACTTGACTTAAGCAATGCCATGTTTCTGGCAACCGGTACCAACATCTGTAAGTGCCTTCTGAAGCATGGAAACACTCGCAAATGTAAATGCCACAAAGTGGTCACCCATCAGGGACCTGTCATAGTGAAAGTAGCTTAAGGCAGTAATCTTTTACAGAACACCGAGTCTGCAGGACCACAGGTGCTTCAAAATTTTTTACCAAGAGAAAACTGCTAAAATTAAGGGAAATAATATACAATTAGCAAAAATTTTGACACAGTTTACACAGTATTTTAAGAATGGCGTTGCTAATTGGACTGTTTGATAGTCACAACTAAGACCACTACCAAATTTGTCAACGAGGTTCCCCAACTTGGATAAAATCAATGCTTGGCTAACAGGTTATGCTACATTTATATGTAAATATCCCCTGATCTATCTTTTACTGTCTTCATCACTGTTGCTGGAGGACAATCAGAACATCTTAATAATAAAAATTACATTGAGGGCTGTATTAGCATAGCTACGAAAAAGCTTGGTGTTCTGATCACAGTATACAGTTTTTTACATAAGACACAAAATGTGTGAAACATATAGCCCTACAAGTAAATTTTCTGCTAAATCCAAGTATGCATGTTTCTAGTTCTGTTACAACATATAATTATTAACTTTAATGCTTGAAGTGCTCAATTTTTGAATGTTACCATGACTTACATCAAGCTGGCAGCACTCTTAATCGATCATAATAAAAATAGTAAATAGAAGAACTTGTTTTGAAATGTGCAGATCAGACAAATGCCTCAAGTAATCACAAACAGCCACCACGACGGTCAGAACGACGTCGTATAGCTGTCATAATTACCATTAGTAAAGGTATCATCACTTCAGCACGACACATGGCTACTGGAACAGTAGGCAAGTGCAATAAACAAATGGCAGCATCGAAATATTCCTGATAACAACAATATTCTAAATAAGTATCATACCTGAACCACATTAAGTTCATCTGCTTTGGCATCAGGTCCTAAAAGTGCTTGACGAATGAGAAGTTTGTTGCTGCGAGGATACTCAGCTTTTGCTTCGGGATCCCATGTCTCCGACTGGTGTGAGGACGACAGGGTAACACCTGCAAGGTATCAATAGAAAGATTTGAAATTAAAGACACGTTGTTCACCATTGTGTTCAACTCGTGTTAATTTGACATCATAACCTCGAAGTCCTGGACGATAATTACATATGAATCACTATAAATTCTACATTATAACATAGTTTTATATTATTAGTTTCATGTAATTGTTTACAGCAGCTGTCACAAACGAATGACAAGGTAAACGAAGGCGGCTTGGACGCCACAAATTCAAATTGCGCGCCCAATTAAGACTGACTCGCACATTTGCAAACTTTTAACGTTGGCGTAAATTAATCAATAGAATGAATGTGAACAAATCATGATTTAGTACGCCACATTAATGCCATGGCAAATGGCAATAATAACATTGGAAGAACTATCTAGCCATCGTCCTTGATCGAAAATGGCGGCAAGAAAATTACAAAGTTACAAACTAAATCGTTAAAAACTATAATGGATAAATACGTAGAGTAAATGAACATAAACTGTTGATAGAATTTACAAACAATGCACTTTTAAAATATCCACTATACAAATTGCAAAATAAAATGGCGAGTGCCGGGTGTCAAGGCTCAACGCTAATTTGTAATCAGAATAACCAATGAAGTACTAATATAATCGCATAAATATTAAATTAAAATGGTACACACTTAAATGATGATCAATACGTACCATAGAAATATTCGTCCGACATGGTGATTTCACTAAATTATTGAGATTTTAGCGACACGTTCACGTGCGATGCCGGCACACACAAATCTGGAAGGTAGTGTTGCCAACAAAAGATCCCAATTTGGATATAAAATTTATACACACCCTTTTCTCTCTCCCTAAATCGCTATGCACTGAAAATTGTATATACGGAACTCGACCATAAAGGGCAAGAAAGGATAAAACGTTTCCAATGGTATATTAAAGATTTGAGTAGCCTACAAGCTTGATTAATTAAAATAAAAATTTAATGGTATTTATTGTTATATTGATTATTAACGGTTGCTTTAATTAATTATTTTTTCAAGTTGCTTGATTGAGATTGAGATTAAATTACCGGTGTCAGAAAAGAGCTGTAGGTGACAGCTCTTTTCTGACACCGGTAATTTAAACTTTATTTATAACCAAACTAAAAACAAATTGTTAAATTGTTCTTTCTTTTATTTAATTGTTTAATAATATTTGAAAATTTTATAAGATTTGCATAACAGCAAGACAAAAAATATTAGTAATTATTTAGGGGTGCTATGTATCGACACCTTAGTAGACAATTCGTGTAGCACATCCCAATCAAATTCATCATCATCCCACTTTAAAATGTAAGAAGACCTAACTTTGTTTATAGTTACAGTAAACAGGAGCCACAAAGAGAAAAGAATTAATAAAGATGTCAGCTAGAGAAATATTTGGTAAAAACTTAACAAACATTACCGAGAAGCTACCCTGGCACTGGCTTCTCGATAATATTTGTTAAGTTTTTTGGTCAATTCTTTCAATGATAGCATTGTCCAAAGGCGTATTATGGCGGTGCATATGCCAAGAAATTTCCACAAACTTGCCCTTTGTTTTATTTGCTCTCTCAAACGCCACCGCATAACGCAATTATATTCTCCATAACCGTTTGACCTTCCAAAGATAATTTCGAGTCCCAACATCCCGATAGTCAAAGAAACCAAGTAACATGATTTTTTAACAAACTTGTATGTCATACTCGTAAACGAACATCTAGTGATCAGCAACTATGCGTTTCATGAATGTTTGGTCGGAATTGGTTCATTCTAACATGTCCTCAGCAATTTTTATGCAATTGTGGTTTTTAGAGGGTATTCAGGTATGTTTTGGCGACGCAAAATTTGAAACAAAGTCTTATTAAGATGTTTTTGTCTAATATGAAAACGCAAATAACACTATCTAATTAAATTGTACTGCATTTCATCTAAATAACACATTCAACTTCAAGAGTTGGAAGAGTCCCAACATAGATCTTCAAGCGACCTCGTCTACTAGCGGTGCCCCTGCTGATTACTTGCGAGGCAACGTCGTACAGGATTGAGAGATCAGTTTGTAGTCGCCCCCAACGAATCAAAAAATCAAAAGTTAAGGTAAGGTTTGGAAGCAAGTGGTAATTAATATACTAAGATGAAGGAGAATAGGTGCTGGATGCAGTTCAAAATGATAAACTATTGTACCAATCTAACAACAAAAAATTATTTAACAAAAATTTTCTAAAATAATACACCCGCTCCCTACAATTATTTGACCTGTGTTTACTTTTTGACCTTTCAAGAAAATTGTTTCATTTATATTCTCTGGAGATTTACGTGTTTGAACCATCGAACAAAATTACTATAATATTTAAGAAGACTAAGGCCCGTATTCCAGAACGTTTCTCAATACTCGATCGATACTTGAGACTAGATTTTGCCTTATAAAATCTACTCTCAAGTGTTTCTTGAGTGTTGATAAACGTTCTGGAATACGGACCTAAGATTTTTTTGTTTAATCCATACAATATAGGTTAACCTTTTGCGGTTTTAGGAGGTAATTTCTGTACATACTAAACTGAAAAAAAAATTTCTACATCCAGAAAAATCTGTTTAGAAAGGTATATTATTATTATCTCTATTTACACTCATTTGCAAAAAAAACGGGCGTTTTCGATTTTCTTCCTGGCTGAAAAAAATAAAATACCAAAAAGGTTTTTTCATTTGAACATTTTACTGGCCAGTTATAAAAGTGGCATAATGTTTATAAGAGTTCATTCCAAATTCAAATTTTGACTGAGCCTGGTTTTCAAAGAAAACAACTTTTAACTACATTTTGTGGTGCGAATTCCCTATAGTTAATATCGACTCTAATTAACTTTTTGTCAATTTTTATTAAATTATCTGATGTTCTTGACATTTAAAAGTATTGTTATTGCTGTTTAGCAATCTCGAAAATGGTAGATAAAGTGATAAAAGCGAGCAAAATTATTGCGCTGCTTGAAGAAGGTTGCAGCCAATGCTTCGTGGCTCAGAGGCTAAATGTGAGTCAGTCGACAGTTCAAAGGACCTGGCAGCGCTATCAAGAGACCGGTGCCGTCAAGAGAAGGCCTGGTTCTGGCAGAAAGACATGTACCGAACCACGGGATGATCGTTTTCTAGTTAGTCAAGCATTGAGAAATCGCAAATCTTCTTATGTGGACCTCAAGAACAGCCTCGAAGAAGTAAGAAATGTGCAAATTAGTCTATGGACGGTCAGGAGGAGGCTTCTCGCTGCTAATATACACAGTCATCGTCCGGCACGCGGCCCTAAATTACTCCGTGGACATCGAGTTGCCAGGCTTAGCATCGCTCGAAATTGTGTGTCATGGACTCATGAAGACTGGGATAGGGTTTTGTTCTCCGATGAAGCCAGGATATCTCTGCATGGTGAAAACCGACGTCGGCGAGTGCTACGTAGGCGAGAAGAACGCTTTGTAGAGGCATATTTTGAAAAAATCACACCTTATGGAGGGGGCTCTGTTATGTTTTGGGCAGGAATAAATTCTATGGATCGTACGGAGTTAGTCTTCATCGAAAACGGTACACTGACTGGACACCGATACATAACAGAAGTTCTAATTCCTTATGTACAACCCGCTTTAACCGCTCTTGGCGAAAACTAAATTTTTATGGATGACAACGCTCGCGCCCACTGGTCTGGCTTTGTAGAAGCGTATATGCTAGAAGTCAGAATTCGTCGTTTGGACTGGCCAGCTAGAAGTCCGGACCTCAATCCCATAGAGCATGTCTGGGACGTTCTGAAGCGACGAGTGAGATCAGTGCAGCCGGCTCCGCAGACCATCAGAGAGCAAAAGAATGTGATTACCGCGGAGTGGGAGCGTATTCCCCAAGAAACCATAAAAGATATACTCGCTAGCATGCCCAGACGAATGCAAGCCGTGATTTCAACAAGAGGGGGTCACACTCAATACTAAACTTTTATCTGCTTTTAATGTATTCAAGAAAAACAAAGAAATTAACGCATTTCATTTTTATTTAGCGAGAAGGTACAATAATTGTGTTTTGAGCTTAAACATTATTTCTCAATAATTTCATCAAAATGTTATGATAAAACTGATGAAAGCTATTCCTTCCTTATTAATTTATAAAGTTCTGAGGATAACAATACCTAAAATTGTCAAACAAACTATACCTTGATTTTTTCTTTATATACTAGAATGACATTTCTGTATGTCATTATTGCTTTTTAATGTTGCAAGTTTGCAACCGTAGTGCCTTACTTAGTCGATTTAGTTTATGAATCGAATCACTCGACTTGTAGGAAAGGATTATAAATACTATTCTATTGGAACGAAGTTCCTTACGGCAGGCTTGGAGGAGATAGGGATTTTGCTGTGCGGCCGAACTGAAAAAAATGTGAAAACCGTAAGAAAAATTGGGTGGAATAAAAACGTTAAATGAGACGTGCGCAGGCGCGAAAGTCGTATACACAAGCGAGTAGTGTATAATATTTACTATAATATAATATTAGTACTACAATAATGTTGTAAATATTTCTGAACTATTATTTTTGCTCTGTGAAACTCTGTGGGACATGCTGCCCGATATGGTGTGGACGGCTCGCTACTGCGGGCAATACAGTCGCTTTATATGGACTGTTAGTCTTGTGTGCGATTCGGGGGGTATGTCACCCCTTTTTGACGTCGGTACAAGCGTCATACAGGGTTGTGTCATGTCCGCATGACTGTTCATAGTGTATCCAAACAGTTGCCTGCAGAAGTTGAGAGATTGTGATATGGGTGTGAATTTGAGTGACTTACCAGTAAATTGTCTGCTGTGCGCTGATGGCCTCATCAGAAGCCGACTTTCAGGCATTAGTCACTAATATGAAAAAGGAGTGTGAAAGTAAAGGTCTTCGCTTGAATGCAAATAAAACTTTTGTACAACTATTATCATTTTCTTTCCATCTCAAGGTTGCCTGAAAGAAATTGCTTTTAAGCGATAAGGCCGCCCTTTGTACAATATCTTGCAAATATCTTTGTAATATAGATTTAATTTGGTGTACAAATAAAGTTGTATTCTATTCTATTCTATTCTAAAACTAAGGTTATTTGAAAGAGATGACGTAAGAACTAAATGCAAGATTTGGGTAAACCAGGAACGTCTAGAGCAAGTGTATGAAATTATGTTTTTAGGAAGTGTGTTTGGCGCGGACGGAAGATGTGTTTGGATGTAGAACGGCAAGTAACTGCCGGAAACAAAATTAACGTTGCTTTGTCTCATTTTGCAGCAAAGCATCGGTAAAGCAGCACGATTAGAGATTTATAACGCAGTGCTATTGCCAACATTGCTTTTCGGTAGCGAAACCTGAGTATTTGTCACACATAATTTTCGAAGTTATCGAAAATGAGTTGGCCAAGGGGCCGACCGAATACGTATCAAAGTGATGCGCAATTTGGCAGGTTTGAATGAAAGTGTCAGCGTTAAATTGGAAAAGTGCGTGTTCCGTTGGTTTGGACACGTCCAACGAATGAGTGAGGAACGATTGACGAAGAAGATTGGCGAAAGTAGAGGGTAGAAAGAGTCAGGGTAGGCCGAGACTTACATATGAGGACCACGTAAGCAGATTTCTCAAAAACGGAAAAGTCAAAAGTACTCGGATACCCAGACGTGAATGCATGAAGCGATTAATGAATCTGCAAGAAGCGAAAGAAGTATGCATGAATCGCGAAGCCTGGCGATCTGTCCTCTCTGACTACCCCGTCAAGAAATAATAAGTGAAGCATATAGCGTGAAGATAGTTATTATTTTTGCTCTTGAACGACGATAGCACTGCGGCAGCAAGCACTTCATGCTCGCGAAAGAGGCGGCGTAGAGGGGGCAGGTAGTAACTCTCCAAACCGATCCGCAGTATGTTGTCGTAAACTAATTCAGTAAGTTATTAGGTGACAAACAAAACAAGCGCCATAGTTCTCAAAAAACTTATGTAGTTTTGGAAATTGGTGTTTCCACTGTTTTATATGTTAAAAGATATAAAAGAGAATGTGATGCTGACTTCGCCGCAACGATCTGGCCATAGGCTGTCTTTTAAAGACAAGTTTGACGACTTCACATTTTTTGCCATTCAACGCAAAGCGCACAGTTTTTGAAACGTCGTTTATAAACTTCTAGTCCGGGTGAAATCCGATTTGTTGCTGATCCAGAGCGTACCTTTTTTCTCGTGCGTCACAAACAAGCAACTTGAGATGAACGAAGTCTCGTATCTAAACACATATATACGCAAAATCCAAATAATACTGCATGACTTAAATTAATTAAATTCTAAAATTTCTCATTCAATACTTCATGAATTTGCTTAGACACAATTTCAAACTAATCAACTAAACACTATTATTTTTGGCCACGTCACTATCTTTTTATTGTGATAAAGCGGCAACACTCCAAATGTCATTCTAGTCTATAAAGGAAAAAAACAGAGTATAATAGTAACTATAAAATAGTTCTTTGCTTAAGCGCCCGTTTTTTTTGCAAAAGAGTTTATTTTATATAGAGATCTATAGGTTCTTTTTCATCCCTACTTCTTCTTCGTATCAATGGCAATAAGGTAAATGTGTCCAGCCCTCAACTCAGCGACATGGACGGCTGTTTTGGTGACACCGTTAAGATCTTGCACGGTGCAGGTGCCAGGACACAGTAAACTCGATAAGAGGTGGTCCATTGTTTGTAGGGGGGGCAAAAAACCACAGTCACAACCACCATCCCCCGCATCCAGGCAAACCCCATTTTACCTGGTACCTGGTGATCGCAATCTATTAAGGGATTCCCAGGTCGACCCCCGCAGTTCGTCTTTTTTTCAGTTTTTTCATCCCAAGAACATATTTCTATGGAAAACAGGTACGGGAAAAGTTTGCAACGCTGGTGGAGCCGTGAGCATTAGTTAGTTTGTAATAAATGGTCTCAATAATATAATAAGGGTAATCTAATTAAAATTTCCCAAATAAGTGGGAGATAAATTGATACTGTCACTAGTTAGGCAACATTAAGATTGTGGGTTTTTTATATCACCGCCCTATTCTTGGGCACGCAAACGAAAGTCAGTCTATACAGCGTTGTATCCAAATTAGCGCCGCTTTATCGTAAAAGTAAAATAGTTTCGTGGCCAAAATTAATATGAAATTAGTTTATTAGTTTTGAAATTGTGTTTAAGCAATTTCGAAGAATTTTATATAAAAACTTTTAAAATATAAATAATTAAAGTCATACATTTTATTTGAATATAGACTAGCGGACGCCCGCGACTTCGGTCTCTTGGAATGTTTTTTGCCAATACACCCTTAGTCCTTAGTGCTTGATAGTGCTTGAGGCGCACGCACCTAACGTTACGTCAATATACCTGACATGCGAGTTGAAACCAGTTGAAACAGAAGTCTTGATCACTATTTATTAAAATAATTACCGTAAATGAAAAACAAAATACAGTAACAGTAGCAACATGTCAATGTTCTTCAAACTAATACGTCCGTGGTCCTGCATTACTCCCAGCAAAAAGGTGTCTATGACACAGGCAGGTTTGCCTTTGAATGGAATGGCTACTCTGCGCAAGGATTGATCCATAGCAAAATTCATTATCATTCTTCCGGGAGCTGACTCTTTTGTGAGACACTTAGCCTCGAACCCCCACCTGTCCATTTAACAAAATGATTATGTTCCAATCGTCATCAAACCATCAGTCTGGTTGGGAGCACGCGCGTCGCGCATATGGCATAAAACTTTATATTTAAAACCATTTCAGGATGAACTTCGTAAATGGCTATTAAGTTCAATTATTTTTTCAAATACTTTGCTCAAAGTTGGCAGCACTGACACTGGTCGGAAATTAGACGGGTCTGTAGCGCTGCCAGCCTTGAACAAGGGTATGACTTTGCTGTGTTTCATTAAATAAGTAAAGCACTACACTAGTACGCTTGCAATATTAAAAAAAAAGTCAAAAGGAACTGTCATTCAGGTCCATATAGAATAACATCAGAGCTACAAAATATTTTTCATATCCAGCACTCCCTTGCTGTGTGGTTCAGTCCTAAATCTTGTATCTGTCCTAATAAAATGGTGAAACCTCTCACCATTTTAACCACAATACATATTATACTATCTTCACGCTGTACCCCTGTGAAAAAGAGTCAGGGAAAGATTCATTTATTAGTTTAGAAAAATAATATAAGATAACCGTGCATGCGCTCTCAGGCCCACTAACTCTAAACAACCACTGCGTTAAGCAACTTTCGATATGATAGGTCACAGACGGGTGACCGTTTTGTGGTATTTCCATTTCCGTTAGTTTCCGTGTTTCGCAACAATTCATTTCGACACGGCCGCGGGCTCTCAGCCTTTTATGTGGGACAAACACGCATAAGGTGAAATGTGCGTGTATAATATGCCTCTCTCACCCCTTCGAGGATAAAGATTTTGCATTTTTTATCACTAATCACTACATATTATAAAATAAAGTCGTTTTCCACTGTCTGTCCCTATGTATGCTTAGATCTTTAAAACTATGTAACGAATTTCGATGCGGTTTTTTAAAATAGATAGACTGATTCATAAGAGGTCTTTTTGTATGTGAGGTTTCTGTATACCTACATTGACTAAACTATAACGATATTTGTTGTGGGTGTCGGAAAAAAATACCATGTAGGAGATTTCAACGAAAACGCTGCTTTAATATATATATATCCATCACGCCTTATCCCCGAAGGGGTGGCAGAGGCATATTATATGCCTGCTTTAATCCTTTGAGATATAACAAAATTTTGTATGGTAGCATTGTGTATTTAATAAAGGTCTACAAAAAGGTCCGCGACGGTATATGTCTATCTCTTAAGAATAACATACTATAAAAAACTATAATTATTGTGTTTTAAATGTTATTTTTACAATATTCCGATTATTTAAAAAAAAAAGAAGTGTAATATTGCAAAAATAGCATTTAAAGCAAAATAATAATAGACTTTAAAATGAATTTCCCGCCCTGTAACGCCTGATTCAATTAGTTATATAACATATTATATCAATTTTAATACTTAAAATAAACAGCAATTATAAAGCGGTGATTTGAAGGCTATTTACACAAATACATCATTAATCCTTATTATTTATTAATACGTTAGTTGGTTTCAAAATTTCATAAAGATTATTTTGTACATTCTCACCTTGCAAATTAAATGAATATCATAGGAGATATAGCAAAATCAAAATAATGCGCAAAGACATTAATTTCGTCTAACCATATTTTGACTGAGCCGTGCGGTACTGGAGAGCGGATAAGTAATTAACTAATATAAAAAAAAATTCATACATTATAGTACAATCAATAAACGACGGAATTAAATGGGTGCGACGTGAGTTCGAAGTATGTCACGGGCGAAGCCGGGCGGGTCAGCTAGTTATAAAATATATCATATTTTTTTGTATCCGTCTTGTCTTAGTATCAAGTTTAGCAATCATACCTATTTCACTTTTATGGATTAAGTTTGTGTGTGCTGATGTAATCGATTTTGCAAGAGCGCGTACAAGTCTGAAACTACATACATTTTTTCTTCTTCTTTAAGTGAATTTCTTCCATTATTTGTACATACATTTATTCACACCTTTTTCCGGAAGTGGACGACAAAGTCATTAAACACATTTTACCAGTTACATTTTATTCCACGTAATAGGTGCCTATTGCCGTGTTAAAATGGACAGAGGCCACAGAGGAGCGACCACTGGCTTATTATATATTTTAAAGCTATACAAAAGGCCTCCAACCTAGCGTTTCGGCAACCATGTTATAGGCTGCCGAGGCGGAGAGTAAAGTTTGTTCTTTGAAGTACTGAATGAAACACGTCTTTGTTAGTAGCCTCATAGCGTAAGGAAGTACAACGTGATAAACTTAATTTAGGATACTGAATTTTATGACAGGTATTGTGAATATGTAACAAATTTTATTGGAAAGTATGGAATAAAACTATAAGTGAGGTTTTAATAATTCAATAATTCACTTATATCCTTTCTAGCAACACAAGAATCTGACACAGTCCTATAAAGACAACTCCGAATGTTGGATGAAAATATTCGATGCACGTGCTTAAAATTATAATCTTCTGGAGAATCGTGATTAGTACAAAATTTTGATTTACAGTTAATTAACCGACGACAACCTGGCAGCATCTTAACATTACTGTTTGATCTCTCTTCTGATGTGGCTACAAGCTTCGCGTGCTTGTTCTCTGTTTGCTCCATTTTATCAGCGATGTTAGATTGTTCTTGTCTATTATTAATCTCTTCATCTTGTATTTTAGAAGAGTCTTTTACAGATTGATAAATTTTAAGCTGTGTATTTTCATAATGTAAGTTTGCATTAATTTGCAAGAGGTTTAAATATTTCTTAGTGTTCGGAGAAACTGTAGAAGTCTTCAGTAAATTATCCAGAAGAGTATCCAAAGCTTTTCGGTTGTCTTGTAATAGATAAATAATTTTCTCGCATGTCTGTGAAGAAATTCAGTGTAAAGGTAAAAAACAAATCTAATTTATGGTTTGTAATAAGCACTCGTAAATGGAGCTTCTGTTAGAATATTCAATCAGAATATTATAATTAGTGATCGAAGCTATATCCAGCAACAAAAAATAATTACAGCCATTTATATTAAAAAAAATACGGGTTGCACTCCGGGAGTGCCGACAGAAGTGAAAACTAATAAAAAATTAATAATAATTTAATAATAATAAATAATAATAATTTTTAATATTTATTCAATTTATTAATAATTTATTTATCTAGACGCGTTGGTACATACATATATGCACACACTATAGCTGCGTATCGTAACGGGGAGTAGCGAGTCCAGATTTATCTCATCTAAAAAATTGCGTACCGCGCTAAAAGAAGTTTTTCCTTCAAAAATTGACCGGGATCGACGTAAAGATGATGATGATGATGAAAAATAAATCTACACTGAAAGAGTCCTAATTGATTACACAGCATTATTTAATAAGACCTGTAGATGACCGGAATCAACGTTAGATGATGATGATGATTATGGTCGCGAGTCCAGAGATTTTATCTCATACCGCGCCAAAAGAAGTTTTTCCTTCGAAAATTGACCGGGATCGACGTAAAGATGATGATGATGAAAAATAAATCTACACTGAAAGAGTCCTAATTGATTACACAGCATTATTTAATAAGACCTGTAGATGACCGGAATCAACGTTAGATGATGATGATGATTATGGTCGCGAGTCCAGAGATTTTATCTCATCTAAAAATATGCGTACCGCGCTAAAAGAATATTCACTTCAAAAATTGACCGGGATGGACGTTAATGATGATGATAAAAAAACTCCATCCGTCTTACGCTTTTTCGATCAGGTCACGTGTCCTGACGCGAGTTTAAGATTTTATACCCATTACAGAAAAAGTGCTCAACGCCGCTAAAGAAGTTTTCACTTCAAAAACGACTTAGGGTGAAACTGACCTTTGGTCCGCGGCATTACACGGAGTATGAATAGAAGAAAAATTGACTGAATGCGTGGGCCAGATTACCATGTGAAAAAAGTCTATCACGCCTTATCCCCCAAGGGCTGTTATGTGCCCACTTTTCACCGTGTGCATTCCTGCCCACGTTATAGGTGGTGAGCCCATTGCCGTGTTGAAATAGACAGACGTAGGTTGTGGCTACCTGCAGTTACCCTCTACTTTCGCACAATATAAATTCAAATAATTGAGACAAAGCACCGTTAAATTTGTTTCCGGCAGCTACTCGCCGGTCTATATCATTGGATCACATCTTCCGTTCGCGCTATACCTACTCCCAAAATAAACAATTTCATTCAATTGCACCGGACATTCCTGGCTTACCCAAATCTTGCACCTAGTTCTTACGTCAACTCTTTGAAACACTAGTACCTTAGTTTTACTTGCATTCAAGCGAAGACCCTTACTTCCACGCTCCACTTTACAACAGACAATTCACTGTTAAGTCACCCAATTTCACACCCATATCACAATCTTTCAAATTCTGCAGGCAACTGTCCAGATACACTATGAACATCGGACATGACACAATCCTGTTTGACGCCTCTACAGACGTCGAAAATAGTTCCCTCCTACTCGCACGCAAGCCTTATAGTCCCTATAAAGCCACTGTATTACCTGCAGTAGTGAGCCGCTCACACCATATCCGGGGAGCAAGTCCCACAGAGTTTTTCTCACAATGTTATCAAATATTTTCTCCAGATCCATAAAACCGCAGAAAACCTCTCCGCGTTCATGCTGAAAGAAAACACTTGATCCATGCAATCTCTTCCACGTCGGAATCCGCATTGACCCTTCCACATATTCCTTTCATACTAATAGGTGTTATTTTGCAACGTTTTTTGTACTTACATTAAAAGAAACAATATCACCACCTTTTTCACATGAACATTCAGGCCCATGCATTCGGCTGCTTTTTCCACTACTATTCCTACTCCGTGTAATATGGGTCGCGAACCAAAGGCCAGTTTTCCCCTACGCAAAAATACTATCATGATTTATAACATGTACAAAAAGTACCTTTTTGTTCTGAATTTGTAACTTTTCAAACTTCCTTTGGAGTGCCACCTTACTTGATTTAATTTTCATAAACTTAGCACCAATATTATAAATCACTTCATCCTTAGCTTTTATGTCGTCTATAAACTGTTTGTTCTGATCTGCCTGACCCTAAAATATACGATTTTACTATAGTATTCACGTTTTTCCTCAATGGTATAAAAAAAGCTTTAGCATAAACCGTAGCATATTTATAATTTCGTGACTCGAGAAAAAAAAATCGAATTTATATGTTGATAAAACTAACTATCTTCACGCTGTATCCCTGACGGGGCAGTCAGAGAGGGAAGATTGCCAGGCTTTACGATCCAGGCATTCTTCTTTTGCTTCTTGTAGATTCATCAATCGCTTCATACACGCACGTCTCGGTATCCGAGTACTTTTGACTTTTCCGTTGTTGAGCAATCTGCTCACTTGGTCTTCATATGTAAGTCTCGGCCTACCCTGACTCCTTCTACCCTCTTTCTTTCGCACAATATATATTCTTCGTCAATCGTTCATCATTCATTCGTTGGACGTGTCCAAACCAACGGAGCACGCTTTTCCAGCTTAAAGCTGACACTTTCATTCAAACCTGCCATATTGCGTATCACTTCGTTGCATATTCGCCCGGCCAATAAGTAAAAAACCGGCCAAAGTAACGCCGCACAATTTTCGAAGTGATCGTATCTCCACAGCATTCAATTTACTTTCATGCATACCCAGGTTTCGCTACCGTAAACCAATGTTGGCACTAGCACTGCGTTATGAATCGCCAGTCGTGCTTCTTTTACGATACTTTGTCGCTTTACTAAATGGGACAAAGCACCGTTAACCTTGTTTCCGGCAGCTACTCGCCGTTCTACATCCGTATCATCTTCCGTCCGCTCTAAACATACTCCCTAAATACACAAATATGCTGATAGTGTTATGAATTATGATCGTATTGTTTTAGCTTATAACTGAAAAGCTGGGGTATTTACTAGAATAACACCCGTTGACTAGAGTCAGAAATTGTGGAATAAAAGAATATGAATTAAACTATACTAACATCCTCATTTTGTTGACCCTTCATCTCGAATTCATTTTGTTTTGACAATCTCTTAATCTCATTTATCAAAAAGTCCTTTTCCTTAGAGTGAATATCCCTAAAATAATATAATGATTATAATTAACATTTACAAGCATTGTAACGCCTTTATCACGAAGGGGTAAATAGAGGCATACTATACTCATAATATATGCATTTTTGTCCCACGTAACAGGTGGAGAGCCTTTAGCCTTAAGCCCTGGATCTTAAGAATATCTATCACAGTACACTGCTGGACCTAGGGTTTCCCAACTCACGCCACAAGACAGCATTCTACATCCAGTTCCAACCCACCATTGAACCCTAGACACACATGTCGAGTCTAGCGCAATTGCCACCAACCGCCTGAAGGATACCGGATTAGGTTTTAGCAAAGATACCCACTGCGGGGTTGAGAGATCAGGATTTCCAATAATGCTGAAAATAAAAACGTTAAATCGCAGCTCCCTAAACTACTCAAACAGAATCTGGCTCCATGGTATGCATGCATAATTTAGAATCACCAGAACAAAAATAATTGGTAACCTTTCATCTACAAGCTGCTGGTGTAAATTTCTGTTAGTTCTTTGTGCACTCTTTAACTCCACGTATATTTTTTCCTTTTCACGAGCCAACGTACCGATAGCTGACTCTCGACTTTCCACAGATACTTTGAGGGAATCGATTATTTGCTTCAAGGATTCGATTTCAGTTTGCAATTTAGAAACTTCTGCTGATTGAGGTAAGCTTTTCCCTGATGACGAAGATTTCAAGGAACTTTTCGACAAAATACCTCTAAAATTCATATATTGTATTTAAATCATTATAAGTTAATTATACTCGAAAATAAAAATGAGTTTTTGTATACATGCGGATTAAAATCGTATTATCGTACCAAAATTTTGTCATTTACATATGCAAATGACAATTTGTTATGTGTTCGTCATTGGTTCGCCGGAGAGGTATTATCCTCTTTGAGTGAGCTAAAGATTGATTTATTTATTTATTTCTTTATCTATCATGCCTTTTCTTCGAAGGGGTGGCAGAGACATATTATATGCCTACTTTTCACCATGTGTATTCCTGTCCCACGTAATAGGTGGTGAGCCCATTGCCGTGTTGAAATAGACAGACGCAGGTTGTGGCTGCCTGCTGTTGAAATTATTGAAGCCGCCCGTAAGGCCTTCAACTTGACTTAACGACTGCCATGTTACTGGCAATGGTCTCACTACAGGGGATGCCGAAGACCGTGCGAAGTGGAGGAGAAAATGTAGGAAAGCGGACCGCGAGCGTCGCGAGACGCAACTGGGACAGACGCTCGGATGATGATGATGATGTTACTGGCAACCGGGACTAACGGCTTAACGTACCTGAAGCACGGAAATGCTCGCAAATGTAAATGCCACAACGTGGTCACCCATCCGAGGACCAGCCATAGTGAAAGTTGCGTAACTCAATGATCGTTTACAGAACACTGAGACCGCGGGACCACGAGCGCTTCAAAGATTATAAGATAATATTAATATATAAACGCAGAAGGTTGTTTGTTACTCTTTCACGCATAATAGACGGAATGGATTTTGAAGAAACTTTACAATAATATAGCTTACACATCATTATAACACATAGGCTACTTTTTATCCAGGAAACAAGTTCCTGTGGAAAACGAGAACGGAAAAACTTACCCACGCGTGCGGAGTCGCGGGCGTCAACTAAATAATAAATATTGTGGGACTCCTTTCACACACCACCATTTAGCCAAAACTAAGCTATAAGCTTGTACTATAGGATCTAGACAACTGATATACTACATACTCATATATGTCTAAATACAAATATTATACCTACTTAAATACAAATATTTGTTCCGACCCGGGAATACAACCCGGGACCTTAGTGCGACAGTCGCATACACGCATTACGTAGTACGTATTCTAATCTATGCACCACCGAGGCAGTCATAAAGTTTTAAACACGTTCAAAGCTGTTCATGGGCTATTATAGGTTTTACACAAAGTAGAGCATAACCAATTATATTATACTTTTAGTTAGCCTGCCTTTTGGGGCAAAAGGGCAAAATCGTAGACAAGATGGCAAAATCCCTTATTCTTTTGGCAGGCAGGTGTCTACGGGTCTACGGTGTTATCTTATCACACACCTATTGGCTATAATTCTAAAAATATTGTGTATTGACCAATGGCGTGTAACGTTTATGTTTGCATTTTGGCAATTTGACAGACTGATGTAAGCTGATCTAAGCGGATTTAAGTGAGGAGCCATGCCATCTCGTTACATCTCGTTTCAACTCACGAATGAATGACACTGAAATTGACACAAAATTTGTCAAAATAAAATACCGTATAAATATAATTGCCTTTATCTATCCCCATTGTTTCTTTTATGTTTTCTTTCGCCTCCCCCAAGTTTGTTTTATCCAACATTAGGCAAATTTCACGACCAAAACTGTTGTCGGTTGACGTGCTTCAAGTGGTCTCTTAGTGAGTAGATACCTAAACCGTATTTGTATGTTGTCTTTCTTGACCTTATGCCATCGCGACTCTTGACTTAATGTTTCATGTTGTGTAACGACGCTAAATATCGAAGCAGACCGCTGCCAAGTTTCGTTTCTACCGCCTCGAAAGTGTAGTAAATACAAGAGTTCATTGCTGTAAAGTGTTCACTGTCAAATTTCCTATACCAATAAGAAATTCTCTAGGTGAAATTATACACACCTTTCTATTTCACAACCCGTGTTTGGACATCTTGCTTTGTGTCCTGATTGTCGTATAATAAATTAATTACATTTTAGGACGCGGAAAATCACCTAGAAACGAGCGAAAAGAAACAACAGTTGCCTAAGTGTCCACCTGTGTAAACACACAGCAATAAAGAATCTCGTATAATGAGAACCTCATAGTAGTGTATCGTGAAGTGTAGCAAGTGAAGTTGATATATCAATGTTATAATTGATGGTACAATGAGTGAGGAGGTGCAGAATGACGGGAGCAAGACGCCCGCATCGCAGGACCACGATCCCGTCACCACCGCTCCGCCAGCGCCGCTCGACCATCACGAAGTTTCCACGAATGTGTCACAAGATAGCATCACCCAGGTAAGATCACTAAGTAACCCAGTACCTATACCATACACTCCCATGCCATATCTACCCAATAGAATGCAAATGTACTACCACCTATATTGTACAAATTCATAGATAAAATATGAGACAAATCTGTTTGTAACTTATATATTGGGCAATAAGTATGAGAGTCTTAGCGCTTCTTATAGTTTTGTTTCAGCTTGTGCCAAAATGTTTAGAGGGTACAACAGACTAGCTCAAAATCTAAGTAATTCCATAAACACAAGACAAATAAAAAGATCTCACACTTGGGTTTACCTCTATGCAACAAAGGCTCATCTATGTGGTCCTAAGGCTGAGCGCAGATTATAGTCACAACAGTCTTAAGACAGACTACTTGCTTTACAAAACATATGGAACTGCGCACACTTCAAACAAAACGGGTATTAGACAAAACTGTCTAATACCTACAAAATCAGCACAGCGACAAGTCTGACTAACGTTTGTCGGCTTCTCTTTTATGGGTATGCGAGCGCGCACATTGCAAACCGTACGATTTAAATCGTATTTATACAATCTTTTTGATCCTGGTACAATGTATATGATGCAAAATATATGATCTTTTCAATGCTTATTATCTCCATAACAGTAAATAAATTTATATTAAACCAAATTCATTGTTTCGACCCAGATAACAAAAATCAAGATAAGACAACCTTTCTCTTTATTTTTAAGGAACGCATCTAACTATTACCATTTCGATTCTCTTGTTACCATTTCGATAATTCGGACAAATTAAAAAGATCGTAATATTCTCTTTAAACTTTCGCACATCTCATAACTTTCAACCTTTACGCATTATGCAATCCATCGGGCCCGATTGCATAATCCGTAAAGTTTGAAAGTTATGGGATATGCGAAAGTTTAAAGAGAATATTACAATCCTTTTAATTTGCAAGTAATATATTTTAGTTAAAAATTTAATTCGAATTGCTGTAAAATATTTAACTCCTCATGGATGCTATGCCTCTCTCGTACCGACATATCAACCATGGTGTTTAATAAAAAAGTTTTTTTTTTTTTTTCATATTATGTTGGGTACTATCTTTTTCTTAGAATTCTCATCAAAATACGATCTTTTCTAGTTTGAGCATTGAGAGAGTTTACACACAGGCAGGAACATTTTGTATAGAAAAATTTAATTGTCATTTTTAGTTTTTGCTTTATTTATTATATTTGTTTCTAACCGTTTAAACCTACCCTGAACCTTTACAAACCTTTCAATATGAAAATCAGCCAAATCGGTCCAGCCATTGTTGAGTTTTAGCGAGACTAACGCACATCAATTCAATTTTATATATAAGATGTGAAAGTTTATGAAGATTTCTATATTATTTGGACGTTTGTTATTTATTCACATTTAGATGAAAATCGGCATATAGGTAGAACATTTCCAAAAGGTGATGCCCGGAGCTCTGCTCGTTAGTACACAAAAAGATGTTCGCGCAGGCAAAAAAATGTTTTCCCAAGATATAAAGTATTAATTACGTGGTACCCTATGTATTAATTCAGGAAATGTCTCGCAAAGGATATTCAGTTCCTGCAGTTTCGACCGCATGTATATTATTTAGTTGTAAGTAACTCATAAACAAGTATTCCGATTTCATTCAGTTTTCTGTTCTTAAATAGCTTCAAAACTTGTTTTATAAGAATAGCCTACGCACACCCTTGTTCCCTCTTGCTTAAAACAGCAATATTGGTGAAATCCATTGATAGGTACTGAAAAAGATTGTCTTACTAGACTATGGTGTGCGCCGCGTTGTAGACAAAACAGTTTTAAAACAGACTTGACTATAAGAAACAATTCTGTCTTAAGACTGTCTTGACTATAATCTGCGCTCAGCCTAACTCTCCAAAAAATACTTTTTTATAACTGCTTAAGGGTAACTGAGAGATTGAATGCCTATTGAATTATAAATTACCAAAAAAATAATGCTGAGGAGATAGCTTGACAGTGAGACATTTTATCGTAGATTTTGGTGTATTTTGTACTAACATGGACAAATGGTTTCAATACCTTAAGCAAGTTAAATATTGATTAAACTAAAGCACTTTCAAGTCCTGACCAGAGCCTTGCAAGTCTTGAACTCACTGGTCTGCCACCTTTGAAACTTGTCTCGGTAACTATCAGTTCAAATTTAAATATATCCTGGTACTAGTTGACACCTGTGGCTCCGCACATGTGGTGAAGTTTTCCTGTTCCTTTTTCATACAGGAAAAAGTATCCTATGTGTTATTCTGATGTATAAGCTAAATTATTGTAGTTTCATCAAAATCCATTCAGTAGATTTCTCGTTTATAATATTTATTATATTAGCCTTCCTCAAGAAACAAGATCCAATCCTACATGGATTGGAAGGAAAAAAAACTTGAGGAAGGCTAACATAATAAATTAAAATTCAGAGGAGAGGAAAAATGGAGCAGGATATTAATGTACTGGTATACAGATCATATGAGTTTAAAAAGGGGTAAGACTTTCCAAAGATGGGTTGACACAATAAAGGCCTTGACAGGTGGTATATGGACTAGAATTGCTGGAGACAGACTTGGAGAAAACTGGAGAAGGCCTTTGCAAACAAGATTGTTAAGAGAGCTTTAAAATTTAAATATCTATCTGTAAATCATCCTTTTTTTATATAATTATTATAGGTTAGGTAAATTGCAAAAAAAAAAATAGCCTACATAACATTATACTATGAGCTTTTGGGAATTGTGCAGGTGAGCTACTCACTATTAAATGGTTTCACGTTCCTAGAAACCATTGTTTGACTTAAAATAAGTTAGGGTAAGCTGAAATTGAAATCAAAATACAATCATTTATATATTCATAGGCAATGTTGTAGGCTGATTACCGGGATAGGAGGTCACACAGTAGTCGCTTCCAATAATGCTGCTCTTAGCAGCGGCAGCCAAACAAAAGTAAACCCCAGGATCTAAATCTAGATAAGTTTTGGTAGCAACTGGGAGTACAGATGAAGGAGAAGACATTTTTGATATACCACCCATGCACATACCTATACAACAGTAGATTATTGGTAAAGTAGCATAAAAAGAATGTTCTACTATATAGGTACTGTACTGGGGGATATTGTTTACACTGTTGATTGATGGCACTTGGTAGAACTTGCTACACATCTTGAACAAAAACACTTGTACTGATCCACTTATTTACTATTTTAACCTGACCGGTTTCGCCTTCCGGAATTTTCAAAAGTTAGCACATATTTAATGTATTTCGGATGTCATTGAATTCAATGACATCCAAAATACATAAAATATGAGATTAAAATAATAAATAAGTGTACAAGTGTTTTTGTTCAAGATCCATGGGATATGGCAATAGTAAACTTGAAGACATCTAAGCCGTCACATAGGAAGTCAATGTTGTGCTCGTGTAGGCAATCAGTTGTAGCAGTTGCACAAATAAGAGGCCCCAATGAACTGGTGCAATAAGCAATCTGTACCAGACCCTTTCTAAATCCTTAAAATTGTCCTTACAGCGATTTCAATTCATTTATTTAAAACCAAATTAATACAATCATATTTTACACTACTCTATACATAACTAGCTGATGCCCACGGCTTCACCCGCGTGGTGAAGTTTTCTCGTACCTGTTTCCCCCCAGTGTTATAGTAAGCTGGTATGTTATCCTTAAGAGATAGACTTTTATGTACTATGCTTAAAACAGTGCTTGTGTAAAGGCAACCTCTCCTTTGCGTTTCAGATGACAGCAAGCCCCGTGCCGGCTGGTGAGAGCTCCAAATGGTGCTGTGAGGTGTGCACCTACGAGAACTTCCCACTCTCGCGAAAGGTATTTGTGTGATATATACATCTCACGACTGCAACCGCTAAGAATAACCTTAACTCATTGATGATGATGAACCGACGCGATGGGACACAATGTGCTCCCCTCGCTTTGCAACAGCTCGGATTTCAAAATTCCTTAAAGAAATAAAACAAATATAAAAATTACTACCTATATGCTTGTTGCAGAATAATGGTTCGGGCAGTTACTTTAATTCGTAAAACATTGTGTAAAATTTATTCATTTCACACTATTTTGTCAATTTTCTGAGATACACACACTGGTTGCCAAGTGCTCTTTTGTTTAGACGCCGCAGCTCGTGGGAGTTGAGCGCCGACAGATGACATTAGTTGCGTCTGAGAAATATTAAGTACCTCATTGAATTTGTTTTTAACTGGAAGCAAATAACTCTGTGTTTACGCATTGCTGTATCAATGTAGCGGTATTAAGCAGTGCTGCTTAGACGTTAACTGAATCTGGAAAATGTCCATCATCTCTTGACGCGACGTCCATTACTATCTATGGAGTACGTGCTTTAATACTGGGCGCACCGGGTTCAATTCAAAGGGAACCCCTCCAAGATCTACCATATATCTGGAAATACACTATCACGAAGAAGAAGTACCTACCGTAGCCCGCCCTGTAAAGAACTCTTGGTGGTATTTTTCAAAGAATATTACATTCTAATTTATGCGTAGAAGAGTCTTGTCTAGTTTCAAGGCTGCTGGAGCCAGCATGTCTGTTATTTTCTCTCTTAAATTTGTTATAGTTTGTACACAAAACCTCAGTTGCTTGACGCGTGACCATTCCTGAGGGTAGCAAATGCTCTTTAGCCTTAACTAATGAAAAGTAGATATTTGCAAACGCGCCGTACACGTGGACCAAAAACCAACCCTCTAGCCAGTGAAATTCGGTGACGTTCGGCTCGTTAATAAACGACACGTCCCGTCCCGTCGCTTAATGAATAGACGCGCCCTTTAATTCCATAGATATCATCTCTGTAAGAGCGGGCGTAGTCGCAGTGTATGAACTAGTAGGTACTACGATTGTTGTATCACTTTCACCTCACTT
The DNA here is from genome assembly GCA_948477245.1 of Thumatha senex. Taxonomy (NCBI): domain Eukaryota; kingdom Metazoa; phylum Arthropoda; class Insecta; order Lepidoptera; family Erebidae; genus Thumatha; species Thumatha senex. The sequence continues at coordinate 19,457,564 of OX419748.1, forward strand.
ACAGTTTGCAAACATCAAGATAAGAACCACGCCACGCCCGTAAAACTGTGCTCTAACGACCGGATAGTAACGTTCCTCAGCAGTTTGTGATGCCTACATTTATTTAATGCTTAATGGATGTGCGATGTATAAAATATTGTGGGACACTTTTTACACAGCGCCATCTAGCCCAAACTAAGCTACAAGCTTGTACTATGGGATCTAGACAACTGATATACATACTTATATATTTCTAAATACAAACATATTATACATAGGAAACAAATTCCGAAACCAACACTTGTGGGTCACACAAATATTTGTTCCAACCCGGAAATCGAACCCGGGACCTCATGAGCGGTAGTCGGATACACTACCACCGCGCCACCGAAGCAGTCAAATTAGTAATGCTTTTAAAATTACTATTTTACAACAGTGGTTCAGAGACTACGGTTGTCGTACGTTTTTACTCGTACTTCATTATATTTCTTGAGCATAATAGAATGTGTGAGTGGATTTATGAGTACTGATACTCACCACTGGACAGTAACGAGTTCGAAATAAGAACCAGCCAATTAATATGTTACGTCTTGTGTGTATGCCTTAACATAGTGCCACAGCGCTAAAGACACCGACAGTCGGACTATAGCGCTGTGGGAGATATGGCGAGGCCTTGTGCGCCACGCTCCGCGCTCGGCGCCTGCGCCCAACGAGATAAAACGCGGTAACTGCTTTGTACTTCTATAGATTGCATTGATGAATCAACTTTATAATACTTCAAAAGTAAATGATTACAAAACAGATGCAAATAAAAAAAAATACTTAACCAATTATTGTTACTTAGAGTGCTACTTACGCATGATAATAAAAGCAAAGTGTGTCACTTGGTTGCAAAATATGATGTCTTTGGGCAACATACTTTGATTCCCTCGCTCCAGTCAGGCACCAGTGAGAATGCCACCCTCTGCTCAGTATTCTATTCCAGAATCATCAATTAATCCTTCACTACGCTCTGGACTCGGCGTAAATATGTAAATTTATATTTACTCTTGTGACACAATGTATTATTGTCGCAGTGCACGATGTGCCGCAGCCCTAAGCCGGCGCTCAACGAGGACATTTTTAAGCTGCAGGATGGCGCCAGCGCCCTGCCCGCGCCTGAACTTTGCGGTACGTATATATACATAGGAAACACCCAACTCGAAACCCATAGTACTGACCGACTGGTATATCGGCGCCGGCCCTTACCTCCAACCGATTTGTAGCTAGGAGTTCGATTGAATAGTGTAAAAGGATTGACCGATAAACCATCGAGTATAACTGACAAGATGTGACATCTGTTTCGACATGAGCTGATAAATCGCCCTACTACTTTTTAAAATGTTTCGTTTAGAGATTATATGGCTAGTTGGTCAGCAGATCCGGGAGCAATTGGAACAGTTTCTGTTTTTACACGGCGAAAATCCTTCAAGGACTATAGGCATTGGAATGTCTCTAGTCCATATTTTAAGTTAGCTTTTGAGCTGAGGTGCCATACAAACACACGGCCCCACCTATTAGAAAGTGGCTAATATAATCTCACTCGCGCTGTCGACTCTATGGCCGTCAGGAATAGGCCGTAGCTACCTGCTGTTGAAATATTCATTGATTCATGATCATTTCATTCAAAACGATTTATTGGTTGTATTTGATTTTTTTAGGTGCCGAAGCGATTACAGAAAGACTGAAGCCCTTAAGGATATCGTCGCCGCAGGGCGCCAGTGCGTCGTCTATCGCTAAGTGGCCCTGTCCTGTGAGTGAAACTATTTATTGTTCTAAACTAAGAACTATTTGGGTACTGGAGATAATTCAAGTAGTTTAGTAAAATAAAATAAACTTTTTCTATGCCGTTCCTAAAATTTCATTAATATATGTACAAATATAAAATTATAATGCTATAATATATTAATTAAATTTAACCTAATATTTACAAATACAAAATGAAATAAAGATAACCATCGAAACTCAGCAATTTGGACATCCCTGATGTGAATCAGAGTGAAGTCCGAGAGGTACCGTACGGAGAGATACCGTAGAGGATAGAATTACTAGTGAGCTGTTTAAAACTGAACAGACTTTGTCCTCAAAGAGCTAGTGAGAATATTTATCTCCGTTTTCTAGCCAGAACAAACACCAAAAGCATGGAGCCGTAGCACGGTTGATCTGTTCTTCAAAATTGGCTATAATGCCTTGCTGAGGAACAGACCCATCTAACTTCTGACCTACAACTATACAATGTGTCTCGAGAGTTTGACAGATCAGATAAAATTTAAAAATTATAAATCCCAGAGCCAAGAACAACAGATACTTGTTGAGACGGTTCTGATATGATAAAAAGCTGTAATTGTATCCTGTAGACTACTTGATGCAGCAACATGTTTCAGGTTACCATGTCGTGGGAATATCTTCAAAGTACACGAAGCTTTAGATCTATTGGAGTCGTGGATTTTAGTGAGATTCCTTCATTATATAGGAGGTGTTCTTCTTGTTTTCTATCTGTTCGGGAGCTACGGCGCCACAGACAGATAGATACACATTGAAACTTATTACACTAATTGTAGACCATGCCTCGTCGAACGTATGGTTGGATGAGCCTGATGGACCGCCAATTTAGAAAATATTACGGTGGAAATTGGGAGCGACACAACGTGGAACAGTGAACTACCATAGGCAGATTTGATTAAGGTATCATAATAGTCTAGATTACAATGCCCATTACTGAAAGTTAGTTATATCAAAACTTATCTTATATCGTTATTATTAATATTGAGCCAAAAACGCCCTAAAAATGTAAGTAGAGTGTTGGCATCACTCTACATACGTTTTGTCTGCTGGCTACAGGGGTGTAAATAGCAGCAGTATGTGACTTTGCGCGGGATCGCTGACTAGTGCGGACGCCTGCTGTATATTATTTTCTAAAACTAGTGCATTTATCTTGTTTTATGTGCGGGAGTGAGTTTCTTGGACATAAAAGTTGTGTTAACGTGCTATAGTGAAAGACAATGATAAATATGCAGCGAAATGCAATTTCCTATTTGCCGCGTGAACTCCACTAAAAACCTCAGTATAAGAATCACCATTATACTGAGGGTAAGGACCAGGACCTAGGACTGAGGACTCGACATCGACGAAGACTGGACAGGACTAAATTAAAAGATAAGATTGAAGAAATATGATATAACAAATAAGATTTGGCTAAAAGCAGTATTGTGTGTTGTTGTTCGCAGACGTGCACGTACGAAAACTGGCCCAAGGCGGCCCGCTGCGCCATGTGCGGCAGCGCGGCGCCGCTCGACAGCGACGCGGCCAAGCGCAGCAAGCGCCGCGCCAACGCCAACAACGACTGGCTCTGGTACCAAGCCTGTCTCGGTAAGTGCACACACTGTATCTATTATTCTACTATTCAATTGAATGACTAGGCCGAACGTTGATTGAATAAGCGTCACCCGACGTCCAACTAGTTAGCAGATTGTAACATAGCTCTTTGAACAGAGCGGACGTAAAATCAATCAGATGATTGAAATTTCCAAAAATGATTCAAATCGAAATGATGCAAACAAACACAGAGGGGTTCTGGCGTTCTGGCTTCGCACTGTTTGACCTAGCCTAAGTTTGCAAGATGTGCACCCTGGAGCGATGACTACAAGCTTAAAGGTGCAGAGTCGGCAGAGCAAGCAGAGTATGAGTAATAAATATGGACAATATCGAGGCCTTGAATAACAAAACCCTAACCAAACATTGGCTATATCGTATTCAACGACTATTGCTAAATGACGTTCAGTCAAGACGTTGAATGTTACATTAAACAACTTGACAAGTTGTCCTTTAGTCAATACTATTAAATGTCGTCATTCAATGAATGCGCTAGACATATAATCAAAGAGCAGATTCAACCAGATGTCTGCGATACATATACACGCACAGACGCATATACAGTAATATATCTATATTTTATTACACAAAATAAATCCTTTTGGTGATTCGTTGTGAACCAGTTGATATGTTGACTTACTACAAAGGAGAATGGCCATCTCCTATACATCATTGAGCCCAATGATGAGCAAGTACAGGATCCAAACTAGTATCATTAGTCAGGGAAAATTATGAAATTCCAATTGCCAAAGTTTCAGTTTTAACGACAATGGCAGTCTCAAGAAATATTTTAGGTTATGTACCAGAACCTTTATTAGGTTATGTTGTTCGTGAAATATTTTTAATTCACCTATTAATCCAGATATCATCGGATGACGAAATATAGCACTTTAAATAACTCTTACTTATATAATTTGCATTAAACATTAGTTTACATTACTACGGAGGCAAATAAAGTTACAGAAGATACAAATAGAGGCCAGAAATCCAACAAATAACAGAATAGTGTTGTACAGAGTCACAGAGCGATTGTTGTTTGTTAGTTGTCTTCGCCCATGTTGGGAAACTTAGTCCTCACAGCCTTGTCTTTAATGTTTATACTTTTATATTATTTAATTTTAGTCATGTCTAGTCCTTTGTCGATGTCGAGTCCTTGGTCCTTGCCCTAGTAAAGCAGTGGACTAACACAAAGAACACCAATATTTACTGCAATATTTCACTTTCCTTCACTCATGCACATTATCGAACACTTTATGTACGAGGGCTATTCAGAAACTAGGGAACGTTTTGTAATAAAACAAAAACTAGGTACAGGAAAAATATTTTATTATATACATCTGAAAGAGTGACTAAAATGCTACTTTTCTACATAGTCACCAAACAAATTAAGGAACTTATCGTAGCGGTGGACAAGTTTCGAAAATCCTTCGTCATAGAAATCCGCCGCCTGCGATCTCAGCCAGTCAGTGACGCACGCCCGGAGCTCGTCGTCGTCATCAAAACGCTGTGTCGCTAGCCAGTTCTTCATCTCCGGGAACAAGTGAAAATCACTCGGTGCTAGGTCGGGACTGCAGGGTGGATGTGGGAAAATCTCCCATTTGAATGAGTCAAGAAGTTCTGCAGTTCGATTTGCCGTGTGAGGTCGGGCATTGTCATGAAAAAAAATTTTTTGACGATAACTTTCTTCAGCGCTTGTTTTGCACTGCTCTTCTAAGCTTGCGCAATGTTTGGCAGTACCGATCAGAGTTGATTGTTGCACCACGCTCGAGAAAGTCAATAAGCAGCACACCTTGCCTATCCCAAAAAACAGTAGCCATAATCTTCCTCGCTGACAAGGTTTGCAAAAATTTTTTTGTTGTTTTGGGGTAGCTCGTGTGCCCCCAGTCCATGGACTGCAATTTTGTCTCGCAATTGACGTGCTTCATCCACGTCCCGTCACCCGTTACGATTCGATCCAGTAAAGAATCACCATGTGTGTGGTAGGCGTCAAGAAATGTTAAGGCTGCTCCCATTCGCTGACCTTTATGGAGGTTTGAAAGCATTTTAATTTTAATAAGCAAAGCGAAAGCTCCGTTATTGTGAAGCGACGGTTTTCACGAATCTTCTCATCAACTTTGGCGAGAAGATCGTTCGCTCGGGCGTCCACTCCTCTCTTCATCATGCACGTTGGTTCGGCCATTTTTAAACCGGATACACCATTTTCGCACTGAACTTTCATTCATTACGTCGTTGCCATACACTTCGCACAGTTGCCGATGAATTTCTATCGGTTTTTCGTTTTTCGCTAACAATAAACGTATTACGGACCGCACTTCACAACTGGCGGGATTTGTAATTGCAGCGCACATTTTAAATTGGAATATTGGGAAAACGGGCAGCGCGGAGATTTTCTCGTTCTGACGGCTGGATGCCGACTGAAGCTACGAGCACGCGCACACCAAAACATACGTGATCGCTGCGCGCCTAGCGGCGTCAGACGGAAACGTTCCCTAGTTTCTGAATAGCCCTCGTATCCAGCATTATTAAACACAAAATCACGAATTGTGCACTAGTTTTGAAAAATAAAATACGGCAACTGTATCATATGCTTAAAACAATTTATTAGAATCAACATTAACTTTATTCGGTCGGTCCGCCATTACAATTAAAGTCTTCGTTCCCATTCACTAGTGCCGTCCTCACTCTTTACTAAAACTTGTGATGTACTTCCATACTACATCTTTCCCTTATAATTAAATTAAACATATTCAATAAAATAATCTAATCCTAACTAAATTTAAAGAAACTATAATCTTTAACAAATCTTACTCACAAACATAATCTTTTAAATAATTGGGAGGAATAATATGCCTTTTAGGCCTAACAGAAATATTTTCATTACATACATTACTATCTATCTCTTGCTGACAATCTTTAGACATTTGACTGTACTCCTCCTTACAATCTTTAGGTATATGACTATCTATCTCTATCTTACTATCTAACACGGGTATATTCTGATTAACATTATCATCGGAATCAAAATAATAATTTCTATTACACTCCTTCTTAAATGATGGCTTTACATGTAATGTATTTCTCCTTAATAGTTTATCATCCTCAGTTTTTATCATTAATGATCTAGGAGATTGATGTATATTTACTACCTTTCCTGGCAACCAAGTGCGAGTACTACTTTTGTAATGAACTATATCTTGACCAGGATAGAATTTATGCTTATTGGGTCTAGCAGTTTTATTAAAATTCTTTGCATTATAATTATTTACTTTATTTTGATATGTATTAAAATCGGGTACCAATCTAGGTCTTAACATTTGGTCATGTATTGGGAGTTTGGTTCTGGTTAATCTATTAAATAATAATTGAGTTGGTGTGTACTGAGAGCCTAACACAGGGGTATTCCTATATTCTAACAATATTTCTTGCCAATCAATACCACTGTCAACAGATTTATTCAACAATTTTTTTGCTATGCCTACATATCTCTCAATAAACCCGTTTGACCGGGGATATCTTGGGCTAGAAGTCACTAATTTAATATCCCATTGTCTTATAAATGTGTTAAATTCAAAAGAGTTAAATTACTTATTATCAGCTCTTAAAATTCTAGGTATGCCATGAGTTGAAAAATATTTTTTAATATGTTAATAACAGTCTCTGCTGATAATGAATTTACTTGAACTAGTTCAAACCATTTAGAGTAATAATCAGCAATTATTAAATATGTTTTGCCAGTCAGTTGCAAGAAATCACATGCTATTTTCTGAAATGGTAGAGTAGGTACTTCATCAAGTATCATTGGTTCTTTTGCCTTCATGAGACTATAGTTTTCACAAATATGTAATTTTGATATAGCATTTATAAAATCATTCTCTAGATTTGGCCAGTAGAACAAAGATTTTGCTCTGCTTATGGTTTTGTTAATCCCAAAATGAGAGGAATGAACTTTCTTCACAACCCTTTCTCTTAGAGCCAATGGCACTATTATCCTATAGTTTAGATAAACTAACCCATTCTCATAAGTAATGTTATTCCTAAAATTGTAATAGAATTTTACCCAATCTGCTACCTTGGTTTTGCTATTAGGCCATCCATTGTCATAATATGATTTTAGTTGCTGAAGTACAAAATCATTTTTTGTTTCTGCTTCAATAAGGCTTTTAACATCATCACTGACATCAACAGAGTGTATTGTTTTAATCAGTGACCTGTCTATTTCGGTGTTATTAGCTTTGCTAGAGGCACGACTTAGAGCATCAGCAACATGCATTTTAGAACCTGGAATATACTGAATATCTATGTCATAAATATTTAATTTGATTTTTATTTTTCTAAGACGTTGAGAATTGATAGCATTAAGTTCTTTCTTCATTATCGCCACTAAAGGTAGATGATCAGTTTGAACAATAATATGCCTTCCATATATATAATAATGAAATTTCTGACAGGCAAATAACACAGCTAGAAACTCTTTATCAATTTGACCATATTCAGATTCAGAATTAGAGAGACTTTTTGAAGCATATGAAATTGCATGACCTTCTTGCATAAACACACAACCAATAGCATCTTTGGAATTATCTGTCTGAATTACAATTCGTTTTGTAGAGTCAAAATTTAATAATACTGGTGGATTAGTCAATATCTTTTTTATCTCTTCAACACACTTAGTATGACTGTCATTCCAAATGAATTCAGTATCTTTTTTAAGCAATTGTCGTAATGGACTAATAATTTCAGACATATTTGGGATATACTCCCTGAAATAATTCACAAAGCCCAGAAATCTTTGTAAACTTAGCCTATCATTTGGAATGTCATAATTAGATACAGCAGTAACTTTTTCTCTATCGGGCACTAAATGACCATCTCTTATCTCATGGCCAAAATAATTGACTACTTCAGGTAGATATTGAAATTTCTTAAGATTAAATTTAATTTTTAGCTTTCTGGCTCTATTCATAACCTTTTCAAGTAAAGCATCATGTTCTTCTTTTGTTTGGGCATGAATAAGAAAGTCATCTATGTAAATAAATAATCCCTTAATATCACCAAAATGACTTTTACAATACTCCTGAAATACCTCAGCTGTTACCTCAAGCCCAAACGGTAAAACATTGAAAAAATATTCTCCATAGATGGTAGAAAAGGTACAGAACTTCTTACTGTCATCAGTTAAATGTATTTGCCAGAATGATTCCTTTAAATCTAAAACAGAAAAGAATTTAGAATCACAAATTTGTGCTTTTAAGTCATTTATAGTAGGAATTTCATAGTACTTTTTTAAAATGCATTTATTTAGGTCCCTGGGGTCCAAGCATAAACGAATAGAACCATCATCTTTTTCAACAATTACAGCTCTATTAACCCATTAAGTACTCTCCTCTTTAGATATTTCATTTAGGTTACAAAGTCTTTCCAATTCAGATCTTAATTTTTATTTTAATTTTAATGGAACTCTATTAGGTGGCTTAGACACTGGAACAGAATTTTCTTGTAGTAAAACTCTGTATCTATTAGGAAACTGTCCAGAGCCTGTGAAAATATCTTTATACTTATTAACAATCATCAACTTTTTAGAATTGTTTTCAACACTATTTATAAATTTTCTTTCAATAATGCCCAATGTTAGACAAGAATCTTTTCCTAATGTTGGGTGACATCCAGAACTTGTAACTATAAAATCCATCAAGTAGATCTTGGACTTCAATCTTACTTCTAACAAAACAGTACCAAATGTTTTGATTGTTGACCCATTATAAGCCTGCAAAGTAACATTTGACTTACATAATTTGACACTGTTTTGTTTTTTCTGTAACTGTCTACTTTGAATATTTGTCAACAGACTTAATGGAATTAAATTAACATCTACACCAGTGTCTAATTTAAAGTCACATGTAATTACATTCTCTAAATTTAATTTTTGGGTCCAGCAATCTATATTATTTGACTAACATACCATATCACAATACAGCTGATCTTCATCCTGGGAGCTCTCCATGACACCCTGTACTGCACACTCAGTGACACCTCGAATAGATTTAACATGCTTGCTGTGCACCAGTTTGGAGGTCTCTCTTGTACGACACACCTTTGCATAGTGGTTGAATTTGTGACATTTTGAGCACTTAGTACCCCTTGCCGGGCATTTGTTGAGATCACGTACATGTTTGCTGCCCCACCATTAACATTGTATAAGTGTTGTATCTTGCACAACATTGACATCAACCACAGATTTCGGTCCTTGTACCTTTTCTGTCTGCAGCTTGGTAATCTCAGACAATCTTAGCCGTTTAATAGCTTCATCTAATCCAATCTCACCCAAATATAACAGTTTCTGCTGCTCCTTCTTATCGGTGGTACCAAGAACGATCCTGTCTCGTATGGCTTCATTGTCATCGGTAAACTAACAATTTCTTGATAAATTTTTGATGTCCTTAAGAAAGAAATCAAATGATTCTCCAGCCTGCTGGTCTCTTGAATAAAACATGAACCTTGAGTAGAGAATGTTCTTTTTCGGTTCACAATATTGGTCGAACGCAATAAGTACCTCATCGAAAGTAATATTTTCTTTCAGGTTAAAATTATTATATATTTGTACTCCTTCTTCGCCAATGACATTTAGAAGAATACCAATTTTACGTTCGTCTGAGCTCTCGTTCAACCCAGATGCAATTAAATAAATTTTTATTTCTTGTTTGAGTTTCTTCCAACTGGCAGCAATGTCTCCGTTGCCGCTTAGACACAATTTGTCGGGCAAGTTGTAAGTAGCTCCCGCCATTACAGTAAAAATCAAAACGAAATTCGTTGTATTTATATTTTCTAAACACTATTAATACTTTGACTGCGCCATGTATTATATGATGAAAACAATTTATTAGAATCAACATTAACTTTATTCGGTCGGTCCGCCATTACAATTAAAGTCTTCGTTCCCATTCACTAGTGCCGTCCTCACTCTTTACTAAAACTAGTGATGTACTTCCATACTACGGCCACCGTGCGTCATGTTCAAGATTTGACTGCCTCTGTGGCGCGGTGGGAGTGCATCCGACTGCTACGCAAGAGGCCGTGGGTTCGATTCCCACCCAAGATAAAACTTTCTGTGATGAGCACGATGGTTTATTCTGTGTCTGGGTGTTATTTATGTATAATATGTATGTATTTAGAAATATATAAGTATGTTTATCAGTTGTCTGGTTACCATAGTACAAGCTCTGCTTTGTGTGGAATCAGATGGCGTTGTGTGAGTAGTCCCAACAATATTTATATTATTATTAAAAAAAAATTGGCGGCAAACCTCCAGTCACAGAGCGAATGGCATGACGTTTCATCTATTGACATTTACACTTTGACACATGTGACATTAGACATTGAATTGAATCAGGTCTTTTTATCCATTTCTGTTTGACTGTCATGCCAAAAAAGTGCGGGCCGCTTCTCGAGACATGCCGCACTTAACGATATCATACGCCGGTCCCTTGCCACCGTCAACGTGCCAAGTCTACTTGAGCCGACTGGTATTGCAAGAGACGATGGCAAGAAACCGGACGGTATAACTTTGATTCCATGCAAGATGGGCCGGGTGCTGGTATGGGATGCAACCTGTTCAAACACGCTGGCCCCTTCCCATCTACATGGAACCAACAACAGAGCTGGTGCGGCTTGTGAAGCAGCTGAAAACGCTAAAGCATGCAAATACAGGGGTTTACGCTCCGAATATGATTTTGTCCCATTCGGTGTCGAGACTCTTGGTCCGTGGAGTCCTAGCGCTATAAGGCTTTTTAAGGAAATAGCGAAAAGGTTAGTCGACATCACAGGAGACCGAAGAGCTGGCAGCTACCTCGGACAAAGAATTAGTCTAGCTATTCAAAGGGGGAACGCTGCCAGTATCTTCGGAACCTTGCCTAAAGGGACCTCTTTTAATAATATATTTTAGTTATGTATTATAATGTTAAGGTTAAACATTTTATAATATTTGAGGTGAATAGAAACACTAAAGGGGGAATAGATGCCATATGGGGTCAATAGAAACGTTCTATGGGGTTAATAGAGACGAGAATATGTGGATAGACACAGGTTAGGTACTAATAATATTAATTTTTACTTGAATGCTCAGAAATTACTAAAAGGACCGTTCTCTCCACTTCATGCAAAATATTTGATCCTTTGGGCTTATTGTCAGCATGTACGATTATTCCCAAAACCTTAATTCAACATTTGTGGCGCTTTAAAAGCGATTGAGATGATCCAGTACCTAGCGACGTTAAAGCAAAGTGGGAGCAATTTATAAATTATATTAACTGTCTTGCAAACTTAGTAATACCCAGATACGTTTTGACTTCGAATCCAGTTTAAATTCAGATACATTGTTTTACAGATGCCAGTGAAGTAGCCTACGGGGCTTGTATCTATGTTAGATCAACAGACAGTTCTACTGGAGTTCTTCAAGTTAGATTGTTGACTGCAAAGGCAAGGGTTAGCCCTATTAAGCCCGAACTGACAATCCCTAGATTAGAGTTGATGGGTGCTTTACTCGGCGCACGTTTATATCAAAAGGTTAAGTCTTCCCTAAGAATTCCTGTTTCACGATCTATATACTGGTGTGATTCGACTATAGTTTTAGGGTGGTTAAAAACACAACCGAAGACGTTGAAAACATTTGTGTGTAATAGAATTCATGAAATAAGAAACTTAACTGATGAATCATCATGGCGTCATATACCTACCAGTTGTAATCCTGCTGACTTGGCGTCACGAGGAGTGCCTCCTAATCAGCTGGCTGGCAATACATTATGGTGGAATGGCCCATCTTTCCTACTTCAACCTGAGAATGAATGGCCTTCATTTAATACACATTGTCACGAACTACCTGAAATTAAAAAATGCATGAAAGTAGAATGTGTGAATGAAATCGTTCCGTTTGAAAGGTTTTCTAAACATTGTAAGCTTCAGAGAGTGTTTGCATACGTACTTCGTTTTTATAATAACTGTAAATCAGTTTTAAAGTCAGCCTCAAATAATAGAATCAATGGTCAACTTACAGCTAAAGAGCTACAAAAATCATTAACGTTTCTGGCTAAGCAGTCACAAAATGAATCTTTTGCTGCAGATATTCAATCACTTTTAACTTCAAAACTCTTACCTTCTAAGTCAGATATCTTACCGTTAAGTCCATTTCTTGATGAGAATAATATTTTGCGGGTTGGAGGTCGCATCCAAAATGCTTCACATTGTTCGTATGAAAAAATACATCCGATATTAGTAGATTCGAAACATACATTTACTAGACTTTTATTTGAAGCAGAGCACATTCGCTTGCTACACTGTGGGCCACAACAATTGTTAAGCTCGATACGGGATAATTTTTGGCCAATCGGCGGTCGAGCTCTAAATAGCAAAACAGTTAATAAATGTATTAAATGTAAGCGTCTAAAGGCACAGACTTACCAACCAATAATGGGAAATTTGCCCCAAGCTCGTGTTACTCCTGCATCACCATTTGAGAACTGTGGCACAGATTTCACAGGACCATTTTTAATTTCCAGCCGCAAGGGTCGTGGAGCAAGAACCACAAAGTGTTACTTATGCATTTTTGTTTGTATGTGCACAAAGGCAGTGCACCTCGAGGTTGTGAGTGATCTTAGCACTAATGCCTTTCTGTTGTGTTTGCGTAGGTTTATCGCTCGTAGAGGGAAACCTCAAACTATCTTTTGTGACAACGGTAGAAACTTTGTGGGGGCAAACAAGGAATCCGAAAATTACGTAAGTCTTGCGAACCAGCAGTGGATGAATTTTCAGCCACTGAGGGCATAACATTTAAGTTTTCACCTGTTTACGCGCCAAATTTCGGTGGTATATGGGAAGCGGGAGTAAAGGCCGCTAAATTTCATTTAATACGCGTTGCCGGCAACAGTAGTTTAACGTTTGAGGAGCTAACCACACTGTTTACTCAAATCGAGGCAATTTTAAACTCACGGCCATTAACGTCTCTCTCTGCAGATCCTTCTGATCTCAGACCATTAACTCCTGGCCACTTTTTGATTGGTCGTCCGCTGACGGCGCTACCATCGCCCATCACTGACAGGATTAGCGTCAATCGCTACCAGCTTCTCGCACGTCTAAGACATCACTTCTGGCGGCGGTGGACGAAGGAATTCCTGTCTGACTTGCAGCAGCGAGTGAAGTGGCGAAATCAAGGCAAGGCTGCGAAGATTGGCGATATGGTCGTAGTTAAAGATGACAGCTTACCACCATTGAAATGGCTCATGGGACGCATCCAGAACCAATATCCTGGCCCTGATGGTATAACTAGGGTCGTCGACGTTTATACGACAAAGGGTGTTCTAAGGCGAGCACTCACTAAGATCTGCCCTCTTGAAGAAGATCCTAAGGGGCCTCTTGGAAGGTGTCCTTCCAAGGCGGGGGAGAATGTTTAAGCGTGGACTTTGCCCAACACTAATAGCTGCGACGAGCGGCTCAGCGAGTGGGGATGCAGCCGTAGTCGACACTACGCATTCTAATCGACTCAGCGACACAGCGCTAAATACACATAAACCTATTATATCGACAATCATTGTACTCATCCAAATTTTTGTAATATATGCAAAGATCAAACTTTCAAGCGCTTATTATTTTCGCCAAACACGCAAGGAGCTAAACAACATTATAAAAATAATCTAAACTGGATTGTAAATTTAGGTCATACAAAGGTACTACGAAGGCTCCCATTCGTGAATAGAATGAAAAGAAGTCGGCTTTATTAAAGTTCCAGTCGGGCCATGTTCCATGAATGTACTCCCCAGACTCACCGCAGGCGCACCGACACTGCGAGCGGCGGGTGCAGTGCGTCCAGCGGCACCAGAGGCTCGTCCGCCGCGCGCTCCTCAACACTCCCACACTCCGCGAATGTGCTCAAAACCAGATCCAGGCATCGATTCTTACAATTAACTATGCTGTTGTACTGAGTGAATCCACAATACGTTGTCAAAAATTCATAGTAGTTATTTACATATGACGAACAAGAGTACAAATTAAAATCACCAATTACTACAACTTCGCTGTAACTATTACAACACTCTTCTATCAATTTATATAGTAACAAATATTCATTCTCACTACTACCGGGCGGAATATAAACCACGCACAACAAAAACAATAACTTATTACGTCGGTGTACCGTAGCGCATACTAGTTCGAACACATGGTCGTCAATAATTATTTCGTCACTAGCCGTTACGCGGCGTAGCGTACCTCCACCCGCGGTGTGGCCACGAGACACGCGCCGCCCTGCTTTCGCCCGTCAACACGATCGCATCTCAGAACTGTGTACCCCGGGGGAATAAATTCAGCGTCGTTTATCGACTGATAGCAACCAGTCTTTGTGATAGCGATCAAATCAGCGCTTGATGATGATGAGATAGAAACAAATATGTCTTCCAATTTTGTACGGAGTCCTCTTACGTTCTGATAAATTATTTCAATAGGCTTACTAGGCCTCTTTTGATTTATTGTGTGATTTACGAAACCACACCCACTCACAGAACTCAATGTTGATTGGCCATTGTTCTGGTTGAATTGATACAATTATACGTCGACTTATCATATCACAACCAACTGCGTTGGACTTAATAGATAGAATCACCTTTTTAATGTCCTCGGTTGCAACGAGAGAAAGTTCGAAAGGGTCTACATTAGTTTTATGTACCTCAGCGTAAGAAGTTTGGTTTGGTGATCAAAAGGAGTTGTAGAGGAGAAATGTCGGTTCAAATCATTCAAACCAACCGTATTCAGAAAATCCACACGCTGTTTACCTATACCCAGAGTACCCAGAAATCTCCCAACATTGGCAGGTGAAGAAGATAACATTTTCGAGGATATGTCGGCGTTTAGCATTACGTATCATCTGATTACAAGGATTTCTTGCTTCCTTAAAAAGGTTCCACCTCTCCTCCGAACGTTTTTTTCTGAATTTGGAAAATGCTTGATCCCTACGACCCATGGCCACGCGTACTTCTTCGTTCATCCAAGGTGCCGGTGGACGTTTAAGCTTTACTCTCCTTATAGGAGCGTGAACATCATACAGGTTTAGCACAGCGTTGTTGAATATGTCTACTTTCTCATCGATGGTAGATGCGAACCTAATTCATCCCAGTCCAACAACGCAGCACCCCTACGAAGCTGATCTACATTCATACGCCCAAAACTACGCATATGCAGTATCTTAGGAGAGGATTTAGAGGGATTCAGGGCATAAGATAGGTATAAGAGATCATGACGCGAAAAAGCGGGTGCAGGTTCATGGGAGGAAACAAGGGAAGGTGTTGTGTAGTGGAAGAATTAAGTATTAGGTCAAGCCAGGTATCCTCAACTGATATGTTATGGTGAGTAGCTTGTAAAGGTAATATGTACAAACTAGCAGATTCTACGATATGTAATAGTTTACGGGCGCGTGATGTTACGGGTTCTAATAGATCAGTATTGAGATCTCCCATGATGATATAGTATGTGTACGATGACCCCAAGGAGTCTAGAACCATTTCTAGGCTAGAGAAGTAGTCAATTGAAGGAGGACAATAAACAACTCCCAAGTACCAGCTTGGTTCTACCTATAACCACCTCAAGGAACAAAAATTATCCCACACCTGATCGTATTATATTGAAAATTTGTAATAATTTATGGTTTCTTATGACTATAAAACTGTGATTTCAACTCCTAAGTGCAATTTATAATAAAGTACGAGTATTTTGTTTTATATAAATATTTTGTTTTCTTTCACAAACAGAGTAACAGAATAATTGTGGTGAGTACCTACTCACCACAATTATTCTGTTAAGTACCTACTTACGATAATTACCTATATACAGCTTGGCAAAAAAGAGTGTGGAATAAATGAGGTCACTAATATCCCACCTGTGGCAACCCCAATACTACGGGTCAACAGGTTTTGATACTTGATATTTTTGGGGATATGATCCCAATCCTAAGTGGGTGGTTCAAACTCTCGGACGCTTCAATAAAGACGCTTCAATGTCCAAAATTAACAATGTTAATAGAGGGCGCTGAAGTCTTGCACGAAAGTGGTGTAATACAGTACGGACGAAATAACTTAGCGGCTCTGAAGTTAGGCTCGAATATTATGAATAGTCTATGGTTAGGCTCTGCGAACTTAAGCGCTTATGTACTCGTAAAAAATATATGGTTGAAAAAAAAATCGATTAATATTTGTTATTGACAACTGATAAAAGCGTTTAAATTTTTTAAACACTTCAGTTTTTAGTAATTTAAGTACTTATAGACAGAAAAACTTGCCCCAAGGCCAGTCTAACAGCGGGATTGTTAAGATTGACGATAACAGTTTCGTCACAGGGATAATGAAAGAACACCTTTTGTTTGAAGTTTTATTTTAATACAAAACCATTCAATCAGACGAATCGAAAACACTTTCATATTCAAATTCTGACAAATCACTTCTCCAAAATAATTTATAAATATTGCTTCCGCTTTGCTGGTATGTTAGGTTTCTCTAATAGAGCCGACCTATCTGTTTCACATTTCATGAAAACCCCACAGAGTGTAATATTTTTCTGAGATGTTCACGGCTTCCATCATAACCCAAGTCCTCTCTAACTATCGGCAGCAAATTTCTTAGTGTAGGCACCTGAAACATGGTATTATGTTTTACATCATTTTTTTTAATTCATGAAATTGACAGTATTGTAAGAAGAAAACTTACTTACATTTTCACAGTGTAAAAGAAATGAACCTTTGGTCTAATTGCACATAAATTGAAATCATCTAATTTTTTCTTCGGGCGACCTTTGCGATGTTTTCCTGGTGTTGAATAAGTAGCATTATTTTTTTCACCTTCCTCAACAATTTTTCTTACTGTATTGACAGATTTACCTAAACAAAATAATAGTACTTTATTATTAATTCCATGTTCATCATTATTTTCAATTATTAATCACGGAGAGCACCGTATACGAGACTTGTCAAACTACAAAACATAACCTCAATTTTCAATTTCTTTAAACAAGACTAAAATATACTTAAAACCAACAAACTACGCATTGAAAATATTTATAAAAACTTATTTAAGGTATAATGATTTAGCTAGGGAACATAAATACCGGTCATATCAGCAATTCTTTGATAAACATTGTCGATATTTGACAAAACTCGTCCTTCTTGACATTCGGCCAAACACAGCAAAAGACGTGATAAATGACTGCTCTGCCACTACTACGAATAGATTTACTCATTTTAAATAGTTAATTATGCAACGAAAGTTGAAAATTGTAACGAAATCTGTATACAAAATACTTATGTTTTTGTATTTTATAAATTATTTATTGTATGAAAACACAAATATTTGTTTATGTGTATGTATATTTAGTATTAACTCATACTCTTTCATATTTCTTTTTGTATTTAACGTCGGAAGCATTGTGAAAATCTAAATCAAAGTCTAAAATGTGTCAATAGACCTTATTTTTAATAAAAAATATAAATATTTCTATTTGGCCATTGTAAATTAAAATTCTTTTTGTGTTTTTGAATTAAAAAAAAAATAACAATTATTTTTCAGTATTTGTTATCTCTGTACTTTGTGGGCATTCTCCTTCCATTCAAGGTGGCGAATAATGCAATGGCATGTATGTGTGTGTGCGCAGGCGTGGTGGAGGGCGAGGCGCGGCGCGTGGAGGCGTACCTGGCGGCGGGCGGCGACCCGGCGCGCGCGCTCTCGCCGCCCGAGGTGGCGCTGCTCAACCGCGCCTCCGCCTTCGACGTGGGCCACACGCTCGTGCACCTGGCCATCCGGTACGACAACACCCACACCCACACCCTACACTCCCTCACACATTACGTACACCGGAATTAGGCAGGTTTCTGTGCGCAAACTTTATTATATTGGTTACCTTTTAAAATTTGACCTATTTAAGACGTCAAACTTTGTTTGTGCACTTTTTGGGATAGATAAAACATGTTAAACTCGCATCAGGACACGTGAACTCATAGAAAATTCGTAAGACAGAGGGAGAGACGACCGCCGGGTGCGGCGTAGGAGAAGAAGTAATATCCCCCTCCCTCTCTCTCACTACCGCGCGGTGAGAATGTATGCCAGCTCCTGCTGCCTTATTTAATCGGCGCAGGGCGCTTGTACGACTGTGATTATTTTAATGTAATACAAATTGTCATAAATGAATATTGTATTTTACCTCATCTTTTATACTGATAAATAAAGTAATTCGTGTGAAATTATTCCCTAACCATTCCAAAAATTTTCAAAATCGACAACGTTATTTTCAGGTTTTCACTTTTGCCAACAAAAAAAACACGTAAAGAAAAATTGCACTTTTTCACTGTAACCATTTTTGTAATTTTTCTTATGAATACGCTTGATAATTATCTTAAGATGAAAGTATGCATTTAGTAAATTTAATGATAATAACTTTATGTTGTTCACTTTTGAAGTAATCGTTTCAATCATTTTTGTTTGTTGGTAATTAATTTCGTTATATTGCGAAGGATATATATGTCATCAATAGAAATAAATATTACTATTGATGAGAATCATCAAATGGTCGAACGCAATTGTTACAGGTTTCATCGTCAAGAAATCTTATCGACACTACTCTCTAGGATATCAGGCGGCGGACCTGGTCTCAAAAGGTCCCCCTCCTTCATAGGTAACTGTCTAAAAAATGACCCTTTACATTACTTCCCCAGGAATTTCTACTTTGCAACTTTAATTTTCTTTTTCAATATTATTTTGAAAAATTGGTTTTCTAACTTTTAGACTATCGCGCTCCCTACTATATAATTATGTTAACAAGCTAACACGTGCACTTACTTCTTGAATTGGCTGCCGTCGTGACGAGGTTGCACTGGCTGTAGTCAGGCTGTCTGACTCAGCTGTTTCCGTGCTCATATTCACTTATACATTTCTCCATGTACCTGTTGTACTCCATTTTTCTCAGTGTGCCTACATTCCAAGCTCACCAGTGCTCCTCTATGGTGTTTAACCGAATGAGCATATGGTTTATCGCCGGATTCTGCACTCTCATGTGATGACGGCACAAACGTCAGGCAATTCAAAAAGTAAGCGCGCCTTTAAACATTGACATACAAGGTAGATTTTTGAGACGGGCAATATGAGCGGATCTTAACCGTTATAGTTACAGAAAAACGTTCTAGGAGTCCATCCATATTTTATAGGGATTCGGACTTGGTGTTTTGGGTATAAGATTTTATGCGTCTCGAGCTTCTAAACTGCGTTTACAGATTTGGCAAAAAGTTACCGTTAGCAAGAAAACGCTAAAACACCTTTTTTTTGTCGTCAACTGTTTTTTGTGACCATTTAAAGTGTGAGTACTAGAAATGACAGAAATGGCAATGGCAAAAACTATAACGTTTAAGGCACCTGCACTAACTGCCCCGTCTCAAAAACCCACCGTGTAAAGCTCGGTTGCAAACATACAGATCTAGTATGCTTTTTCCTTGCACTTTCAGCCCCCGACCTGGCCTCTGGGATAAGACGTCACATAGCGTCTAGCGTCCGATACAAGAAAGGAAATTTTCCGTGCCGATACATCAACGAAATCTGCACATTCTACTTGCCGGCTGGTGAGTACCTTGAAATGAAATAAAAAATCTTTATTCATGTAGGTCATATTCAAAGTAACACTTATGAACGTCAATATTATTGCTTCTACATTTACTGCCAGATTCGCAAAGCAATAGGTAGAGCCAGAGGATAAACTCAATTATATAGTAATGAGTTTATACTATATACTATTCTATCTTCACGCTGTATCCCTAACGGGGTAGTCTTTTGTAGTTTATACAAAAGTAACAAAATCAATGTTGTGTTGAAAATCAAATCAAAATGAGAGCGATTCTAGTTGCCAGTTCTAAGGGCAGCCTACTCCTTCTTTATGTAGAAGAATCTGGCAAAAAAAGTCTTTGGATGCTCTTTTAAAATGTAGGTATGGCTTACAATATTAAAATTACTATTACATTGTTCCTTTGTATTTAAGTGAGACCAGTCGACAAAACTTAGTTTGTCTTAAATGTTAATAATATTATTTGTAATAATTGCTGTAACACCTTTGAGCTGACAGACTACACCCGTTCACGGGTATTGCGCATATTATCAGCCATAACCCTACTCAACCTTATTATAAGGAACAAGGCGACCCGACACATACGCCACCACTGCCAGGACACTTAGGCGAGCATGACATACTCAAACTGTACAGCAATTATCATGTCAATTTCACAAATAATAAATAACGTCTACATGGTGCTTACACAATAACAAAGTCAAATTAAATATATGTACATTAGTTATTACTGGGACTAAACGCAGCCATTTTACAAACCTTTAGTTGCCTGACCTTTCAAATTATTTATACCCCCACTGCAGACCATCCACGCCCGCCTTATGTAGAAGAACGGTAATGGACCATCTCCAATGGGAATTAAACTATTGTACAATATGCTAACTACTATTGGGCTATTGAGTTGGAGGTTAAATGTACTGGGTGATTAGAACTATGGATGAAGGCGGCGTCTGCCATTTTAATATATTATAATCAAAATATTGGCAGACGGTGACTTGCCAACCCACCAGATGGGCCCCCTATACAATCGCCATAGGCATGAAAAGCTTGTAAGGCGACAGAGGGCAACACCGGTGTGAGCGGCTTGGGGTGTCGAGCGGTGCGGCGCCGGTTTCACCTTCGCGGGACAGGCCCGGAGCTGGCTTCCCCGTATTTATGCCCTTGAAAATGACACTTCCACCCCCGAGCATATAGCTCTGGCTCCCTCCCTCTGACCGGCCAATTAAGGCAAGCCAGTGTTGAGGTTTGCTGCACTCCCGGGAGTAAAACTCTCACTGCTCTCCCGTTAGGCCATTAAATCCTAACCGGTGCAGAAGGGCAACAAAACTGTTTAAGTGTTTAAGTGAAAGTGGATGACTCAAAAAGCGAATCTACTATTAAAAATAATTAATACTAATAATATTATTATTCTCTTTATTTATTTATACAACATATTAATTACATTTTTAAATATATCTATAAAATAAAAAATACATTTAAAAATATAAAAAATAGTGACCCACCGGTATCGAGTACAGGGACCAAGCTACCGGTGGTTAGGGTTCCAGAGAAAGGAATTTCCTCACAATACGTGCCGTGTCGAGAAGAACTGCTTTCTGTACCAGGCCCTTGACCCAGCCGTTTAACGCGAGCCTTTGTAGGTGTTGGTCAAAGCTCTTGGCTATAAGTCCATGGACAGATATGACTATCGGTACAATGATCGCTGAATCCACATCCCACACGTCGACAACCTCATGAGCCAAGTCTAAATATTTCTTTTGTTTATCTACCTCGGCTTTCATGAGGTTCTCGTCGTGAGGTATGGTGATGTCAACAATCATTGCACGGCGTTCTAATCGATCTATTTCCACTATGTCGGGCTTATTGGCGACAATAGTCCTGTCCGTGATAATAGATCGATCCCAGTATAATGTGACATGACCATTTTCGAGAACTGGGTCGGGCACATACCTATAGTATGGTACATCTAAATCAACAAGATTGTACTTAAGAGCAAGTTGCTGGTGAAGGATCTTGGCTTCTTGGTTGTGTCGATGCAAATACTCACCGTTTGCAAGACTCGAACAACCAGAAATAATATGCCTAAGGGATTCTCCGGGACGATGCCATGCCCGACAGATGTCCACCGTACCATCCTTCAGGATATACTTCCTGTAGTTCTTTGTCATTACAACTTCGTCAATAATTGCAAAAACAAACCCTTCAGTCTCTCCAAAGAGATCACCAAATCGTAGCCAAGATACTGATGCATTGAAGACAAGCAAGTGATAAAAACGATCATGCAGCTCCTTACTCTTCCATACCTCCTTGCGATCAGATCAGTAACACTATAGGTTTATGCCAATTCTCTTTAGCCAAAGACAGCGGGGTATGCCAATTATCCACTGCAACCAAATCGCGATGCAACCTCGTGTCAGTATTGAGAAAATATTCTCTGAGGTTGCATATCTCACGGTTATGGAGGGTCTCCTTCCTTAAAATCTTAGAAATCCTTTAGTAGTTCTATTAGAATGGAATTTGGGGTTGACAAATGTGCAGTCATGCATGTAAAGAAGGGTGGGATTGTGGAGTCTGAAGGTGTTGAGCTTTCAGATTCCATAATACTCAGATCTCTCTCCGCTACTGTGAGTATCTGGGTATATCGCAGGCATTAGGAATTAACGAATCTGGTGTGAAACAAACATTGATGGAGCGATTCTTTGACCGTCTGAAAAAAGTACTGAAAAGTCTTTGATCAGGCGGTAATAAGGTGCGTGCCTTCAATGGGTGGGTCATACCGGTCCTAATGTATTCCTTCGGTATCAGACTGAATTAGATGCCCTGGATAGGAGAGTGCGGTCCTTGTTGACCACATTTCGAATGCACCATCCTCGTTCATCAGTAATGAGGTTGTATATCCCTCGGAAGTGTGGACCATTCGCACGCATTTCGCGTTCCTGAGATTACTCAGGAACTTCTGATCGGCTTTGAAAAAATATTTTTGTGTTAGATAGCCCACTTATCGAGGAAGGCTATAGGCTATATGTCATTACGCTACTACACTGGGCAGCAGAGCAGTAGTCATAAATGTCCACAAATCGGGCAAATTTTTATGCATCATTGTAGAATTTATAAGCTACGGGATTAAATAGGTGCGACGGGAGGTCGAAATATTCCACGAGCGAAGCTGTGGCGGTCATCTAGTCGTTAATATATAGAAATGGACCTAGAATTGATCCCTACTGTACGCCCATAGCTACAGATGCTCCAGAGGAGTGAATTGCATGACATTAACATGTTGTATTCGATCATTTAGGTATGAGGCAACAAGGTCCAGTGCAGAGTCTTTGATACCGTAATAAACGAGTTTTCGCAATAGTGTTTTATGGTCAACGCAATCAAATGCTTTGGACAGATCGCAGCATACACCAATAGCATCATGTCTATTCTACTAGGCGTTTTATGTATTTTATTCAAAAGTTTTTTTTTTTATAATATCTACGATAGTTACAATATCCATGGTCAGTGGTCTTAGATCGACAAACAAAAAGTATAACATACACGGACGATCACGAAGGGATTGCAGAGATGAAGGAAAGTGGTATTTGCAAAAACATTTTTTTTTAAATATCTTTAT
This sequence comes from Thumatha senex, assembly GCA_948477245.1. Taxonomy (NCBI): domain Eukaryota; kingdom Metazoa; phylum Arthropoda; class Insecta; order Lepidoptera; family Erebidae; genus Thumatha; species Thumatha senex. The sequence continues at coordinate 19,481,199 of OX419748.1, forward strand.
TTTGCATAGACTATTTTAACGGCGCTTACAAAACGTCATATTTTATTTAAAATATTTAAAGTGACCATATTTATCGTGCTAGATAAACATTACGAGAAATATTTTTACGTTATCGTTAAACTAGCGGGTCCCCGTTCTCCGCCTCGTCTAGTCTAGGGACGACCTCGTAGGCAAGGGAGGGGCCGATGCTGACGTCGCTGCATCGATTCTAGAAATCGAGGAGCTGCCGATACCGATCCAGGAGCAGCTGTTCTCGGAGCTGCTGGACCGCGAGGCGCAGGAGACGCTGGAGGCCGAGCCGCCGCTTATCAACTGGAGCCGCGAGCTCACCGTGCGCCTGGGGTCGCGGCTGCACGCGCTGTGGAACCGGTCGGCGGGCGACTGCCTGCCCGACGCCGTGTGCCAGGCGGCGTGGGGCGTGGCGGACCGCCACAACACGCTGCGCGGCGCGCTGGCGGGCGCGCTGCCGCCGCTGTACGCGCGCTGGGCGGCGTGGGAGCGCGGCCAGGCGGCGCGCCTGCACTTCGCGCTGGAGGACGCGCAGCTGGCGGCCGAGTGGGCGCGCCTGGCGGCGGCGGCGGCGCGGCCGGGCGCGGCGCTGGCGCAGCTGCACGTGTGGGCGCTGGCGCACGTGCTGCGCCGCCCGCTGCTGGTGTACGGGCCCGACGTGCACCGCTCCTTCCGCGGCGACGCGCTGGGCTACGCGCGCTTCCGCGGCCTCTACCTGCCGCTGCAGTGCGAGCCCGACGCCTGCGCGCGCGCGCCGCTCGCGCTCGCCTACACGCGCGGACACTTCTCCGCGCTCGTGGTGGCCGCGCGCGCGCCCGCCGGCGCCGCCACCGCGCTGCTGCCGCTCACCGACTGCGACGGCAAGCTGCTGCCCGTGCACTTCCTCTCCTGCGACGAGGTTCGTGGCCCCCCACCGTTTATCCTATTTGTCGACTTGCCCTAGGCGTTCGACAGATTAAACACGGCAAGGTGGTCCTCTAGGTGCATGCGACTCGATACAAACCTAGATGAGTGCGCGTTTTGCACGCATAGTAGTGCATCTAAATCTATTCGATCGCTATTCCCGACCTCAATTAAAACATAACTATTGAGACTGCCACAGGGTAGTATACTTTTTCCACCACTTTTTTATACAAGTAACACAATCAATCTAAAGCATTATTTGTGGAATAGCATTTTTAATTGACAATAGAATTGCATCATTATAAATTCAATAGTAGATCGTTCTCCCAGTCAGCCATGGTGTTGTGCGTGCAGATGGCGGATCCCGAGGCGGTAGTGCGGCGCTGGGTGGCGGTGTGCGAGACGGCGGGCGGCGTGCTGGCGGCGCGGCAGGCGCTGCACGCGCGGCCGCTGCTGCAGGCGCAGATGGTGGAGGAGTGGCTCAACCACTACCGGCGCCTCGCGTGAGTCCTAGCGCCCCCCCTGGCTCTGCTGCAGGCGCAGATGGTGGAGGAGTGGCTCAACCACTACCGGCGCCTCGCGTGAGTCCTAGCGCCCCCCCTGGCTCTGCTGCAGGCGCAGATGGTGCAGGAGTGGCTCAACCACTACCGGCGCCTCGCGTGAGTCCTAGCGTCCCCCCTGGCTCTGCTGCAGGCGCAGATGGTGGAGGAGTGGCTCAACCACTACCGGCGCCTCGCGTGAGTCCTAGCGTCCCCCCTGGCTCTGCTGCAGGCGCAGATGGTGCAGGAGTGGCTCAACCACTACCGGCGCCTCGCGTGAGTCCTAGCGTCCCCCCTGGCTCTGCTGCAGGCGCAGATGGTGGAGGAGTGGCTCAACCACTACCGGCGCCTCGCGTGAGTCCTAGCGTCCCCCCTGGCTCTGCTGCAGGCGCAGATGGTGCAGGAGTGGCTCAACCACTACCGGCGCCTCGCGTGAGTCCTAGCGTCCCCCCTGGCTCTGCTGCAGGCGCAGATGGTGCAGGAGTGGCTCAACCACTACCGGCGCCTCGCGTGAGTCCTAGCGTCCCCCCTGGCTCTGCTGCAGGCGCAGATGGTGGAGGAGTGGCTCAACCACTACCGGCGCCTCGCGTGAGTCCTAGCGTCCCCCCTGGCTCTGCTGCAGGCGCAGATGGTGCAGGAGTGGCTCAACCACTACCGGCGCCTCGCGTGAGTCCTAGCGTCCCCCCTGGCTCTGCTGCAGGCGCAGATGGTGCAGGAGTGGCTCAACCACTACCGGCGCCTCGCGTGAGTCCTAGCGTCCCCCCTGGCTCTGCTGCAGGCGCAGATGGTGCAGGAGTGGCTCAACCACTACCGGCGCCTCGCGTGAGTCCTAGCGTCCCCCCTGGCTCTGCTGCAGGCGCAGATGGTGCAGGAGTGGCTCAACCACTACCGGCGCCTCGCGTGAGTCCTAGCGTCCCCCCTGGCTCTGCTGCAGGCGCAGATGGTGCAGGAGTGGCTCAACCACTACCGGCGCCTCGCGTGAGTCCTAGCGTCCCCCCTGGCTCTGCTGCAGGCGCAGATGGTGCAGGAGTGGCTCAACCACTACCGGCGCCTCGCGTGAGTCCTAGCGTACCCCTGGCTCTGCTGCACAAACACGCTCATCAAATGCTATACTACAGACGTAGAGGTTAATTTAAAAGTAAGTAAGGCTGTGAGTGCAGCATCGTTGATTCAATTATCATTTCGTCCCCGCCAGGCAACAAACGCGAGGCCCGTTCCCGCCTCGACTGCAGGCCGCCGCCGCCGAGTTCTCGAGCGACCCCGACACGGACGAGGAGTAGCGCTGCTGTCACCCCCACCGCCATCACCACCACCACCACCTCGTCTCACCTCGCCTCGCCTCGCCTTACCCGCTGCAGCAATCTTCGGGATATCCACCGAATAGGGATGATGACTGCCAAAAAAATTGCAATATTCTAGTGCTAATAATGAAAAAAAAAAACGCCCGATATATTTGAATAGAAAAATAATAATATACCTGTCTCTTTCTAAAACAACCACTGATGTTGGCCCTCCTTATCTAACTCGCGAATAAAAATTGTTATAAGTCAGGTATGTAACAAGATTTTCAGTAATTCTTTTAACTGAGCATTATGTTTGATATATGTTTGAAATCCCAGCAAAAAGTCATTCATCTTATCGGTTATTATGATAAAAACATGTTTGAAAATTACAATTAAATTTATAAAGGACATGTGAATTATTAAATGTCTCAGTGATTCGGAGATTTACACACAATTTAGTTTTCAAATATTTGATGATATAGTAATGCTTTACAGCGAAAGAGCCAGGGACAAGCTGAGGCAATAACTTAATAGTTCATCAACACACATGTCGCTGCGCCTACTAACTTAATAGTTCAATTCATTACCAACTGTACTGTCACTTTAAATATTTTAGATAATGTATGATATTTATTAAGCGCCGCTAAAATTGTTTATGCAAAATAATAGTAGTTTATCTACTCTGATACTATAATACAAAGATTATAAAAGTGATAACGAAATTCTTATGACAAACATTACGTACAGGCCAAAAATAATAAAAAAAAAGTTTAATTACGATACAGGTCTTGTATAGACACCTGTATCATAATATAACTTTTTAATCATAACGATACACCTATACAACCTCCACCTGGACCAAGGAGGTAGAACCTCTACTTAAAAAAAAAAAGGTTTCAATCATTGGTTTCAATGAACGAGTCCGCGACGCAAGTGCGCATGCGCAATCAATGTTTGCGCCCTGGCGCCAACATTTGACATTTAAAAAATAAATTTATTGTTATATTCATCATTTTATTTGCAATATTGTTTTACGTATTATAGTATGAGAGTAGATAAAGTAGTGTATGACACTGTACATAACTTGGTCTTATAACACTAGTGTGATACTTAAAACACACTCATGTTATAAGAACCCTTATTATGCAACAGTATCATACTACTATTATGATACAGTTTTTTTATAGTATCACACGAGTGTTATAAGACCAAGTTATGTACAGTGTCATACACTACTTTATCTAGAGGTTCTACCTCCTTGGTCCAGCTGGAGGTTGTATAGGTGTATCGTTATGATTAAAAAGTTATATTATGATACAGGTGTCCATACAAGACCTGTATCGTAATTAAACTTTTTTTTTTATTATTTTTGGCCTGTACGTAATGTTTGTCATAAGAATTTTGTTATCAGTTTTATAATCTTTGTATTATAGTATCAGAGTAGATAAAGATATTTTTATTTTATTTATGTATTACCACACACTGTATTGCAATATTTTTTTTTTAAAAGAATTTTGTTGATGTGAAAAGCGTACAACTATATCCGCCCTGTTCATGCAGTCATTTTAAATTATGATTTACTTCTGTCTCCTTTATTTTGAATAGTTACTCAGGCCTGTGAATTGAACTTTAGAAGTGATACTTTGAACGATATGCCATGGTGCATTGGGCACTGGCCAGTGCTCGCATGTGGCCAACCCTTGTAAAGTGTTTTCCCTAATATGTGTGGCCATTAAATAATGTCAACATAAACACAAACATTGTATTTTAATATTCACATCAGCGCTCATTTTTATTTCGACACAGTTCGTTGGCTTTAAGAATGTAATGTTCATTTATTTTTAAAATCTTACTGTATGTAACAGTGGAAGTATTTTCTGTGAGTACTTACTAAACTCGAATTTCTAATTTGGTTTCACCTAATTGGTTGTGAGGGCATGGTTAGTGTCTCGTGTCTGATAGTACGATGAGTCACTGCATTCTAAAAGTAAACAAACTATGGTGAGTCTCCTCTTTAGTCGTCATTTTTGGGGCTAAAAGATTGTTCATGTACTAATTACATTGCTGGCCGCTCGAGCCCTACTAACGAGTAACTCCTTTGTTGGACACTTTCTGACTCAGTTCCTCTACAAGTACGATATATCCCAAAGAAAGTTGTGAAAAAAATGTTCGTTATATCATAACGTCTAAAATAATTATGTTCCTTTTTAGTTTACTTGTTACAATATAAAATGCTGTATTTTATGTTATATTTTGTTTTTCGTTGCTCGATATGTATTTTCCATTGACTGAATGTTAGTTACACACACTTTTACACATTTTTATGTAAGCTGGTATTAATAAGTGACAGCTGTTCTGGGTCTGTTCTGGTGGCTGTTAGAATCTGAGTCTCCCGGCTGTTATACATTTTTAATAATATGTTTAGCCACCATCTGAGTTATGCATAGAAACTATTAAAATATCATTACATATTGTAATAGTTGTATATTGGGGCGAGGGAAACCACGTGTATATTATACAGGATAACTCATTCTCAGGCTCATTGTACAAAAGTAAATGTGCCTCACCTCATTAGCTGCGTAGTCAAAAATGTTTTGGTGAAATGTCATATGATATGACTTATCCTTATAAAGGGCACAACATCACACAAATAATACTTCATCAGTAAAGTTCACACTATATCGACAACGCTAGCGGTTTATATTTTCATCTAAAAGTTTGGAATCTAAATATTTAGTGATTTAGTTAGTTGTCGTTAGTGGTAATGCTGTTGAATGCCCGCCATGGGTGGACGATGCGATGCGTTTTATCGAATATACATTGTAATATATATATTATTTTGATTTATAAATTATTACCATTTTTCTCTCGCTAAGGGGCTGTATATTTGAAAGGTAGTTTCTTAAAATTTTACATTTAAGCTTGCTATGTTGTAATACGCCTTAGAGTGTTCGGCAGCAATGATACTGTCGGTCGAACGAATATTGTTCGACTAAAAGGGTCTCCAAACACACGTCTGAAGCGTCGCGCTGATACGTGAAAAAGTGTAATAAAACGATAAATGAATAGTCTATTAAAGAAACAACATTGTACAGAGAGTATAGTTGTAATATTTATATAGTGCTTGGGTTGTAAATAAAAGAAATTCATTAAAGTAATTGTGCTAGATGTACGGTTCACCCAATCGTGCTTCCGCCCCCCCGTGCCGGCTCGAAGGACCACGCACCGGGCCGCGCAGCTCTCACTCATGGGGGAGTTAGAAAGCTCGCAACTAACAAGACTTTTTGATCTAACGGATACTTTTTGTTCATTTCGTCCTAAATCTATAAATGGGTTGATAGGTACATCGCCACAGAATCACACTTTCGAGCTAATTTTGTTAACCTTCACGTAACAAATAATTCAAATTATGTACCTACTAATTTTTAATCAATAAAGCACTTATTTTACGAAGCTGTTCGATAATCTTATTGTTTTATTTACCAATTTCCGTAATGTGGCACTACTGTAATCTTTGTTATTGGGATTTGTGTGTACCTACTACCTGTAACGCAAAGGTAATGTAATAGTGCTGTAGTCTGCAAACCAGATGTTGCAACTATGCAAAATGACGCGCTGCATGTTGATAGTGGGGCGACTGACGTCGAACCTCCCAACCCCGTGACCTCGCAAGCCTGGGCCGTGGTATTCTAATTGGTTTACACATGTGCTAGAACTTTAGAAAATAAGAAGATTGGTAGATGTAGGGTATAAATAGGTTTACGCGGATGTCCAAAGTCTAGGTCCACCTCTCCTGAAACTCACTGAAATCGAAATGGGCCATGGACCTAAAAAAGTAAAATGTACGTATACGAGCTCGTATACATATTTTCAACGCACAATGGGTGAAACGTATAAATGTGAGAGACAGGTTTTTATTTGACGGCGATCGTTTTTAAGAGGTTGTATATCATAATCAACTGCTCACTCACTGCTCACTTACTGCTCACTGCTGTTCATAGAACTCCATCGTAGCATCTCCATTGAAGCGTCAAATCATAATAGTGCGCATAAAAACGCGACGTTCTTCTAGAGAACACTGAGGTAACAGGGTTTGAAGCGCTTCTATCAGTACGTACATCAAGTTTCCGTAAGTCAATAATTAAAAGTATCTTCAATCAAAATATGGGAATGTCCTTGTTTACCAATTTTGCAACTTGCCGTTTCAGAACGCTGAAATTCGACACACTGCATCACTCAATTCAATTCAATTCTTATTATGGCTTTCTGTGCTCTTTGCAGCAACTTGCCAGACTGCTTCACTCTAAGTAGGGATGGCGATCTGAGATCGATTAATCGAAGAATCGATTTTTCGAGCAGAAAATATCGATTTTTTAAATCGATATGAAGTACTGTGTCGATTCACTGAATCGACATATCACCCTTGAAAATCGACATTCGATTTTTTCTGTTTTGGTATAAACCATACAATTATTTGCATTTAGTTGAATGTGCCTGAATTATAAGAGTGCTGCCGGTTAAAGAGTTAACTACTCATAAACTCGCGAGATGGCTGTATGTTTAGTATCCTTTACTCGCCTCTCTTTAATAAAAAAGTTACGTTTGTAGTCTTTGACTTTATGTATTTATAATCTGTGACGATTGATATTGCATTATTCATTTGTTGTTGTCGTTTAATGAATACTGTTATTAGCGTAATATAAATATTTTCATGATTGATTTTCATCAGATTTTCATGTAGTGTTTGTTGCGAAATAATAACTAATTGAGAGTAGGTAAGTAAATAAGTAAAGCGCTTCTTATTTTTTACTTTGACGCTATTATTTTCAGTTTGTTCTGTTAGTTGTGATTATCATTTAAATTTACTTTTACACAGGAATAATCAGCATTGAAATAACTAATAAGTAATATGTGGAATTCTTATTGATGGAAGTGTTCATACTTCATTCACGATTACTTTATGTCCAATTATCTATTTAACGTCAAAGCATCAAATTATTCATCTTGTTTACAGAAAAAATAGTAAAGCTCCCATTATCATTTTAAAAATAAACTATCGCTTTTACTCTAATTTTATTTTAATCAAGTAATCGCCAGGCTAGGGATGGCGATTCTTTCCGAAAAATATCAATCGTTAAAGCAATTCTTATCTTAATTAATCGATTCACATTTGGTGCTATTTTTATATAAAGGTTACTTTTTTATAAAATGTTAAACTATTCTTTCATATAAAATATTCTTTTAAATTCATTAAGAAATTATACTAACTAATCCTAATAGGATTTTGAATATTACTCGAAACTAGTGACTAATTACTTAAAATATCATTGTTTATCAAGTTTAATACATATAATAAATGAGGAATAAATATATTTTTTCAGCATGTCGGGTAGAAGTGATTTATGGAATCATTTTATTAAAAAAGACTTCGGAGGCACATGCAAATATTGTCACCAGGACGTAAAAACTAAGGGAAACACAACAAACGTGCGCAATTATTTATTAAGACGTCATCCAACAATTCAGACCGTAAGTCTCAAAAAGAAGAGTGAAAGTGGTGGTGGTAAATGTGGTAATGCACGAAATGATAATGGAAATGATCAAGTTAGTGAAACCATTTCTTATGTCACATTATTTGTTTTCCAATGTACTGAGTTCGAAAAAAATAAAAATCGATATTAAATAAATCGAAGTAACTATGTTTTTTCGTTTTAGGTTGTTGATGACATGACTTTAGGCATCGTTCCAGTTCCAGATTTGCAAAATGTTGATAATTCGGATGCTGAAAGCGTGGCTTCTTCTTCTACCAATGTATCAGTCTTAAAACAGCAAACATTGACATCTTGCTTAACAAATATAAAATCATTTGGAGGTAAGGCATGAAACTAAAATCTTTTGAATATTTTTTTATGAAAGTGAGATGCATACAGGATCAATAATTAAGACTTTATTTTATTTATTTTCAGATACTGGTATTAAGCGTGGTCAAATAACCAATGCAATAGTCTTCATGATCGCAAAAGATGGGTTGCCTTTAAATACTGTGGAAAAAACAGGATTTCGATATTTAATGAAAGTAGTGGCACCACTTTATAAAGTTCCAGCCAGAAAAACAATGACCCACATGATTGACGATAAATATGACATTCTTTCGACACAACTGAAACTAAAAATACAAGAAGTAGAAGCACTATCTTTAACTGCAGATGTTTGGACTGACTCGCATAATAGTCAAAGCTACTTAGGCTTAACTGGTCATTGTATATATGAAAGTAAATTATTGAGCATAGTTTTTGGTGTAACTGCTCTAACAGAACCACACAATGCTGACTACTTAGCACAAGTTATTATCAATATGACGGAAAAATGGGGCATCACAAGTAACAAAGTGGTAGCGTTTATCACGGACAATGCCGCTAATATCGTTAAAGCTGTCACAAATGTTTATGGCAAAAATAAACACATGCCATGTTTTGCCCATACATTAAACCTAGTAGCATCAAAACCATTTGACAATAAGGATGGACTGGAAGAAGCCAAGAATTTACTAACAGCTGTCAAAGATATTACCACATATTTTAAACATAATACAAATGCTGCTGATTCTTTAAAGAAAGCTCAGGGTCATCAAACAAAGCCTTTGGGGCTTGTTCAGTCTGTGTGTACCAGATGGAATTCTGTTTTTTATCAATTGGAACGATTTGTTGAGTTATCCGAAATAATTGCGCCAATATTACTCAAGTATCCTAAAGCGCCAACAATGCTAACTGCACAGCAGTTAGAATTTATAAAAGATCTTATAAATATATTGAGACCATTAGAAGTAATAACTAAAGAAATATCGGGAGAAGACTACGTTACAGCCAGTAAAATTATACCCATCGTGTCTTGTCTGACTGAAACATATAATACAATGAAAAATTCAACGGATATTGGTGTTAAAACAAGGACTTTAATTGTGGACGGCTTGAAGAAAAGATTTGGAAATGTTGAACAAGTTCATTTGTTAGCTGCTGCGACCATTTTAGATCCTAGATTTAAAAAAATTCATTTTACTGACCATGTAGCCTGTTCTCGAGCGATAAATAAAATAAACACTTCAATTTTGGATATTACACGACAATCACTTCCACATAATAATAGTGAGGAAGTCGACGCAATAGAAAGCGCTGATAAGGATATGAAAAACGGAATATGGGATTTTCATAAGTTGCTTGTGAAAAAGCAACTCTCTTTATGCAATGCACTTGCACAGGAAAATCAAGGCTTAAATGAAGAATTCAAACATTATTTATCGCAGGCAGTTGTGCACCTGAAGTATGATCCTGTACTTTACTGGCAAGAACAAAAGAGCTCCATTTATCATCACGTTCACCCAATCGCCATGATGTATATGAGTATCGTTGGATCATCCGTTCCTTGTGAGCGCCTGTTTTCAATTGCTGGAAACATCGCAAGTGATGAGCGTAACCGCTTGGATCCCAAAAGGCTTGACAGACTGTTGTTTTTAAAAAGTTTAGATATTGAGCATTGGGAACTATAGTTCCCAGTTATAATTCCCAATGCTTAATATTTAAACTTTTAACTCTTACCTTATTTTTTACTTTTTTGCAATCAATAAAAACATTCAGTATATAAATACTTATTTTTTTTTTATAGTTGATCTTATAGTTTGATACGGTAATAAAAATAATTGTTATTTTTGAATTCCCTGATTTTATTGATAAGATATCGTTAATTGCAATATTAATCTTGTTTTTAGTAAAATTTATACAAATTTACATTGTAAACGCAAACTTGAAAAAAAGATCGATTTTTTAAGAATCGATTTTGTAGGCCTCGATTTTTTCGTGAATCGATTCATTAGACTACGATTCGAATCGATTTAAAAAACGATCTTTTTCGTAAAGAATCGCCATCCCTAACTCTAAGCTCGATCTAAGCTGGCCGCGCGCGCTATTTGACTTTGACAGTTGCGACATGAAACGAGCTCACAGAGCAGACAGATACAGTAGTTGAGTAGAAAACGAACTATGTAACGTTGCTCGTTGCTCGATACCTCGATACCAGATAGGCGCGTTGCGTTTGATTTCAATACTTTATTGTGGTAAAAAAGATTGTAGAAATTTCATGTAAGATTAGAAATAAATTAATGTGTGGTAAAATAGTGTTTGGTGATGGTGATGGTGAAAAATAAAATTACTAAGTAAATCGTCGTTGGATTGTCTACCTAGCAAGCGACCGTAACAAAATGGGTGAGTATGCCGGTTATTTATTCGTATTTCTTTTATTATAGCGCCTAAGAATGATGTACTGATAGAATTCAACAAGATGTTACAAATTTAACTGAAGTCCTTTCACGAATTCTTTCCAATAAGAATAGTTTTGGCTTGGCGAGGATTTGTTTATTGGCGAGAATATCGATTTTTCTTATACATCGCCATAATCGACAAAACTGTATAAATAGATGATTTTGTACAGTTTTAAAGCAGTCTTTAGTGAATACGATAGGTCCTGAATCGTTATTACTTCATAATCATTCATTATTATAAATATAGAATACATAACTTGATCTTCATGACTGCTTTTCAGGCTGCCCTAATTACCAGCGATTCTTCAAATAAATGTTAAGTGTAACAGAAATAATAGTTACGCAAAGATAATAAATGTTTAGCAAAGGCCTACTAGGTGGCAGGTGTTAAGGCAGATTGTGGTGCTAATCGCCGTGTCCTTGTCAGCGCTACGACGGACGAGGCACTACTTTTTGTTATGTAAAATATATGTATTATTCAATGTTCTAACCACACAAAACTACAACACTAATCAAGCAAACAGGCTGCCTGTAATGTACCGAGCTGGTTACATTTTGTTGAGGTAGCTCTACATTTTGTTTTGTGCTGTGCATGGATTAAATAAATAAATAATACCAAAATAAGAAGAGCTTGTAACTATGGTAAACAGACAGAGAATAAACCATCATGCTCAGCACCCAAAGTTTTATCCTGGCTGGGAATCAAACCCACAACCGCATGCTTAGCAGTCTCTCTAACTGTACAAAACTGTTGTTAGTATGGTATAGAATCTTAACAACTATTCATACTTTGTATATTATCATGCCTGAACCAAAACTAAATATTATTAGAATGAGTGTACATAATTTAAGATGTGGCAGGAATCAGTGGCACTCCTTAACATCTTTAGAGTTTGTGCATATTAGGGAACATTAGAAGCTTGGTAAATCTTATTCGTGATGAATATTCATCAATTAATACATAATTGTGTCCCATATTTCACCACTTGTTTGACGGTACCTGTTGTGCGGTAGGAGTGTATTCGACTGCTACGGAAGAGATTGTGGGTATGATTCCCACCCAATATAAAACTTTGTGTGATGAGCATGATGGTTTATTCTGTGTCTGGGTGTTATTTATCTATAATATGTATGTATTTAGAAACATATAAGTATGTTTATCAGTTATCTGGTTACCATAGTACAAGTTCTGCTTAGTTTGGAATCAGATGGCGTTGAGTGAGTTGTCCCATTGATATTTATTTATTTACTTAAATTTATCATAAAAATAATCAATGAAATGAATAATGTAATTTTAACACATTTGCTTAGGTAGTATTTAGATGGAGATTCTCGGAGTACTTCAATCTGTCCCTTTTGTTGGCGCCACACTCATACAGAATTTTCAGACATTTGGACATTCAAAGTCTTGGTGAAACTTACTTTTACCAGAACACGCAGTTCATACAAAGTATGTTAAATATGAACATTAAGACTGTTATGAATACAGACTTCCGCAATTTTAGTGCAATCTTAGAGTTTCTTAGAGTAAGCCAACCATTTGCTTTAATATACTTTGAGTCAGAAGCAGCTGACTTTTCTGTTATGGGATTGTATCAAGTGAACAACGGCTGATCAGGCACATCAGGGGGATGTCCATCAGACATTGAAAACTCTTGGTCTTGGACTTTATCCTAAATGATTCCAATTTGAAAATCCAGAAACGACTTAGCACATGTCCTATTTAAACATAGTCATTAATATGTGTAAACAGGGATTACAAATATAATTAGCTCGAGACTGAAAAATTTACAAGAGCTCAATGTATCATGATGGGATTTAGTTTGAGAGTTTATCAATTAAAAACTATAATTAGCCACTGCTATACCAACAGGCTCTTTACTGCCATACTTTTCAAAGTTGTTGCAGCTATCAATCTCACCCTGCCAAAAACATGCCCTTTTCAGTAAGTACTAAGTAGGTAGTTACTTAGAAGGCGACGCCCACGACAAAGGGTGTATCTATTTATAACCGCAGATCACGCGGCCAATTACCCTCGCGGTATTTTTAGCGCCACTCATTTGTCAAAGTATTCAAAGGTAACTATAATGGTTTGACGACTTTCGCTTATGTAGAAAGATGTAATGTGGGCTAAGCCGTGAGAGGTTGCTAATTAATATGCATTTTATTTCCCAAGGAAGCATTTATAGCCCCCGTTTGCTTAGAATCTCGTAGATAATCACTGTGATAAGCATTTTACAGTATGGCGCTGACCTGGAGACCTGACATGGGTGAATCATGTGATATCCATTTAGTGTTTCTGTACTTCGGAAGTAAGTTAGGCCCGGTTAGTCCTGGCGGCCAGTAGCAGTGTAGTCATTGAAGGAGCAGGTAGCTGCAACCTGCTCTTATCCATTAAAATTCCACAATATAGGTATGTTTATGACTCAACATCACTGTAGTGGAGACACAACTGCTGATAGACTCCAGTTCTTCAATGAAAAGGTTGACAGAGGCAACATTTTATTTGATTTTTTAAATGTAAAACATCTCAATTGCTTGCTGTATACACATAGTAAGAATACTAGAAGAGTTACTGACTCTATCAGTCTATTTTGCCCAACTCTATGCGATCCAGTTTATATACCTACCTATAACAATTGCTTGTAATAGATGCCGAACACGAATGTCGGAACATTTTACCGCCTATCATTAGTTATGTTATACATTCATTTAAAAGCGATCTTGATCATTAATCTACGAGTTATGTAAATGAATGCATAAATTTCAGCAATAACGTTTTGGTGTAGTGTGAAATAAATGAACCAAGTCAACGACGACGCATTGTGTGTGGCTAGGGCGAAGAGATACAAGGCGTGGTGTGATAGAGCGCTACCAAGATCTGTGGGGCACAAGCGTGCCTCACTGCATTTGATTTTGGATTGCCATTTGCCCAACCTGTCAATGGTCTTACTACAGAGGATGCCGATGACCGTGCGAAATGGAGGAGAAAAGTAGGAAAGCAAACCCCGGCCGCGGCTGTGAGACGCTCTGATAATGATGATATGCTCAACTGGTCAATTGGCAGTTGGTGCGCCAAGGTTGACATAAACACACGCCGTCAAAGGCGTCAATGGTCACGCGGCATTAGCACTGCTCTGGTATCAGAGAAGGCAACGGTTCACACGAGCTGCTGTCCAGTGGAGCGGCTCGCTGGGTGTCCGGTGACGGCTTCGCGGCATCGTATGCTCCGCCGCTTGCTCCGGTTACACGTACACTTGCCGACACAAGCGTGCGCTGCAATTACTGTTCTACAGAGGATTTTAGAGACTTTTGAGAGTTTAAAGATTTACAAATATTTTTCTCTACGTATCTATTTTTTACTGCAGAACTAAGAACGATGACTACAACCGCAAGAATATTCATTAGATACTTTTGAATATGTGCTCCTATCGAGAAGCTATAATTGCACGAATGCTTCGTAAGTTTTGCGCTATCTCGTACTCATGCGTTACGGACACCTTGAATTCGTCGATTGTGTTCTGTCTGATACACTCAAAAGTTTGTTGTATTGCTTTATTTGTACTTGTTGTAGTCGACGGTGTGAGCAGTCTTGATTACTCGCAAAGAAAACAATAACCTTGTGTATCGCGCGTGGTCGCCACACTGATAACAGAGAAGAAACATTTGCAATAAAGATATTAGGTAAATAAATAAATATAAATAAATATTGTGGGACACTTTTCACACAGCGCCATTTAGCCCAAAGTAAGCTAATATTAGCTTATGTTACGGGATCTAGATAACTGATAAACATACTTATATATTTCTAAATACATACATATAATACATAGGAAACACCCAAACTCCGAAACACACATTGTTCCGACCCGGGAATCGATCTCGGGACCTCTTGCGTAGCAGTCGGATACACTCCCACCGCGCCACAGAGGCAGTCTTAGGCAGTCAGGTAAAGAAATGGCATTGAAGCCATCTTAGCTCCGCTAACTCAGTGTTCTGTAAACGATTTCGCTATGACTAGTGGGTGACCGCAATGTGGCATTTCCATTTACTATAAACCGTTGATCCCAGTTGCGGTAATATAGCGTCGTTACTCGGTGTCCGATCGGTAAGCCATTTATCCGAGTCGATGACAAATAAAAGCATTTGCCATATTCTTGTCAGAACTTTATCTACTCTCTTTATGTACAATCAAGCATTTTTGATGATTTGTCTCTTTATTGTACACCAGTAACATATAATAAAAGAATTGGATTACAATTAAATACTTATCGGTAATACAATTGGCGGCCTTATCGCACAAGGCAATCTCTTATAGGCAACCTTTGGATGGAAACCAAGATGAAAAAATGATTTGATAAAAAATAAATTGACAATAGATGGAAGTTGATCCGCAAGTTATGCTCTAATCCAATAGTAACATTGTATAGGTTTTGATTGCCCCTTATGACATCACTGCCACATGAACGCATTTATTTTCAGAATTGCATGCCAAAAAAACGCCCCTATAGCAACTAGTTACAAAATGTTTGCTATAAATTTCAAATCAAATCAAGCCAAGTAGACAGCCATTTGAGGTTGGCGTTCCAACGTTTATATTACGTATGCCTTGTTAAGAATACACACATACATACATACATATTATCACGCCTTTATCCCCGAAGGGGTAGGCAGAGGCATATTAAACGCCCACATTTCACCGTTTGCATTTTTGTCCCACGTAACAGGTGGTGAGCCCATTGCCGTGTTAAAATGGACAGGCGCAGGCTGCGGCGACCCGCTGTTGAAATTTTTTAAGCCGCCCATTTTGCCTTAAACTTGGTTTAACGACTGCCATTTTATTGGCAACCGGGACCAACGGCTTAACGTGCCTTCCTAAGCACGAAACTGGGGTGGTTCTGAAGGGCCGAATTAATTTAATAAAAATAAAATATGTCTATTTTAGATGTTATAATTGGAAGAAATTTTGATTTTTTTTTTGTTAAGAATATGACAACCAATAAAAAACGACGCACGCAAATTCCTAATCACAGCCGGCCCGCAGAGCAAACCTCGTCCTAAGCCCTAGAAGCCAATCTCCCGCAGCCAGGAGCAAATTATACGAATTCATATTACGAGTTTCTTGATAAAACCTAGTATCGTATATGGTTTGCTAATTTCGACACGTTGTTATATAATCGTATAATGCTGTTGCTGAGTACGTGTATATTTTATGTGTATTTGTGTGCCGTAAGGTCATTCCATTTAACTCGTTATCGTTTCGTTACTGCCTGTGAATCTTCTTTTTTATTGGCGACGCATAAATTGTTCCCAAACTAGTTTGATCATGCGTTAGCTTCTAATCATCTACTTTTCCTTTCGATTGCGCTTCAGACATCTTTAGTCCGCCTCCGTGATTTTATAGCGCACAATTTCGATGAGTCAGATTACAGCAGCCGTTTAATTACAAATTTCAATAACTAGGTGAAGGCGAGCTGGCTGTCGCCGGCGAGGCCTTTACGTAAATCTGACACTCGACTTTTACCGGTTCTTGGTTGTGTGCCGAATAGGTTTATTGGTAGCGTAACTAATGAAATGAGTACAGGTACTGTGAAATTTGGAGTATTCACAATATTGCAGTGTCGCTGCATTTTCGGGAATTAGGGAGGTCACGTCAGGGAAAAGACAACTATACAATTTCTCTAAAAGTTTATCTTTGAGGCAATCTAAAATTGTCATATACCTATTTATGTAAAAAAATAAAATTGTAGGTTGAAAATACTAGCAATCGTTGGACCAAAGCTTTGTGCAAAAAAAGAGTAGTTCTTTAGGTAGTCTGACATTTAGTCATTTTACGTGATTGGGAATTACACATTACTCGGTTAAATGATGCGATTGAAATTTAAAAAAAAAAGGTGCTCGTTTATGTCCAATGGACAAGGCGCTTTATCAGTGCCTGATGATTGGTGGATCTGAATTTATACACACTATTCCACTAATACCCGTGATAGCGTCAACATAGACTCTTATTTCTTTTTATACTAAACGCATTTATGAAATATGACGTGAAGTTGTGAGACAGAAATATTACGTTGACCCAACATCTGCATTATAAAAAGCTAACAATTTGACCATTATTATTACGCAACGCAAATCGAACGTGAGGCAAGGGAAACGCTAAGTTCGGATGCCAAATAAATGTTACACATTTATATATGTTATGGACCAATCGATAAATCGGAGATTATTCATAATGACTGGACACTTTGAAAAATGCCCAATATGAGAGGGCAATTTGATATTTTTTTTAATAAAGTGAAAAAAGACAATTTGATTCGAGACGGAGATTGACCTTTGCCTAACCAGGGCATTGTTCTAGCCACTGAACTACCTAGATTTGATAATTATTATTCAAATTGGTTGGGCATTATGTAAGACGTCCTTCACCATAGAGAATTACAAACATATTTAATTACTATTCTTTTTCTAATAAAACAGTAATTTAACTTAATGTTTTTAAACTTTCGCGATTGTCACTCATATTTATGATATTTTGGGTCTTATTCGCGACGTATATTATTAGGTACAAAGCCTACCTTATAATTCCCGACGTTTCGACCGGATTACATCCGGCTGGTGTAATGATTTTAACTTAAAATAAACTGAACGTTAAACAGTTTAAATGATCAGACGAATTATTTGGATTAATTACCAAGGACTTTCACAGTAAAAATCCACAGATGGGAACTGGCGGTAATGGTTACTGTTCTAACACTTCTAACATAACCTAACCTACCGTTTCGGGGGAGGCGACGTGCAGAGCACATGCACGCCCCCGAATAGTGTCTGGCCGTGGGCGGAAGGTCGGGGGACCCCGCCCAACTGGTCACTTGACGAAGGGCACCTTTACTGTGTTCCACGGGGTGCCAATTAGCGCACGCCCGTACCGGCCGCTCTCTACCCACTATGCTTTCAGAGGGGCGCTCGAGAGTGGTGGAGGTGCGGGCTAGATTCTTTAGCTCCTTAGGGAGCTCCGGGGTGGTCGCTTTTCGGCCGCCCCGAGACGGACCCCTCCACTCTGGGGTGTCCCTTGCCGGCTCGCAGTGATTTAACCTCAGGCCTACCCTGCGAGTCGGTTTTAAGGTGAGGCGGAACACCGCGGGGTTTAGTGGGTAGGACCCACCCCACACACCGTCCCTGCTGCCCCCTTAGTAGGGATGACGGTGAGTCAAGGCACTCACCGCGTTACAAAAAAAACCTAACCTACCGATATTTCAATATTTGCAGGCACATTGTCTATGGCAGGCATCTTAAATTGTATAATTTCTTCATAATATTTATACCCACCCGAAATTTTCACGTTAATAGGTAAAACCGTTTAGTTAGTAATTATTTAGATAAGTTCAGGAAACATTGACCCTTGATATTTTTCATGGACCACATGAGTTGCCCTTTTTCTTTTCCATATTATTCCATTTCTGTATCTTCAGCTCAGGTTTCACTAAAATAAAAACAATTGCGTTCTTGGGAGCGACTGTCGTCTTGGTCCAACAAATTGATCAGCTACTAACTGTTAGTCTCGCCAAATAGATTGCGGAAGAAAACACGCCAGGCAAAATATAGTATAGATGTAAAATAATGTGCCCGTAATGTCTTAGCTTTGTGTGTGAGGCACGCCTCATCAGTTAGTCAGTAGTGGCACCGGTCTGCACGTGATATTGCTTTCGGCCGTTGAAATCTCAGTGGATACACTTACCTATTGAATCTCGATCCAAGAGTCATAAGTCCAAGGACATAATTTACGTTAATATTACGTAAGCTATAGGTACGACATTAATAAACCAGTCTCTTGTTTTACTAAACAATTATACTCTAGTATCGCAGTCGTGTGCCACATGTTTTTACAAATGAAACGCGATTGGCTGTTTGGCAATCAACGACCAGCTATAAAATGTGCATGATAAGATAACCTGCATTCACCGCACAGAGCGTGTTGACAGACAACTGATTCGCGTGTGTCGCGTCGCAGTCCGATCCTCGACTCGGTTGTAACTAGTTCCAGATAACGTCTCGCGGCTGAAAAGTTAGGAAAACATTACCGATGAGCACCTCTCCCATGGTCTCCCCCCATGAACCTGGTATAGTCCTAAAAGGTTCGCTGATTAGCACCTCTCGTGTTTCCCTGTGTATGTACTTGTACAGTCGTAAAAAATTTTTTGCTTAGCACCCCTTACTTTCCACCTTTCCGATCCCGCGTAACACAAGCGTGACAAGATTATTTGTCACCTTCGTTTGAGTAACATCTTCTTCTGGTGCTCCATCGTTACAGGAGGTGGTTGGCCGTTGACTTTTAGAACTTTTTTCTGTTCTGTCCCACACGGAAGAGCTGCTCTGCACCGACAATTCAGGTCCATTCTCGGATGTTTCCGAGCAATGACTTTCTTAGCCTTCCAATTCGTCGTTTCCCTTCAATTTTGCCCATCATAATCAATTGCAATAGGTCGCATCGTTCGTGTCTCATGACCCACATATGCAACTTTACGACGCTTAATTACCTGTAGCATTTGTCGGGTGACAAGAGCTGAAACGAGTAAGATATAGATCTCATAAGTGTTTTAGTTAAGTGATCTTTGCTGAGTAGTCATTAGTCAATTCAATTCATAATCAGTATCAAATTCTTAAGACGGTGTCTTAATTTACTCTTCAAAATGAAATAGACTGCCTTATATTTAGCTGATGGCGCGGTTTCCTGAGATTGTAGATAAATTTTATAGCTGGGAATGCTCCAAAAATTATGCTCCATGTGTGACTTTTAAGGAAAGCGGTTGACTATTGTGGGACCGTGAAATTTTATTTAAGTTCTGTTGAGCGTAGCCAGTATGGACAATCCGGATCGATGCATCCTCTAGATAATGTATTAATGACGCATAACTGAGATATAAAACGGCTCGTTAACACGTTATGCTGACTGCGACTTGGCCATAAACTTTTGAAGAAACACCGCCTACATTTCCCTTGCTAGTACATTGTAAACATCTCGCGTCCGTCGTAATCGATGTATTAACAGGTGTCAGGTCAAATGCCACGCCCCACAACTGACTAGTACCGTTGTACAAAGAATAAGACTCAGTCTTGTAGTCCCTACTGCCCTTCTTCCACGAGCTCTGATGATATTTGTGCTGGAGAATCATAGAGTAACACTTACTGTCGTATGATTCCTAGTGCTTCAGGGGTCAATGGACCCTTTTGGTTATCCATATACTTTGCCATTTCTATAAGTATGTTAATATCAGTGTCTGTCGGAAGCTTGGTGATAAAATTATCTAGCTTACCATCACTAGTACGTTAGTATTGGACATAAGACGACGATATTACCGAGTGTGACACCGGCGTCACGTCACCGATGAAATGTTCCGAAGTGCAGGTCGGCGCTCCCGGAAACGTACCGTATATAGCGCGTCGCGACGCATCGCTACACACCTTCGTATATTAAGCACATCGACACTTTTACCTCTTCAATTGTAATAAATAATTAAATATCCATCACGCCTTATCCCCGAAGGGGTGGCAGAGGCATATCATAGGCCCACTTTTCACCGTGTGGATTCCTGTCCCACGTAATAGGTAGTGAGCCCATTGCCGTGTTGAAATAGACAGGCGCAGGTTGTGGCTACCTGCTGTTGATATTTTTTAAGGCCTTCAACCAGGCTTAACGACTGCCATTTTACTGGCAACCGGGACCAACGGCTTAACGTGCCGTCCGACGCACAGAAACTCTCGCAAATGTAAATGCCACAAAGTGGTCGCCCATCTGAGGACCAGCCATAGCGATAGTTGCGTAACTCAGTTATCGTTTACAGAACAGTGAGACCGCGGGGCCACGAGCGCTTCAAACGCGCTCAATTATCCCAGACATAATAATTAACTAACTATCTTCACGCTGTATCTCTGACTGGGTCCATGCATACTTCTTTCGCTTTCTGCAGATTCATTAACCGCTTCATACATGCACGTCTGGGTATCCGAGTACTTTTAACTTTTCCGTTTTTTAACAATCTGCTCTCGTGGTCTTCATATGTAAGTCTCGGCCTACCCTGACTTCTGTACAATGTAGTTCGAAATTGTCGTGTATATATGTATGCAGACGATACATGTTTAGTATATTCTAACAAAGATTTAGATATAACTAACTAACTATCTTCACGCTGTATCCCTGACGGGGTAGTCAGAGAGGACAGATCGCCAGGCTTCGCGATCCATGCATACTTCTTTCGCTTCTTCGAGATTCATCAATCGCTTCATACACGCACGTCTGGGTATCCGAGTACTTTTGACCTTTCCGTTTTTGAGCAATCTGCTCACGTGGTCTTCATATGTAAGTCTCGGCCTTCCCTGACTCCTTCTACCCTCTACTTTTGAACAATATATATTCTTCGTCAATCGTTCCTCACTCATTCGTTGGACGTGTCCAAACCAACGGAGCACGCCAGCTTAACGCTGACACTTTCATTCAAACCTGCCATATTGCGTATCACTTCGTTACGTATTCGGTCGGCCAAGGTAACGCCGCACAATTTTCGAAGTGATCGCATCTCCACAGCATTCAATTTACTTTCATGCATCTGCTGACATACCCAGGTTTCACTACCGTAAAGCAAAGTTGGCACTAGCACTGCGTTATGAATCGCCATTCGTGCTTCTTTTACGATGCTTTGTCGCTTTACTAACTGGGACAAAGCACCGTTAACTTTGTTTCCGGCAGCTACTCGCCGTTCTACATCCGAATCACATCTTCCATCCGCGCTAAACATACTTCCTAAATACACCATTTCATTCACTTGCTCTAGACGTTCCTGGTTTACTCTAATCTCGCATTTAGTTCTTACGTCACCTCTTTCAAATACTAGTTTTACTTGCATTCAAGCGGAGACCCTTACTTTCACACCCCTCTTTCATATTAGTGACTAATGCCTGTAGGTCGGCTTCTGATGAGGCCATGAGCACCGCATCATCAGCGTACAGCAGACAGTTTACTGTAAAGTCACCCAAATTCACACCCATATTAAAATCTTTCAACTTCTGTAGGCAGCTGTCCAGATACACTATGAACAGCCAGGCGGACATGACACATCCCTGTTTGACGCCTGTACAGACATCAAAAAGAGGTGACACATCCCCCCCTACTCGCACGCAAGCCTTACAGTCCCTATAAAGCGACTGTATTGCCCGCAGTAGCGAGCCGTCCACACCATATCCTGGCAGCAAGTCCCACAGCGTTTCTCTCACAACGTTATCAAATGCTTTCTCTAGATCCACAAAAGCGTAGAAAACCTTCTGGCTAAGAGCCAGAAACTTTTCCGCGATCATGCGGAGAGAAAACACTTGATCCATGCAACCTCTTCCACGTCGGAAGCCGCATTGAGCCTCCCACAAATACCTTTCAGACTTTTTTGCATTCGTGCCGTTATAACCTTTGCATACACCTTACTAGCTAAGCTGACCAAGCTGATCGCCCTGTAGCTGGAGCAGCTTAGGCGCGAGCCTTTCCCTTTGTAAATAGGTACTACAACTGCTACTCGCCAGTCATCTGGGACCTCACCCGTCCGCCAGCACAAGTTGCATAACAGACATAGTGTGTCCCAGACACGCGACCCACCGTACTTGATCATCTCAGCAGTAACTCTGTCTTTTCCCGCAGCCTTACCACATTTCATACTTCTTATCGCTTGTTCTATTTCTTTCATACTAATGACTTCAATGACATCGGGATCCGGAGCATCGAAGTGAGCTCCACTTCCCGACGTGGCATCTCTGTCTTTTCTTGCATACATCTTTCCATAATATTCACTCCATCTCTGCAGGACGTCACTTTGGTCTGTTAGGACGTCATTGTTAACACTAAGCACTTTATTCATACTGCAGATTGCCGAACAACTCCGGGTCTTGCCTACCTCTTTCCAGAAGAGCTTGGCATTATCCCGGAAATTGGACGACAACCTTTCATCCGCTTTCATTCTGCACCTTTCACGAGCTTCTTCTATCAGTGCCTTCGTGTTAACTTTCTGCAGCTTGTAGATCTCTCTTTCATATTAAAATCATTCCGCGAGGCTAAGTAGTCTAGCCATGCTTTCTTCTTCATTCGAACTGCTTCTTTCACTTCCTCATTCCACCATGCATCACGCTTATTACTACTGCCTCTTTTCGTTTCTCCACACACTTCCACAGCGGCATTTATCATACTGTCCCTAAGGTTCTGCCATACACTTTCCACATTCTCACTGCTTACATTGACGTCGCCAAGCTTTTCGGCTACTCTTTCATTATATTTATCCCTAATGGATGCATCCTGCAGCTTCCAGCTTTTGATGCTATAAGTCGGCTCAGGTTCAGAACACTCGGTACGATGACGCCAACCCGCGAACAGACCCCTAATCCTAGTTATGACTAGGTAGTGGTCTGATCCCAGCTCAGCGCCTCGATAAACCCTTGTGTCCATCACCTGTTTACGGAGCCGACTATCCATTAGGAATAGATCTATCATGCTTCTCTTTGACTTACATCTCCTCGTATACATATGAATTTGTTTGTGGTTGAACATCGTGTTCGCCACAAACAAATCCTTTTCCTTACAAAATGCCAGTATTAGCTTGCCAGCGTCGTTCACCCTTTTATCCCCATACTTCCCGAGTACCGACTCAAAACCATCGCGAGCGGTACCCACCCATCCATTCAAGTCTCCACATACTATAAGTCTTTCATTTCCTTCTATCACATTTAGAGCTTCTCTCATACTCTCCCAGAAGTCCTCTAGCTCACTCGCGTTCGACGAAGATACTGGCGCGTAAGCAGCTACCAGGAAAATCTTCGTCAAACCAAGTTTTACACGGATCCAGAGGATTCTAGGACCTACAAGTTTGTACTCATACATACCGGAGGCCAATCGCGAGGACAGCAAAATTCCAACCCCCCGACTGCCATGCTCGCTCTCTGGTACTCCAGACCAAAGCGCGAGCATCCCACCCGGGAGCTCCAAGACTTCGCTGCCCTTGCGCTTAGTCTCTGTCAAGCACACTGCATCTAACTTTCTCTCATTCATAACATCCATCAACTCATTCATCTTATCTGTCATTCCTCCCCTAACATTCCACGCAGCTACCCTGCACTCCATCCTCCACTTCCCGCCGTGTCGGGCCGCGCGTGTAGGGTGGCGGTCCCCTACGCCGCTCTGGCACACACTTTTCGCACCAGCGGGGACGAACTGGTGCGCGTCGCCTCGGGGGCACGCCCTAGCATCATTCGCCCTGGTGGCACTCGTGTTGGAGTAGAATTGCAGCCGTAGCTGGCAGGGATGGCGACGTGCACGCTTCTACTCTTCATCCCCATTCATATAATAGAAAGAAATGTGCAAGAGGATTTCACTAGCATAATTAAATGGGCTCATGACAATGGGATTATATTCAACATAACTAAAACAAAATGTATGCAAATTAGATCTCCGTATCTTAAAAACATAACGCGACCTCCGTGTATTGTAGGACACAGCTATGAGTGCCTGCATCGAGATGTAATGGCAGAGTGTGAGTGCGCCAGTATTCAGGTGGTGGACGAGTATAGGTACCTCGGCTTATTGATAGATATACACTTCTCATGGAAAACGCATATAGCTTATCTATGTGATAAACTCAGATCTGTATTAGTTAACTTCCGCCACCTAACTTGTGCGCTGAATAGAGCCACACTGTACATGCTGTACTATGCGCTGGTAGACTCGCTGATCTCTTATGGGCTGGCATGCTATGGTAACACCTTTAAAAGCTACTTGGACTTTAGGAACAACTATGATAAGTTGTTCCTAAAGTGTAAAATGCTGCCGGTTCTTGAGGGAGTAGCGATGTCTCTTGCGTTGGAACAGTTTGGAAAAGATGAGGTTAAGACCATCTCAAAACATGTTAGACCACTACGAAACAAAAATACTAAACGTTTTGAGGTACCAGTCTGAAATAACTATTATGTTTAAAGATGTAGAAAATGTATGGTTCCTACCATACACAATAGTTTGCCATCTGATTTAGAGAACAGCAGTTTGACAAAAAAGATGTTTAAAAAGAAATAAGAAATAAGAAGCGCTCGTGGCCCCGCGGTCTCAGTGTTCTGTTAACGATCACTGAGTTACGCAACTTTCACTATGGCTGGTACTCGGATGGGTGACCACTTTGTGGCATTTACATTTGCGAGCGTTTCCGTGCTTCGGAAGGCACGTTAAGCCGTTGGTCCCGGTTGCCAGTAAAATGGCAGTCGTTAAGCCTGGTTGAAGGCCTTATGGGCGTCTTAAAAATTTCAACAGCAGGTAGCCACTACCTGCGTCTGTCTATTTCAACACAGCAATGGGCTCACCACCTATTACGTGGGACAGGAATCCACACGGTGAAAAGTGGGCATATAATGCCTCTGCCACCCCTTCGGGGATAAGGCGTGATGGATATTTATTTAAAAAGAAATAAAGCAGGTTCCTCTTGGACATGTTTAATGAGTATATTTCATCAAATTATCACACTTTTTATTTCTTTTACCATCTACTTTCGGGTACCTATATTCTTCGTCAATCGTTCCTCACTCATTCGTTGGACGTGTCCAAACCAACGGAGCACGCCCTTTTCCCGCTTTTAGCCTCAATAACAATTTACAAAAAGTCAACTTTTGTCAATGTCAACTTATCTATGATAGCTTTCCTTTTAATTACATTATATGCACCAGCCATACAGTAATTTGCACTTGAGGAAACTAGTCAGTCATTCTTCCATACAAACGTCGTTGGACAATATCTCTAAAAGTTAAGGTCGTATGACAAAAACAAGACATATATGAGTTATTAACATTGAGGACTATGTTTGTATGGTTCCAAAATCACTATTTAAAAGTTAGGATTTACAAAACCCTCGTGTTTTACTGAATTTTTTTATAAAACTGCGCGCGTCAAGAAGCTTATATATGTAGAGTAAGAAACATACAAAAATACTGCCATACAAACATATTTTATTTTTTTTAACCAACTTTATTTTGGTTACCTAAACATACACAATCTATCCCAACAGATTTTGCAGATTTACATGACCAAATTACGTAACCCCCTTCACTTTATATAATTTACCAAAGTAGACAGTACTTGTAGCATTTTATTTCAAAAGTATGCATAAATACAAAGTTCATAAGTATCTATAGTTTTAGATTAGACACCGTAAGTTCAATAGTGATTGAGGTTATGGTTGATTGCAATCGTATTGGTTGAGTCTCGACAGTTGCACTAACTAGCAGGTGAGTTGTCTTAGACTTGGGCGTGTTTTATTATTTCCGCAATGTATTTAATCGACAACCTAATCTTTTATTGGGAAAGGTTTCGAACAGACCTGAAATATAGCGTAGAGTCTGCACAAAACTCGTCACGTAGCGAGTGGCTCGCGAAGAGCGCGTTTGGGTTTCATAATCATTGCGATACTGTCTACCTGTTGAAATACGAAATATCTGAATGATTCTATTCTTGAATAGCCGTTCAAGTTAACGAAATGATTGTCGGTGATTGTTAATATCTTACGAGACATTGTACAGTCCTACCCAACCTACAGGTTGAATATTTTGTAATTAGAAGCTGCCTCTGAAAATTGATTGGAATTTCCAACGGTTATATAAAATACATACGGTGAAATGTAGGCGTTTTATATGCCTCTGCCTACCCCTTCGGGAATAAAGGCGTGACAATATCTATTTAAAATATTTTTGTTAGGGTGACCACCATTATTATTATTATTTTCTTGTTGGGGACGCCGCCGCCGGCACCGCCGAGCGAACGATCCGACCGCATCTCTTGCCGCCCACTTCGCTCATTTCCCCGAATCTCCTCCATTGGGTGACCATAGTTTCAACGTAAGTTTGTGAGATTGTAGGGGGTAATCTCTGGATTTACTGAACCAATTGGGAAATTTTTTATTATGCCTGAGGGCCTTATAGACTTCTTTGCTATAGGCCCGTCAAACAAAGGTCATTCTTCCTACTCCATGTCGTCATCGTCACGTACTCTGAATTTTCTGTTGCCGAAACTATACCAGTCCTCTCCGTCTTTACACCAGACTGAAAAATAAATTAGCAACTAAAGGTCTAATATTGACCGATAAAGAAATACAAAACTTTCTTCTTGACAGGTTTACTTTAATTACTGCGTATTATGGTTTTATCCGCAAGGGGCTTCCGGAGCTAATTATGGCGATCCATACATTGTGCTGACCACCTCGACGGGCAGGCGCCGGGCGCTGCAACTTGTTGTAATACAGGACTAGCTTCATAAGTAGGGCTGGGATTGTTTTGATACTTTAAACACACTACCAGCCGCACTCAGAGTCGTTCATTAAATTAGTGTAAATTGTCATTTAACTAATTATGATTAAAATAAATATTGGCCGTTGCTCCTAGAGTCGAAAATTAATGGTTCATTAGTTAATGCCTACTTAAGTCAACATAGGGCGGTGCGCCGTATCGAAACGTATGTCGGTAAAGTGCAATATCGCTACATACCTAAGGACATTTAAATAATTTTATAAAATATAGTAGTTTTTAGAGGGTAAAGTTATTATTTTCCTTCAAAATAAAAAAAGTTTAATGTTTTACTATTATTTTTAAGCGAAATTACTATCAACTACGGAATATTTCCTGAATGCATGACTATAGATATGGATGGACCAATATACATATCGCTCTTTGATTCTCCCCGCAAAAAACATAGGTGTCATAATAGCGCTAACACACGTTCGGATTTAGTCTGCCGGACCTCGACTTAAAACTCCTTAATCAATCATTAAATCGACTCTGAGTGCGGCAGTAAAACTTTGTTAATGATTGATTACATCACAAATCAGTTATCACAACGTCCTTACCTAGAACATTTAAAGCGGATAAAGAGTACGATTGTGAGAACAAAATTGTAGTCAATCAACATTTTCTTAATTTTTTTCGATGATGCCTGCGTTAGAATTGGACTTTTGTCAGTGGTATCGGGCGCGGCGACTAATGTCTTGATCACCTTGTGCGAGTACTTTACGGAAAACAAATTTGAACAAAGACCACATCGGTATTGATTAGATACACACATACATAGGTGCCAGAGTATCTGTGACATACAGTCGAGCTGAATGGTCTTCTCCATCTGTGCGCCTTCATGCCTTCAATTATTGATTTACAAGCGCAAAATATTACATTCAAATAGTTTCTACCACACAACTGTAATGTTACTTATTTGGTAATAATCGTGCGCTGCCCGATACATGATTGATTACGTCAATAATGCTATCATCAGTTTTAAATCCGGCATTGTATGTTGATAAACATAATGTGGATTTACTTACGTCCTCTTTATCGATGTCTGAATCATGTATCTTTAGCATTTTGCAGAACTAAATTTTTTAACAATAGGTACGAGTAAGTGTCCCAAATAGCTCTGCGAGCGGTTCATGTGGTTAGCAAACAACTTATATGCTCTTATACAATTATTTTTTCTGATAAGTACTGTTATACGTTAACTTTGCCCAAATACTCGTGGCTCTTGATGGAATTGTTTTTTTTTTTAAAGGCTATAAACTAACTTAATATATTAGTTATGGGGGACGTAGAAACTTGATAGCTATTCTGCTTTCCTTGAAAATATAAATTTTAAGTTCCATCTGTTTGGAATGTCCAAATGTAGCTTAAATACATGTGAATGTATACAAAAAAAAAGAAGTTAAAACTTCAAATAGCCTAAACTAAGTAAGGGTCTTTGCTTGAATGCAAGTAAAACTAAGGTTCTAGTATTTGAAAGAGATGACGTAAGAACAAAGTGCGAGATTTGGGTAAACCAGGAACGTATAGAGCAAGTGAATGAAATTGTGTATTTAGGGAGTATGTTTAGCGCGGATGGAAGATGTGATTCGGATGTAGAACGGCGAGTAGCTGCCTTAAACAAAGTTAACAGTGCTTTGTCTCAATATGTAAAGCGACAAGGCATAGTAAAAGAAGCACGACTCGATTCATAACGTGCTAGTGCCAACGTTTTCTTTTCGGTGGCGAAACCTTGGATGTCAGAAGATGCATGAAAGTAAGTTGAATGGTGTAAAGATGCGATCACTTCGAAAATTGTGCGGCGTAACCTTGGCCGACCGAATACTTAACAAAGTGATACGCAATATGGCATCTTCGAATCAGATTTGAATGAAAGTGTCAGCATTAAGCTGGAAAAGGGCGCGCTCCGTTGGTTTGGACACGTCCAACGAATGAGGGAGACACGATAGACGAAGAATATTATTTTGTGCGAAAGTAGAGGGTAGAAGGAGTCAGGATAGGCCGAGGCTTACATATGAATACCACATGAGCAGATTGCTCAAAAACGGAAAAGTCAAAAGTACTGGGATACCCAGACGTGCATGTAGTTATAAAGCATTTGATGAATCTGCAGGAAGCGAAAGAAGTATGCATCGATGGCGAAGCCAAGCGATCTGCCCTCTGTGACCACCCCGTCAGGGATACAGCGTGAAGATAGTTAGTTAGTTAACTTGAAACTGATGCAAGAGGGAGCAATTGGGGCTACTTTTATTTGACAAAATAAAAAACAATAAGAATTAGAGTAATTTCCGCGCAAAAATATTAACCTATTAAAGGGCGTATAATTTGCGTTTACAAAGATGTGGGCGTCAGCTGGTTTTTAAAATAAAATTGGCCATTATCATGTAGTTATTTCATGAGTTCATTGGCCATAAATCGTCTTCTGATTCTAAGGCATATAGGAATAGGAAGTAACCTTTATTTATAGAGTCTGAGGCGTCTCGGACGCGCCACGACACGCGTCGCTTGCGCATGGTGCCACTGGCGCTCAGTCAGTGCCGAGGCCAGAGGGGCGGCAGTACTCGCCGAGACTTGATCACGGTCGGTGCGCAGCGCGATTCGTCCTCCCGCTCTCTGTAAACCTCGAGCGATCGATCTCACTTTTGAAATACGCTAAGAGGGCCAGTGATAATTCCGATACCGTAGCGCCAATAGCGAGCATTGCTTTTGGCTACGTGCACGATAAAACTTCGGTCGCCGCCGGCGCGCACCCGCTCTGTGCCGAATCGAAATTCTTTACGCTAACGAAACATCGAGATAAGTTTTTTGACAGTGCATTTACAGAGGATTTTGTTGTTAAAATTTCGACTATCCTTGTGTTAGTTGAAAGTGTCGCGCGGGCTGTGATTCACAATGAGGCCGAAGGAAGAAGTGGACATGAAAGTCCAGACGGGGACTTTCATACTGTCCGAAAAGATCGACGACACCAAATCGAAGAAGAATGACAAGGATATCAAAAAAGAAATGAAACGTTTAGAAAAGGAGAAGCAAGAACGCGAGAAGAAGGACAAGAAGGCGAAAGAAAAGGAAAAGGAACGGGAAAAGCAGACTAAGAAAGGTTCGTACTTATTTTTTAGGATAGTTAAAGGCATACATAGTAGAATGAGGCTCTAGGTCATCATAGATATTTTATCATGATGTCATCTAAATGCTACTCAGTTACTAGATTATGCGATTGGCGTAGGATCTAATTATGTTGGTTGCCGTAAAAACGTACACATTAGTTAGTGTCTATTGTTGTGGAGGTTACATCATTCCAGCTCATTATATGACCTTGATTGACGTCATTTATCAAATATTTGTCGCTGATTGCTTAGTATTTATGATAACTACTAACGAGTCTGCTTATCGGCTCGACAGCTCGAGTGCTCAATCTGTTTTATGCATTTATAAGAATGTGCTATCGATAGAAGTAGAAATGTTCACTGCGGTTCGCACAATTAAACGGTTCTCTACATTGGGCTGATATTCTCCGCAACGAATTTGATCTGTTTGCCGATCGCTGCTAACTCGGTGTACAAACAAGGAATTAGTTGTTTTGATTCACACGGAATTATTCATTTTTACATGTATACAGCTGTCTTTACTGGAGATTGTATTCGATATTCGGCACTCGGCATTGTAGTTAGTCCGGAAGTCACGGGCGATCTTGATCCGATGGAGATACGCAAAATGGTCGCCAGCTGAGCTGATTTTTACGGTGAATGTTCTGAAGAACTTTTCCACTTGATCCCACCGTCTAGTTTCCCAACAACGCGGGCGAGGCAGAGATATCATTCTTACACTTTATTCACATTTCCACAATCGTTCCAAGAATTGAACGAATCCACAGTTCTTTCGTATGTCGGACTTTAAAAACTTGAAACTCTACCGGCACACGTGTTTGCCGCTTCTTACAATCCTGGGTCTTTTAAGAGAAGCTTGAAATGTCTGGGCCGTCAACTTGAAGGCTGCTATCGGCCTATGAGCTATGAGCTTCTACTCGTCTTAATGGCTGTTGTTGTTACTGGACAATCTAGACCAACGGTTTAACGTGCCTTCTGAATCACCAAAACGCTCTCGTGAATGGAAAGGCCAAAACCGGACCTCATCACAGGACCGACATTGCGTGAGATGCTTATTCTACTGTCTATAGTCTATACTATGTAGGTAGGTTTATGGTAATATAGGCCCGCTTACGCAGCGATCGTTTTCATTCATAGCTAGCGGGACTATATATTTGAATTATTGTAAGTTCTCGCAAACTGCTCTAGCGATTATGATTGTCATTTTTCTTTTGAATGTATTGATCAACAACAATACTAAATTACAATACATACAACAATATAATACGTATTTGCTTCTTGTTAACATCATGTAAAATAATTGCGTGTCTGCATTCGTTCCTACATATATCAGTTTTACTTCAGTTGGCACTATTTACATCGTGTGTTATTATAAACGAGCGTCTCGTTGAGTCAATTCACAATTGCATGTTGATGTGTTCAGTTGTTTATAAATTCAGTTGTATCACATAAAGAGCGCACATCGTGACCGCGCTTTACTTCAACATTTCAGCGAGTAGATTTAAATGACATTAATGTTTCTGCTTGTGAACAAAAGTGTATTGCTATAACGATTTCGCTTGCATTTCAAACTGAATTTACAGCGGTTGGGAAATTAAGAAATTAATGATCGGTTTCCGTCCCTTTGAGTGGCTGGAGCTACTTTTTTTTACCAGTTACATTGAACCAGTCAGTAACTTTCTTATGCAATCGTTTATTTCCTGTTCGTGATTTATTTACTGTAGTTTTCATTTTCCTCATTTCATTTCTTTGTTTCTTTTTAGTGCGTATATGTATTATTTCAGTGTATGTATATCGATGACCTCGGTTGCCTCTCTTTTGTAAATGTCGACTTATTTGTCGAATTTATTTGGCTAAGTGCGATTCAGTCAATAAACCAGAAATGTTACAAATGATAAGCCTTGTGAGTGACCCTTGATTACGATGTGGTGGTCTATTCATCTATTTGCCACTAGCTACTTATAACACCCTGTATAGATTACAGTGATGTTATCATCATGTCGTTTACTCCATTCCATATCGAACCGTGAAACAAAGACTTATAATTTTTTTTCCAAAGTTATTCTCCTCTTTTTCAATTCCGGGTTAAGTGAATCGTAGTCAAA
Source organism: Thumatha senex (assembly GCA_948477245.1). Classification (NCBI taxonomy): domain Eukaryota; kingdom Metazoa; phylum Arthropoda; class Insecta; order Lepidoptera; family Erebidae; genus Thumatha; species Thumatha senex. The sequence continues at coordinate 19,513,794 of OX419748.1, forward strand.
ATCGCTATTTTAGCTGAAACGGCTATTCGCTATTTTAGGTTATCAGTTTAAGCTACTTACTACAGCACTATTGCTCATACATTATCTGTCTGGACTCGGTATCTGAAATAAAGAACGTAAAGAAATAGCGCACCTATAATAATGAGTGCGGCTCAAGTGCTACCTGTTCTGTGTGCTACATCGTCTGCCTTATCTCGAACAATTATTATTATTTAAATAACTTGTTTCGATGATTGTGATTTAATTAGAGTTGCTGCCGCTCACCTTGACGACCTTCATTTTGTTTAAAATATATAGCATTTAGTAATATCCACGATGGGTTTTTTGCTGAACAACATCGTGTTCATGAGAATATTCTTGTTTCTGATTCACGATTTTTGTTATCTTCCTTTTCTAAGCAACGTTCACACCATTGTTCTGCATGTAAGTTTTTTGTTTTATGTTGCTTTACTTTTATTTATTGGATGTATGTCAATATCATATTAGGCTTGTTTATCGGGGGATCGTGCTTTGTCAAAAATGCTCTTTGAAATCATATGGGTGTCAAAGGCCCCACCCACGGTTTTTTGAGGCTCGAGCCACTTGCCAGCGGTGCACCTGCTGACCTACGGACGACGCAGGCGTGCTTACTGGGTTAAAAGGTCAGACGGCAGTCGCTCCTAATATTACCGAAAAACAAAAGCTTTTGTTTGAGTGTAATGAATAGCAGGGTGCAAATCCAGGTAGACTTTGGAAGTAACTGGGTATACACTAAGATGACGAAATTGTTCAAATTCATACCTTGGCTCACCTCTCACGTGATCCAAGGTGACATTTATTATTGTAATTGTGATGTCATTTGGTCTAGCGCAATGCAATCGCGACGCGATTTGTTATCGTTTATTTTATAAGATATCAAAGCAATTAAAAAATAAATAATTCATAATGTAAACTTTGGCCGCGGACAAAATTCGTTTTAGATTCTTGCTTTTTATCTTACCTACTAAAGCGAATATAAAAACGGGCCTGATGTGGTGAAGTATTACGAAATTGTACAATTTGAAATGTCGTGACTAAAAGAAACAAAACTAACTTAATAGAATTCTCTTGGCGGCAGAATATGATATGATTTTAAAACACATATGCTCGTAATATCTTGGATATAACTTTAGAAGCAAATTCTATTGGCTCGTGTGTGGCGGGTGCAGCGTGATCTCATACGTCCTTCTCTGTGAGTTATATTGTTGTAGTAGCTTTATCTCATAACACACTTTAAGATGCCAACCATTTTACGAAATCCAAAGAAAACCTTTTAAAATCTCTGCATATTTTTTCTGATTAGTGAGGGATTTCGCTGACCGAAAATAGTTTTATAACATGATCTTCTTGAGACAGTATTTAAGCATTAAATCTTTTAGAGTAGTTATCATTTTTGTACAAGTCTCTTTTCTTTAATAGTCTCTGAGGCACAATCCGTGCCTACAATTCGATGTAGTCTTGGTGCTAAATTCATATAGACAGGCTAACTATTGAAAACTATACGTGAGTTTTCAATAGTTAGGCCTGTCTGTATGAATTTCGTCACCTTCACAATCACAACCTGTTAGGTAGGATAGTTGGAGATACTGTATTCCACCAATATGGTTGGTACTCATCACTGCCGCTTTTGTAGTGGTATCAACGGTTATTGTGTGACAAATCAGTACCTCTTTCTCACGGTCCCTCGACGGCAGGGAATAAAAAATATGAAATGAAATGGTAGGGATTGTGATTTTTTGTGTTTGGAAGCCTCGAAATGCAGTCACCGAGTTTAGTATCTGTGGATGACGCAATAAAGCCCTTGAGACGTGAGCATAGTTGAAAAATATTAATAAAACGTAAAAATACCCGATGAATGATACTCACTGCCACGTTTAGGGTGTTCCCATTTCAATCGAAAAACGTTTTCCGGTGCCAACGGTCGATGGTAGTGTACTAGTCGACTTCGATCAATATTTTACGACGGTATTTTTTACCACATAATCAATCGGCGTCGATTAAAGGCACTGATAGATGGCCCTTTGAGTTTGATGATCGATTGGTGTGAACCTTGGCAAGATCTTGAGGTACAGGCGGTAAAAAGAAAAGGGTCGTATACGCTGCTAAACTAGCTAATAGTTGCCACTGCGCAAGAGAGTTTGGATCTTCATCAGCCGTTGTGTTCACCATCACATGAGTCATTATGGCAATCAGTATTCAGTTTGTAGTGTATAGTTTCAATATTAGATGCATAGTTGACCATCGGTGTATGGGTTATTACGCGATGTTGTCAGCCCTTGTTTACAGAATAATTATTTATGTCAACAGAACGCGTAGAGGCGATCGTGTGTGCATGTAAACTTGCTGTACACAAACAATAATGCTTCGGTGCTGTGCTGACACTGAACATAGGTGCAGCCTTTATGCTTATTGTAATATATGCAGGACACGTTAACTCATTTCAATTACTTCAACTTCAGTTCTGCCAGCCAGATTTTGACTGATATATTTGAAGTACTATTGAGTTTCTGGGTTTCATTACCATGTGTTATTGTTATCTCACTTAATTCTAACTGAAAATACGGTCGAGAAAACTAAATTGTTCAATCACCTTTACTTCTCCGTACTGCCGTCAGAAGCGATACAACGCAGTGTGAGTGCCATCACGATGTATATGCTCCCTAACACTGCTCAATAACAATAATAGCGCGACTCCACACGCGGTGGGCGCATCTATTTCCGAACTTTCCAAACGCCTTTACGAGCGCAACGAACTAATAAATACTAATATTACTGTTTACGAACATAATTATATTTTTCATTACACGCTGATTAGAGCGCTCGCCGGAGTTCCGGCTGGAAAGCGTGGTGAATTTGGTAAACATCGCGAGGCTCTATGATTAGCAGGATTATTCACGGCTCGTCAAATAATAAGGTCAATTTTGTGGCCATTGAAAGTGCCACCGATACAATTCATTTTGCTCAAGTGAAGGCGGAATGAGTAACAATATGTAATTGAATTTAACGATTTCGAAAGGTATATTAGTGAAGAAGTATAGAATGAATATAACCTTGTGATTAGATATGTGACTATGAGCAGTGATTTTGACCGTCGAAAAGTAACGCTACAAAGTAGTCAGGAGAAGCAGGCAAGAAGTGTGATTACTGGTTACTAAATAGCCACCCGGATAAACTAGCTATTATATCGAAGCTTTTATAAATCACCAGCAGGATAAACCCTACCTTTTTTTATAAAAATAAAATTAATCTATCGTCCATCAGTACTTGGAGAGTTGCGCAACAGGCTATATCCATTGATAACGGTGCTGAACGCGTTTACCTCAGTTCGCGAGACCTGTGCTGATAAGTGGCCACAAGTGACCTTGGGACGTCAGCTCGACACACTTGCGACACGCCAGCGCCGCTATCAGGCGCTCTGACCTCCATCGACTGACACCGCCTGTCAACTATTGATTAGGTACCTGCTTTAGGGACGCTACTACAAATTGAATGTATTCGACATTGTGTCAATACGAATTATATGTATTTTATAGCTTTTCTGTATGCCTAATTAGATATTTACATTGTATGCGGTCACAGATACAAAGCCCTTTTGTCTACGAGGCCCTATGAATCCTCACCCCTTAGCTGGTGCACCAGCCGACTAAATGGCGAAACTCACTTTTCACGTAGAGGGATTTTTTGGCTACTACTTACCGTTATATTATGAACGGACGAGTCAACGACACAGGCACTCTTATGGGGGTTGAGGGGTCAGACGGCAGTCAAACTATAGCTGCTTCTAGCAGCCATATAAAAGAGGACGCCTGGCTCTAAATCCAGGTAGGGTTTGGAAGCAACAACCAGCTAGGGGGAAGCACTTAAGATGAAGAAGAAGACATAGAGAACATCCAACATCCGACACGAGCATTTTCACATTGTTATTGCAAATGTATAGTTATGGGTAACTAGTTGACGCCCGAGGCTCCGCACGCGTGGTGAAGTTTTCCCGTTCCCGTTTCCCACAGGGACTTGTTCCCGATATAAAAAGTAGCCTATGTGTTATTCTGATGTGTAAGCTATATTATTGTAAAGTTTCATCAAAATCCATTCAGTAGAATTTGCGTGAAATAGTAACAACAAACTCGCGTTTATAATATTAGTAGTACATATTTATAAAGCAACTACATATTATGATAACATTCATAAAAAAAAAATTAAGTGGAAAACAATAACAACAAGAAAACAACTCCTAAACTTTGTGCATCAATTTCACGGGTCTGTAATTTTGAAAATCTCTTTGTTTCAAGATACTTGTCGTACTGTGGTTTAAAAAGATGTCGGGTTCTCTAAGCCACTGGGTACCCTGACCATTCCAGTCCAAGGCTAGCGTTTAACGTCACGCATTCCTCAATATTTAAATTGTATAATGGCTGTGAGACTCAAGTCGTGGTTCCGGCAAGGCTTGTCCGGATTCCTAGGCACATACGCCAGTGGTCACTGCTTTTAAATAAATCCAAGGGAGAGTTCTGCCTGGAGCAGTTAACAAATTACACAGATATCGTGTTTACATTAGACATCTAATACAGCTGCCTCTGACTGTCATAAATATATATCTAAATAATTTTACATAGTTTGTTTTCGTAAAAAGACGCTCGTAGACGTGTACTCAATAAACTTAATATTTATAGATATGTGCGTGTACGAGGTGCTCACCTCAGAAATGTATTCGTAGAAACGTTCAGCGGTTGACGTCAAAGAACCAATCGTCAAGATAATAAAATGATTGTTGCAAAAACTACTTCGCTGAGCGAACGAGGAGGCTGAAGCATGCGTCGCGTCGACTAATGTACGTTCTCTGGCCAGCTCACAATCATATCGACTACTTTTGGTGGGACACCTAATCTCTGAGAGGCTTTGTTTTGTTTGCCGCTTAGTTAATAATAGTTTTGATATTGATATTGTGATACAAATCTGTTAAATCATTCTATACATAATAAGTTCCTTGCCAAACCAGTAACATCAAAAAAAACTGCAGGTCTTGTAGAGGATAATAAATATTCTATTGAAATAGCAAAGTTACAGTTGGACAGGGGCAATATATCTTCATATGTTATGTTACGGGAATCTTATTTTTCTGAATGCTAATTAACAATCGGGATACACTTGTTAATGGATTCATCGCTGTGTCGCCAATTTACACTGGAATTGCCTAAGAAGTCACCAATGGTGGTCACAGGAAGTTTTAATCCTGAATCAAGTCGGCAAGTACCTAATTATTTTTAAAATTGTGACATGCAATTAACTGGTAGAAAAATAGAAGTTATTCCGTCGCCATTATTCACAGAACTCTGCAAATACAGAAAATGTAAATATCGCAAGTGTAGGTACTCTGTGGGTGTACTTGTGAGCTTTATTCAAGTGGTGAATAAACAATGTAAGTCAGCCACTGTTGACTTAGTCTCCGACGAGGACAAAAGCGTGTCGCGAACACGGCTGAACAACAACATACCTTTTGACTGAACTTGAGACTACCACCCAATGTTATTCATAATTTGGCATTGAAGCCATTCAGCACATTCCGTATAAGAACAATCTAATCCTTTTAACCAACATCGGTAGCGTATAGCGGTAGTGAAATAATAATACTATAGCTCTGTGTATATTTTTGTATACGCCTTTTATTGATTAAATGTTTAGTCCGCAAATTATGTGGAACCTGTGGAACATTTCGCAGGAATAACAAGTACTTAGCCTATGTGTTCATTCAGGGTATCTACTACCTCCATATCAAATCCTGTCCAATTTTTTCTTGCCCTTCGAGTAATTAGAGGTTTTTTACATACTCAAAATTTCTCTCTTTCAGTAGGTTACTTGGTTTAGCACAAACAGAAATGCAGCCCTAAAACTTGAACAATATGAATAAGATCTTTCCAACAAGTTTGTAGTGCCTTCTGATACCTGCCTGACATTGGCCTAATTACGGTGCAAACCCATAATACAAAACTTGAAGTTGATACTGTAAGCCTGTTTTCTTCAAGGTCAAGTACTTAATGCCAGACCGTCAATTCTCGACCGTACAATTTAAAAAGGTAGACGAAATTTAGCAAATAAAATGACATTTGCGTTATCTTTTACAATTTCTAAATTTGAATCTATACTAATATTATAAAGCTGAACAGTTTGTTTGTTTGTTTGTTTGGTTGAACGCGCTTATCTATGGAACTACTGGTCGGATTTGAAAATTTATTTTTGTGTTAGATAGCCCATTTATCGAGGAAGGCTATAGGCTATATATCATTACGCTACTACACTGTGGAGCTGAGCAGTAGTCATAAATGTCGACAAATCGGGCTAATTTTTATGCATCATTGTAGAATTTATAAGCGATGGTATTAAATAGGTGCACAAGCTGTGGGCGTCATCTAGTTAAATGATAATTATTCACCAGTAAATTTTCGCCCAGATCTGGGTCGAGTCGTCCTGTCTTGAAGTGCGTGCGCCTCGAAGCTCTAGCACTCGATGCGTTCACCATATTCACGTGTAATGGCGAGTCATCGCGCGTCGCCGTCGCCTGCGCAGCGCCGATGTTAACGTACTAAGTTATTTTTGTATCCACATTATTGGGACTTGTTTTAAGTAAACACTCTGATTTACGAAATGAGTTTTTTTTTAAACATATTTAAAAATATCAGCTCTATCCACGAAATCTGCAGTCATATAAATATAACAAAAAATTTTGAGGTTTGTTCAGACTAAGCTTTTCAGGGTCAAAATCGATAATATTTCAAGCGTTTTAAAGTGTAGTGCGGTTGCCTAGGTAGTTTTAGTTTAATAATATATTGAAAAATACGAGGAATGGCACATCAATTTTTTAATGAAGTTCATGACTCCGATTTTGGTATTGTATTGTATATTGTCACGCCTTTATTCCCGAAGGGGTAGGCAGAGGCATATTAAACGCCCATATTTCACCGTATGCATTTTAGTCCATTGTTAAATTTGGAAGAAATTTTGAACCCGTTGCCTTTTTAGTGATGTGGGTAACAAAAAGGTTAAAAGGTCTTTTGTGCTAGACACTAATTAGCACGACCAATTAAAGTCCTGGTAGTCTTGGACTTGGTATGTAGGGACTTAATACCAAGACAATATTTATAATATACATAATTTTATGTGTATTCGTATAAACATGCAAGAGCTATGCATAAAGCAAATACGGAGAACATGTCAGCAGGTACATGAAGTGTAAAATGGACGCGAAGCGATTACGTTACTGTCAGGAATGTCCAGACAGCAAGAAATACCCGCGCCTCCAGCACACGATATTTCACAAGCTGCGTGTCACTGCCGCCTGATTACGGCTACCATTTATATCGATTATTCATATTTTATATACTACTCGGGACTTCACGCGAAACAATTTTGTACTTACATTCACCGACGTTTCGAGCGCGTTGCAGCGCCCGTGGTTGCGGCTGGACTGATGGTGAGGGCTGAGAGTATGCATGGTGTTACTTTTGTTTGTAGCTACCCTCCATTAGCTTTTCAATAGGGAAGATGGATTCAAGCTAATATGAGTATAAACCGCGAAAGTTTAAATATATCGATTATTATTTTATTATAGACTAAATCGTCTTAGAATGCCGAGGCCTTACATTAATATTTTTAAAATTGTTATTTTCCTAAGAACCTTTTCCTGACATTAGCGAACAAAACAAAATAAGAATCATCAAGTTAGTGCAGTCGTTCTCCAGTTATGGTGGGACCTGTTATTCTCTACTCCCGTTGGTGGGACCAAGGGTCACAGGTATATAACCTGTGACCCTTGGTCGATTTATTAATTAAAATGTCGATTTGTCAGTGATTTTCCTCGACGTGTGTTTGCTACGAGCAAACAAAATATATGTGTAGTAGCGGTGGCAAAAACGTATCTTCGTTGAGAATGGATCATTTGTATCTGGATCAGTTCAAAGATTCGAATCAGTAAAGTGCTTCAGTGCTTCATTTGTATCAGTGACTCAACTTGTACCTAAGCTCGATTTATTAGCGCAAATAAATTAAAATGAATCGTTTTCTATTATTATTATGCATTGTTCTTGTATTATTGGTTTAGTTAGTGTGATTTTTAAACTCATTGCAAGTAAAATTTTATAAAATTTATTGTTGGGTATCGTATAAGGGGTTTTTTAGTATGCTGAGTACGAATTTCGTGTTAATTTTGCAATCCAATATGGCCGCCGGGCCGTGGTTGTACAATATCATGTTGGGTATCGTATAAGGGGTTTTTTGGTATGCTGAGTACGAATATCGTGTTAATTTTGCAATCCAATATGGCCGCCGGGCCGTGGTTGTAAAAATATCATGATGGGTATCGTATAAGGGGTTTATTGGTATGCTGAATACGAATTTCGTGTTAATTGTGCAATCCAATATGACCGCCGCGCCATTTTCATAAATTTTCATGTTTGGTATCGTGTAAGGGGTTTTTTGGTATGCTGAGTACAAATATCGTGTTAATTGTGCAATCCAATACGGCCGCCGTGCCGTTTTTATAAATTTTCATGTTGGGTATCGTATAAGGGTATCGTATATCATGTTAGGTATCCTATAAGGGGTTTTTTGGTATGCTGAATACGAATTTTGTGCTGAATAATAATTATACGATACCCAACATAAAAATTTATAAAAACGGCGCGGCGGTCATATTGGATTGCAAAGGCGTCACGTTAATATAAATTTCTCTTAAAGCTGAGGTAATAGTACTATCATTTATTCTGTGGTAATAGTTACAACACATCGATTAAATTACGTACTTCGTACAACAATGTTAATAGCGATTAAAAAAAGCTACCCTATTATTTGACTAATACCCAGTAATAGGTATGGTATTATAATATGACTTAATGAATATATTCAGTAATAGGAACATGAAAATTTCACCCTAATATAACACATCTACAACTAATACAAACAAATAATAACAACGCGTACCTAATGCGTGCATAGGTGAGCTAGTGTTGCTGTCTATCAATCACCCACTAGTAGCTAATCAGTGAGAGTCGCTCTCCGACGCGACGGCGACTACGCGACCCGAAGCGCTCCGAACAGTGTATCTCACTCAATCGTGTCAGCGAGCGCCGCGAGCCGATTGAAACCGAGATTCAATAGAGCAAAAGATTCATTTCAAGTGGTGTAAAAGATTTAAATCAGTGACTCACTTTAAAGAAACGACTCCCAGGCCCGTATTAATAAATCGCTCTCAGTCTTGAGTTAGCTCTTAAGTTCGTATTTGAGATGCCGTACTATGCAATAAACAAAACATGAGCTATAACTTAAGTGCAAGATATCACTAATTAATAAACAACACTGAGATCTCAAGAGCGATCTTGAGATTTCCATTGAGATCGCGTTTTGTGAGTGCAGACCATTCGTGACTTAAGTGCGTGAACTACTACTTACCGGGAATTTTGGAGTTTCAAAATATTATTGATCAATTTGATTTTATGATGCTATGTATGTAGACTATTATGATGATATTTTACATACATACATACCAACATATCGTCGCGCCTTTATCCCCCAATGGGTTTCCAGTGGCATACTATACGCCCACATTTGTAAGTAAATATCGGGTAAAGTTTGTGAATTATGTGTGAATAAAATAAAAATATGCCTGGGTACTTTTTATCGCGGAATCAATTCCCCGTGGGAAATGGTTACGGGATAACTTTACCATGCGGGCGGAGCCACGGTAATTTTTGCTAGTGTTATTTAACTAGTTGAAGCGGCTCCGCCTGCGTGGTAATGTTTTCCCGTTTCCTACAGGAGCTCGTTCCCGGGATAAAAAGTAGCATAAGTCCGAATTTCAAACAAATAGCTTGAGGGATTTGAGCGTGAAAGAGTAACAAACATCCATCCATCAATCCATACATACATCCAAATATACTTTCGCCTTTATAATATTAGTAAGATTTAAACCTTGTTAAATTTTAACTTTTGATATACTATATTCATTGGCAGCTTGTCAAAGAGATTTTGAACATAACTATATTCTAATCATGATCATACTAAACATCATTATAGCATTAGGTACATTTTGTTAATAATACATTTATAATATGTAATAACAAAATGTGACGTAACCAAGGTCAAGATGTAGCTCTCAGCCATTCAATAGCAAGCTCAAATGACGTAAATTGAGTCAAGGCTCTTGACAGCAATATCATTTGAGATGTGGCTGATATGTGTTATTAATTAGCCACGAACTCAAGATGCGTTCCAAAACTTGAGTGTTTATCAGCTGAGATCACACTTGAGACTGAATTTGTCAGAGTCGTTTCAGTAAAGAGCGACTCACCTCTAATGTGTAGGTAATGCCAGTAGTGCTCCCGTTGATTACTTAACGTATCGACTAAAACCAGGCAGTGCCACATCACGCCTGCCTTGGCCCACAGTACTAGATGTGTCCTATTAAAAAAATGAGATAATGGGGATTGTGTGACGAGTAAATCGCGGATTCATATCGGAGATTCATAAAATCGGACATTTTTACCTCAAATTAATTGTGTATATGCGAAATAATTTGTGATATACTTTAATGTTGTGCATGTTGGACGACCCTATCAAAAAATAGGTTATGGGCTGTTTCTGGCAAGATCAATTTAACTATTCAGTTAGATTTATCATCATATGTCGACGCTATTTCAGAAAAATATCAACCGCGGACGTCGACGATACGTGCCAGTGTCAACATAATTATCGAAAATAATATATTGATCCGAATTCTGGACGCCTAAATTCCCACTGCCTTAGATTGATTCAGTATCAATTCTGCTGATGCTGACATAGAATCACTATTGGATTAATTACAGGTTTTGATGAATTTAGTAGGTTTTGGTATGTTTGCTCGAGTATTAGAATCGCAAAGAAATAATGTTCCATCATTGAAAGAACACAAACAACACCCGAAACAACAAATTGTGTATTTAGACTTTCGACAAGACTCGAAGACGAATTCGGTTTACTTATTGGATTTGCTCGAATTCGATGGTTAGGTACAAATGGTCGCCGGCCCGCCATATGTCAGGTTTGAGATATAATGATAATCTTATTTACATTCGACAGCGAACACTAGCTAATTTTAATTATTGCTTTATTAATACTGCATGTGTGCATGTGAATCTTTATCTAAATTGTGTTGTATTAATTAAAGCATTTCGCTTTTATTTCGCTGTGGGAACAGAAGTTATGGTTGAGCTTATATTTGTCGTTGCTATTGTATTGTTCTGTGATCCTGAATTAAATGGATTTTTGAACTACCCGGTTTGTACAACCAGAGCGTGAAAAGGTACATCATTGGGTCGTCGACTTGGGGACCACTATCAATAGACTTGGGGAGTGTAAGAGTGACTCACATCTTCATCAGCTTCGCTTCGCTTCTATGGCATTCCATCAGGCGACGGCGTCGTCATTTTCTCTTTTTACATTCATAGTCAATCATCCTAGCCCGAAACGCTCCCGTACGACGTTGATCCTACCTCTGGTGGTTCTGATCTTTAGTTGACACGTTCCTGATTATAATTTACCATAATAATATATTACATCCTTGGTTATCCATTTCTTGATTTAAAACCCTCAAGTCGTTTCTTCGACGTAGCAACATGTTCCCGTAAGTGCCACGCCTACGGGTAGGGCGTGATGGCGCCTGTATCAGCTTGTGCCACGGCCGGGTGGCAGCTGCTGTATTTCTGTAACGGATGTTTTGTTAAATTTTTTGCATAAACCATACACATCTGAACCTATGTATTCCGCCCCATTCATAGCGCTAGCCGCTTGCCAACTATTGTTACGATTCATTCATTGAGATGTATAATCGTAGTGCCGTGTGCTTTTAGGGTTGTGCTATGTGTTATATATTAATTTGAAAGTCTGTTATAAACTTTTATATTTTTTCATAACTCTGGCGGCTAAAAGTGAGTTTCTACTCAAAAAGCTAAGAATAGGTCTTATCAACTCCTACTTTGTCGAGAATTATATTTTTCGTCGAATGCATCATTTTATAAATTGAATTTCAGTTTAGATTCAAAAGGCAAATGAAATATCTGGAATATGCTGTACTGGACATGTATGGGTATTTTGTACGTTACAAGTTTGTGAGAGAGCGGGATATATCAAGGGATAACATTCCCGTGTAATTAGATAAACTATTCTTGAAGAGAATAATAACCAAAAAAAAAGAAAATGGAGACAATTATGTTCTGTAATATTTTCAAGGCTTGGTTGTACTAACCCTAATTTACGCGGTGCCCTCGTTCGAATTGTTTCATCTGTGAGTCCGTCATACTGTCGCCCCCTTTACCGCATTTTGTCGGAGCAGTTAAGTGTTGATCGAGACCGCTTCCTCCATCAATTGTGTAGATTGCACCTGCCTAGTCTCCAGCCGTTAGAGATCACGACTTCGCCCGTGACATACTTCAAACTCTCGATGCACCTCTTGATTCTAACTCAAGCCCGTAATTATTTACTCTCCAAATAATAGATATACGTTTGCCTAATTTGCTAACAGTTATGATTACTGCTCCGTTCCCTTGGATAGATACATAATCGTAGCCCTGACCGGCTAAAAACTTCAACTCGCTACGTCACCAATTTTAGGATAGTAGCAAACAACGCTGATTCCGCATTTTATGACTTCGATTTTCACTCAAATACATATAAACACTATAACCATTTATAAAATATCTATAGCTTAACAATAATAAGGGTGTAAGGAGGCCCAAGCGACTACACTTGCTAGCGGTGCACCTGCTGATTAACAGACGAGGCGACGACGTATGCGCCCTTTTGTATGGGGTTAGGAGGTCAGACGGCGGTCGCACCCAAAAATGCCGAATATCAAAGTCAACAATAGCTGCTCCTAGCAGCTAAATAAAAGTGAAACCAACGATCCAAATTCAAGTAGGGTTAAGAAGACCTTGGGAATGGAAGACAAGACAATTGAAGCGCTCGTGGCCCCGCGGACGTAGTGTTCTGTAAACGATCACTGCGTTAAGAAACTTTCACTATGGCTGGTCCTCGGATGGGTGACCACTTTGTAACATTTATATTTGCGAGCGTTTCCGTGCTTCGGAAGGCACGTTAAGCCGTTGGTCCCGGTTGCCAGTAAAATGGCAGTCGTTAAGCCTGGTTGAAGGCCTTATGGGCGGCTAGAAAAATTTCAACAGTAGGTAGCCACAACCTGCGTCTGTCTATTTCAACACGGCAATGGGCTCAAAATTGAGAAAGGCTATCGTTCTGTAGTGGACTGCCATTAGGTTGATTTGATGGATTGACTTCATAGCGAAAATTATTGTCATTCTTTTCATCCTTTGTCGGTGGACTAAACGCGACTTCCTCTTCTTCCTTGCCCATTCTTTTATCTCCTGGTGCGAGTCAACCTACTTATTCTTAGGCTGGGATCACTTTATTATTCAGTCATTCGGTGTAACGAGTCGAGGCTCGAGTCTTATATATTAAAATAGGTTGTTATAGATTTAAATAGCTAGCTGTTAAATATAATTAACATTGTATCGTGAGAACATGTTGAAGGCAAACCACTTATCTTGTCACGTGTAAAGTCGGTAGCCTCAACAAATGTGTTCTATCATTCTTTATTTAACATATTAATGACCAGATGGATGGAATGTAATAGTCCGTGTTTCTTAAGTACCTGAGACAGATCTCTTGAGAAGAAGAATACAAGCAAACGGTCTGATGATAAGTGGTTATCACATGCGATTGATGAACTTGAGGTTATTGTCTCGGTTAGCAGGAGGAACTTATGTACTCAACTACCACCATTGTGAACGGAAGAAAACAAAATTATCTCAACCTAGAATTACACCCTTGCAATATTCGATCTGAGTAGCCGCAGCATTATCAGTTGACTTGAAAGGGATACTATGTTAGAATGTTATTTTCTACTACATTCCTCGCCTCGCACGTGGCGTTCGTCAATCACCGATGCGTCTGCATTCAATCATTCACTACTTACAGCGTATAGTTAGCAAAAAAAACTCGCTTTACGTACATCACCTATCTATATAAAACAGTCTAAACTATAGCAAGAAGAAACCATATTTATTGTTTTCGATAGCTACGAGCGCAAACAAGGCAACCCTCTGATATAATAGTTACTACAATAGTAAAGTCACGTAGGGTCATTGTAACAAGCTCTAAAGACACATCTGTCAGTGTCACATACAACGCTCGTATACCGTCGTGTTGTGCTTATAGAGAGAAAACTGTATTGACACATGTTAAGACCTATTAAAATGGTTTTATGTTTAGAAATACGTGATACGCATTTCCCCAGCAAATTAAACCTGATTATCAACTATTGAGCTGACTGTACACATTTAGGTACAAGTCAGGTTCAGGATCGTTTGCTTGTGTGCCGAGTGTTGAAGATACCGCCTCGTTAGGATATTTGCGTAGTGTTGGTGATAAACTCGAGCTGTGATAGGCAGTATGACTCATTTACCTGACTATATTAAATTATCTGAATGCATGAGTATATTTAAATACAGACTACAAACATTTTTAATTAATAAGACATATTATTCAATTGATGAATACATTTATGATAAGAATATTTGACATTGGTGCTAATTCTGTTGTTGAAACCACTAAACTAAATTTCTCTAAATTTTTTCTTATTTTTATTAAGAGATTGCCTAATGATATTCTTTTATTACGTCAAACTAAACGTGGTGATATTATAAACAGCACTAAATTTGTATCTGACATCACTAAAATTCCTTATATGTGATAAAATTCAACAAAACATGTATTTAGATGCCGACTAACTTAGTGATTGAACTGTCTATGTATATTTTTCACTATTTGTTGAATTTTATCACATAAAATGAATTTTAGTGATGTCAGATACAAATTTAACGTCACACAAAATTTAGACGTTTTCACTAGGAGAATAATTTTAGTACGACGTTATTAATTTTAGTATCCGTTTGAAACGTGAAAACGTTTAAAACGTTGCCGTTGTAACGTGAGAAATGTACATAGGCAGTTCAATCACCAAGTTAGTCGGCATGTATTTACATTCGACTGTCTGTGTACATTTTTCACGTTTTAGTTCGACTTAATAACACAATAGCATTTCGCAATCTCTTAATAAAGCACAAGTCTCTTAGCACCAGTGTGTACTGACTATTATTTATGACAAGTGACTAAATTAATATAATGGTAGTGTAAGATGTTCTTAGACTTAATACTGACATTCATATTATTTAAAATCTTTATTGTTATTAAAATATAAATATTATTGTACGCCTGTAAGGTATGTTACGGAAGGACATTTGTATTAAATTTATAACATCAATATAACAAACCTGTAACAAACAATAAATATGCTCTGAACTCTCCCTCCCGAGTTCCGCTTGTCTTCGCCCAAGACTACCGTTCTCCATGACCGGGGGCTTGGGGGCGGCGGGTGTTCTGCTCGCCGTCCTTACAGAAGCAGGCCCCGGTCGGTGGCGTGGTGTAAGAGCTGCACGTACGCCCTTCACCCTCTCAAGGAAGTGGTATAAAACCTGATCCCCCCAAAGAAGCGAGATAACACTCGGACCCCCCCCCCCTGAACGAGGCCGCGGAAGCGGATAAAGTCTGTCGGGAGCCCTGGGGCTATCCTTCCGAGGGCACATCCGGGACACCCGGCTATAGACGGATGAAAGGGATGCGTGTGGTTTTAGTCGGTAAGAGTCCGGCATAGCATCCATGAGGATTACCACACGAAAAAAAAAAATGCTGGTAGGTACTTAAATAATTATATTTTTTAAACTTCTTAGTCGGCAGACTAGCCGTGTCTTTTTTGTTTTCGCGGGTAATGCATTTGCGCACCGTCATCCCTGCTGTGGGGGCAGCAGGGACGGTGTGTGGGGGCTCCCGGCCCATGAGAGAGGGGCCGAAATTGGGAATAACGTTCGGCTGTTGGTAATGACTTGTTTCGTGTGTATCCGGACGGAAACATTTTCATAGGTCAGTGTCCATTAGATTAAAAGTCCCGTTTAATCACGGACGTTGTCTTTTAATTAAGTAGTTGTTTGTGCAATCGTTCCGTCACATGTTCGTCTTACTATCGTAGGCCAAATATAGGAAGAGTGGCAGCTCCGGCAGTCAATTGTCAGCTACAAATTAGTTGTCTACAGAATTGTCCAATATTAGACACATGGAAAGGTTAATAAGTGTGACCGTGTGCGCACGTCATCTTCATAACACAAAATATCATTTGGTACACATTGAGAGATATACTATATTGTTAATGCTGGCTGGCTTCTATTTTTATAACTAATAGGCTGTCTTGAACGAAGACGTGATGGACTATCTCGTCCACGATATAAAAAAAAAACATTTTTAAAATTTTAAACTTCTTTTGCACATATGCAGTAATATTGTAAAACTATTAAGTAGGAGAATGCATGATGAGTTAGGTGGTACACGAACGCAATACTGTTTCTGTTTTTAGCTTATTGCGAATAAAAGTGACAGTGTCCATATAAGTTACTTCATTTCCTCACAACCAATTACTTAACACGAGTGCGGGACGGTCTTGTAGGGAGACTCCGGTGAGACCTGTTATGTTAACGAACAACTCCAGCATGCGACGTAATATACTGTTCTACACTCGACTTCAGAGCACTAGCAAGTGACTATTACATAACTTGTACGATTGACCCCGATGACGCACCGCCATCGTTGGGAGCGCCTGCACGACTAAATTATGTGCTACTTAATTATGTCACTGGACTTATGTGGTGCTGTCACATTTCTCTAACTGCTTACTCTATGTAGTTGAGGTTAGTCACCTGAGGCACACATTCACGTATGTTTTGACTGCACAACACAATGCCTCGCCAGAAAATATCGCCATTTTGTAAGAAAAATAGCGGAGACACGCACTCACGCCCATGAAGCCAATGAACTGAGCTTTTGTTAAAATTCCAAATGAAAAAGGCGCTAGAATGTAATGACTGTCAATAAATGGTGTCATTTAAGAGCTGTTCAAAAAGAACCATAGACTCAAAGTTTAACGCCATTACGGATTTAATTTAATTATTTTTAATATAGGTATTTTTATAGGTGGATAAGTCGGGGCTTTTAGTTAGAGAAGTTAAGGAGTTTGAGGAATGTAACCATGAAGGGAGGGACTTAAAACACATGAATCAAAGTAATCCAAGTGGAATGGCGTGTGATAGACGACTGCTCGGTTATGCACGAGGTTCAAAGCGGTCCAGTAGTTCAAATATGGAATTGGCGGTTGCTGAATTACTTACGCAATTATTGTCTCATATCAACGAGTCCGCTTCGGTAGATACGATAGACGTAGACTGTACAACTGACAAGCAATTTACGCGTGGTTTGGTTATGGATGTGTGAACATTATGATATACCTAGTCTTTTTATGTTGACGTTATTTGATATACTCTACTAAGGTTCTCTTTTACGATTCAGATCTGCACCATGTATTTTAATGTTGTGTATTGTAAAAGTTGTAATCTCTGTTTTGTTTAATAAAATGAAAATAAAATCAAATACCTGCACAGTACCTGTAGTGTACCCGACAGCAGCGGCGGATCAAGTCTATACTTCATCACACGTGGCATATTCCCACTTTAACGTTCAAATAAAAGATGTTCTGGATTTGTTCCTACAAGCACTCAGAGATAATAATCAAACAGTGAAATAATTTTCAAAATCGGTTCAGTAATATAGAGGGGTCTAGTGATTACCTACTCTCTACAATCTCACATCATCACAAACTCAAAATTTGCCTGTTTATAAAACTAATATAGTAATATTAGTAAATCACCTCATAAATGTTATGGAATTAATTGCAAAGCATTATATGGAACACTAGCTGACGCCCGCGGCTCCGCACGCGTGGTGAAGTTTTCCTGTTCCCGTTTCCCTCCGGAACTTTTCCCGGGATAAAAAGTAGCCGATGTGTTATTCTGATGTGTAAGCTATATTATTGTAAAGTTTCATCAAAATCCATTCGGTAGATTTTACGTGAAAGAGTAAACATCCATTCTTACAAACTTTCGCGTTTATAATATTAGAAGGATTCATACATTATTACTACTATTATACATTATTGCTACTCTACATTTTACTCTATGTTCATTCATATTATAAATAAATATCCATCACGCCTTATCCCCGAAGGGGTGGCAGAGGCATATAATATGCCCACTTTTCACCGTGTGGATTTTACCTGTCCCACGTAATAGGTGGTGAGCCCATTGCCGTGTTGAAATAGACAGACGCAGGTTGTGGCTACCTGCTGTTGAAATTTTTCATGCCGCCCATGGCATTCAACCAGGCTTAACGACTGCCATTTTACTGGCAACCGGGACCAACGGCTTAACGTGCCTTCTGAAGCACGGAAATGCTCGCAAATGTAAATGCCACAAAGTGGTCACCCATCCGAGGACCAGCCATAGTGAAAGTTGCGTAACTCAGTGATCGTTTACAGAACACTGAGACCGCAGGGCCACGAGCGCGTCAATCATTCATATTATAGTTATTAAATTGTAGAGTACAAAACTAAACCGAAGTAAACTGCTTAATCTCATATCATATTAAGTTATTGTTGGGACTACCCTACGTAAATTGTGAGAATAAGTGCGTCACTGAAGATACGAAAAACACCAAACTCGATATTTATGTGAACACTGACGATAATGACCAGGTGACCGTTGAACTCATGATGAGTGTTGTTCTTTACGCCTTCCCAAGCAAAATTCTTGACAGGAGACGTCGAAGACACGCTGAGGGTTAGACGTCTTGTTAGACATACTTAGATCGAATGGTAGAGGTTATAGCTATTTGCTTGGTGCATGAAATAGCAATTCTGTAACTCCACACATTTTCGAATGATCACTTCTCGCTCGCCGCAGCGCTTGTACTTGCACGCGATAACAGTAATCTATGAGTATCTTATCAACCAACATATTTTGTCTACCTACATATAATATTCTTATAACTACTTTAACTTTATGGCAATACATAGCTTTTATCATTGCAAAATTACTTGCATAAGCCAAGATAAGTACATCAGATTATCGCCAGTGATCCCACCGCGTCGCATCGACCTATATTTCTATCTAAGATTGAGGATCCTGCAGCACAGAGGGAAATATTCACATTTATAGAAAAACAATTCTTTATTTATTTTGAGTATGTGGTCTTCTAGTAAGGTTATTCCCGTGCTGTGCGATGATATCGCGTCACTTTCGCATCCGCCGGCGCCACAGATGTTCACCGCGCCATTCGGCGAATATCCTATCCGTATCATAAGCTAAGGAATAGATTTAGATAGAATAATTATGAACCAATTTAGTAAAATATGAGCTCAAGTAGATAATGTCGGATCATTACTTGGACTTTGCAAGATTGAGCTAAACCGTTATGGCGTCTTATTAAATGTGACAGAATTTAATGTGATATATACGATCGGAAATTTCGCACAATTGACAACTTAAAGGTCCTGTCAAGGTAAATAGGAAACGTTAATAATGTAAGTTGTGGTTTCGCTAATAGCTGCGGTCTCTAAGAACTAGTAATTGGCTATAGTCATTAGTCCTTATTGAGAGATACGTGTTTCTACTAGCTTACTTGTTGTACACATATTATTTTCTAATTTTTGGTTAACAACCGATGACCCAAGTAAACTTTCTCGGCTGCAAGTCCTCCGGGGACGTGTACACCGAGTAACATCTACTGCACATGACTGAATAGTTTTACAATTGTGAAACGAAACCAAATATAAGGGATAAGTCAAAAAATCTATTTAAATTTCAATATACTTTAGCATGAGTAAATCACTCAACGATATGTTCACTATATTGAAATCAACTAGCAGTTTGTACTAAGATGTCGTGAATTCAGTTTTGTAGTTGTTTTTTCCTCTAACAGATACTTAATGTACAAGTTCTAGTTCTGCGATGTTATCAGTCAATTATGTTCTTGTATCTAATTTGTTTTGTTTAGAAGATTAGGTTACACGGCCATGTTAACTTTCTAATGTAGTCTAATGTATTCTAAAATAGCGTACTGATAATTACCATGTACGATACCACTCAGTGTGTCAATGCTGTGTTTAGCACCCTATGTAACACATTACACATACGTTAGCACTCATCAACTTTCCTAAAGCTCCCTTGGTAAATTCACGATTCATATAGTTCATGTCATAGTAAGTCTTCATTCTGAACGAACGAACTAACTTCTGTAGTTGACGAATTTGTTAGGAATAATTTATAATAATATTTTACTTTATGTATTTCATTTCCCACCAGATCGACCTATTGGTGCGCCCTTTGATTTAAACTGTTATCAAACGTTAATGGCATAAATTTATTATGCCTGAGCATTAACTCATTTATTCGCGTACATAGTTAATTTTTAAATCGTTATATTATTTGTTAAATTGTTTTTGGAAATCAGTATGTGTTCGCACTGGGTAGTGGCCGTACGTGTGTCGCCGGCCGCGGCCTAACTAGCTGTTGACCATGAAGTCAGTACTGTTGTGTCCACTCAATAATCGGTTCTTATTCAACACATGTAGCGCGTTACGCAACATACGCAATGTATTACTCATGCGACTCATCAGACAATAACCGGCTGTCCCGTTAGACATTGTCAACCACTGCGAGCAATATTGCCGTCTGCCAGAACAGATTATAGTATAGCTATATCCAATTTTATTACTTCTAATACTCTTAACGTCAGAATATCATGCTTTCATTGCCTGCCAAAAGCATTAAGATAAGATTTTTGGCAACTGCCGTTTGATCTTGCAGCACTCTTGGTGTCCATAGTCTCGTCCGTTGTTTAGCAGGTGAGGATAACCTTGCCACAGGCTAGGTGGAAAGTCAACAACCTTTTTGGTGGATATCTTTTGTACAATCATGACCTTCAAATAATCCTTACTATACGGTCATATATCATTCGAGCATTACTTAACACCTTTTCGAGCTGAGCCTCGCTACCCAAGTCGTAAATATACACGCGGAAATGATGTACCTACAGTGTGTGTGGTTGGGCAGCTTGCAGGTATTAATATTCAGACGCATTGTAATCGCGGATACGAACTCAGTACACATCCGGAACGTGCCGGTAACGTCCTATAAATTTCTGTAGAGCATACGCTTATTCAGAAGCTACTTTCACATTTGTCAGTTGTAAGGGCCCAATCAAGATATTATATGCGGCCTGCGCCTCGTCCGCAGATAAGATCCCCTCATGTTTGAGTTGCACTCGCTGCTTCGTATTTCTAGTAATGACTCCTCTGACTGACCTCAGTTAACAACAAAAGAGATGTTTATCGCTGTGGTAAGCCGACCCTGGGTAACCACTTTAGCTATGCCAACTAAGACATAGCTCATTGATCAAAAAAACTTTCTGATGATTTATGTGAAAGTTATAAAATTATCCATAAATAGTTAAAAAAGATCCATATATTGAGTGGAATCCATCATATCAATGTTTAAAAATGGTTGTAACACAGTTCGTTGATGTCAGAGGTGTGAAGTAGCTAGATAGATGGCAGTGGTTTTACTCTTAATGACAATTAAAAAATATAGTGAAGAATTTCAACTTGTTTCGGTACAGTTCGGGAAGTTCAGTGGCTAGAACATTGCCCTGGTTAGGCAAAGGTCACGGGTTCAATCCCCGTCCTAAACCGAGTTGTCTTATTTCACTTTAATAAAAACTTACTGACCTGGAACGCAAAACATTGAACGACGCGGTTTACAATTATGAATAAGAGATAATATGTATATTTAACTAATTAAAAACTCTTAGGCACTTCTTTGGTTTGGCCGATGTCATCGGGGCGTCGAACTGAACAACTTAGTGAAAGCGCTAATCACGATATCGAATTACTGAAAACGGCCAATCCGTCTGTCATCTGGATGCCTCGCAAACAACTACAGTAACATCGATGTGACAGGACCAGACACATTAATATTATTTTTATTCCCACGAGCTTGTCCAATAACTGTCACTTAATGATGTTTATATATCCGGCTGACTTGATACAGTTCTATGCGACAGGCGATCATGCGTGTCGTGATTCATCATAGTCTGTCGTATGATCTTCAGCTCTTGATTTGATAAGTACACAATGTTATACACATTGAGTACGAATCTTAGTAGGTATGAATTCGAACTATGACTTTGTAGGAAAGAAACAAAACACATTTATGAGGCACAAACATAAACATACAAAAAACAAACAATAACAACAATAAAATATATAAAAACAAGTTAAATAAACAAAACCATATAGGTAATGAAAATATATAAACTTAGAGTAGCGCTCGTGGCCCCGCGGTATCAGTCTTCTGTAAACGATCACTGAGTTACGCAACTTTCACAATGGCTGGTCCTCGGATGGGTGACCACTTTGTGGTATTTACATTTGCGAGCGTTTCCGTGCTTCGGAAGGCACGTTAAGCCGTTGGTCCCGGTTGCCAGTAAAATGGCAGTCGTTAAGCCTGGTTGAAGGCCTTATGGGCGGCTTGAAAATTTCAACAGCAGGTAGCCACAACCTGCGTCTGTCTATTTCAACACGGCAATGGGCTCACCACCTATTACGTTGGACAGGAATCCACACGGTGAAAAGTGGGCATATAATATGCCTCTGCCACCCCTTCGGGGATAAGGCGTGATGGATATTTATTTTATTTATATTATTTATATAAACTTATTAAATGTGCCTAAAAGGCTACAGTTTAGCATAATGCTGCGGAGTACCACATGCTATTGTTAATGTTTAACGAAGGGGCACCATCCTTAACGTCAGAAGGACTACAGGTGATTCGAGGTATTGAGCACATTCGACACTAATGCATGATGTCTAAGTTTTACTTTAGAGACAACATATAATTATATGTTCCAACAAATATCTGAATTTGTTAAAACAAAATTCATGAATTTGTTAGAGCTTTATAGATATATACATAGAGACCTTTATCTCTCTATAAGCTGCAATTGGCTAAAAGATTGGATATCAATAAATAAATGAGTCAACAAGCACAGCATAAATCGAATGGAATTAAGACTGCTTCGATGAAAATACTCGTATAAAACCATAAATGTTACAACGACGGTTTGGTCGCACGATTGCGTGCAGTCGGGCGTCTGCAACGCCCCTCGACAGGCGTCGCGGTCGCGCCGGTCGTCGACCTCTGGTGGCCATATCATGCCGCGGATCTGCATCACTAATCTCTATTCTATACCGTACTTGAAAACTCAGACGGTTCGATATACTGTGGTGCTATGACACTGACAGCAGTTGCATGGGCAGAGTCGCAGGTTACGAATGGGCAGACAATTTATTCTGGGCTTCCATGAAGCCTTTATGTGACCAGAACCTGAGCTTCTTATTGCTAACAGAATCAGATCAGTAGAAATGGATGCCTTCGGTAGGAATGCATCAGAGTAGATGCAAAAATAACAAACAAATCAACAAATTAGTCGAATCGCCCATAAGGCCTTCACGCACTTTCACAATTTGACTTGACTACTGTCATGTTACTGGGAACTGGAATCATTTCATTGACTGCCTCCAAAGCACGGAAACGCTCGTAAATAGTTAGCGGGGCTACAAGAGCCTCAATTTCGAATTACTATGCTGATAGCATTTATAAAGCCACTAGATGACATCCGCGGCTCCACACGCGTGACGTCCCGAGATAAAAATAACCCATGTGACAATTCAGGGAGCTGTTTACCAAATTTCAGCCTAATTGGTTCATGGGTTAGAACGTGTTTGAGTAACAAACATCCTAACATTCTTACAAACTTTCACATTATAGAATTAATAGGATTATTTCGTTTGAGCTTCATTAATTCATAAGAATAAAGAAGTTTTTTAAAACGGAAAGGGTAAAAGTAATCGGATACCCAGACGTGCGTGTATAAAGCGATTGATGAATCTTGAAGAAGCGAAAGAAGTATGCATGAATCGCGAAGCCTGGCGATCTGTCCTCTCTGACTACCCCATCTGGGATACAGCGTGAAGATAGTATATAGTTTTTGACGATAACTACACGCATGTAGTTATTGTCAAAACCCAAACTTAGGTATCCTTTATAGTAAACAGTTGAATATCTAAAACTCATCTACATTGCTTTTCCGCAAACATCCTACTAATAATATAAACGCGAAAGTTTGTTGTTGTCGGATGGATGTTTGTAAATTAAATAAATAAATATCCATCACGCCTTATCCCCGAAGGGGTGGCAGAGGCATATTATATGCCCACTTTTCACCGTGTGGATTCCTGTCCCACGTAATAGGTGGTGAGCCCATTGCCGTGTTGAAATAGACAGACACAGGTTGTGGCTACCTGCTGTTAAAATTTTTCAAGCCGCCTATATGGCATTCAACCAGGCTTAACGACTGCCATTTTACTGGCAACCGGGACCAACGGCTTAACGTGCCTTCCGAAGCACAGAAACGCTCGCAAATGTAAATGCCACGACGTGGTCACCCGTAAAAGGATGGAGCGCTCGGGCTCCTGGCTGTCCACTGATCACTTAGTAGGCTCAGAACGTTTTCTGTCAGGTCTAAGTTCCATAACCAGGTACCTACTGCCACTGACATATCAGTTGAACTTTTGCGAATGACCTACTTACTTTCTGAAAAAATAATCTAATTTAAGAGTGCCTAAATCGTTAAAAAAAAAGTACTTATGCTTAAAGTGAAATGTCAAAATGGGAACACGAATAAAGGAAGTTATCCGTATTTTCGGATAGGTGACGAATGGGGCCACCAAGCCTGTCATCAAGGCATGCATGCATTTCATCTCGTGCACGGCGACGGAACTAATTTAGCGCGTGCGGGAAGGGCACGGACGGGCGGCTTGTCGCGACTACGTGTCGCCCCGTCGTCGCGTCCACCACGCTGTTTCTATTAGAGGACATTTGTACTTTGTAAAACACACGTGTGCCTTTTATATTTTTATCTTGACAATATCCATACAGAGCAGAATTCTAAGGTTCATTCGTTCACAACTTTACTCTTTACAGTGTCATACTTAAAATTTACTTCTTTACACATAAACAAGTATGCAAGTTTGAAGGCCTTATTAGGCCTTAGCAGCTCGCTACAACTTATTACGTGTGACACACAAATGGCGAAAAGTTCCTCTGTCTACCGCTATGGAGATAAGGGGGACTAAGGCGAAATAGTAAGATATAAACACTTGCAAGGTGTACAGCGGAAATTAGATTGGCTATTCCGCTTGTCAGTGTCCGCATCGCTAATGTACCCTTTAATGGTACTTGTACAATTTTATTGATCATTGGAAGTACCGCTGGGCTCGGGCAGGACATTGTCGCACTTTCACGATTTCTAATCTAGGTTTATCGCGCTCTTTACAGATTCAACTCGGAGCTCATCGCTTCTTGGACGACAAATCATATCTCAAATCGGCAAATCATTTATTCTTACTTATTTTTATATTAATGCTACGGTCAAAAATAAGGACCACTTTAGGTGCTGCTCTTCCACTTTTGTTTCGGTGATGTGAAATTTCCAAAATGTAATCATAATTGGCATAACACAATAGCATTGGTATACTATTCTAGATAATGTCCAAAAATCAGACAGGTTTTTAATTAATATAAACATATTGCCTGTTCTAATGCGTAACAAATTACCTAAGTTATTTATGACGCCATAATTTAATACTAACATTTTAATTCGAGGTTCACATTAGAGTTATTCAACTGATATGACATAATCTAAGTCTGATAAGCACTTGTTATTCTTTCCGTAACCAGTAAATTTCGAAGTAGATTACTTAATCTATGCTGGGCGGATTAGTACAGACAGCTACTTTTGAACTTTTACGTGTCGAGAGAACGAGACGAACGTCACCGACCAAGATACATATATAAAAGTAGCAGCAGACGAACACTTGTAGGTATTGGAAAATATTTACAATATTAATTACACAATTTATTAAATACTGAAGCTCTCGTGGCCCCGCGGTCTCAGTGTTCTGTAAACGATCACTGAGTTACGCAACTTTCACTATGGCTGGTCCTCGGATGGGTGACCACTTTGTGGCATTTACATTTGCGAGCGTTTCCGTGCTTCGGAAGGCACGTTAAGCCGTTGGTCCCGGTTGCCAGTAAAATGGCAGTCGTTAAGCCTGGTTGAATGCCTTATGGGCGGCATGAAAAATTTCAACAGCAGGTAGCCACAACCTGCGTCTGTCTATTTCAACACGGCAATGGGCTCACCACCTATTACGTGGGACAGGAATCCACACGGGATAAGGCGTGATGGATATTTATTTAAATACATACATACATACATATTATCACGCCTTTATCCCCGACGGGAAAATCAGAGGCATACTATACGCCCACATTTCACCTTATGCATTTTTTGTCCCACGTAACAGGTGGTGAGCGCATTGCCGTGTTGAAAAGTGTCCCACAATATTTTTTTTTATTTTAATACTAACTTATCTTGCATTATGTATCAATGTCGAGTATGAGTGCACGATGCACTAGGTTCCCATAACACAGGTATTTGTTTATTATCTTTGAATTTATAATATTGTTCTGGAGTTCTGGATCACGCCTAGTTCAGCGAGCAGAGCTGTTAGACAGAGATCTGGGGTTCCCCTATTATTCGTAAGACTAATGCAGCACACTAAACTCGGTCAATACAGAGGTCTAGAAATGAATGGGCTACCTTAACTTGTTTTAAAAATAGCGGAATATAAGTACGAGTGACTTTTTTCGTGATGTACCTATTATAGTTCTCTTATCGTGATTTGATGTGGACGATGCGCAAGAAATGCCATTGGCGGTTTTACCATTATTAATTCCTTTAAAAGTAACGCGACACACGAAGTGGCAGAGCACTGTATCACTTTAGTTATCAACGTGTCTCGACGAGGCCGCAGGTTATCAACGTTAGCTCAACGGGAACTTGTCTGAATCCGTTCCATCGCCGTATTGACGCTTTTGTTTTCGTTGACATTGACGTCTTCGAACTATTTATTCGTTAAAATTAACATAACGGATATGTCCGTCTTTCTAGTTTCTCGAATGATTTCATTACTACATATGTATTATTGTTATAGCACACGACGGACTAAATAAAAAAAATAAAAACATATTGTGGGACACTTCACACAGCGCCATCTAGCCCAAAGTAAGCTAATATTAGCTTGTGTTATGGGATCTAGATAACTGATAAACATACTTATATATTTCTAAATACATACATATTATAGATAAACAACACCCAGACACAGAATAAACCATCGTGCTCATCACACAAAGTTTTATCCTGGGTGGGAATCGAACCCACGACCTCTTGCGTACTAAAATTTTATACATTTAACAATTCTTTCTTTTAAAAACAATCAAAAGTATTAAAATAAATGGGCACACGACGACAGGAAAAAGTAAATAACCTAAAGTTACCATTCGTTATCCAAAGTACATCATAAAGATGACGCTTGAGGACGAAGACAGGGTAAGGTGTTCTGTATGATTTACTTCGATGCCAGCTAGTGATGGGCACATAGGATACATACTAACGGAAACAGAGATTTGCTGTTTCTTCTCAGATAGAGTCAACCTTGCTTGTAAATTTAATGACATGACGATAAAATAAATCTCAGAGCAAGCAGCTGATGTCTTGAAACACTAAAATGTTTTCTTGAGGTAAATTAACGTGTGTGTTGTGTGCCACGACGCGATTGCCCTTGGCATTATTAGCGGCGCGCAGTCCGCTATCAGCGTGATGATGTCACCGCGTATATGTGTGTGTACGTGCGCGTGTGTGCGCGCGCGAAAGTCTTTCTTGTGCTGTAATGGTAGTGAGTGACTCCACATAGATACAACAATATTAATGGGATTGAATTTGTTATTCTAATTCTATTATAGGTAATAATCACATTAGGCGAACAATGTTGGGAGATTCATACCAATTTATATCGCGATTTTAATTTGATACGCGCTGGAGTTGTATTTTTTTCAATAATCTTAGCTACCTACGTTAATAATTTCGTGTCCGTCGCTGGTATGCTTTCCTAATAGTGGGCTATTATCGTAGCTTAGGAACACCAGAATATGCCACGAACTATAAAAAATCTCCTCAACTGTATAAGTTTCATGAAACCTCCCGCAATCGGAAAGTAAATTCACTCTCTGACAGTCTAACAACAAATCTTGAAATGAGAGCAGGCCCGCGCGAAAATAGAACCTGTAAAACAAGTATCGAAGATGTTCACCAAGATGTGTATTGCTTGATTGCACAATCTCTTCTATTATTCTTATCATATTATAATAATGTTAGTGGCACCGACTCGCCTTGAAATGAGCAAAGAGCTTTGTGCTTTTCTCCTAATGTATAGTTAGGTTGCAATCTAAGGTCATGATATCACAAGGTCTTATTTGTGTTGCTAAGACGCTAAGAGTTATTGTACTATTTACATCAACCAGTGTACTGTTTTTTAATCTATCAGACTAATCGATGTGGCTCTGTGGTTTACAGTAGACAGTGTACAAACCCACTGTCGTTAATTGTATCAGCGATCATGATAATGGGTTAATCTAACAGTGAGTCATTCATGTTTTTTTATAATTTCATCACGTAGAATGCCTGAAAAATTGAAGAGAAAATGATACTAGAGGTATTGTTCGACGCCTTAAAAGTAGTGCAATTACTGTGATTTTTGTGTAAGCCTATTAGATTATGTAACATGATCGCGTTTCGTTTGCAAAAAAGACAAAACGGTCATAGCATAGATTCATGTATGTGCAACAACTAAAAGCACACGGTGCCCTTTCATTAGGCTTTGGCCGGTAGCCCTTGGTTAACCCTTGGAAGGATAAGCTCAGGGTTACAGAAACACTCAGTTTCTCTGTTTAATATATAGGATAATACTGTAATTAAATAAAGTACTACTGGGACTCTTATATTGATCCCGTAAAATGTGTCGCGTTCTCTTGTCGGTGCGGCGCGGCTGCGTCTTGTATTCACTCTTTATGTGAGACCTACATTATCATAGACTATTTCTGCGTATAACGTTTTTGTACCAATAACGGCGCAAGTTAGACGCGTTGCCTACTCCAAAGCGGTATCTGAGGAACACAATGTATTGCAGTTATCGTGTTGATTGTAATGTTCAGCGTCATCTCCCTATAAATGTTTGGACTCATTAAGAGATGCGTCACGCTACAGATGTGTGTGCATATGTATTGCTGTTGATATATTTATATGTTATACGAGTATATCATCAGTAGCTCTTAGGTTTTTATATTATTTCTATCGTAATGTATGTTATCAGGAACATTCGTGGTTTTCCTTCACGGTTTACGATTTGCATACATTATAATATTACATGTTCAATGTTGGCCGCGACAACGAAATAGTATCGTATAAGACACACCGAATGTGTGCTTCCGTACGTAGAGCGTGATCTCGCAAATATTTAGTGTTATTTAAGAATACAAATTTGGTGTCCCAGCAGGGTTGAGTACATGGCACACAATGACTTACTCTTTGCTCACAGATAACAGTGCACTTTGTTCGTGATATCTTGAAAGGTTTTCTAACGAACTTCTTTAACTTTAAAATGTTCTTACAAGTAGCCTCTGAACACAATCTTGTTCAGTTTGATTGTACACAAACACAGAGACACTGAATGAGCTGTTTGTTAGAATCATGCAAGCGAAATACATTTAGAATGTTACATGTAGGTAAATAGAGAAAGCCGTGATCTATATCACCAAGAATATAGCGGTGTTTATTGCCTTCAAAGTGCTCAAGTGTCTAGTCCGGCTGCTAATGACGTTTCCTGCTGATTACCTACTCGAAACGAGCATTAACATGTGATCCGCCACATAGATATCATTACAATTCATGGGGTTCGATTCCAAATCGTAAGGTGAAAAGTGTCCGAGTGCGTCTACTGGTAACTTATACGGATCCGTGTCACATATCGCAATAACATCGACATTAGGTATATAAAGTGTGTTCAGAATATGAATTCGCATTGTGCGGTCCTTTGTCGACTCCGTGAGCTTATTTCACGCACATAAAGGACCATGTGTGGACGAAAGCTTCCACGAATTACCATCTAGTCCGTACTGGTAACTGGTATTGATTTACGATTAGTGAGCCAATGAGTATCATATATTTAATGTTCAGAATATATAGCCAACGAAGACAAAGACTTTATTTACTATGGTCTAATAGATTTGAGAATTAAATAAATTCATTATATTTTTTATTTTATTTTATAAGTAATAAGTATGTAAATAGTTTTAAATTTATGTATGTACTGTTAAACAGTATAAAACGTAGCCACAGGCGACTGGATCATTATTCAGATACTTACATTTTAGTAATGGCTAAGTCGTTTAAATTAAATAATGACTTTTTCTCATTGTGAGTTATGGTAAATCATACCATAAGTTCTTGAATTTGATTTTAATTTTTATAGAGTTGAACGGAAACATTAAAAAATGTTTAATGAAAGTGCTCGAGGCCACGTAAGTAACTGACGCTGCTAATAATGTATCTATGATGATAATGATGGTCTGAGACTCTGAGAGAGTATGCATAGCTTTGGTGACTGAAAAGCGGCATTAGCCTCGTGACTAATTAGACGTGAGAGTAGACTTTGTTATTCACTCACAGATGCGATGACACAATTGCTGATTACAAAGAGTGCGCGTAAATCCATGAATAACTTTTCCAATGTATTTTGAATGTGATATCTAAATGACATTCCTGAAATCTTAAATTATGTTCTATTTGAGGGCTTAAACAGAAAGCCTCAGCGCGGGATGTAGTCATCATGTTGTATAAGTCACAATCCCAATTCATTCTTAAAATACATTGTCTATATTTAAACAATACTTCCTGCCTGTGGCCTAGTAAAACGTGCATATTTGCTAATAATAAGTTCCTCAACATTTCTACAGTATAATTTGTGGTTTTCCTGTTTGAATTCGTACTTAAACGGCTTGCCTAAAGTTTAGTTTTTTATCAGTTTGACCAGCCAAGCTTTCTGTTTTCTTCTTGTAAAGCACTGTAACCGAAATTGGCAGACATTTGTTCTTCTTCTTTTAAATAGTGAAGGCTGTAAATGAAATATATAACTAAATAACCTGAAAGCAAACTAATAATCTCGGTAAGGAAATCCCCTGGATGTCGTTGAACGATCTCATCCGCTGGTCTTGAAGGATGTCTTGTCTACGAATGCGAATCAAACCGAGGCTACTGCCACCGGTTGCGGATTAAGCGGTACCTTCTCATCATAATTGCTCGATCGATGTCGGTAGCGCTATAAGTGACGTTGGCCTCGACCTTAACACGTTACTGAGGTCGAGGTCAAGAGTCGACACGTTTTCATGGACGCCGCACAATCACAGGAAGTTTGTTTACACACAGAGGCTGCCTCAGACATCGAGAGGGGACGTATGGCACGAGGTGTGCTAGTTTTGGCAACGTTAGCGTTATTGATACACTGAAGGCATGTGATGCTAATACATTGATACGTTAATATAAACAATTAAATGTGGACGATACTCATTTACGAATGGGGCGGTTGTAGCTAATTCATTTATTGCGGAACCTTAGTCGTTACGTACTAGTTTAGTGTGTTTTCTGAACAACTTGTAAAAGCGAGAATAATAGCTAAATAATAAAGCTCATGGACTAGTTTATGTTATTACTTCTATAGTAGTGTAACGACTTACAACATTTTAAAAAATACTTAAAAAAAAAAATATCCATCACGCCTTATCCCCGAAGGGGTGGCAGAGACATATTATATACCCACTTTTCACCGTGTGGATTCCTGTCCCACGTAATAGGTGGTGAGCCCATTGCCGTGTTGAAATAGACAGACGCAGGTTGTGGCTACCTGCTGTTGAAATTTTCAAGCCGCAAATAAGGCCTTCAACCAGGCTTAACGACTGCCATTTTACTGGCAACCGGGACCAACGGCTTAACGTGCCTTCCGAAGCACGGAAACGCTCGCAAATGTAAATGCCACAAAGTGGTCACCCATCCGAGGACCAGCCATAGTGAAAGTTGCGTAACTCAGTGATCGTTTTCAGAACACTGAGACCGCGAGGCCACGAGCGCTTCTCTAAGTTTATATATTTTCATTACCTATATGGTTTTGTTTATTTAACTTGTTTAAATATATTTTATTGTTGTTATTGTTTGTTTTTTGTATGTTTATGTTTGTGCCTAATAAATGTCTTTTGTTTCTTTCCTACAAAGTCATAGTTCGAATTCATACATACTGAGATTCGTACTCAAAAATACTTAATGGTGAAATTTTAATATTGTTTAGATTCTAAAACTGCGCTATATCTCTGTAAAATAACCGTTGTGATTTACGCTCTTGAACCAAAATCAATCAAATAATGATATGTCGACATTTTCACCATAAGTGGGGCGATGCGATTACACAACTACTTCCATTATAATTTTATCGTAATAGAATCTCTAATACGATAAATACTACTGAAGTTGATTCTAATAATCATTTCATAGTTTTCTAATACATTATAATTATTGTTCGATGCGGAGTAATCCTCTGGACTCATAGGATTAATTATAATGATAACTATATTTACCTAACAAGTGTAACAACACCCAGCGGTGCGGTTACATAACTGACCTACATCGAGATCAACATCGGATGTTGGATGTGATGTGATGTATCCGCACATACGAGCACGCGCACGCGAACTCATTGATGTAACGAACATCCGTCGATCGGAGATAGTGTAATGGGCGCGTCACGGTGACTACTCACCTGTCAGCGCCTATTGTAGTTTTGTGGTCTGGAACACATTAAGTACCTCCGATACACTCACAGGGACATTCGCATACAAAATGAAATAGCGCCACTCGGATATTATTTGTTACGACATAGTTGATGATGATGATAACTGTAAATTATTATATTATTATTTTTTAGACTGTTCGAGGGTTTCAATAGTTCCCGACCTTTTGGACGTAGGTACCCAATTGGAGTGCTGAAGTGAGATATCAATGTAAGTATAGGTACTAAAAGTGTGAACATGCCTCTCTAGGAATGTTTATGACAACAATAGGATAACTATCACTGCACGTCAGCATTGCACATAGCTTGTGCATTACAATAGTGGTTCAATAGACTTTCTACACCGCTAGCTATTTAAATTATTAACAACAATAGAATGATAGAAAATAAAACAACAAAGCTCTGGAATGTATTAATGTAGAGGCTAGCAAAGTGGTCGTGCACGAGTACATACACCTCGTGGTCTCACGTAGTGATAGGCTGGGTTTCAGCAGGTGTCGGTGAGCAACGTATGAATTTGTTTCTCTTAAGCTGTTGGTCCAATATTTATAGCGAAGCAATCATCTTCCCACACAACTTTTAGCGTTTACTTCACCTAGGAGAAGAACATATTGTGGCAATCGGCACAATTGCATAATCCATTCCAGAGACTTCTGTTTAAGATGTGTACAAAAATATTAATACCTAGCCGAGAAGGTATTCGCATTAAATTCAATTACTAATGTGCTTGTTTTGTTTGTTTGCAGGTAAGACACGTGAAGGCCGAGTGCGCAGTTAACCTGAGACATTGAGTGTATGAGGTAATAAGGTAAAAACGTTTTAGAAGCGACCATAACGTTTATCCGCTTGTGGAAAAACCTTTGGAGTTTTTATTTCAAATCGTGACAGTGCGAGCAATGACTTTTAGTTTAGTCTCAGAAATGAGTGCGTTTTGCTCATCTCTCACGGTCCATCTGTCTAACGTTGGCCATCCGCCGCAGCACATTCACCCACTAGACACACAGCTCCTGTCGGTATGGCTCAAGCCCAAGTACGCAATATACAATTTATCACAATTAAAACAACTGTAGTAAAAGCAGGCTCTAAAGTAAGTTCGCCGCTAGTTCACTTTCTATATCCACCTTTCCGTCCTCCATGACTGGTTGCACGTGTCTGATTAATTGTGGATCTCCGGCAGTGTATGCGCAGGTAGTTTTAGAAAGCTCTGGACAGTAGGTAATGGAGTGTTGGCGATGCACGAAGTCGGCGCGATATTGATTGTATTCGGCATCATTACTGTACAATGGACGATCTCACTCTTTGGAACGTTTTAATGTAACAACAGTGGTCAACTATTATGTTAGTACTTATTATACGCTGTACGCTGTTCTTGTCGTGCTTTCCTTTGGTCTATGGTATACCAACAGCACGACCTTTCGTCGAATTGAATCGCGTGTGATCTTGTCGCAACGTACTGATCTGTATAACGCATAATAGTAAACAAACATAATGTTCTGATACGTCGAAACATCAATAAAAAATAATGTCAAATGCATTGTTTTGTACTTACGTCACAAATGAACCAACTGCACAACACGGACGTTTACTCGTTGTTATAAATATTATAGGATTACCATTGAATAGACTTGGATGCAACTCTACGGATATGGTTTATCGAGAAGGAACATTATGGCGCGCTTCCCACGCTCTCCGGGAAAATGTGGTTAGCGACCGCAGCGCAGGCGCCGCTATTTGTAGAGGTTTAAAGTGTTCAGGAATGTCCTCTTCTGTTTCCACACCATTTGTCCAAATAATCTTACAGAAAATTCGTTTGTTTTTCCAATATATTTTTAGTTTATAACCAATTAACTATCTTCACGCTGTATCCCTGACGGGGTAGTCAGAGAGGACAGATCGCCAGGCTTCGCGATCCATGCATACTTCTTTCGCTTCTTCAAGATTCATCAATCGCTTCCTACACGCACGTCTGGGTATCCGAGTACTTTTGACCTTTCCGTTTTTGAGCAATCTGCTCACGTGGTCTTCAAATGTAAGTCTCGGCCTACCCTGACTTCTTCTACCCTCTACTTTCGCACAATATATATTCTTCGTCAATCGTTCCTCACTCATTCGTTGGACGTGTCCAAACCAACGGAGCACGCCCTTTTCCAGCTTAACGCTGACACTTTCAGTCAAACCTGCCATATTGCGTATCACTTCGTTACGTATTCGGTCGGCCAAAGTAACGCCGCACAATTTTCGAAGTGATCGCATCTCCACAGCATTCAATTCACTTCCATGCATCTGCTGACATACCCAAGTTTCGCTACCGTAAAGCAAAGTTGGCACTAGCACTGCGTTATGAATCGCCAGTCGTGCTTCTTTTACGATGCTTTGTCGCTTTACTAACGGGGACAAAGCACCGTTAACCTTGTTTCCGGCAGCTACTCGCCGTTCTACATCCGAATTACATCTTCCATCCGCGCTAAACATACTCCCTAAATACACAATTTCATTCACTTGCTCTAGTTGTTCCTGGTTTACCCTAATCTCGCATTTGGTTCTTACGTCATCTCTTTCAAATACTAGAACCTTAGTTTTACTTGCATTCAAGCGAAGACCTTACTTTCGCACTCCTCTTTCATATTAGTGACTAATGCCTGAAGGTCGGCTTCTGATGAGGCCATGGGCACTGCATCATCAGCGTACAGCAGACAGTTTACTTTAAAGTCACCCAAATTTACACCCATATCACAATCTTTCAACTTCTGCAGGCAACTGTCCAGATACACTATGAACAGCCAGGCGGACATGACACAACCCTGTTTGACGCCTGTACAGACATCAAAAAGAGGTGACACATCCCCCCCTACTCGCACGCAAGCCTTACAGTCTCTATAAAGCGACCGTATTGCCCGCAGTAGCGAGCCGTCCACACCATATCCGGGCAGCAAATCCCACAGAGTTTCTCTCACAACGTTATCAAATGCTTTCTCCAGATCCACAAAAGCGCAGAAAACCCTCTGGCTAATAGCCAGAAACTTCTCCGCGGTTATGCGGAGAGAAAACACTTGATCCATGCAACCTCTTCCACGCCGGAATCCGCATTGAGCCTCCCATAAATACCTTTCATACTTTTCTTGCATTCTTGCCCATTATAACCTTTGCATACACTTTACTAGCTAAGCTGACCAAGCTGATCGGCCTGTAGCTGGAGCAGTTTAGGCGCGAGCCTTTCCCTTTGTAAATAGGTACTACAACTGCTATTCGCCAGTCATCTGGGACCTCACCCGTCCGCCAGCACAAATTGCATAACAGACATAGTGTGTCCCAGACGCGCGACCCACCGTACTTGATCATCTCAGCAGTAACTCTGTCTTTTCCCGCAGCCTTACCACAGTTCATACTTATAGCTTGTTCAATTTTGTTTCATACTAATGACTTCAGTGACATTGGGATCCAGAGCATCGAAGTGAGCTCTACTTCCCGATGTGGCATCTCCGTCTTTTCTTGCATACATCTTTCCATAATATTCACTTCATCTCTGCAGGACGTCAGTTTGGTCTGTTAGGACGTCATTGTTAACACTAAGCACTTTATTCATACTGCAGATTGCCGAACAACTCCGGGCCTTGCCTACCTCTTTCCAGAAGAGCTTGGCATTATCCCGGAAATTGGACGACAACCTTTCATCCGCTTTCATTCTGCACCTTTCACGAGCTTCTTCTATCAGTGCCTACGTGTTAACTTTTTGCAGCTTGTATCTCTCTTTCATATTAAAATCATTCCGCGAGGCTAAGTAGTCTAACCATGCTTTCTTCTTCATTCGAACTGCTTCTTTCACTTCCTCATTCCACCATGCATCACGCTTATTACTACTGCCTCTTTTCGTTTCTCCACACACTTCCACAGCGGCATTTACCATACTATCCCTAAGGTTCTGCCATACACTTTCCACATTCTCACTACTAAAATTGACGTCGCCAAGCTTTTCGGCTACCCTTTCTTTATATTTATCCCTAATGGATGCATCCTGCAACTTCCAGCTTTTGATGCTATAAGTCGGCTCAGGTTCAGGACACTCGGTACGATGACGCCAACCCGCGAACAGACCCCTAATCCTAGTTATGACTAGGTAGTGGTCTGATCCCAGCTCAGCGCCTCGATAAACCCTTTTGTCCATCACCTGTTTACGGAGCCGACTATCCATTAAGAATAGATCTATCATGGTTCTCTTTGACTTACATCTCCTCGTATACATATGAATTTGTTTGTGGTTAAACATTGTGTTCGCCACAAACAAATCCTTATCCTTACAAAATGCCAGTATAAGCTTGCCAGCGTCGTTCACCCTTTTATCCCCATACTTCCCGAGTACCGACTCAAAACCATCGCGAGCGGTACCCACCCATCCATTCAAGTCTCCACATACTATAAGTCTTTCATTTCCTTCTATCACATTTAGAGCTTCTCTCATACTCTCCCAGAAGTCCTCTAGCTCACTCGCGTTCGACGAAGATACTGGCGCGTAAGCAGCTACCAGAAAAATCTTCGTCAAATCAAGTTTTAGACGGATCCAGAGGATTCTGGGACCTACCAGTTTGTACTCATACATACCAGAGGCCAATCGCGTGGACAACAAAAGTCCAACCCCCCGACTGCCATGCTCGCTCTCTGGTACTCCAGACCATAGCGCGAGCACCCCACCCGGGAGCTCCAAGACTTCGCTGCCCTTGCGCTTGGTCTCTGTCAAGCACACTACATCTAACTTTCTCTCATTCATAACATCCATCAACTCATTCATCTTATCTGCCATTCCTCCCCTAACATTCCACGCAGCTACCCTGGACTCCGTCCTCCACTTCCCGCCGTGTCGGGCCGCGCGTGTAGGGTGGCGGTCTCCTACGCCGCTCTGGCGACACACTTTTCGCACCAGCGGGGACGAACTGGTGCGCGTCGCCTCGGGGGCACGCTCTAGCATTATTCGCCCTGGTGGCACTCGTGTTGGAGTAGAATTGCAGCCGTAGCTGGCAGGGATGGCGACGTGCACGCTTCTACTCTTCATCTTATCTACCATTCCTCCCCTAACATTCCACGCAGCTACCCTGCACTCCGTCCTCCACTTCCCGCCGTGTCGGGCCGCGCGTGTAGGGTGGCGGTCCCCTACGCCGCTCTGGCACACACTTTTCGCACCAGCGGGGACGAACTGGTGCGCGTCGCCTCGGGGGCACGCCCTAGCATAATTCGTCCTGGTGGCACTCGTGTTGGAGTAGAATTGCAGCCGTAGCTGGCAGGGATGGCGACGTGCACGCTTCTACTCTTCATCATACAGTTTATAATATTTTTATATTATTAAAATTATTTTTTATTATATAAATATCAACTTCATTGTATTCAAGTTTAGAATCTATGTAATTTGTACTATTCGATTTCTGGTTTAGCCCGTCTTGTCTGTTGCTCTCTTGTCACCTCCAGGAGAGTGGAGAAAGGCCAGTGCTATTGACACTAATGTATCTCATAATTATGTTCCCATATGCTCGCCTTAGACGCGAGACCGCTTAATCACACCGCCGCCCCAACTTCAGGATAATAACTTAATTGTGTACTGCATAGATTCTGCGGCTTGAGGAAATAACGTACCAGAACTTATTCCAGTAAGAATGTTGAACGTGTTAAATTGTTTAGTGCCGCCAACCGCGTGGGAAACTAGATATATTTGTTCGATTCAGTTGAATCCATTTCTGGGATTGAAATTGAACATGTGTGGGATGCTGTTGGCAGAGGATTGCATCATTGTCGAAACTGATCGAAGCCGATGTAGGAGAAAGTTATGAAACATGAACAAATACGCGCGTTTGATTATTTAGCGTTTGTTTAAACAAACTTGCGGCGGTGGATAGAACTTCCTACAATGGTCGTGGGGAGTCGGTCCAGTTGATTATCTAAATATAGGCCGCCGATTGAGTTCCGCAAGTACTAGTGTGCTTCTGAGGCTCCGTACACGAGGAAAGTTGCGGACCAAATGATAAATCTTAACAAAACAATTGCACATCTATATCAACATCAGATTTAAAAAAAAATTGGCTAATAAACCATTGAATTAGATTTGATTACCGTGTGAATCATCGCAATCAGTTCGGTTCATTCCGTTCCTTCTCGCTACCGAAAGTTATTTGGCATATCACACATAAATAACATTCATATTGGTCGGACATCTTGCTCTCCTCTCCTGTTAAGCTGCGCACTCTATGTTGGTATGTTTTGAATCAAATTGCAGGTAAAGTGCGTAGAAAGTTGTTTAGTCTATAAGTTACGCACTGATACCTATTCGCTACTTAACTGATACATTTTGAGTTGAAACTGGCCCTGTCCTAAATGTTTTGTTACGCTTTCGTTACTAAATGTACTTCGTAGATTCAGATGAATTTGATATAGAGAAATATTGGCTCTGAAGACGGTTGTAGAGTTGTTTTATTTCCTGTTAAGTTAGTTTTCGATAAGTTTAAACGGACAAACCTAACTTCAATGTCTTTGGTTATGTCACTGTAGACTAAAATATCTGGTCACTAGTTAAAGGATTTGCGTTGGCGCCCTATATGCAACGTTAGCGTGTTTCGCGTGTTCGTTAAGGCAAGGCCGGTAATAAATGTGGGAGCGAGGCCAACCCACAAATTATTCTCATCCTGCGATAGGGGCCGCCGCTAGGGGCTCCCTAAGGTTGCCGCGTGCCGAGTACCCCCGCTCCGCTGGCACTGTTCCTCCACGTCTTACAGATGGTGAGCCGATGGGATGGCTCGACCCCATTGCCATAAATAGTTTACTCGAATTTAGGTCACACGTCTCCCCTTTAGAAAGTTTGTTGTCTCTAAAAATAGATGTCAGTCCGATAACCCTATTAGGAGCATTTGCTACTCTACTATGATTCCAGTACCGTTAATGTTTTGAAAAGCGATGGTGATGAATAAGATTTTTATTCATTAGCAGTATGCAAATGACCTCGTTCCTAGTATCCACAGACTCGTTTTACGTGTAAATCTGGGAATACT
This sequence comes from Thumatha senex, assembly GCA_948477245.1. Taxonomy (NCBI): domain Eukaryota; kingdom Metazoa; phylum Arthropoda; class Insecta; order Lepidoptera; family Erebidae; genus Thumatha; species Thumatha senex. Next base: position 19,553,727 of record OX419748.1, read on the forward strand.
TCTTTTTCCTCTTGAATGTTTTCAATGGATCTAACGAATCCTTTTTGTTTTGCGCCATGGTTGTCATCCCACCAGAACAAACGACGAGATGAGCATGCCGTACTCAAACCGACTAGAATTGAGTAGAACCTCTGACATCAGGGAACGTCGCTGCTCCCCTATACGATGGGCAGAACAGTGTGAGGAGCACACCGCGTCCACGAAACTGCCCGAGCAGTGGTAGCGCTTAGATGCTCATTCTCATAAACTCCTATGTAGGTAATCAATGAATGAATCATTAGATTCCGGTGAGTAACCTGCGTCAGCTGGTACTAAAACCTACTGGATTGGCTCTCTGGCCGTTACTCCATGCCTGGGTACCACGGCGATATGCATCTTACGCTGCGGTCAGTTTCTAAGCTGAGTGACCATTTGTGGGAATCATAAATCATAAATGCATGTATTGGGAATTTAGTATCTATATACTATCTCTAATAATAGTAGTTACTTTTAAACATATCAGAAAATTGGGTTATAATATTACCACTGTATTTTAATATTACCAGCTGCAGGCGATATCGGCCACATGCGGTTGTTACCAGCCAGTGAGTGACGACCAATCTAATTCTCATTTCCAGCATTGAGACTTATTGATTACAATTGGCTGCGATCAATCTTACGACAATGATAATGAAATTAAAAAAAAAGATATGGTATAGCAGAAAAGTATTATTGCGGTGCACCAAAGGACAAATATTTGTGTTAAAAATTTTCGTTTCGACTCGACTTATAGCAAATGTAACAATCTGACTAACACCAGCTTAAAATTAGTTATACTCCGTTGGAGTTCTTCGAGTGGTTATCCGGCAACAGTGTCCAGTGCCATGTAAATACCGGGTAAATGTCAGAACCAGTCCATAATAAAAAGAGAATCTATGAACAAGTAAGTTCACAATAATGGGCGACTTTTGAGAGCAGGCAATGGCTCTTTTTGTATCTATTTTCTCATTATCTGTTTATTTTAGTCACAGCGTTGTTTAATTTGTGATTTGATTGTTTGTCTGTAACGAGGCAGGGTCTGTCAGGAGAAAGTAGGCTGATAGTCACGATCATTTGTCACGAACTTTTTGCCCCAGTACCTGGTACAGTCGCTTGTCGGGATCTCGACGTTTGTTTGGAGGCTAGGACCTCGCGGAGACTGCATCTTGTAAATTAGTCTTATCTGTAAACTGACGAATCATAAATTAGGATGAATACATTTTTGTAGGTATAAACATAGCTTGTTTAATATTTAGGTAGGTATATTTCGTTCCACCGATATTCTGCCTTGTATTTCATTATACAGAATGTTTGATGCCAAGATGTAACGTTAGTTAGTTTGTAATAACAGGAATATTTGCATGAACTGTAGCGGATGTGATTGTCACGCGGCAGCCATTAACGTGATGTTTGTTTTAATGTGCCGGAGATCGCTTGGAGAAACTATCCTTGGCTTCTTTTTGTTATAGAAGTGGAAGCTAGTATATATTACTACTTAATGACTTTGTATTACAGGCTTTGTGTACGGGTGTTAGTGAGACAAGAGAAATGATTGATTGCTATCGATTAGCTAAGGTATTTCACACACACACACAGCACGAGACTGTGACTCAGCGACTGGACGAGTAAAACAAATTACTTTCATTAGGCTGCTATTATCACAAGCACATGAATTTTATTTCACAGTCATTTCTTGTGTACTGAGTCCAGCTCGACACTGAACTACTTTTCCACTTAAAATTTTAATGTAGTTATAGGTATTAGTTGCTCGTAGACAGAAAAACTGGATCAGGCTGGAATTATGAACCGGTAATGGGTGTATTGTTACCCTGTCAGAGTATCTATTTGCCCACTGCAGCTAACTGATTTGAGATAAGTGGTGCATGACATTTTTAATTGGTTCAAAATAGACAAATTTGATAGTGATAGAGTAACGCGGAAAAATTAGTAACCGAGACGATGCTTTGTTGCACTCGTAGCGTGACTTGGTCGTAACCATAGACTACTTGGTGTTATCCCTTGTTAGGGAATACTATGATTAGAATTTTATTCGACGCTTAATAACTCAAATTCCAGAGCTTTCTAGCCGGGCATATTGGCACTCGCCTAGTGGGTACTTTTCGTGTTGTTCATTGAGTCGTGGACGTTGGGAGATGTACTGCTGACGTGCACGACACGAGAGAAAGCGCATTCGACCCGACCACGAGAGCGGCTCGTGAGTAGTGCAACAAGTGTTCGTGATGTGTGACAGGCTACTCACGATTCCGACGCCGAGGGTCAGGGATAGTGGCATATCTCCATCCATCACTATTCAATCTGTCTGAGTTACTTAGGTGTGTAACGAACTATGCACAATATTACTTACTAGGGGCCCACCGGCTTCGCGCTTGGCGGACCCCACGGCTTCACCATGATATACTTTGAACTACCGTCGTTTATAAATTCTACAACATTGTTCAGAATTTGCCAGATTTGTCGACATTTATGCTCTGCTCACCAGGGTAGTAGCGTGATTAATTATATAGCATAGTCTTCTTCCATAAATAGGCTATCCAAAACAATAATATTTTTCATATCTGGCCAGTAGTTCCTGAGATTAGCGCGTTCAACGAAACAAACAAACTTTTTAGATAGATAGATTGGAAAGGACAATTTATTAACTTACTGTGAAATGTACAAGCAATACAAACAACAATGCACAACAATTAAGGCGCAACAATAATGAGAGTGAAATGTGCACGCAGTGCGTTGCGCGTGCTCACAATACGTATAATTTGCGAGTTAATGTGTTCGCGTGATGACTGTGGTGGACGCGAACTAACTGCGGCAACCGACGGACGCTATCATTACAAAGGATTTTTTTTGGGCCTCATGGCCATGACTCATTTCTATGTCTGGGATTTACTAGAAGACAACTGCACATTCATAAATAAGTAATAGTACATTCATATTGTCACACCTTTATCCCCGAAGGGGTAGGCAGAGGCATACTATACGCCGACTGTTCACCGTATCCATATTTGTCCTACGTAACAGGTGATAAGCCCATTGCCGTGTTGAAATAGACAGTGGCAGGCTGTGGTGACCTGCTGTTGAAATTTTTAAGCTGCCCATAAGGCCTTCAACCAGGCTTAACGGCTGCCATATTTCTGGTAACCGGGACCAACTGCTTTACGTGCCTTTCGAAGCACGGAATTGCTCGCAAATGTTAGTTAAACAGAACATACATTTATACAATAGACACAGTGACATACATTCGATAAATACTAGAAATAAGCATAAATTAATTGGAACGCATCATCGTTTACAAAAGGTTCACGACTCTTTTGCAGGAATTGGCGTACGACTATATAATAAAATTCCTTTAAACATTATGAACCTGCCGTTACATAAATTTAAGGCGGAAATTAAGAGGCACCTCTTGAAAAGGGCCTATTACACAACTAATGATTATTTGAACGATAAAAATAAATGGAAATGAGTTGCTTGCTCTTCGCTTGAGCTATTTAGGATTCGAATGAATCTTGTGATATGCCTTGAATCTGCATATATATGTTGTATTTTTACATCTCTACATTATTAATAATTTGAAACATCTGACAACTAAAGGTTTCTAAATTGGCTGCGTTTAGTCCCGGTATACAATGTAATTTGAGTTTGTTATTGTGTGAGCACCATGTAGACTTATTTATTTCTTTGAAATTGACATGATAGTTGCTGTGCAGTTTTTGAGTATGTCATGCTCGCCTAAGTGTCCTGGCAGTGGTGGCGTATGTATCGGGTCGCCTTATTCCCTATAATACGGTTGAGTAGGGCGATGGCTGATATAATGCGTCATACCCGTGAACGGGTGCCGTCTGTTGGGACTGGTCAGCTCATAGCTGTTATAGCAATTATTAAAAATAATCTTATTTATATTTAAGGTAAACTTAAGTTTAGTCGACTGTTCTCACATAAATCCAAAGGAACAATGTAAGTGTAATTTTAATGTTGTAAGCCATTCCTACATTTTAAAATGGCATCCATTGACTTTCTTGCCAGATTCTTCTTCTTCAAGGGTAGGCTGCCCTTAAAACCGGCAACTATAATCGCTCTAATTTTGATATGATTTAAACACAACATTGATTTTTTTTTCTTTTGTTTGTATAAATTCATTATTATATAATTGGTCAAATATCATGTTAATCAAACTAATGTAATTACTGGCGTTTAGAAAAGAGTGGCCATGAGTTTTATTGCCAGGTTCTTCCTCAGGCTCTACCTATTGCTTTGCGAATCTGGCAGTAAATGTAAATGTAGAAGCAATATTCTTGACGTTCATAAGTGTTACTTTGTGACCTAAATGAATAAAGATTTATTATTATTATTATTATAAATGTAAATACCACAAAGTGGTCGCCCATCCAAGGACCAACTATAGCTGATGTTGCTTAACGCAGTGATTGTTTACAGAACACTGAGTTATCGGGGCCACGAGCGCTTATAAGTTTAACTTATTATTTATTATTATATAAGTTATATTATATTATATAAATTATTTTAACTTATATGAATATTGTAAGACAATTTTACGCAACGGCATTTGGCCTATACATATAAAACTTTGCGCTGAGGGATCTAGACTTTAATACATTTTTACAGTGATTTTTTTTTGTAGTTTAGCCTTGCTGTTGAATCTATATACATCCGTTTGCCCAACTTTGGTAAAGACCTTTTCTATTTAGCGCTGTTCTGGTTCTTGCTATTTCTTTTATTTCATTTTGCGACTCTCGGTACAATGTTCCACGCTTCCTTTTAGCATTTTTTGGATAACATATCTTGAATGCTTTTGTTTCATTTCTCATTGCCACTTGTATGAACGTTACCCTCTAAATATTATACACTACTTGACGCCCGCGGCTTTGCCCGCGTAGAGAAGTTTTCCCGTTCCCATTTTCCACAGGAACTTGTTCCCAGGATAAAAAGCAGCCTATGTGTTATTCTGATGTATAAGCTATATTATTGTAAAGTTATGTTAAAATCTATTGAGTAGTTATTACGTGAAAAAGTAACAAATATCCACACAAACTTTCGCATTTATAATATTATAAGATTAAGATAGAAAACATCAAAATCCAAACTAAATATTTGTTCTGCCAGCCTCTTCTAATTAGACTGAGTCGAATAGTTTTTCCTAGCTTAATATGAGCTGCATAGAGTTTAGAAATAACACTAGTCCCAATGTTGTATTCGGCGTAAGCGGCGAGGTGCTTGCCTGGTGTACACGTAATTATATTATGTATCTGTATGAGTTTAAAACTAGAAGTAGCCTTTGTTATGGTCTCCGTTTTGTTACTTTTTTCTAATTCGGATCGATTCTAACACAACTCTTATTGGTACATGTAAATTTATTGAATATTTATCTGAGTGATTTGCAGTTAGTATTTCATCCACTATCGTCTTTTTCAAACCTAAAAATGAAAAATTAGTTCGGTTCGTATTTATGACTAACCCTAACTTATTGGCATTGAAAATCTTATCGGACGCTATGTTGTCTACATTGCTACCGTATAATAAATGCGCTAAATACCAAAGACACCAATCATTATTCCCTAAGATGTCCGTAAGTCGATTGACCTAGTATTGTCTATGATTGCGTTATTAGTCCACTTCGCGAAGACAATAGGCCATCAGGAGTTGCATTAAGTTATTAAGGTTAATAAGGCCCAGCCCGTCGTCCACGCCTAGTTTGCTCCCACACACACACTGTACTCATTCGTTGGCTCTACAGTCTACACTATCTGCACCGCATTCCAGCATTATTTAGCGCACACGTTCGATCGAAATGTCGGGATCTAGGAGTGCTCTCGTTACGTTTTATGAGTTTACTTCAAATCAATTCTATTTTTGTTACCTTTATCATCTCTCCATATTATGCACACCCGTGGCTAAATCTTAGAATGAGTCCTATTGTGTCAAATTATAGTCGCTGGTCAATAATTGGGTATAGAGTTCACAATTGATAATTCCATAATCAATACCCATCGCAAATAAACCTCTCATACGCCATCCTCATATTTGTGTACGCGATTTACAATACGCTTGGCAACATTTGTACAAATTGCAGAATTATCGAAAGGAGTATTTGTTATGAAGAGCGAAGATTTATATATAAACATACCATTCAGTATGCCGCCGTAATCAAACTGATCGCAGAGATTTTCATATTCAATAAATAATCCCACGCCGCGCACCAAAAGTGCCCACATTACCTATCTCTCGCGAGCGTCTCCTCGCAAGTGCGGTATTCCAGCACCTGGCGAGGTGCCAGCTACTCCGCCGCTATGTATAGCATTTTCGACCCAAACTATCCACGCGATATTACACGTACATAGTATCGACTAAAACTTACTTGTTGTCTCTACTTGGGATATACATATAAGACCACAGACAGTATGTTTATGATATTTCGCGCTTCTTCTTCGCTATTGTTATCCTTGTGGCTTCTTCGCCATAAAGCTATGGGCTTAATGGCGAAGAAGCCACAAGGATAACAATAGAGCGCTGAACTTGCTGTTCACAAAAGGTTATTAATTCGCACAAACCATCCTCGCGACGAATAGAAATGGCTCATTGAACTCAAAGAAACGTATGTAGTGAGAGGCAGAAGGTACTTTTAGGAAATTAGGAGTACATAAAGATCTTTGGGCTCAAGCGACATCACCTAGAAATGGTGCACTTGCTAACTAACGAAAAACAATCACTAACTCGAGAGCAATTTTATTTTTTAACCTACGTTCTTTCCCTATCCGAGGGAACCAATATAGTTCACTTATGTTTATTTAACGTCGACCTGGTCGGTGAAATATTTAATTAGTTTCGAGCGTAAGTCCCCCAGATTGGGAAAGGACGCGGGCTCAAATCCTGCTCGACATCGTGAATTTTTTCCTTATCAAGTCATCAACATTACTGGTCCTAACAGGCTTTAAATCCAGGTACGATATAGAAGCAACTGAAAAGTCGTTGAGATGTAGAAGTAGAAATTTTATCCTCCAGATTGTTACTTATGTCCAACGTGGCTTAAGCGATTTAATGCCATACGCCTGATTCCATTAGTAAAGAATTGCCTACCAGAACTAATCGTTATCGGCTAACGTTTGCTGAATCTAAACATACATTGTCATGTTAAATTATGTAGTGCACACTGTGCTTTCTGACCATCTGAGTACATGTATACGTTCCTGCCTTCCCTCTTCTTGAATCTACTGTGTGATAAAACGTTTGTGATGAACGATTTAGCTTAGACCTTAGAAGGCTGCTTGGAAAAAAACAAAATTACAGTTAGCACGACCTGAAAATTGGATCGCACGAGAGCTGTCTGAGGCGCGCTGCCTGTGATAATTGTTTCTTTTTTTGTATTCTAGACCATCATGACCGTTGCAGTCAATGGAATCTGTAGTTTCATCTCGTAATAAGAGCACATTTTGTGGCCTCTTTATTCAACAGAATTTGACAGAGCAACGGTGGATAGTGCTGGTTACTTGATAGTTAGAAAGATATCGATCTAAATCGGTGTTACTACGTGGAACGGGTACTTTGTTACAAACAGCGACGCTACAGTACGATTTATTAGGCTTCTATCCAGTCGATCGAGGCGTACTCAATACGAGTCGTAGCGCAGAGCGGGTGTGCGCGCGGCTGCGTGTGCGCACACGCGGATGCCAGGCATCGCAGATGTTCTCCGCGCGTGCTACTCACAGCTGCGTGATAACACTGACTTCCTTTTTCATCCCTTTGTGATTTTTTATTGATGGTTTTGGGAGATAAAATTAGACAGCAAATAGCAAAATAGCACAGTTCGAAGTGTCACTAACCAACAGTTACATGACATCATTTGCATGTCATTCGTCCCACGTCCAATTATCGCGCATGACTGCGTCTAGGCGCTTCCCGCCACGACGACGATTGTTGTACCTTAACTATATGTGACGATCGCCTCCGTTTCACAAAATGATGAAGGAAAAACTGCACTTTTCCTTATTAACTAATCATGGATGTGCGTACGCCATGGAGGGACTGATGAAGGAAGGAACTGGATCCTGTGTTATGTCTTAAATTGCAATAGGATAGGCATTCTGCATTCTGCAGTGAACTGCCATAGGCTGATTGATTAATGTTTTTATCATATGTATGTTACTATGACTTACAGTATTGCAAATTTTATTTAGTGACCTTTGATATCCTTTGATACACCACAAGGCGAAACCGGTCTGGTTGTGTTATACAAATAGTGGGAATACGAGTGTAAGTCAAGTGACTTTGGTTTGTCGTGATATTGTACAACAAGTTCGATCAAGTTCCAACACATCTTTCAATCCTTCTACAAATATATACTTTTATTGCAAAACACTGTTTTCCAAATGAATGTAAATGGCTTAGTGTTAATTCCAAAATATTTATAGCCTGCTTGGCCTTTCCAGCAACTGTCTGCTGTCATCAGTCGAATGACACTGACGCCCTCTGATGAACGAGGTTGTAATTTATTATGTACTAGTTGATGCCCGCGGCTCCGCACGCGTGGTAAAGTTTTCCCGTTTCCCACAGGAACTGGTTCCCGGGATAAAAATAGCCTATGTGTTATTATGATGTGCTAGCAATATTATTGTAGTTTCATCAACGATCGCAGTGAAACTCCTTACACCATAGGTAGACATGGTTGGGAATGTTACAAAATAAGTAGCGCCCTTCACTCTCGTGAAAAATAAATACGTACAGACTGAACTATTTTATAAGAATTTTCTAAACCTTAGCCGTCTTATTACAAAACATAGTTTAAAGATAGTACTGGACTTAATACCTGGTTTAATCCCGGTATGAAAAATATCCTTATTACAAAAACAGGTTTAACGCTTAATCCCGGACTAACTATGGGCTAAAGATAGTCTCGTGCTCGAAGTGTCCTGGCAGTGGTGGTGCATGTATCGGTTCGCCTTATTCCCTTATTGCGTTGCGAATCTGGCAGTAAATGTAAATGTAGAAGCAATAATCTTGACGTTTATAAGTGTTACTTTGTGACCTACATGAATAAAGATTTTTCACTTTTCACTTTTCACTACGCCCAGTTTAACTTCGATACTAAACTGTCAAACGTCATATTTTCTCATATTGAGGTTATAAGTATTTCATTTTCTCATCTTGAACTATTTACGGCATCGATCGATTTAATGGATTTGGAAGACATGGAGCTGGTGGGAACGTCACGGCAACCGAACAGACATCGTATTCGAATAAATCCACTATTATTAAGTGATAAGGACTTTAGATATAAATACACACAAATATAGACACATTTTTACTTACGTGGGACAAAAATGCATACGGTGAAATGTGGGCGTTTAGTGTGTCTCTGCCTACCCCTTCGGGGATAAAGGCGTGACAAAATGTACGTATGTACATAAAACAGTCAATATCTACAATAGAAAGTGCCTTACTTATTTTATATTTTCTTCCACTCGTTCATTTTTGCTAACTTAACTGGTGTTTTGGTCGACTTATCATCTAATATTTGAGCAGAGTTGGAAATTAGTTGACGTAGTATTTCCTAGAAAAGATGTTGGAAATTACCTCTCAGGAATGTGTGTGGACTATCATTGGCCTTTTAGACTAAATTAAACTATACAATTATTTACTTTCTCTTCAGGAGTCATATTTTCTCCTCTTTTTCTTATTCGTTGATCCATGTTATGTTAAATGTGAAAGTACATAAATATAATAGACAACAATTCAAAATTATTTTTTACAAAGTTTCGCGGCTTAAACTACCCTTTGATTCCATTCCAAGCTTGTTGTCGATTTATGTAACATCAAAAAAGTAACGTTACAAATACTAATATTTACAATAGTTAATAAATAATATAAATTACAACATATATTTATTCATATTCATAAAATTCAAAACAGTCTATTTCATGTATTTAAATATTATAATAGTTAAAATTCAAAAGTGATTCTTAAACATTGTGGCAAACGGAACTGCGAAAATGAATGAAATAACGATTTCCATTTATTATCTGTAGATAATATTTAAAAACGTAGTGTTACATTCTCTTTGCCATGAAGTTAATACAGTACTAAGTAGTCTGGGTTTAATTCTAGTTTTGTGATATGGACAGGAATTAGTGCTCGTACTAACGTTAGTCCCGTACTAAGTTAAGACTAACTAGTCCTGGTTTAAAGCTGGTTTATATTAAGTTTTTGTATTTTTTTTTTGTAATAGGGACTAGTGCCACCGGTAACGCCTGGAGAAGTCCTGACTGCGCTTCGCCGCATGAAGAATCGGAAAGCTGTCGGACCCGATGGAGTCCCCATCGAAGCCTGGAAGGCGATGGGTCCTCGCGGTGTGGGCATCTTAGTAAACCTTTTTAACCGCATACTCCTCAGCGGGCAGATCCCAAAACAATGGAGACTGAGTTTTATTACTCCAGTCTTCAAAGGTAAGGGGCCAGTGCAGGAGTGCGGGAGCTACCGCGGTATTAAGGTGATGTCCCACACCATGAAGATCTTCGAGAGGATTATAGACTCTCGGATCCGGCAGGAGTGTACTCTCTCGGAATGTCAATATGGGTTTCGCCCTGGTTATGGGACCACGGACCCTGTTTTTGCGCTGAGGGTTGTCGCAGAGAAATACAGGTCGAAGAACACGCCTCTGCACTGTTTGTTTCTAGACATGCAGAAGGCCTTTGACTGTGTTCCTCGTGCGATGATCTGGTGGGCACTGCGGTCCAAAGGGGTTCCAGAGGTCTATATTGACACTATCCGGGACATGTACTGTGACTCCGATTCAATGGTTCGGACTGCTGTTGGCGACACGAAACCCTTTCCCATCACCGTCGGGGTACACCAGGGTTCGGTCCTTAGTCCGCTTCTGTTCAGTGTAATACTAGACGAATTGTCGGACAGCATCAGAAACCCACATGAGCAGCCACCATGGTTGCTCATGTATGCTGACGATATTGCGCTGGCAGACGCGGACAGGGGCAGATTGGTGCGACGTGTAAAGGCGTGGAAGGAGACGCTTGAGAACGGCGGTCTGAAACTAAATGTGGCGAAGACCGATATACTTGGCACTAAACTCGACAAATCCCACATCCGTCCGCATAGGCGGTGATTTGGTCGAGCGCACGGACCAGGTTAAATACCTGGGATCTGTTTTTCACACGTCCAGTGACATCGATTGCGATGTCAAGTCACGCATTGCTGCCGCGTGGGCCAAATGGCGGGAGATGACCGGTGTCATTTGTGACCCTAAAATGCCGATTCGGTTGAAGGGACAGGTCTACAAAACCATTATTAGACCTGTCCTTTTACATGGCAGTGAGACGTGGCCGATATTGGAGCGACACAAGCAGGAGCTGCGTGTCACGGAAATGAAGATGCTGCGGTGGATGTGTGGGGTCACGCGGATGGACCGCGTGAGAAACTCTCGCATCCGCGGCAGCCTTCACGTCCGTGACATTGCAGACAAGTTGCAAGAGTGTCGCCTTCGTTGGTATGGTCACGTCTTGCGGCAATCGCCGGGCTACGTCAGCCCCACCAGGTCCCGGTAAGAGGGGAAGACCCAAGAAGTGCTGGCTTGACGTCGTAAGGGATGACATGCGTGCCAATGGTCTCACTACAGGGGATGCCGAAGACCGTGCGAAGTGGAGGAGAAAATGTAGGAAAGCGGACCCCGGGCGTCGCAAGACGCAACTGGGACAGACGCTCGGATGATGATGATATATTAAGTTTTTGTAATAAGGCGGTAGGGGTTAGAAGTGTAAAAAAGTGTGAAAGAAACTGTTTGTGTTCCCTAAAATCTACTGTAAACCTGATGTAGGCAAGTGATTTATGTAGGTCATTCAATCTTGTTCAATGTTTTATTTTATCATGCTGTCCTTTTTCGCACGTTTATATATTTGTCAAATAAGAGTATTTGTATAAAGCTCTACCAATAAATATAAAGAATGCTGTCCTTGTTGTCGTCATTATCCAGACGATAGCCTGCATTCCGTGATACCGTGAATTGGTCATTTGCGTGATTGATTTGACACGAGCCCGTGAGGCGTGCCCTGTGTGTCGCAATGTCCCTGTTGATTTAATTACCTCTGTGAGCGTGAGTGCACCAGTGTATTACATCAACACTGGTACACATTATGTGCATATCGTACGCGAGGCGATCCCACTGACCCCATTACGTGACAACCCTGCGCATAGTAGGTACACGACTTCGAAAGATAATAAGTTAACAACTAGCATTGATACGAATACATGTTACCATCTGATTCTTAGAAATCATTACTGAAATGTAAGTAGGTATGGATGCGTCACGTTCCGCGGACGGGTAGAGTAAAGAAAACTCGTCTCCAAGGTAGCTTTTATACATCTTGTCTGGTACATCACGTTCTAAGAAGATCAACACGATACGTCGGGTGGGGACAAGATAGCCACGCGGCCTCCGTCACAGCGCTGCAGCGGTCACGGCGGGAGAGGCTGACTCTTCAAAAAGTCGGACATGCGCGCTGTTGTTTGTAGGATTTATCTGATGTAGTTTTTTCAAAACCTCCGAAATATCAAATGTAGCGAGCCAGTTGTATCCCTAACCCACTGCAATTGATTTGTAGTATTTCCTTAGATTTGATCAACCTACTTCTATACTAATATTAAAAAGAGGAAAGATTTGTATGTATGTTTATTACTCTTTCACGTAAAAACTACTGAATGGATTTTGATGAAACTTTACAATAATATAGCTTATACATCAGAATAACACATAGGCTACTTTTTAACCCGGGAACAAGAAAGTTTATCACGCGAGCGGAGCCGCGGCCGTCAGCTAGTATTTTATAAGAAAGGAACTACCAAGGAACCACTTAAAATTTATATTAAGGATAAAGTTGGCATAATTGCTTTTCAAAAGTGTTTCTAAGAAAGGAACTATCGTGGATCAAAAAAGCACCGGATAAATATAGATGTTCATTAATTTATATAAAATTTCTGTGTGCACTCCAGTACGTGCCGGTGCATCAGTCCGAGCTGCAGGCAGCGACGCTACGTGTCACACAATTGACCCTGCGCCGATTAGCGCCCATTCTTAATGACATTTTATTGGAAGCCATTAGGGAACGCACCGTAACGTACAGGGGTGCTCCAGATAGTGTCCTAGAAGGCCGATAGTAAAATAATAATATTGAAATGTTGTAAGTCTTGAGTTCCTGAATCACTAATAATTGGCTGATTGCAGTGACGAGCTGTTCGAAACTACATCAGCTAGAAAAGGAGAAATAGGCTTCCTTTATAATAATGGCTTCAAGGCATTGCGAGTGATGCAAGTACTCTCCTCATATAAATAAAATATTCACTATTAGCCCTTACACAATATTCCAAAGCCCTCAGTATTACGACATGAATGGTCGTCAGCAGCCAGTCGGTGGTCCATGCTATGTTTCGAATCGCGCTTGAATGTTCCTCATTTAAATACCGCGTCGATCAAAGCGCGCCGGCTCACTACCATTATGGTAATGGCTCTCGTTCCACGCACTATATAGTGTAGTGTATTATGTTCTAACGTTCTCCGACTAGCAGGTTGCTGTTTCAATTTCCTGGTCGAAACAAATTTTATAGGATCTGCAAATTCAAAACGCAAACGTAAAAATATATGTTTAATAATGTCAGTCTACACGCGACGAAAATCCAAATACAGAGATTGTATACGGTTGGCAAGGGTTCTCAAGAGCAATCGAAAGGTCAATAAAAAAAAACACATGACCGAGTCGAGCAGTGCCGGCTACGGCGATGTAAGAAACGTATCCACACATTGAAATACATGACTCATTGAAATTGTTTTATGTTGCAGGCAAGGTAGTGTGCGCGATGTGCGGCGGCAAGTGCAGCGGGGAAGTGCTGAGGGTGTCAGACAAATACTTCCACACCGCGTGCTTCACGTGCCGCACGTGTGCCGCGTCGCTGGCGAAGGGCGGCTTCTTCTGCAAGGATGGCCACTACTACTGCCCGCACGACTACCAACGCGCCTTCGGCACGCGCTGCGCCGCCTGCGACCAGTACGTCGAGGGCGAGGTGGTCTCCGCGCTGGGCAACACTTACCACCAGAAATGCTTCACGTGTGCACGGTGCAAGTAAGTAATCATTACAGCAAATCGATTATTAGACTAGTTAAGCACGCTTGTCATGTTTTTCGAGGAACTGATGACCGATACAGTTGAGAAGTTTTGGAGTAGAGGGAGACAGCAACTGAAAGATAACGTAGGTCCTGCTTCGCACTTTTTATATCTAGTTCCTTTCTGCATTATTTTCTAGTCGGTATATCTGGCTGTTTCGCTCCACTCCAGACCCCTGATTCTTTGATACATGACACTTTGGTCCTCAGGAGAAAACCTCGATACATAGTTTACCCCTCAAAGACATTCGATGTGCTCAAAGATTAGCTTAACAAAAACCAATAGTTGTTATTACACTTGAACCTTAGGTGTTAAACTCAGAACAAGGAAGAATATGCAGATGATACAATGATTTGATATGCCACTACTGAAAGCCAACAACCGCCTCTCTGATTTTGTTTAAAATATGTCAGTACGTTCTGCTTTCAGACAGTGACAAACCAGTCCAAATCGACCATACTTAGTGTTGAACGTTCACATCTAAATAATGTTGTCCGGTTGTCCGATAGGGTGTTTGTTCTATATGCATAGTTATACGTACCTATGTAGCTACTCAAGTAAATGCGCTGCGACGCATTCATAACGCGTACGATTAAACCAGTGTGCTATATACTGAGTTTCAATACACACGTCCACTCTGCACTCCCTTAGCTCGAATACGCAACAGTGGCGACGAGTCCGTACCCACAAATTAAATCAAAAAAAATGTTCGGTAACAATTCGTTATTAGGAGCTATAGCCAGTTTCGATCACCACAATCAAGACTGGAAGCTGTACAAGGGCAGGCTCCAGCAATGGTTCATCGCTCACGGTGTGGGCGAGGCATCAGCGGATAAAGCGGGTGTCAAGAAGACGGCAGTACTATTAAGCGCACTCACGAAGAGCACGTTCCAATTGGCGTGTAACCTGGCCTTACCTGGTGAGCTGAACGACAAGACTTTTGACGAAATCGTGAAGCTTTTGGATGATCACTTTTTACCGAAGCGCTGCTGCGGGTTTGCAGAAAGGCATAAATAAAATAAATAAAATAAAATTTCTTTATTCTCCCAGACATTGTTATAAATCTTACTTTCTAAGCAGTGTATAAGTTAATACATAGTAAACAAATAAATTAAAATCTAATAATTAGGGGATAAGCCTAAACTAGATACAATAGTATCTGTATTTATAGGTCACCAGGTTTTTTACGTCAGGCGATTTTCACAAACAGGCTTACAAAGAGTGAGAACTAAATACCTAGAAATAAGAACTAATAAAATAAATATAAGAAAAATAATTATTACACCATACTAACAACATTTAGATAAAGATAAATAAATATCCATCACGCCTTATCCCCGAAGGGGTGGCAGAGGCATATTATATGCCCACTTTTCACCGTGTGGATTCCTGTCCCACGTAATAGGTGGTGAGCCCATAGCCGTGTTGAAATAGACAGACGCAGGTTGTGGCTACCTGCTGTTGAAATTTTTAAGCCGCCCATAAGGCCTTCAACCAGGCTTAACGACTGCCATTTTACTGGCAACCGGGACCAACGGCTTAACGTGCCTTCCGAAGCACGGAAACGCTCGCAAATGTAAATGCCACAAAGTGGTCACCCATCCGAGTACCAGCCATAGTGAAAGTTGCGTAACTCAGTGATCGTTTACAGAACACTGAGACCGCGGAGCCACGAGCGCTTCTAGATAAAGATATTATTTAACATTGAACCCGTAGAAGATTCTCAGTAGTATCATAATTTTGCTGTAGTAACCAATCGGTAAGCACCTTTTTGCAATTATATTTTGCCAATGAATATATGCTTAAATGTTTATAAGCTATGTTATAAAACCTTGGTCCCAGGACGTAGCATTGGCGGCCCGCGAGCATTGTTCTATGTACCACCACCCGACATACCGCAGTCTTCCTGCGAACTGTTGACATAGCCACAGGATCATAATCCAGTGTCGTATGAGTGTGTAAGATTGCCCTGAACACAAACAGTTGACATACCGTAAGAACTTTGTACTTAGTGTACAGTTGGGCAGTTGAATATCGAAAGGGTTTCCTATTTATCACCTTAATAACAGCCCTCTGTGCTCTTTCCAGACCCAGAAGGGTCATTTTAGGTGCTCCGCCCCATGCCAGTATACCATATGATAGAATTGACTATGCGAGGGCAAAGTATACAGTTTTCAACGTGGTGGCATTTGCCGAGTTCCGTAGTAACTTGAATACGTAAATCAGTTTACGTGTGCGAAATTAAACAGACATAATTTGGTCTTTCCAAGAAAGCGTTTCATCAATGAGCACTCCCAGATATCTAATGATAGGTTTGCGTATAATTTTAGCACATGCGCAGTCGTAATTGTAACGGGTGGAGCAAGTATGTGCTGAAATGCATAGTGAATCTGATGATGGCAGAGCGCCTCTGCTGGCTGCAAAAGGTATGAAAAACGTCTTAGACAGGTTTAAGGTAGAAAGGTTATTTGAAAACCAGTTAGTCACTAGTTTCATAACCTCTTCAGACTTTGTCTGCATAAATTCTACACAGCTGTGCAGCAACCTGGCAAGACGCATTCGCAATGGGCTGCGAGACTGCGCGGTCTCGCTACCTATTGCAGGTTCAAAAATATAGAGGATCAACTGCTGGACAAATTCGTTATGGGTATGCTGCCCGGCCACGAGAGAGAAAAGCTATTTGCAAAGGATATTGACAATTTGACGCTGAGCAAAGCTGTAGACCTAACAGAAAGCATTCATTGTGCGCGTGCAGGCGCTTCCGTCGCACCATTAGGCTTCTCCGATTCTAACCGAGACGCGATCGAAGCTGTATGCAAAATAAAGCAACAGGACAGCAGCTGCACGAAAGAGTCGCGTGTCCCCCCCAGTGAGAAGTGCTCAGTCTGTGGTTATAAGAACCATAAGTCATCACAGTGGCCCTTTTGGTTGCACAATCTACACGAATAGTTAGCGAACCGACCGCTAACTATTCGTGTAGATTGTGCAACCAAAAGGGCCATCTTCGTAAAATGTGTCGAAATAAAAAAATGAATTACTTCGGACAAGGTAACTCTGATGACGGTGAGTTATTACTGAATTTACATAGCTGTAGTGAAGTACCGATGACCGAAACTGTGAGTCTGGGAGGTCAAAATATTAGATGTCAAATAGAAAGCGGTTCACCCGTATCTGTGATTTCTGAAACTTTATATAATAAACATTTTTCAGAAGTTCTATTATCAGTTTCCACAAAAAATTACTAACTTATACTAGTACTAGCATGACAGTAGACCCCTCTTGGGCCGGCATTTCATGCGAGCGTTTCGTCTACGCACTGTGTCTGGCATCGACCGTTGTTGTAACGTAATTGGGGAATCAAATAATGATTTAGTGAAAGCCTGCCCTAATGTATTCTCCGATATACTAGGATGCATTACGAACTCTGAGATCAGATTACCGCTGCAACCCAATGCAAAACTTTTTAGGGCCCGCCCCGTGTCATTTGCTTTAAAAGATAAAGAATTGGATAGATTGCAATCGCTGGGCATATTAAAACCGGTTTCCTATTCCTAATACGCTTCTCCAATTGTACCTGTGTTGAAAAAGGATGGCACTGTGCGAATTTGTGCCGATTATTCGGTCACCATCAATAAGCAATTACTAGTGGAAAAATATCCACTACCTACTTCTCAAGAACTTTTCACCAAACTACATGGTGGAGTGGAATTTAGTAAATTGGACTTGTCAATGGCTTACAATCAAATAAAAATTCACGAAGACTCACAAAAAATTACTTGCATAAACACGCCGCGGGGTTTATATATTTATACGCGATTAATTTTTGGCTTAGCTAGCGCGGCGTCCATTTTTCAACGGATTATTGATTCATTGTTAGGTAACATAGAAGGGGTTCTTGTATTCCAGGATGACGTATGTATAACGGGAATAAATAGATCCCAACACCTGGCTCGTTTAAAAGCAGTTTTAAATCGCTTGGAACACCTAATGCCTCTTCTATACTAAGCCCTTTACATGATCTTTTAAAAAAGATACTAAATGGCAGTGGGGCAATGAGCAGAATGAGGCGTTCAAAAAAATAAAAAATATATTATCATCGGATAAAGTTCTTGCTCATTTTGATAATAATGCAAAAATTATTTTAACTGTAGACGCTTCACCCGTAGTGCTCGGCGCCATCTGATCGCAGATAGGTAGCAGTGGCCTAGAACAACCCATTTCTTACGCTTCACCCGTAGTGCTCGGCGCCATCTGATCGCAGATAGGTAGCAGTGGCCTAGAACAACCCATTTCTTACGCTTCTCGCTCACTATCGCAGGGATAGATGAGAAAAGGTACTCACAAATACAAAAAGAAGCCACGGCGATAATATTTGGCGTGAGGAGAAAATACCACCAATATCTTTATGGTAGATCGGAACCTTTCACCGATTAGTTGGTGCAATACTAGTGTCGGAGTGCCTCTGTGGCGCGGTGGGAGTGAATCCGACTGCTACGCAAGAGGTCGTGGGTTCGATTCCCACACAGGATAAAACTTTGTGTGATGAGCACGATGGTTTATTCTGTGTCTGGGTGTTATTTATCTATAATATGTATGTATTTAGAAATATATAAGTATGTTTATCAGTTAACTAGATCCCATAACACAAGCTAATATTAGCTTACTTTGGGCTAGATGGCGCTGTGTGAAAAGTGTCCCACAATATTTATAATTTATTTATAAAGTGCCCCAGGGTGGCGTTCTCTCTCCTCTCCTCTTCGCAATTTTTATAAATACTATCTCAAATCAACTTACTTCTTCCTACCACCTTTACGCAGACGATCTCCAAATTTACACACAGGCACCCCTGAAGCAGCTATTGGAGGCGGTGGATACCGTAAATGAGAATATGTCAAAAATATCATCATGGAGTAGATCATAGTCACAATAGCTACAAGTCAATCCTTCTAAAACGCAGGTCATAATAATTGGCAGTCCAAAAACAACAGTTTCATAGTTTCGTATACAGCTCAAGTGGTTACCTATACGACTTCGCCGGAATACTCATATTCTATCCTTGTTGTATAATATTTTGTTTAACCCATCTACACTTTCCTATTTAAAAGAACGTTTTAAGTTCCTACATGATACGCATGACAGATACTTGAGGTCATGGGAAAGCTTAGAATTAAAAATGCCACCACATTCCACAAATTTCTTTGATAGATCGTTTAGTGTTTCAGCAGTTCGCTTGTGGAATAAATTACGACTGGCTATTAGACAAGCTGAGACTTTGCAAAAGTTCAAATCAACTGTTAAAAACTATTATCTACTTAACAATTAAGTTGTAATATTATAAATTACTTAGGAACATATATAATGTGTAGTTGCATGTATTTGAATAACTATTTGTATGTCTATTTGTATGTAATTCTTGTATGTCATCATCATCATCCGAGCGTCTGTCCCAGTTACGTCTCGCGAAGCCCGGGGTCCGCTTTCCTACATTTTCTCCTCCACTTCGCACGGTCGTCGGCATCCCCTGTAGTGAGACTATTGGCACGCATGTCATCTCTTACGACGTCAAGCCAGCACTTCTGCTTCTGCTTCAGCTCCTGCTTGGGTCGCTCCAATATCGGCCACGTCTCACTGCCATGTAAAAGGACAGGTCTAATAATGGTTTTGTAGACCTGTCCCTTCAACCGGATCGGCATTTTAGGGTCACAAATGACACCGGTCATCTCCCGCCATTTGGCCCACGCGGCAGCAATGCGTGACTTGACATCGCAATCGATGTCACTGGATGTGTGAAAAACAGATCCCAGGTACTCAACCTGGTCCGTGCGCTCGACCAAATCACCGCCTATGCGGACGGATGTGGGTTCTGTCGAGTTTAGTGCCAAGTACTCGGTCTTTGCCACATTTAGTTTCAGACCGCCGTTCTCAAGCGTCTCCTTCCACGCTTTTACACGTCGCACCAATCTGCCCCTGTCCGCGTCTGCCAGCGCAATATCGTCAGCACACATGAGCAACCATGGAGGCTGCTCATGTGGGTTTCTGATGCTGTCCGACAATTCGCCTAATATTACACTGAACAGAAGCGGACTAAGGACCGAACCCTGGTGTACCCCGACGGTGATGGGGAAGGGTTTCGTGTCGCCAACAGCAGTCCGAACCATTGAATCGGAGTCACTGTACATGTCCCGGATAGTGTCAATATAGACCTCTGGAACCCCTTTGGACCGCAGTGCCCACCAGATCATCGCACGAGGAACACAGTCGAAGGCCTTCTGCATGTCTAGAAACAAACAGTGCAGAGGCGTGTTCTTCGACCTGTATTTCTCTGCGACAACCCTCAGGGCAAAAACAGGGTCCGTGGTCCCATAACCAGGGCGAAACCCATATTGACACTCCAAAAGAGTACACTCCTGCCGGATCCGAGAGTCTATAATCCTCTCGAAGATCTTCATGGTGTGGGACATCACCTTAATACCGCGGTAGCTCCCGCACTCCTGCACTGACCCCTTACCTTTGAAGACTGGAGTAATAATACTCAGTCTCCATTGGTTTGGGATCTGCCAGCTGAGGAGTATGCGGTTAAAAAGGTTTACTAAGATGCCCACACCGCGAGGACCCATCGCCTTCCAGGCTTCGATGGGGACTCCATCGGGTCCGACAGCTTTCCGATTCTTCATGCGGCGAAGCGCAGTCAGGACTACTCCAGGCGTTACCGGTGGCACTAGTCCCTGATTCGGAGGGAGGTCCGGAGGCTGCACCTCTTTGTGCTGTTTATTAAGCAGCTCGTGGAAGTACGAGCGCCATCTCTCCTTTACCGCGAGGTCTTCGCTTAACAGGTTGTCCTTAGGGTCTTTTACACAGCGACACTTGGATATATCCTGTGCCGCTTTGACCCTGGAGCGCGCCAGCTTATAGATGAGCTTCTGCCCCTCAGACGATTCCAGCTTATCATACAGAGGTTGTAAGTGGTCACGTCTGGCTCTGGCTACAGCTCTCTTTGTGGCGCGCTTGGCAGCCCTGTACGCGTCGCGGTCTTCAGGAGATCCGGTAGCTTGCCACTTTTTGAAATTCTTGTATGTATTCTATATAAATTTTTTGTGATTTGTATATATTAAATTTACTTAATAATTTATTGTAGGTATATAACTATAACATTAACTTGACGCCAACAACTACCAGTTAGTTTCTACCATCATATTTATTCCATCCAAAGGTTGCCTGGCAGAAATTGCTTTAAGCGATAAGGCCGCCCATTGTACTGCTATTTTGGTTCAAATTTCTTAATGTAATACTGTCTTGGCGTACAATAAAGTGTATAATAAATGAATAATAAATAAATAAATTGTGTGATGTTATGTCTAGGTTCGGAATGCCACAGGTAATAGTCACTGATAATGGAGCTTCCTTCGCCTCACAGGAACTGGCGAATTTTTGCAAATTGAACAATATAACTCAATTATTTTCGCCCATTTATCACGCTATGAGCAATGGTCAGGCCGAGACGTTCGTGAAAATAATAAAGAAAGGTATAAATTCGATTCTTGTATCAGGTAACCAAAAATAACTTTCAAAATAGGCTCTCAAAATATTTATTTGACTATCGTAATTCCAATCACAGTACCACAGAGACCTTACCAGCCGAACTAGTTTTTGGTATAAAGTTACGTTCGCGATTAGACCTTACCGCGCTAAGTACCACTAAAACACCGTCGTCATCGGAGTTACCCGCTCTAATAAAAAAAACAGTGCTCACAGGTTAAAAACTTTGGTGGCAGACCGCGATGTGACTTTAATGTTGGAGATACGGTCAGGTTTAAGAACTTTGTTAACAAAATTAAATTTAATTGGTCAAAGGGCCGGGTTATTAAAATAATCGGGAAGGTCCTGTATAAAATTCAATCAGAACTGAATAAAACCATAGTAAGACACTGCAATCAATTAAACTTATACCGCGGGGGAAATGAGTTCACATCGTCGGCGTCGCCGTCATCATTACCGTCACCGACACCGTCGCTTGAATCTGAAACGGCACCAGCAGAGCTAAACCATGTTCTTCCACCACCTGAACAAGACCACACTATTGACGCGACCGCCATGGACTCGGCACCCTCTGAACTTGAAACTGATGTGACGCCACCCAACTCCACAGAAACATGTGGCAGCCCACCCAGGACGCCGCCTGTGAGTCTTAAGGTGTCCACTGGCAGTCTTAAGGTTTTTAGTACGCCACTGCCAAATCCCTCAGCGGCGCGAGATGATGATAATGATGACTTTGAAACACCACAGCCGGGCCGCATCCGTAGAAACAGGACAAGAGTAGACTAGAAGAAATTCTTCTAGAAGTGTTTGTAACTTTTATTATCGTTGTGTATGAATGAAATTAGTTATTTTAGTTAATCCAGTCGTTTATTTTTCTTTGGTAGAAAAGGTGTTCAATATGCATAGTTATACGTACCTATGTAGCTACTCAAGTAAATGCGCTGCGACGCATTCATAACGCGTACTATTAAACCAGTGTGCTATATACTGAGTTTCAATACACACGTCCCGCTGCACTCCCTTAGCTCGAATACGCAACAGTGTTGAAACATGAATCGAGTACGTACAAAAAGAAACTATCCGATGCAAATATCCGATACCACCTACATGATCTATCTATATGAAAACCTGGCGCACGGGTGAACACCTCTTGAATAACACAAGTTGATAAAAGATCGATGATGAGGTTAACTTTGAAGTAATAACAAGTTTGAAGTTGAACATAATTTCCAGACGCGCGTTTCCGTCGGGCGAGAAGGTGACGTACACCGGCGCCGAAGTGGTGTGCAGCAACTGCGTGGCCGTGCCGCAGCGGCAGACCGCGCGCGCGCACGCCTCGCCCGCCTCGCCCGTGTCGCCCGCCTCGCCCGCCTCGCCCGCCTCGCCCGCCTCGCCCGCCTCGCCCGCACGCGACTCGCCGCCTGCCAGCACCAACAACGGACACAACCAGAATGGTGAGACTCCGATAGGTATGGCGCTTCTCCATTACTCATTTCACTAGGATATCAGCCACCAGGTAGAGTTGAGACGAAAGTAGGCGCAACCTTTAGTACCTACCATTTCATTAGCTATTGTTTTTTTTTAATTTAGAATAGAGACTTTATGAGAAAAGAATATGTCATGTAGATTTATTTTTGGTAAACCCAGGCGAAGATCAGGAAGGACTTGAGCTCGCAAGGTTCATTCATGGTGAATATCTTTATGCCGCTCCTGAACCAGTCCCGGGACCAAGTCCAGTCCTGGAGCTAGGCTTTTGCCAAAAATAAATTTGTATTTTTATTGTAATTGTTTTGCAATTTGTCAGTTAGCGAAGTTACGGTGCCTTAGCGTTAAAGCTGAGGTAGCTTTAACGCTAAGGCACCGCGACTTCGCAAATATACGTACCTCTATTGTCTGCTACAGAAGAATGATATACTCGTAAGTAAAATAAAGCTTTTAAAACATTATGCCGCGTTATGTTCACGCTAAAACCACCAGCATCTTCGCTGCCACCATCCACATAACTATCATGTTCACTCACGCCTCCGCATGCTACATGCTCTGATTTGAGTTTGACACTTTCGACGCCTCAACAGTGCTGATATCTCAATACCGTTTTATCCGCTATAACATTTCAAATATTGTTCGCGTATTGGAAATCTTACCAAGTGGATATATTGAATGGTCTCAGATTGGTTTGTAACTACTATACAATTTGTCGCACTACCTTGCCTTCCTTGTTTTAGCAAGCCTAACAATACATTTTTGTAACGCTTCGACAATGGCTAAACACTATTCAACAAACAAATCGACTTCGGTGTTTGAGCGCCACTTACGACGATTAGCGCTCGCCTTGACACAGACATCGGCCGTGAAACCCTTGAACATAGTTCATCAATCTTTAGCACTGCCAGACGAAGTCAACAAATGAACTCGTTGAAAGAAGTGTGACATTTGAAAGAACACTGGCGATTTCCTTATATTCAAGTCACCCTTCTATAAACTAAATTGCTAATTTTATAGATGGGTTCACGTGTCGGGAGGATATAACTGGCATTTCTACCTAAACCGTGTAAATAAAAGTCCTTAAAATGTCGCAGACTGCCGTATAGAAGACCTTAGATACAAGCCACACGATCACAAGGAATTTTTCTTAAGTGGGAAGACTACACAGATCGTAATAGTTAGTGTTCAGTCGAGATTACTGTCTATTGAAACAAACTTGTTTGTCGTTGATTGGTACTCAACAGGGAGGTGTAGAGAGAGGATAGCATTGAAATCACAAGAAGTACCTTTTGCACAAATGTATTAGTCATAAGCTCTCGGCGTTTATTGATATCGATTCTCAGTCTGGATCTAAACCACCAAGAGATTACACAATAATAATAAATCTTTATGTCAGATCTCATTTCGGATCCATATAGTATAAATAATAACACTGAAGCACGCATATGAAAGAAGTACGGACGGAATATCGAATTCTCATAGGTAAAGCATTAAGATGGTTACCTATTTACTTTTTCTAATTGATGCATTCTTAGTATTCTATGATAGTGGCTTATGTTTAACACGGTATATGTATCTGGGTTAGGTCTAGGTAGCAGTAACAGCTTCACCTCATATTTATGTGACATTGCGTCCGTACTTTTTTAAGGGCCTCGTATTCGTGCCTCATTTTTGAGTTAACACTGTGTGAAAATGCTGACCGTGGACTTCATTAAGTACGCAATATTTGTAGTTGTGTTATTGAGCTTATAGTTTTTGTGATTACAGAGTGTGCGGGTTGCGACCAGGAGCTCACAGAAGGGCAGGCAGTGGTCGCTCTTGACAGGTGAGTTCTGCAATAATACATAATTACTGTGTGTGGTCTCACCCGCATAGTTCCCGTTCCCATGACAACATCGGCAATTCTTTTGTTAAAAATTCCTGACATTTCCACGGGAAAGGGAACTAAGCGAGTGAGACCAAAACAGCCTAAACTATTAGACATTGAAATTTGGAGAATTAAAATAGCACCAATAAAGGAATTCCCGGTATTTTTGCACGGCAATGCAATCCTACTAATATATAATTTAAATGTGAAAATTTGCGACGATATTTATATATTTGTTCCTTAATCATATTAAAATGGAGTTCGGATTAACACATAGCGAACTTTTTATACCGGGAATCATCTTATTCCCGCGGGAATCACTTTGTGCAATAATCAAATTTCACGCGACACGGACATCAACTTGAGAATAGAAAGTGTCCCACAATATTTATATTTAATATAATTTAAATGAAACTTACACTAAGATAGTAAAATGATATTTGTAACTATTAAAATTAGGGGCGAGTGGTAAAAAAGTTAAAAGTTCCACCCCACGTGTATGTAACACATTATACATAACAAACACTCAATAGAACGAGAGATGATAAAATTTTGTTAAAAATTGTTAAATTACTAATATCGATATTAAAAAATAGAGATGGGTGGTAAAAAGGTAAAAATTCAGGGCTGTATGTATTTTATAATGTCACATCATTAAAAATATAAAAATATTTTTATTAAGTAATAAAAAAAAACACTTTTGGGGTGAACATCCCTTATCATTTAGGGGTTTGAAAGATAGATAGTAGCCGATTCTCAGACTTACTGAATATGCATAAAAATTTCATAAGAATATGTCGATCGCTCTGCCGGGTCTAGTGGAGAGTGCCCGATACCAGGGATCCTCCTATAGATCGCACTCACCCTGTAGAAAGCAACAATGTTATGGCAGGCAGTGGCACACGTGGTGCTTCCGCTGCGGGTCGTGCGGCGCCGTGCTGGCAGGCGAGTACATGGGGCGCGGCGGCGTGCCGTACTGCGAGCGCGACTACCAGCGCCTGCACGGCGTGCGCTGCGCCTACTGCGCGCGCTACATCGCCGGCAAGGTGCTGCAGGCGGGCGAGCAGCACCACTTCCACCCCACGTGCGCGCGCTGCTCCAAGTGCGGCGACCCCTTCGGCGACGGCGAGGAGATGTTCCTGCAGGGCGCCGCCATCTGGCACCCGCGCTGCGGCCCGGCGCCCGACCACGACCCCGACCGCGCCTCGGCCGAGCTGCAGGTACTGCACACACACACACACACAGGCGAGGAGATGTTCCTGCAGGGCGCCGCCATCTGGCACCCGCGCTGCGGCCCGGCGCCCGACCACGACCCCGACCGCGCCTCGGCCGAGCTGCAGGTACTACACACACACACACACACACACACACACACACACACACACACAGGCGAGGAGATGTTCCTGCAGGGCGCCGCCATCTGGCACCCGCGCTGCGGCCCGGCGCCCGACCACGACCCCGACCGCGCCTCGGCCGAGCTGCAGGTACTGCACACACACACACACACACACACACACACACACACACAGGCGAGGAGATGTTCCTGCAGGGCGCCGCCATCTGGCACCCGCGCTGCGGCCCGGCGCCCGACCACGACCCCGGCCGCGCCTCGGCCGAGCTGCAGGTACTGCACACACACACACACACACACACAGGCGAGGAGATGTTCCTGCAGGGCGCCGCCATCTGGCACCCGCGCTGCGGCCCGGCGCCCGACCACGACCCCGACCGCGCCTCGGCCGAGCTGCAGGTACTGCACACACACACACACACACACACAGGCGAGGAGATGTTCCTGCAGGGCGCCGCCATCTGGCACCCGCGCTGCGGCCCGGCGCCCGACCACGACCCCGACCGCGCCTCGGCCGAGCTGCAGGTACTGCACACACACACACACACACACACAGGCGAGGAGATGTTCCTGCAGGGCGCCGCCATCTGGCACCCGCGCTGCGGCCCGGCGCCCGACCACGACCCCGACCGCGCCTCGGCCGAGCTGCAGGTACTGCACACACACACACACACACACACACACACACACACACAGGCGAGGAGATGTTCCTGCAGGGCGCCGCCATCTGGCACCCGCGCTGCGGCCCGGCGCCCGACCACGACCCCGACCGCGCCTCGGCCGAGCTGCAGGTACTGCACACACACACACACACACACACACACACACACACACACAGGCGAGGAGATGTTCCTGCAGGGCGCCGCCATCCGGCACCCGCGCAAGTTGATTGTAACTCCCATCTCGTCAGTTAGTTGGCAGGTGCACAGCTAACAGGGAACGTCGCTTGGACCCCGAAGATTTTGGCATGGCCCCTACATCCAAAGAAGAACTGCTGCGCACATATTTCAGTAATATTATTTATCTTGTAAAAAACGTGCCCAAATGTGCCCAATGCAAACTCCAGAAGTAGGGACTAAGAACTTTGTGCACACATTATGCATTTATACAATCATGGCAAGGTTTGTAATAACAATATTTTTAGAGAAAATTCATAATTTGTTTTAACATTCATGCCACTTTCATGCATCATAAAACCTTTTTTAACATTTACACTTAACTAAACATTAAATACTTTTATTAACACGATTTAAGTACTAAGTTGTAGCCGTGCTACAACTTTATCATACAAGCGTTATTGGTACACGACTTGTAGCGGAATAGTGGTTGTTTTTTCTGCTTATTCCGTCTTTTAGTTGCATTACTGGGCTATTTATTAATTATTATATATTATTATATAATTTGCAGCATGGTTAATTGCAAGCTGACCTGACACTTAACAGTAAAAATAACATTACTGTAATTTCTTCGGTGATGTCGGCGCTCCACGTATTGTGGCACTATCAATGATAGCCATTGACAGTGCCACAATACACTAAAAAAAAAGTATCCGTATTTCTTTAATACTGAGTGTGGTAGTACGGATTACCATATAAATGAGTGTAACTTTATAAAAACAAAATTTAACTTCACGAGTTGCCTCTTACGTTGTACGCTGGCGTGTCTTGTCTACCTGAAATGGAACAGTCAATGTCGTGATTTTTTGTATACAGTAGTTACATGTAATGTCAAATTATTTTCGAAATTCAATATCTATTTCAAATTACTTTTAATACTCATATACTAACCTATTATTGCAAACAAACAGTTTGTTCTTAACTTCATTTCATATTTTTAATTTTTTCATTCATGTATAGCAGGGATGATCAACGGGTCAATCGGTGGCTATTTGTTCTGTCGATAGTGGCAAGGCAAAGCAAAATCTATTAATATGTATTAAAAACATTACATAATTATTTATTGTTTCATTAAGTGCTTATTTAGATAAGTAAAGAATACGTTCACCAAATTTCAGGTGTTCACTATAGGTTCACCTATATCTAATAATTTACACTGTGTGTGGTTTCACCTGCATAGTTCCCGTTCCCATGACAATATCGGCAATCCTTTTGTTAGTACTCATCCAATTAGTTAAATAATACATTAACCATTTTTTAGGTAGTTTGTGGTTTCATTCCCATGGGAATGTCTTGAAATTCTATCTCAATGCTTATTTATGGTACAACCTATAGAATACTTTCACCCAAATATTTTTTTGAATTTTTTTAGTACTCATCTAAAGTACCTAAAGAATAATTTCACCAAATTTCACGTTTTTATGTTTAATACTATATGCTGTGTGAGATTTACTCGCGTAGTTCCCGTTTTTATGGAAACGTAAAATTTTGTGATAGTATTCTTTAGGTAGTACCATATATGAAGCAAATCCTGACATTCCCATGGATGGAACTACGCGGGTGAAACCAAAACAGCCTAACCATTAGACATAACTTAAACTTAACTTAACTATCTTCACGCTGTATCCCTGACGGGGTAGTCAGAGAGGACAGATCGCCAGGCTTCGCGATCCATGCATACTTCTTTCGCTTCTTCGAGATTCATCAATCGCTTCAAACACGCACGTCTGGGTATCCGAGTACTTTTGACCTTTCCGTTTTTGAGCAATCTGCTCACGTGGTCTTCATATGTCAGTCTCGGCCTACCCTGACCTCTTCTACCCACTGCTTTCGCACAATATATATTCTTCGTCAATCGTTCCTCACTCATTCGTTGGACGTGTCCAAACCAACGGAGCACGCCCTTTTCCAGCTTAACGCTGACACTTTCATTCAAACCCTGCCATATTGCGTATCACTTCGTTACGTATTCGGTCGGCCAAGGTAACGCTGCACAATTTTCGAAGTGATCGCATTTCCACAGCATTCAATTTACTTTCATGCATCTGCTGACATACCCAGGTTTCGCTTCCGTAAAGCAAAGTTGGCACTAGCATTGCGTTATGAATCGCCAGTCGTGCTTCTTTTACGATGCTATGTCGCTTTACTAATTGGGACAAAGCACCGTTTACTCTGTTTCCGGCAGCTACTCGCCGTTCTACATCCGAATCACATTAGACATAGATACCTGATATTTGGTGATTTAAAAAAATGCACTAAGAAAGGGATTCTCAGTGTTTTCACGGCAATGTAATTCTTCTAATATTAGGTTAAAAAAAAAATAAAGCTGAAGAGTTCGTTTGTGAACGCGAAATCTCAAACTACGGGTCGGATTTCGGAAAATCCTTTTTTTGTTAGCTAGCCCATTTATAGAGAAAGGCTATATATCATCACGCTACTATTCTGGAGAGCGGAGCAGTAATCATAAATGTTGACAAACCGGGTAACCTTTTATGCAATACTGTAGAATAAGCGACGGGATTAAATAGGTGCGACAGGAGTTCGAAGCATATCACGGGCGAAGCCGAGGGATTACCTAGTATTAGGTATACATGAGAAAGTTTGTGAAGATTTTTATATATTTGAATGTTTGTTACTTTATCACATTTCCTTAGATGGAAATCGTAATATAGATAGACATTTCGTCTAATAACAAATAGGGAACTTTTTTTACCGGAAAACATCTTATTCCCACAGGAAAAACTTTTTGTGCAATAACCAAAGTTCACGCGAGTGACTTTATATACTGTTTGTACTGTTCCGTTTATGACTTGTAGTTGTTTTGGGTATCTATTATATTCATTTGTTACTCACTTTTTATTGCATGATTATAATTGTTTCACTTTGTTATGTAATAGCTACTAACCACATTATTACAATTATTACAAATAATCTTATTTATATTTAAGGTAAACTTAAGTTTATTCGACTGTTCTCACATAAATCCAAAGGAACAATGTAAGTGTAATTTTAATATTGTAAGCCATTCCTACATTTTAAAATGGCATCCATTGACTTTCTTGCCAGATTCTTCTTCAAGGGTAGGCTGCCCTTAGAACTGGCAACTATAATCACTCTAATTTTGATATGATTTTAAACACAACATTGATTTTGTTCTTTTTGTTTGTATAAATTTATTACTATATAATTGGACAAATATCATGTTAATTAAACTAATGTAATTACTGGCGTTTAGAAAAAAATGGCCATGAGTTTTATTGCCAGTTTCTTCCTCAGGCTCTACCTATTGCTGTGCGAATCTGGCAGTAAATGGAAATGTACAAGCAATATTCTTGACGTTCATAAGTGTTACTTTGTGGCCTAAATGAATAAAGATTTATTATTATTATTATCATATTTTTTCACCAAATCAACATTTTCATTACACTTTCATTTCATTTTATTGCATTTTAATTTTTTCACTACACAGCGTTCCGAGGTCTTTGAATAAGTTTTGTTCTTTTTTACGTTGTACAGAACTCGCCATGATATATTTTATAAGCAGTTTCATGATTTATGTTTTTGTTCACCAATTGGCTCCTGCACCTACGACGCAGTCCTTTAAGCAGATTAGCGCCGTCTTATATAGTTGTGGCTTGTCTACTTGTATCCACTGGTAGCATACGATGTAACACAATTGAAGGGTTAAAAGTCTAAAGGGTCTAAGTGCCAAAATATCACAATTACGTTTCTTCAACGAAATACAGTCTAAGATCCAAGCCTAACAATATTCGAATGGATTTTAGTGACTATGTCTATTGAATTTTTACACACACATCGATAACTTAGATGTGTGGCTAATTGTGCGGTGCACTTGTATTTCAGACGCTTGTGTGCACGCGGTTATTTCGCATAATATCAACGCATTTGGGCACCCGTAGAGGGCCTAATCGCACGTATGTAAAATGGACGCTTCATCATCAGATCAAAATTGCAGCAAAATAACAAAACAAAAACGTAAACAGAACATAAAGCTTCAAGAAAAAGTTTTTTTGTTATTTCCGTAAATAATAAAAACTGAACTTAGACCCTTTAGAGCTCAACCCTTCAATTGTTTTGATTTAAAGCACATTGTACCTATAGAGTAGTTGTCTTGTAAGTAGTCATGTTGCGTGACGTATTGCTTGTTCCGTAGTTCTCGCTGCGCTCGCGCACGCCCAGCGTCAACGGCTCCTACTGCAGCCCCTACAGTAGCTTAACCAGGAAGGTCCGTCACACTACACTTTATTTTTATTTTTTACTATAATTTTCACATTGTGTCCTTGAAATACGCATTTTTATTTTAATGGTAAAACATCTGTTCACACGAAGTTAAGATTTATTAGTTGTGGTTTTTTTGTAAATTATATTTTGTGTTGTCTAATACTCGTATAGTAAGTATCTTTAAGACTTCGTATGTCGAGGACACAAACAAGTTTTCTTTTTAGTTGACACATTTACACGTTTTAGTTTCGTTGTTGTCACAATTTGAGTTATACTTGGTTAGCGTAGTTTTATGTTGTATTTAAGTGTCGTAGCACGTGGCATTACAGCATGTGGATGTGTTGACTGACTGACGTTCCCTGCGAACTGTTTTCAGCGAAACCTGAGGGTCTATTGATTTAACTATAATTAACATTACTATATTAATGTTCGAGGAAAAAAATCAATGTTTGCGTAAGGTATTACCAAATGGTGTATTTAACAGCGTTTATATTCATAATTTTTATTGTTATTAATGTCGCGAAATATCACTTTTGATACTGCACCGTCAACGTAGCATGGTGCTAACAATAATACTAAGTACTCTGTTTTTGCTGAAAACATAGTAAGACTTGTTAAAAGTATTAGCACAGATAATTTTAGTGTCAAAGTTGCAATAGTGGTAAATTTCATTCTGATTTACAAAAATATATTAGTATATAAAAAAATAATTTTGAAGTTGTGGGATTTGTCCTCGTACCGTACGACGGACAATTTGAAAAAATGTTAATATAGGTCTATGTAATGGCATTTAATAATACTAAAATTACCTAGCTAGTGTAACCAGTTAATGCAAAGTAAATGGTAAAATACTGTTTTTAACTGTTTATACGTTTTAAAGACACTACACCCGCCTCATGATTAGAAACGGTGACGAATGTCCAGAGATCGAGAGCTTCTTCCATGGTTTGCACGACTGAATAGTGGTATCCTGTGCAGGATTAAATGTACCGTTTGAACGACCCGGGATTATTGCAGTACGTGTATGGTATTCGTCGAGTTAATATAAAATCTGCTGTAGGATAGATAGATAGATACAATGATGAGGTGGGCCAATTAAGTTACCGACAGCAAAGTTATTATAAAAAAAAACTATTCAGAGTGACAGAGTTACAGTTAGTACAAAAATCAACAAATTTTACAAAATATTCGTCTTATATACTACACGTCCTAGATAAATGTGCCGAAGTATACTAGTTTGGGACTGGTTGCCTGCGCAGTACGGCTACCGCGCGGCGTCGCCGGGGCTGGTGCTGCGCGAGTACCGCGCCGACGCCGCGCCGCACCGCATCACCACGTACTCGTACCTGGCGGCGGAGGCCAGCCTGCGGCGCCCCGTGCAGGCCGGCGAGCGCGCCGCCGCGTCGCCGCACTTCCACCGCCCGCCCTCGGCCGGCAGCACGCGCGCCTCGTCGCGCTCCGGCGCGCCCGGCCAGCGCTCCGGCATGCGCGCGCTCGTCGACTCCATCCGCAGCGAGACGCCGCGGCCCAAGTCGCCGCACATGAACAACGAGGTACGCAATCTCTATTTCCTGTAGCAGAGGTAACAGTCACAAAAACCACAAGTAACACACCGAAGCCGTATAACGGCCAGCTTACAGCATTTCTTTATCCGTTTACGCATTTTCAAATAATTTTACAGTAGTGTTATAAACGTTTATAAGACTATCGTGATGATTATTTGGACACAAATTATACGGCTTTGGATTTAATTGCATTACAGAAGCATTATATTAGATTTGAATTGCCAAATACCATTATAGGTGCCAATAGCATTTTAGAGGTATTACTATGGTGAATAAACTTGCTATTTGTATCATACAAGCATTATACTAGTAATTTTAATAAGAATGCTAATAACATTAAAACATATGTTATACTAGCATTAAAATATAGTAAAAGCATGATTGGAGCTTCTAAATGTTCATAGTTTTAAATAAATCCTACATCATTGCAAAAGCCTTTATATTACCACGGTGCAAACGTTATAATGCAATTTTACGACTTTGTCTTGCAATCGCAGTATAGATAAAGACAATGAAACTACACCATATTATGTAATACTAGCTGAGCCGCGCGACTTCGTTAGCGTCACTTAAGAGAGAGACAGAGAGCAGGGCGTAAGAATATATAATACAATTGGAGGATCTGAAATGGTTTTCTCTATTATGCACTTGACAACTACATTCATAGTAGGAATAAATTCCCGTGGGAATGCCGGGCATTTCTTTCTTAGTACTCATCTAAAGTACCTAAAGAACACGTTTACCAAATTTCACGTTTCTATGTTTAATACTTTAGGCTGTGTGGTATACCCGCGTAGTTCCAGTTTCCATAGAAACGTAAACTTGTGTAAAAGTATTCTTTATGTAGTACCTCATATAAGCGCCAAAATAGGAAAACCTGACATTCCCACGGGAACTACGAAGGTGAAACCAAAACAGCCTAAACTATTAGTCATAGATGCCTGAAATTTAGTGAGTTAAAAAACATCAAAAAAGGAATTTCCGGTATTTCCACGGCAATGTAATCCTACTAATATTATAAATGTGAAATTTTGTTATGATTGAATGTTAGTTATTTAAATACATTTAGATGGAAATCGGAAAATAGATAGAACATTTCCTGTTAATACACAGGGAACTGTTTACACCGGTACACATATTATTCCCGCGGGAATCAATTTAGTGTAATAACCAAAATTCACGTGAGCGGAGCCGCGAGCATCAGCTAGATAATAATAAATTTACTTGATAATACGTAGTACGTGTATGGTAAACGTAAATGAGCATTACACTGAGATGGTAAACTGATAATTGTAAATGCCACTACTTCGACCGATGCTCGAAGTCTAAAATTGTGTGAGAGAGACAGGAGACCGGCTTCAGTGTCATCTCGACTCCGTGCTGTATACTTATTTTGCTAAATTCCTCATATTTTTTTAATAAAGTAGAAATAGACAATTCGATTTGAGACAGGGATTGAACCCGTGACCTCTGCCTAAACAGGGCAATGTTCTAGCCTACTTCTACATATAACTACTATTCCTTTCTCTGTGTTACTTGGGACAAAACACCAGTGACTGTGACCCTTAGCCTTTAAATTTCCCAGGATAAATTCCAAATAATATGTTAGTTGTAAAGTAGCCTATGACTACGAGGACACGCTAACACCATAAACTATTTAGTAATGCTGTACAAGGATTGTGCACAGTGTTGCAGTCTCTCGCAACCTATTTAAATATAATTCGTCAAGCAATTGAGGTGGATTTGCTTTTACTTTTTGCTCAATTCTTAAAGCATAAAGGTGCTCAACAAAGGTCCCCCTAACCGAAAGTGTTCTACGGTCTAGAGCAAATGGGAATTTGCACCACCACATGTGTGTTGTGTCAATGATATTAGCTACAGTGAAGCTACTCTACTCGAATACATTTTTGAACAGAAATACAAGTATGTAATATGATTGTAACGCACTTTCAGGAGCCGATAGAGCTATCGCACTACCCGGCCGCGTACAAGCCGCCGCCCGGAACTAAGCCCAAGATCGAGCGGGACGACTTCCCCGCGCCGCCCTACCCCTACACGGACCCTGGTAATATTACTGTCTTAATGAATACACTGCTAATAAATGATTAATAATAAATGA
Source organism: Thumatha senex (assembly GCA_948477245.1). NCBI lineage: Eukaryota > Metazoa > Arthropoda > Insecta > Lepidoptera > Erebidae > Thumatha > Thumatha senex. The sequence continues at coordinate 19,588,998 of OX419748.1, forward strand.
TTCTACACTGCTTCCAAATTCTGTTTAGAGTCAGGGTTTGGAAGCAGTCACTTATTGATTATTTTTGGGTTGCTAAAAACAACTATGGTTATCACAATTTATATGTCATGTCATGTGTATTGTGTTTGAACAGAACGTCGTCGGCGGTGGTCTGACACGTATAAGGGCGTGCCAGACAGCGACGATGAGACGGACGGGAAAGTAAACGGCAAAGTGCACGGGAACGGGGACATCGACCCCAAGCTGCGCCGCGAGGAGCAGGAGCTGGCCAAGATCGAGACCGGCATCGCGCAGGTACACTGTCCCTCTCTCCCCACACATACACACATACACACCACCACGTACTGAAAGTGAACGGCAAAGTGAACGGGAACGGGGACATCGACCCCAAGCTGCGCCGCGAGGAGCAGGAGCTGGCCAAGATCGAGACCGGCATCGCGCAGGTACACTGTCCCTCTCTCCCCACACATACACACATACACACATACACACCACCACGTACTGAAAGTGAACGGCAAAGTGAACGGGAACGGGGACATCGACCCCAAGCTGCGCCGCGAGGAGCAGGAGCTGGCCAAGATCGAGACCGGCATCGCGCAGGTACACTGTCCCTCTCTCCCCACACATACACACATACACACATACACACCACCACGTACTGAAAGTGAACGGCAAAGTGAACGGGAACGGGGACATCGACCCCAAGCTGCGCCGCGAGGAGCAGGAGCTGGCCAAGATCGAGACCGGCATCGCGCAGGTACACTGTCCCTCTCTCCCCACACATACACACATACACACATACACACCACCACGTACTGAAAGTGAACGGCAAAGTGAACGGGAACGGGGACATCGACCCCAAGCTGCGCCGCGAGGAGCAGGAGCTGGCCAAGATCGAGACCGGCATCGCGCAGGTACACTGTCCCTCTCTCCCCACACATACACACATACACACCACCACGTACTGAAAGTGAACGGCAAAGTGAACGGGAACGGGGACATCGACCCCAAGCTGCGCCGCGAGGAGCAGGAGCTGGCCAAGATCGAGACCGGCATCGCGCAGGTACACTGTCCCTCTCTCCCCACACATACACACATACACACATACACACCACCACGTACTGAAAGTGAACGGCAAAGTGAACGGGAACGGGGACATCGACCCCAAGCTGCGCCGCGAGGAGCAGGAGCTGGCCAAGATCGAGACCGGCATCGCGCAGGTACACTGTCCCTCTCTCCCCACACATACACACATACACACATACACACCACCACGTACTGAAAGTGAACGGCAAAGTGAACGGGAACGGGGACATCGACCCCAAGCTGCGCTGCGAGGAGCAGGAGCTGGCCAAGATCGAGACCGGCATCGCGCAGGTACACTGTCCCTCTCTCCCCACACATACACACATACACACATACACACCACCACGTACTGAAAGTGAACGGCAAAGTGAACGGGAACGGGGACATCGACCCCAAGCTGCGCCGCGAGGAGCAGGAGCTGGCCAAGATCGAGACCGGCATCGCGCAGGTACACTGTCCCTCTCTCCCCACACATACACACATACACACCACCACGTACTGAAAGTGAACGGCAAAGTGAACGGGAACGGGGACATCGACCCCAAGCTGCGCTGCGAGGAGCAGGAGCTGGCCAAGATCGAGACCGGCATCGCGCAGGTACACTGTCCCTCTCTCCCCACACATACACACATACACACATACACACCACCACGTACTGAAAGTGAACGGCAAAGTGAACGGGAACGGGGACATCGACCCCAAGCTGCGCTGCGAGGAGCAGGAGCTGGCCAAGATCGAGACCGGCATCGCGCAGGTACACTGTCCCTCTCTCCCCACACATACACACATACACACATACACACCACCACGTACTGAAAGTGAACGGCAAAGTGAACGGGAACGGGGACATCGACACCAAGCTAAATATCGATCGATAATTATCGATCGCGCAGGTACACTGTCCCTCTCTAAAAATTAATAAAAAATAACTGTAAACATTTGAAAATGCATAAATCTAATCCGGTCCATCAAAAGTAAATAAAGTGGATAGTACAAGTTTCATCATTTTAAGATGTGTATCAAGTTCCACCAAGTGTCAATTAACAGTAAAACAGTCTTATCGTCTTTCCTTTGTGCATCCTGTGTGCGCGATTTCGTTTAAAGGAATGAAGTCTATTGCGGGAACGTAGGTCAATGCGCGTTGTCGTCTGATTCGGCTTCTAGAGTTGATGGTAGTGATACTTTTGTAATACTGAGATAAAAACTGTCATCCGTTTCAGGTGTTCCTAAAAGAAGTAAAAGAGAGAGAAAAACTTCAGCAGTGGAAGAAACAAAACTTGGACCCGAGGAACGCGAGCAGGTTTGTTCCTTACACTTATTTTACAAGATTTTCACATTCGCGAGTATTAATTAGAAGACCGCTAAGATGTTCAGAATTCATCTTCTTCATTTAATGTGCTTCCAAACCATACCTAGGGCTGATGTCGACTATACGACTTAAGTTTTAATTGTGAGTGAATTACGCATTAGATATATTTAACGTCACCACATCTAGAACAAAATATTTAGTATTAAGGTCAATGTTATATTATAGGGTGTTGGGGCTGTTGTTGTCCAAGCATTAGTTAATGTTGAAGATTGTTAGGTATTTGAGTAGACATACCGATGTCGATGTTGTGTGCGTTTATTGTCAAAACACACTCATTTTCAACATTCTCTAATGTTCGGACAACTGATATGGTATGTTTTTATGGTTAAATACACCATATTTAATAAAAGTTTAAGGTTTGGTAGAAAATAGAAGGAGTTAATTACAATGTTATTTTTAAAGCATTCGGTAAGTTGTTTTTATAAGATGTAAGGTGGAAGGAATTTCACTAAGGTTTCCGGAGCCTAAACGATCTCACTTGCCAGCGATGCTTCTGCTGATTGATGGACGAGGCGACGGCGGTGTCGGTGTCTTCATGGGATTGCTAGGTCAGATGGTTTAAATTTGGGCGGGGTTTTGAAGCAAGTGGAAAAATATTTAGGTAGCTAAAAAAGTAGAGGTACATATTTTTGGGTTGTGAGTTCCCTGTCTGGGTTTTCCTGAGCGTCCAAAGTATGGGGTTCCTGAAAAGGAGTCTTAGAAGTTTTATAAAGGGTCGGCAGCGCGAGTGCTGCACCTCTGGTGTTGCAAACGTACATAGGCTACGGTGACCACTTTCCATCAGGTGGGCCGTATGCTCATCTGCCACCTCAGTGGTATAAAAAAAAATCTTTAGACGTATTGAGCATCCGTCTCCTTCACACTTAGCATTCCCCGAACTCGTAGAACCGACGCTGTGTGTGTGCAGGACCCCGTCGGCGTCCCGCGAGCCCCTGCCGCGCCTGCGCTACTCGTCGCCGCTGGGCGCTTCGCCCTCGCGCTCGCTGGAGCACCCGCACCACCACGAGCACCAGCACGCCAGCCACTCGCACATACCCACCTACAACGGTGAGTTGCACACACACCACACACCACACACACACACACACACCTCACTGTGTACAGTGTACGCAGTGAGGTACAGCAGTCTTGGTCATACTACACCAAACCTAGACACCTGCGGACGCGAGCATTGCAACTTGCAACTCGCTCCACGCACGCTTATAAAGGAAGAAGCCCTACCTATTACACACATCACCGCGCGCTTAGGAAAATAACATCTAATCGTACCGTGAACTAGTACTTTTATTGCAATGGTTTTAAAATTAAATAACGAAAACTTAACGATCTAATCCAGTATCTAGACCCGCTACACAGTCGAGTTGCAATGCTTTCCCTTGCAGGTGTTCATAGTATTTATTGAATACAAATTCTATTATGATCGGTACACACGCTACTAAAAATCATTACGATTTAATTGTGCCGTTCGATGTAAATCGATAATCGAAACGTATGTACGATAAAAACGGTACAGGTAAATCGTAGCGATTCCCCGAGCGTACTACTAGCTACCATAAAATTATTATTATACCATTAAAATTAAAATATAATAACTGAGTCAACTCTATATAGTATATTTTTATGCAAAAAATAATATCGACAGTACTTTTATGCTGAATACACATAAAACGAAAACCAACAAACAACGCAGTAAATCCACAATTAAAATATTATTTCAAGAACTACTCGCCTCTGCGTTCGTGGATACAAATGTACCAAATCGTCGCCCTCCTTCGTTGGGTGTGTTCTCAGCATAGTATTAATCTAGCCATATATACAGTGTAAAAATCACTCGAAATTCTAAATTATGAATTCCATCACTGATGTCTAACAACTATGTAATAAAAGCTATCATCCCCAGCATCACCACTGCAGTACTACATCTAACTGCCACATGGCCGCGTACCTTGTTTTACCCCACAGCTGTACACTACAGGCCCGCGAACAAACTGACCCGTTCTAATGTTTGTACGCGAATCGCGTCCAAAAATCTGATTCAACGTCAGACAGTAACTCGTAGGCTTAGAACACCATTTGTAAATAGTATAATTATATCTCCTTATACTTGTTAAGCAGTACGTTTGTCCCGTTCAAAAGTTCCGACATAAGGCTGAGAGTTATTATCTGGTTTGTTGTAGCGTTTCTACGGGGCGCTCCGCCCCATAAGTTTGTTCGAGAGCTTGTAGTCTATAACGAATGCTTCACCTGCAACTATTGACTAACTGTCTGTCACTAACACGGGATCGTTTCATAAAACTCCAATGTCTTAATTACAAGTACTATATAATACTGTATAGTTTTAAATTAATAAATTCACTTTATTTAGTCAAACAACAAAACATGTAATTATTTGTAATGTTGGTGTGCACCAGCCAGTTACGTCGTCGTTGCAGTCTGAACACATCCGCCCACGCTCTGCTAATCTCTATATTTTTCATTAAAAATATTTCGAAGGTGCTGGTAAAGTGATCCCACTGTGTTAGTTTCGGCCCCCCGGTCGCCTGACGCCTGCGCCGGGCGGGCGGAAACTAGACAACAATTCAATATTGGCTCCTTTACTAATATTTAAAATTGGAGCACTCGCTCCGTGCGAGTGTGAACTATGGTGTTAACCGCTACGCGGCGTCTCGGATGGAAGACATGTCGTCGCCGCACTCGCTGCGAGCAAGGTCGCTCGTGTTCCTTACGAGTCAACTTACGTTTCCGATACTGTCCCGCGACGCCCTGTCTTCCATCGCACGGCGCTGCCCTGTCGGAGCGGGCTGGCGCCTGCCATGGAGCCTCTGTGCCCAGCGCGCAGTGGGCACAGCGCGGCAGCGAGCGGAGTCGCGGCCAGGCCAGGCCGGGGCGCAGCGCCTGTATCCTGCGACTCGCTTTGTATAGATCTATATTGACGCCCACCCACCGTGGCTATATTTCTTAGCTATACACTTTGTGAACCTCGTCCATTCGGTTATCCCGTCAACATAAACTAATCTACGAGCGATATCAGACTCTCGAGCGTTTTATAGTAAAAAGATTGTAAGTATACTGCTTTTGGAACTTGTCACAAATTTCTACTACGGCTGATGACACATATAAACTAACGCGTCATTAGCCGTAGTACAAATTTCTAACACTAACTTATAACTATCAGTGTCGGCATTCTGCCAAAGTTGTCTGTACGATGGTAAAGGACTTGGTTTACAAAATATATAGCTTATATTCGTTTGATGAATTCCTCATCCTATTTAAGAAATAACATGTTTCAATGCTAGCAAAATAATTGATAACAAATTAGTTATGTTCAAAACGACTGTCTATGATAGTAGCACCGACGATATTGCCAGTAAAAAAAAATACTCACCATTATTTTATCTCTGTAAACATTGAACGTAAAAGATAATTCATTCAAATTCGTGTATATTAATCACAATAAGTGAATTTGGCAATACTACTGACAGTGGACAATCATTGCAATACCACAGACACGTTTGTTGGGTGGGCGAGTCGTCGTGTCTGCTTTTTGTGCACCGGCGCCATGTTTTTGTAGCTTGTTTTGTAACAAATAGCTCACATCGTTTGCATGTCATCATCGCTTGTTTGTATACATCGCCGCTTAAGGTGTGACTCCACTAGCAATAAATCTTGCTGTAGGTTACTTCCAACATCTGTTAACGCTAGCACACCGCAGAGTGCCTCGGAGGCCGCTTTACCGAATAGAACCCGCAATGATCCCCGACTTGTCGAACCGGCGAACTTGGGTCAGGATGGTAAAGCCTACTATCCGACATACCTCGTTCCAAATAGACATGGATTTTAAAAAAGTTTTAATCGGATCCTAAGCCTATTGTTCATGATAGAATCGATACAGTGTGATCAAAACGTTACAACGAGAGTATTTAAAGTTCTTGTCCGGGAAAAGCGAAAGCAGGAATAAAAAACTTTCACCCGAGACACTCGAAATTGTGACGGGAAATTTCACCCCACAACGCACACGTATTCACACGCCTTAGTATCCTGAAGCTGATACGAAGAAACCTCTGACGCTGCAACACCAACATTTGAGGCTGCGATCGAGCAAAACAGGGCAGAACTAAAACAGCGGAAGGCAAATTGCGACCACAAAGTTCGAAATTCTTGAAGCACTTGATTGCTTTAAGAATCTCGAACTTTGTGGCCTACCTCAACTAGGAATAAGACGGTGACGGAGACCACAGAGCCCCGCTAAAGCACCACTATACCAAGGACATACTGGATGTCAGGGCAAATCCAAGGGATCTCAAGGTACTTAAGAATTCCCTCGGAATTATTACGGGGATTTTTAGAGCCGGTGAGACTTCGATCTGATAAGTTGTACTAGTTTAAGTATAAACCCATCTTGGGTAGGTTATCTACTTTGACACGAATTAGGAAGAAGAACTCTTGCTCTTTGACTACACCGCAATACATGAATACGAAAGTATATAATTTGTGCGCTCTACCTATTATGATTTTTGATGCCGTAATCTGGACTTTACGTTTGGGCTGGTTCACAGTCTTATTCATAGAGCCAACTATGGAGTCTCTGTAAGGGATATATCTAATTCGAAATGAGGTTATCCATCAGAGGATCAAAGTGGTCATGTCGCTCCCTAAACTAAACGGTCCGACGACCTGGGGAAGGTCGTGTGGAAGATTGTGTACTGTGCGAAAATGAGGAAAAGCTTACGTTCAGCAGTGGCCCTGACCTTGCATGTAGTGTTAACAAACCGGCAAGTGCTTGCTAGTGGACACATCGCTTAACATTAACACACCTCAATTTGGCCACATCAGTGTTCAAGAATTGGATTTGGATTATTTAATCAATAGTTATATATATATGTATCATTTACGTATTTTATGTAACAGTCTATTCATATATTATTAAGTATCTTCATTAATGAAAAGTTTATATATAAAGTATGTGTATCTATGTTAGGAACACCTGTGTCACAGATGTTAATACAAGTATATAAATGTATGAAACTTGCAACGCCTTTGTTTGAATTATGTTGTGTTGCGCCTCTCTCTGTGCATGAGGCATGTGTCGTGTACTAGAGCACAGCTTCATCGAACTATTGATTTCTGTTAAATGTGCGGCGCGACAATATTTGTGTACTCGAATCTGCGTACTATACTTCAGAGGAAACCATACCCGAGGAAGCTGTGCTTGTATATTTTAGATGCGATGTACAGTCAACTACTGGACCTGTATTCCAACAATATTTACATAATTAAATACAGTACTTTACTGTAATTTAGATATACATTCGAATAAATAAATCAATAAAGAAGTCGAGTTTGCTCTAGACCATACGACTGAAGTAAAATTTCTTTAGCTTCATGTACTGGCTACGAGGGAAAGAGAAAAAAAAATGTGTGCTTACATCTTTTTCTTTTGCCTCGCTCGATCAAACTTTACGTATCGCATTTACCAGCTCACTCCTTAAGTTAAGCGGGAGTAATGGACCTTTTCCACGAAGCCAGTATCTGAGACAATCCACTGGGCCAGTCCACTAAGAATTTTTTTTTTTCATTTGTTATGTTTTAATAATATATATTAAATATTACATCATAGTTATTATTACAATTTAGCCGTGAACCTAACAAGTAGCTCAGTTTTAACTTAAATTAAATGTTAACAACGTGTCCATTGGCTTTTTTGTTGTTGTCTCACTGAACTGAGCCAGTGAAATTTGAAAGCATTCCAATCGTGGGACAATCCATCGAATCGGACTACCCATATTTACACAACGCCAACGTTAGACTGACTCAGCGGTTCGTCCGTAAAGAAGTTTTACTTCAAATCGGAACGCAGCGGCCAGTAGTTGAGCGTGCGCGTGCACGTAGTAGCGCGAGGTGTGTTGCGTAGTGTCGGGCTCCAGCACGCTGCCGGCGCTCGGGCGGCGCCAGCTCGGCGCGGCGCAGGTAGGTACACACTGACGCGCGTGTTGCAGTGCTGTGGGCGCAGCGCGCGCCGCGGCCCGGCTACGGCCTGGCGCCGCGCTCGCACACCTTCTCCAGCGCCGCGGGCAAACACACGCCTCTGGACTCCTCGGTACGTCGGTACGGTCCCTCCTTGCGCTCGTATCGAGCTGCAGTCGACCCCGTAAACTTCAAATTTTCCCCCATAGGAGCGAGATCGGTACCGAACGCGCCGATGACTAAAACTGGAACATGTATGATCGCGTCCCGTGTCGCGTGCTGCGAGTGCAAGGTTTAAAGGTATCGGAAAATATATATGAGCTCTCTCGGGAGTCTGCTCCTTAAATTAAATTTGATGATATGAACATTTATATGAACGATACCCACTATTTTGAACTCACTTGACTTAAAATCCATGGTGAACGGTGAACGAGCGACCCGCCTCGTCATTGTTGGTACCGTCGCTGTAACACATTCTTGGAGTAATGTATTACGCGCGTTTTATGTATGTATGCAATTTTCTTATTTTCCCTATAAAGACCACGCTACTGAACAGATTTCGGTGTATGAAGGGCTTAAATAAAAGGTATGTATTACTCCTAGGTATCTTCCGATACATCAAATGTTAATAAAAACTATACCTACTATGAATATTTATAACTAAAATATAGGTTGTAAAAAATAGCTTCTAAATGGAACCAATAAATATCAATTTTTACAACACCACCTAACTCAAACTAGGCTGTAAAATTGTGCTATGGTCCAAAACACGTAGAATCTCTAAATACATACATATTATACATAGAAAACTCCAAAACAAACGTTAGCAAATCAAACGAATATTAGTTCCGATCCGTGAATCGAAATCGGGACTTCAGCGCAGCTATTATACTCTGCCACATACGCCACCGAAGCTGTCACATGAATTTACTGCCACCGGTCTTATAATCGCCCCATTTATTGTTTTTAAACTATAGTATCGTAACATTAATAATAAAAATATATATTTTAACGATATCCTCCACCACATCCCTAACAAGTATTTTTTTCTTCGTAAAAATAAAAAGTATTTAGTTTTTTTTTTCAACTTAATATTTATTTTTATCAGTTTTGTTTTTTCTACATTAAAGCAAAAATACTGTACACATTATAGGGTGACTTCACGTTCAGCGGCTTGGGCGACAAGACGCATAGCACCGACTTCAGCTGCGGCAAGTCCGATAGTATGTATCGTCCACTTCGCTCTCATACACTATTACACAGTTTTTAAGGTGTCTCGGTATTGTATTATAATAATAATCCTTAAATTTTAATTTGTAAACGTTTAACTTGTCATATTTTCCATAAATATCGAGCTGTCAAATCTGTCCGCGGCCTCTCGAAGAAGGTCGCTCTTTTTCTTGTAACGCCGAATCATTATTTTTCAATTTATTTTAAGAGTTCCTCGGCTGTCACTACTCCATCCGTGAATATCTTTAATCTTGTGAATACGTTCCGTGATAGGTTTTGCTTTTTTATTAATATAAATCTATCTATATTAATAAAAAAGCAAAACCTATCACTAATGAAGGTATAATGACGGCACACGGCAATCTATTAGATTCTAATTTACACCGATCACTGCCATAATTCAAGCACGTAATTTTATAGCAGGTTAAAGGTGCAGCGGTAAAGTTTTACTGTCATTATTAATATTATGGTAAACTTAAAATAAACACACACACACACACACACACACACACACATTTGTAGTATGTCGAGTGTGTGTGCGCGCGTGCGTATGAGTGTACTGACGGTTGTTGTTGTGTTATGCGCGCGCGCAGTGCGGACGGACCTCTGCAGTAAGTAGCGCCACGCGACGTGCTTCGCTCCAGACCATTTATTGTCCTAAGCCTATCTGTGAACTTTCTGCCCATCACACATTTTTTACATTACAATAATATCTACTACTCGTACGTCTCTATGTTTTCCTTTTCGCCGACTCTCACATACATTCTCAGCATTAGCTGTTTAGACCGCTGCTGTCAACGTCTATTGTACCAATTTCACAACTATTAATGAAAAAAGAAAACACAGGGACACAGTATGTATTCTTTTATTTTGTTTGTGAAATGTCTTTTCAATTGAAACACATTAGAAGAGAAAATGGGCGAGCCCAACTTCCAATTATAAAAGCTCGCGGTTCGAATTAGACTACTCGGTCAGTCTTGCAGCTGTCCCCCGGCCGAAGGACTTTCTTCAAATAACTGTTGACGTCCGCATTTCCACTTGAGAAAATTTTATTTGTATATCTTTATACCCATGTTGTGTGAAAGTCATTTTATTTTTACCTATCTATATATGTGTCGCTTACAAACTCGCGTACACTCCGACGAGCACTCACGCCTACCCTCGCAGTCGGCATTACTGGCACTCGCCTACTGCAGATACTTGCCATTATCGAGATACATGTACTACGACCTAGAAAAGGCGACAATAACATTTTCTTCGCTACGCTCAAATGTCACAGTCGTATAGCTAAAGGTCTTATTTCGATTTATCGATATCGATGCGACACATTCGTGTCCCATCACTAAACGGAATACTGAAGCGACTTCTCTAGCACGAAGTACATAACTCATTAGATTAGTTTATGTAGGTAATATAATGTTTGGTTTTTATTATATATGTACATGTAATTCATACATAAGCATGAGCTTAGCTTCAGGTTAGCTAGGCAACATATTTTTTCTGCTCCGTGAGTTATATTGATTTGGACATTACCGTTTACAGTTTCTGCCGGCTCCATAACTGATGTGGATAGGAGTGCTATGGTAAGTCAACTTGTAATTATAATTTTAAATAATATCTCTAATTTAAAAATAATAAAAAACAAATATAATAAAAAATAAATAAAATAAATAAATAATTAAAAATACTTAAATAATTTTAAAATCAGATTTAAAAATATACAGTGTTGTGTCATGTCTGCCTGACTGTCCATAGTGTATCTGGGCAGTTGCCTGCAGAAGTTGAAAGATTGTGATAAATGTGTGAATTGGGAGCCCTTTCGATCGCAAAGCCTTTTTAGCATAATGTAGTTTGGCATAACAGTTTTAGCATAAGATAAGCAGAGTGTTATAAACGCAGAATGATTTTATTGGCATAATAATAACTTACCTTAATTTTCTTTATCATAATTTTAATCAGCATAAATGTAAAGGGTATAATTGTGATACGCCTAAAGATAATTTATCATAAAATACAAAACGCATAATGTTGTCTTGGGCAAAGTCGTAAATAGGTACGATGACGAGCAAAGCGAGGAGGAGAGTTGGGTTACTAGTGACCACAACGCGCAAGCCGAGTGTGCCGAACTGAATCCGATTTAATCTATTACCTACTTCTTTTTGTATTTTAGTATATTATAGTCTACATTCTATAAACTGTGTTAAGAAAACCCATATTATTTATAAGTATAAAATAGTTATATTTTTTTTAAATGCGTGCTCTTAGTATCAGAATTAGTTCAATTTCCTTAAAATATAGCAAATTTTCAAAAATTGACAACACCTTTGTTGGCAATCGGCGACGAGTGTATGTGATATCAAAAGAAGCCGCCGGCAGGTGTAAGCTGACCTTTTGACCTTGCATTTCTGAATAGTCCTTTCCCTGTGTTGCCATGTCAGCTACACTACATTATATTAATTTCTAATTAATTTTATTCGGGGTAAATTTTTGGGGTAATTTCTAAAAAGGATTACACAAATAAAATCACATCTCGATACCTACAATACCTTCACGGAACGGACAGGGCTTTCTTAACATATTGTATAGTATTCATTTTGAACTTTATATAATAGATTTTATATAAAGATATATTTTTTATATAGAGATATTTAGTTTTATATATAAGAGTATAGTGACTATTGACATTTTAATCAGCCGGCATTTCATTCTCAGTCAGTTCAAGCTTAGATATAATAGTAGTTTATGATACTGTTGCATAATAAGATGAGTGTGTTTTAAAAAAACGAGCCGTAGGCGAGTTTTTTTATAGTATCACACGAGTGTTATAAGACCAAGTTATGTACAGTGTCATACACTACTTTATCTACTCTCATACTATAATACGTAAAACAATATTGCAAATAAATTGATGAATATAACAACAAATTTATTTTTTAAATGTCAAATGTTGGCGCCAAGGCGCAAACATTGATTGCGCATGCGCGCTTGCGTCGCGGACTCGTTCATTGAAACCAATGATTGAAACCTTTTTTTTTTAAGTAGAGGTTCTACCTCCTTGGTCCAACTGGAGGTTGTATAGGTGTATCGTTATGATTAAAAAGTTATATTATGATACAGGTGTCCATACAAGACCTGTATCGTAATTAAACTTTTTTTTATTATTTTTGGCCTGTACGTAATGTTTGTCATAAGAATTTTGTTACTAGTTTTATAATTTTTGTATTATAGTATCAGAGTAGATAAAAATATGTACCTGTTAACATTATAATACCATAATGTAAACAGGTTCATATTTTTATTTTACATGTCATCATCATCATCCGAGCGTCTGTCCCAGTTGCGTCTTGCGACGCCCGGGGTCCGCTTTCCTACATTTTCTCCTCCACTTCGCACGGTCGTCGGCATCCCCTGTAGTGAGACCATTGGCACGCATGTCATCCCTTACGACGTCAAGCCAGCACTTCTTGGGTCTTCCCCTCTTACCGGGACCCGGCGGGGCTGACATGGCCAGACATTTGTTACCTACATAGCCCGGCGGTTGCCGCATGACCATACCAACGAAGGCGACACTCTTGCAACTTGTCTGCAATGTCACGGACGTGAAGGCTGCCGCGGATGCGAGAGTTTCTCACGCGGTCCATCCGCGTGACCCCACACATCCACCGCAGCATCTTCATTTCCGTGACACGCAGCTCCTGCTTGTGTCGCTCCAATATCGGCCACGTCTCACTGCCATGTAAAAGGACAGGTCTAATAATGGTTTTGTAGACCTGTCCCTTCAACCGGATCGGCATTTTAGGGTCACAAATGACACCGGTCATCTCCCGCCATTTGGCCCACGCGGCAGCAATGCGTGACTTGACGTCGCAATCGATGTCACTGGACGTGTGAAAAACAGATCCCAGGTATTTAACCTGGTCCGTGCGCTCGACCAAATCACCGCATATGCGGACGGATGTGGGATCTGTCGAGTTTAGTGCCAAGTACTCGGTCTTCGCCACATTTAGTTTCAGACCGCCGTTCTCAAGCGTCTCCTTCCACGCCTTTTCACGTCGCACCAATCTGCCCCTGTCCGCGTCTGCCAGCGCAATATCGTCAGCATACATGAGCAACCATGGAGGCTGCTCATGTGGGTTTCTGATGCTGTCCGACAATTCGTCTGATATTACACTAAACAGAAGCGGACTAAGGACCGAACCCTGGTGTACCCCGACGGTGATGGGGAAGGGTTTCGTGTCGCCAACAGCAGTCCGAACCATTGAATCGGAGTCACAGTACATGTCCCGGATAGTGTCAATATAGACCTCTGGAACCCCTTTGGACCGCAGTGCCCACCAGATCATCGCACGATCAACACAGTCGAAGGCCTTCTGCATGTCTAGAAACAAACAGTGCAGAGGCGTGTTCTTCGACCTGTATTTCTCTGCGACAACCCTCAGGGCAAAAACAGGGTCCGTGGTCCCATAACCAGGGCGAAACCCATATTGACACTCCAAAAGAGTACACTCCTGCCGGATCCGAGAGTCTATAATCCTCTCGAAGATCTTCATGGTGTGGGACATCACCTTAATACCGCGGTAGCTCCCGCACTCCTGCACTGACCCCTTACCTTTGAAGACTGGAGTAATAATACTCAGTCTCCATTGGTTTGGGATCTGCCCGCTGAGGAGTATGCGGTTAAAAAAGTTTACTAAGATGCCCACACCGCGAGGACCCATCGCCTTCCAGGCTTCGATGGGGACTCCATCGGGTCCGACAGCTTTCCGATTCTTCATGCGGCGAAGCGCAGTCAGGACTTCTCCAGGCGTTACCGGTGGCACTAGTCCCTGATTCGGAGGGAGGTCCGGAGGCTGCACCTCTTTGTGCTGTTTATTAAGCAACTCATGGAAGTACGAGCGCCATCTCTCCTTTACCGCGAGGTCTTCGCTTAACAGGTTGCCCTCAGGGTCTTTTACACAGCGACACTTGGATATATCCTGTGCCGCTTTGACCCTGGAGCGCGCCAGCTTATAGATGAGCTTCTGCCCCTCAGACGATTCCAGCTTATCATACAGAGGTTGTAAGTGGTCACGTCTGGCTCTGGCTACAGCTCTCTATGTGGCGCGCTTGGCAGCCCTGTACGCGTCGCGGTCTTCAGGAGATCCGGTCACTTGCCACTTTTTAAAGAGGGCTTTCTTCTCCCTAGTCTCCCTCTGGACTGCGTCGTTCCACCACCAAGTTTCCTTGTCACATTTGCGTCTACCCTTAGACTCACCGAGCACCACCTTCGCCGCTCCAAGGATGGCCGCCTGAACTTTGTCCCAGTAATCTTGAACTGGTTCGCCTTCAGTGTCGGTGCACTTGTCACCGACAGCTGAGACGAACTCCTGGGACCTAGTTTCATCAAGCAGCCACCATCTGATGCGGCGCTGGCACTGCTCGATGCGTTTGCCTTTGGGCTTCACGCAGAGGTCCATGACAAGGAGACGGTGTTGTGCAGTAAGACTCTCTCCGGGTATGACCTTGCAGTTGGCCACCTTGCCGATGCTGTGTCGCCTAGTGAGTAGGAAATCGATCTGAGTTGTACGCCTCCCGCTCTTGTAGGTGATGAGATGTTCGGATTTCTTTTTGAAATACGTGTTCACAATGGCCAGATCGGCAGCCGCACACGTTCCGAGGATAGTTTCTCCTTCAGCGTTGCGGGTGCCGTATCCAAAACCACCATGAACACGCTCAAACTCCTCACACCTCTCACCCACATGACCGTTTAGGTCGCCGCCCAAAACGATTCCCTGTGACAACGTAATGCTCCGAAGCACTCCCTCGAGTTGACCTCAAAACGACACTTAATCGGCGTCGCTACAACCGGCCTGTGGCGCGTAGGCACTCATCAGGTGGGTAATAATCCCATCGATAAGCACCCTTACGATCATAAGCCGGTCGCTACAGCGTTTCACCTCCAAGATGCCACTCTGCAGCCCCTCGGAGAGCACAACGGCCACCCCGTTCTCCCCACCAGGCGCACCCGTGTAATACAGCTTGTAGCCGTTCTGCAAGGGCCGGGCTCTGTTGTCCTTCCACCGAGTCTCCTGCAGGAACGCCACGTCCACCCTCCGCCTGGAGAGTACTTCGGCCAACTCTACCGCACGCCCAGTCAGCGTGCCAATGTTCCAAGATGCGAAGCGGATTCGGGTTGGGGCTAGCCCTATCCCTAGCAGCATTCCTTTTTTGACTGTTCATTTTTTTTTTGTTTCGGCGGGTGGCTTTTATGGGAGCGACGCCCTCAGACCTCCCAACCCCAGAGGGGAAAGCCAGCGCCAGTGCCTCGTCCGTTAGTCAGCAGGTGCACGCACTAGCATGGGAGGTTGACTTGGGCCTCGAAGATCTTGGTGGAGCCCCTTACACCTCTTATTTTATTATTCTCTTATTTTACATGTATGACTTGTAATCATTATGCCATAGAGTGAGATGCCAATAAATGTTATGATTAGTAATAGTTATTGTCAAAAAATATAGGTAAATCATGTAATGAGATAGTTTTGAAGGATTGTACTCATACACTGAGTCACCGGGTCAGAATATACCTAGTCAGTCGCGTGAACCGTGGAAGTATCATGTGTCAATTTTTACATGAGCAAGATAATGTTGTTACACAAAGTTACTCTTCAAATAGTCTCTTCAAAAGGATTGCTTGCTCTGCGGATACAATTTGCACAGAACTTATGATGAACTTTTAGAATTGGTAAAAAATGTTAAACTCGCGTTAGGACACATGATATGATCGAAAATTCGTAAACTGTAGGGAGATTAGACCGCCGGTGTGGCTTCGGAGAGGAAGCAATGTGCCCCTCTCTTTCTACTACTCGGCGTAAATTTATGCGTTTGCTCCTGCTGTTTGCCACGTCCATGCGCAGGGCGATTGCGCGAGTGTGCGTATGTTTCTACTACAGCTTGCTACCGCCAATCCACGGATTATTTTGAACTTAATATAAATTATCATGTTTGGGTACGATAGCGCAATAAATCATCATTTTGCTTGGCTCCGCTTGTACGATAGCGTAATAAATGAATAATGTATTATACCACATAAATAATAGTACTTTTACAATGATAAATAAAGCAATTCGTGCGAAATTCTTCCCTAACCAGACCAATATATTAAAAAATGCACAACGTTAATGTTCAGGTTTACACTTCTGCCGGCACTCCTGGAGTGTGACCCGTGGTTTTTATGTAAAACATCTTTCCTCTCGCTTTCTACATATTTTTTGTGTAAGAAATGTTGGAATAGGGACGGCAATGTGTTCAAGTAAACCGGGAAATCGCGCGCTACTTGATTTGACGGTGGAGATGGCGTGAGATGGCTTAGCTCATGCGTCGGTGCGCTCGTTGCAGACGACGGACGGGGTCGTGCTGACGCGCGGCGTGGTGGGGCGGCACTCGGTGGGCGCGGTGCGGCGCTCGCTGCCCAACATGGCCACGGGACACCTGCTGCACGAGCCCGCCAAGCTCTACCCCTACCACCTGCTGCTCATCACCAACTACCGCCTGCCGCCCGACGTCGACCGCCTCAACCTGGAGGTATGTCTCCCGCACTCCGCATGTGATCACCCTTTTACTTCCTGCTTCAACTACTTTCATCTCCTTTTGATTTTAGACTTTACACTCCCGCTGACAGAGAATTCCATCTTTTTTCGTAAAGTTTGGTTACACTATTTTGCCTAGGACGTTGGTCAAAAAATTTATGAAATATCCCAAGTCTAACTGTTAGACTTAAAATATTGACAACAAAAAGTAGATTATGGGGAGTAGGATTATCTACTTTTTGTTGTAGTTGGTGATTACCGCTGAGGCGGAGCCGAAGACGGTTATTAACAATACACACGTGTATCATACGACGTTTTTCAATACACTTATTAATAATATTATACAAAATAAAACAAAATAGATTTTTTATTATTATTTAGGTTAAGTAGCATATTATTAAAAAAAAACGAATCAAAAAAGATCGCGTTCAATAGAACAAATAAATTAATATACCTACCTATTGCTTGTTCATTTCATGCAACTTCGTATTTAAATAGAAAATTTCAACTTGTACATGTATAATAAACAAAACTTTCATTCAAATAATAATATTGTGACACACTGGGAACAGCAACTATAAAAAAAGGGAAGCCTGTTTCTTTACTCTGTGGTGAATAAAAAAAAACTAATTTCTTTTAATTAGTATTTATATTATTCGTAAGTGTATTGAAAAACGTCGAATGATACACGTGTGTATTTTCATCGACAACTTTACACACTTGTACCATACTCTACCGTTAAATGTGACCACTCGCCGGTGCGCTCCGCAGCGGCACCTGTCGGACGCGGAGTTCGAGGCCATCCTGCAGGCGCGGCGCCAGGACTTCTACCGCCTGCCCGCGTGGCGCCGCAACGAGCTCAAGCGTCGCGCGCGGCTCTTCTAGCCCCGCACCGCCACCAAACGTCTGTAACATAGCACATTAGTCGTAAGTCGAGCGGTAGCTGTAGGTGCAGCCTCCACCGTTTGTTTCGTTTTTATTTTAAGCCAGGCTCTGTTCGGGTGCCCAGAGCCTGCAATTGTTGGCGGCGTATATTATTGGCATAATATTTTTTTTATCGTTGGATTGACACATTCGATCCGCCTGTAGTGCGAGTCGAGGGGGTCGCCCTGCTCTGTTTTATTGCATACTTTGTTTTAAATTTATATTTTTATGTAATTCGAGTATTTAATAATTAAGCGAATCGATAAGCGTATTATTACCAGCTCTTTTGCTCGTTGCCCACGGTTGTGTGCCTCTGTGTATGCGTGTTTGTGTGTGTGTGTGCAGAAAAAAAATGTGTGGGTGCGTGTGTGTGAGTGTATGTGTGTGTGCTCTCCACTCGTGGTGGTCTATTTTACAATTATGTCGTTGTTTTTAATTTTATTTTAGGCAGATATTATTTTTGGTTGCAATATGAAGGAAGAAAGAAATTATATTAGAGTGTGGTATATGATTAAATGTTTTGAAGAGTCGCGGGAGGGGCGTTAGTCGATAAGAGTAGCTAGCTTACATACAATTGATATGCCTAACTTGTTACCATAGCGAAAGTAATTCCGGTACTTGAGGTTTTTAACATTTTTCGTATTTAGGCTACTGTTATATATTATGTATAATATGCTGTATCTAAACTTATTATAGGTACTTTGTACGAACTTCAAGGTATTTTATAAATTGATGGTATTCTTAGAGAGTGCGTAGGTATCACATAAATTACACACCGAGAGCGTAAAATTTCCTATGATTTATAAATGTAGAGCAAATTATCAGATGATTGTGATAGAGTTTGAACTAATATATATGACGTCAATTGATTAAATTACTCATCAGTGTTGAATCAAGTGTCAGCCGAAGGCTGGCATCTTATAACGAGAGTGGAACGATTGATTTCATGGAAACTGTGAGTTCCGTTGAGGACGTTTTGGTGTACAACGTATTTGATGCGCTCGTGAGGTAGCGGGTCTAGCTCGTGGTCGCACTCAAATACGTTCCCATAATATCGGCGATGCGAGGCTGAGAAAATCCGAAACATTGTATTAGTGTAGACGCGCCGTTTGTGCTCCAACACCGTCCTTAGCGCCAGTTTCAAGTGGCCTTTTACATATAAACCTTGTATAACCTCTGTATCTTTCACAAGTGTGGTAGATAATATGCCTTACGCTGTAACTGGTCCCTCGAAACGTTCGCGGTTGATCCCATCTGTGCGGTCTGCAGGCGAATGCTTCGTCACTGGAAACTCAGGGCTGCCACATTAGATAACCAGTCGGGTGTCACTTGCAAGCCGAGAGCTCAAGTCTGTGGCAGCCCTGCCCAGTGGCCTCGTTCACAGGAGTGAAGCGTATGAGCGGTGGCAGCTTTCAGTGTAACGTTCGTGGTGGAGAGGACGAGTTAAATTATTTATATTGAATTGTATCTAGATGTATATATAGAGTTTATTTTGTAATAATGCTATATATTGATGTACGTGGGTGAGCGCACCCGTCCGCAGCCTTCCATATGACGTGTCGCTTGTCGCTCGTGCAATAGAGGCTGCGAGTGCCGCAGAGCCTCCCGCTGCCTGTCGCAGGGGGCCGGGTGCGTTCCTCGCCGACGAATTAACTTGAGCAGCACATCACTGTCATATACAATTAATATATTCGTGCAGAATTTGAGAGAGTGATAGCGATTTTATCAGTGATTTTTAACGTGAAGACTATATGCTTTTAAAGTAATAAACTTGCATTTCCCATTTATGGTGTGTTCATTTATACCCTGACGTCCCCCCTGCCAGCGCTGTCGGCAACCACCCACGGACACGACATGCCCTCGGGACTAGTGCCCACCTATAGGAGCTTGGTTTAAACTGAAGGCGGCGTGGAGTGGAGCCGCAGAAGAAGGACTAACCAGCAAAGAGTAGTGTACTGACCACGTCAACATTGAGTCAAACCCTTTCAGCTGTTTGAAAATTTAGCATGACCTCGTAACTACAGGAATGTTGCTGTTGATTTATTTTTACTGATTATGACTTTGAAATGCTAAATAATGAAGGTTTATTAGGATTTCAGGCAATTTATAACAAACAACCTTCATTTAAGCTTAAAATGATATCATCGTTGGCATTAAGGCAGTAACGCCTTTGCTTAGGCACTGGAAAACGCACTAGAAGCACAATGTCATAAAATTTTATGGTTGGAAGTTGGAATAATTGAGGCTATGGCTAGGACCTCATTCTAGGATTTCATGCTACAGATTTTAAATATTTAGTTAATAATTAAATAGGTACGATGAATATAACAAAAACATTTTAACTAGTTGCTAAGAAAGATGTCACCGAGTTAAAGTTAATCAAAGACCTTTTACTTATAGACCGTACATTTGTCACTTTGTCACTGAAATCGTGGTTATCGTTATACGGAGACGGTGCAGTAGCGCCTTTATGTTTATTAAGCACATAACGGACGTGGTTAATTACGGACGTAGTCAGCTACGGACAGACATATTACGGCGAAGGATTATTAGCGATATCTTTTTTGACATTGACATTTGAACTTAAATTGTTTGGTTTATCACCCTTGACCTTACCTCTTTGTATCACAAACTCAGCAACTCAGCGTTTTCGGACTTCGGAAGGCACGTTAAGCCGTTGGTACCGGGTGCCAGTAAAACGGCAGTCGTTAAGTCCTGAAGAAGGCCTTGTGGCTAGAAAATTTTCAACAGCAGGTCGCCGCAGTGGCGCGACTGAGGTCCCGGGTCGAATAATAATTTGGGTGAACCACAAATGTTTGTTTCTAAGTTCTGGTGTTTCTTATGTATAATATGTATGTATTTAGAAATATGTATATTTATCAGTCGTCTAGATCCCATAACACAAGGTCACAGTAGCTTACTTTGGGCTAGACGGCGGTGTGTAAAGAGTTAGAGTACACAGAGTACCAGAGTACACAGGTAAGAAGTTAAACTACGATACTTTTTTACAGCTATAAAATTTCTCCCATACGTCGATAAAGAAGTTTCACTTCAAATAGAAAAAGAAATGTCCCACAATATTAAGTCTGGGGCTTAGATAGTTTCCTCGTCCGTTAGTCACCAGGTGCACTGTTAGCAGGTGAGGTCGTTTGGACTTCGGAGATCTTCAGGGGCCCCTTACACACAATCTTCATAAATAATGCGTAATTAAAATTCTATTTATTGTACTTATAAGTACCTAATTAGACAAAACCGAATGTCTCAAAAAAGCTGTGGTACTTATGTTATTGGACTTCAGGTTTAGCATGATAAGTGATGGAAAGAAGTTTATGTTGTACTTAATCTGTTGTCTGTTTTTGTACCCTGTGAAATAAAAATAAATAAAATGTATCCCTATTTCCCTTGGTCACACCATCACGCATGAACGGCTGGACCGATTTGAAAAAATCTTGTATTGGATAGCCTATTTATTGAGGAAGGTTTTAAACTATATATCATCACGCCACTACACAGGAGAGCAAAGCAGTAATCATAAATGTAAACAAATCGGGGAAGTTTCATACATTTTCGGGATTAAATGGGTGCCACGGGGTTGGAAGTATGTCACGGACAAAGCCGGGCAGGTCAGCTAGTTTTAGATAATAAGATAGAAGATTGAAGAAATATTAATTAAGAATAGCTAAAGGTCTTAGTACCCAGGCCATAAAATAATTACAATAACAAAAAATTCAGTCGCGCCCAGACTTCTATTGCGAGTACTATAATTTATGAAGCTCGACAAGTCAATGCAAAATTTATAAAGCGCAAGGCTAGCCTTTAGTCGATTTTATTGTGTGATAGAAACATACTACGCATAAAACAATTGAATAAATTTGTGGGACGACCAATCGACCAAATGACGTTTAAGAGCCTGCGCGCACGAGCAACTTTTGTCTCCGCAACTATTTTATTTCTTACATCAAATCTACGGGTTGGTATGAAAGTGAAAAGAGAAGTTATTGTTCGCGGGTTTGGAGACGCAACTGTCGCCTTCTCTATTGTATTCTATGCAAGTGGGCGCACAGCGACAACTAAGTTGCACATTGGCCATACACTAATGTTAGTTAAACAGAACATACATTTATACAATAGACACAGTGACATACATTCGATAAATACTAGAAATAAGCATAAATTCATAGAAACGCATCATCGTTTACAAAAGGTTCATGACTCTTTTGCAGGAATTGGCGTATGCCTACCTATATAATAAAATTCATTTATGACCTAGACATTATGAACCTGCCGTTACATAAATTTAAGGCGGAAATTAAGACGCACCTCTTGAAAAGGGCACATTACATAATTAATGATTATTTAAATGATACAAATAAATGGAAATGAGTTACTTGCTCTTAGCTCGAGCTATTTAGGATTCTAATGAATCGTGTGTAATTTTTTCTTGTCTTGAATCTGCATATATGTTGTATTTTTACATTTCTACATTGTGAATAATTTGCAACGTCAGACAACTAAAGGTTTCTTAATTGGCAGCGTTTAGTTCCGGTAATAACTAATATACAAAGATGTAATTTGAGTTTGTTATTGTGTGAGCACCATGTAGACTTATTTATTATTTTGAAATTGACATGATAGTTGTAGTGCAATTTTTGGGTATGTCATGCTCACCTAAGTGTCCTGGCAGTGGTGGCGTATGTATCGGGTCGCCTTATTCCCTATAATACGGTTGAGTTGGGCGGTGGCTGATATATACGTCATACCCGTGAACGGGTGCCGTCTGTTGGGACTGGTCAGCTAATAGCTGTTATAGCAATTATTACAAATAATATTATTTAAATTTAAGGCAAACTAAGTTTAGTCAACTGTTCTTACATAAATCCAAAGGAACAATGTAAGTGTAATTTTAATGTTGAAAGCCACACCTACATTTTAAAAGAGCATCCATTGACTTTCTTACTAGATTCTTCTTAAAGTGTAGGCTGCCTTTAGAACTGGCAACTAGAATTGCTCTAATTATGATATGATTTTAAACACAACATTTATTTTGTTTTTGTTTTGTATAAATTCGTTAATATATAATTGGTCTAACATCATGTCATCATCAAACTAATGTAATTACTGGCGGTTAGAAAAGAGTGGCCATGAGTTTTATTGCCAGGTTCTTCCTCAGGCTCTACCTATTGCTTTGCGAATCTGGCAGTAAATGTAAATGTAGAAGCAATAATCTTGACGTTCATAAGTGTTACTTTTTGATTATTTGTCAAGGTTGTATAGGCCGTATGGCTTTAGCCTGCTGTAATCGAGCGGGAGAAAAGAAAAGAAAGCTGCTTTTTTTGCGACGACATGGCGTCATGAGAATATGCCTGTCATGGTGATTTAATTCGGATTAATATCCGAAGTCTTTTTAGCAAATATGTAGACACAATAATTGTTGCTGAGGTGAGAATATTTGTTTATATTTGTTTCTTCGTAATCGGTGGGATTACTTGGCCTTTGCGAATAATATGTTCTTACGATGGTTGTACTTTGTATTTCAGTCTGCTTTTCAAGAGACTTAGCAAATAATATGAAAAAGGACGATGATAGAAGGATCTAGTGAAAACCCTACTGAAATAAGTAATAAGTTAAAACTATATAATCTCTTAGACTGCATTCCTTAACAGAATGTTGAGGGTGAAAGTGATTTTTATTACAAATTACTAATGTCTAAAACTTTTCTATTGTTACAGGGGTTTTAGGTTTTCGATTTTTATGTTTTAGGTTTTCGGTTTTATGTTTTAGGTTTTTTGTTTAATTTCTTTATTTTATATCTACATAATAATTGAGTTAAACGTGTTTCACGTTCTCTGCATTCTACATTTTTTACTCCTTGTGAATGTCTGTAAGAAGACTTAAAGTAAGCTGAGACAATATGCAAAGAGGATATTTTTCTCTACTCTGGTTACCTACTACCTGGACTTCTAGAATAGGAAGAGATGTGAAGGACTTGGATGTTCTTAAACCTTAATCCAGATAGGTAGTAATCTTTAATTAGTTTCTATGTATAATAACCCGGTAAAGACCGACTGATGTTGATCGTTTAAAAGGAATAACTTTTAACTTTAAATATTCATTTCTCTGTTGCCTATGTAGATTTCAACTACTTTAATATACTGGACTACCGATGTGACGTTCCAGTTACTCATATTTTATAATCTTTTTATTATCACAAAGGAATATTAATGTGAAACTTTATTTTTACTTTGTTATGTTGTAGTGTATGATGATGATAGGAAGCGGTGTTATTTGTATGTATAGTTTAAATGTATGTCTGTATATAATTTAGATATTTTTAAGGCATCTGACAACTGCTTTAATATTTGTCATTTTAGGCCACGCCCATTTCCATACTTTGGTTTAATTTTTATTTGTACTAAATATAAAATTATTTGTGTATAGTGACCATATATATATTGATCCCACTATGCATGACTAAGCCATTTCTTTTTACTTTCATTTATGTATATTCATGTCTACATATGGATATAGTTTAAATAAATATAATTAATAAGTTGATAATTTGAGTTTTTTTAATTGCATCATTCGTTTGATGGAGAGATGCCTGGCGCCCTCTTTTTATAAATTCTGGTATTTCTCTGCTCCAGGTTGGTCCATACTCACTCCCTATACACATGCTCTGCTGGCTGGTGCACCGGTGATTCTTTTAGATAAGTGTTATTTACACATCTCCAGGGATTACCAACCGTACCTGATGGGTGTATGTAGGTGTGTTGTTGCTACCTAGTGCGCACCACCCCCACCAAGCCCGTCAACCGTTATAGCTGTTTAAACGCTTCAAGCAGCCCATAAGCCTTCAATTTAGCTTTACGTCTGCCATGTTCCTGGCAATGGGGATCAACTGCTAAATATGCATTCCGAAGCACTGATATGCTTGTAAATGGAAATACCACTAAGCGGTCACCCATCTATAATCAGCCATAGTGAAAGTAACAGTGATCGTTTACGGAATACTGCGTCAGCAGGGCCACGAGTGCTTCAAGTGTCATCCATTAAAATCAATACCTATTTATATATTTTTTAAATAACCTATTAACCTATCTACCTCCTTCAAAACATAATATTCTTAACTATGAAGACTGCCTCTGTGGCGCGGTGGGAGTGCATCCGACTGCTACGCAAGAAGTCGTGGGTTCGATTCCCACCCAGGATAAAACTTTGTGTGATGAGCACGATGGTTTATTCTGTGTCTTGGTGTTATTTATCTATAATATGTATGTATTTAGAAATATATAAGTTTGTTTATCAGTTATCTAGATCCCATAACACAAGCTAATATTAGCTTACTTTGGGCTAGATGGCGCTGTGTGAAAAGTGTCCCACAATTTATTTATTTATTATTATTACCTTCATAACTATAAATATTAAGTTTTAAACGATAAAACTGTTTAATTAGCTTTTATTTTTAATAAATAAATATAAAAACTGTGGCAAAACACATACATATTGTGCATAGCAAACACCCAAACTCCGAAACAAAAATTTGTGGTTGCCTTTTTTCGCTGTCGTCTTTGGTTTATAGAAACAAGTGCACAACCGTCTATATGAATTTCATGTTGCTGACTGCGTAAAATTTTCAAGAAAAAGTTGTGTTGCTATCGCTCTCGTGCGCGCACCTTAAATATCGCGGCAAGGAGACGCGACAGAGACAAAAGAAATTGCCATGCAACTTAGTTGCTCGTGCGCGCGGGCTCTAATGTAATTTCTTACTCTAGGTCTCTATTGTCTGTGTCTGATAAGTTGAAAAACGCAAAACACGCGCGTGGAGTGGAGTCGTGTTAATAAAATAAATTTGATTGGTCTAAATTTCATATGTCTTGTGACAAAAATAGTTAGCGAAAATGATACTTCTAATTCGATAAAACAAAATAGAGATTTCTTATTATTCTACTTTTTAGTTATTTTGTGCTCAGTGTCAGTATTCAGTGAGTATTATGAACTTTGAGGACTATGAATCCCTTCCGACCCAAAACTCCATCACACACATGACCGCTGGAGCTATAGCAGGGGTGATGGAGCATTGTGTAATGTACCCGCTAGATTCCGTAAAGGTAAGCATAGAAATTCATCGAAATGTTGGTAATCACCTAACCTATTCTCGTTGCTGTCAGTTTCTACGGTGGGCCTGTTACGCCACCAATTTGCAATGTCTCGTTATGTAAATACGTCTATCTCAATTACTTCCAATATTAGAACAATATCCGTTTTGATATAGTAATATTTTAATCCATAGTATTTTTGATAATTATAACCCTATTTTATTGCAATTATATTAATTCACTTCGCACACCCATTAACATGATGAATAAAATATTACATATTATTCTCTGTATGATATGTATTGTGACTTAGATGTAAATTATTTATTTAACTTCAGGCAGTAGTAATCTTGTATATCATGTTGGTCCTCAGTCTGCCTTCAGCAGCTCTTACCACTAGAATGATTCATAGTATATCACACTAATTAATATTTTTGAATAGATAAATGAATCCCAAACCCACCAAATGCATCATTATAAATATGAAAACAAAACTAGTTAACACAAGACCTTGAAACATCAATAGATGCTTGTGGCCTTGAGAACTATCAACATACCTATATGGTTATACTATTATTTTATGCGGAATAAACATTGTGAACCTTTTACACTTAGTGTCTGTGTACATTTTGAATTAGTACAAATTATGTGATTGTACTTTATAGGTGCTATAAATATTTAAATCTTAAACCAGCAATAGATGAAATACAAGTGCATCTGTGAAAGAATGTGTCCCTGTGTGTGTTTGTGTGTAAACTGATTCAGTAACAAACTGCATAATATTAAGGGCTTTGTTTTTGGGATTCCACATTTTACTATCATTATATTAACCAAACTAATTACCCAAGTCATAAAGATATATGTAGTGTGAAACTGCACTGTGACATGGTACTCAGATGATAAGAAAGTGTGTTGTGTTGACACTTACAGTTAACATTAAACATTGTATTTGATAAACTTCAGAGCGAACATTAAAAACTGAATAGCAGCTATTATCATAGGAATATTGCTAAATATTAATATCCTCTCTGACTACCCCGTCAGGTATACAGCGTGAAGATAGTTTTTATCATAGGAATAATGCTAAATTAGGACTAGATGGTGACAATAGGGCTAAAGGTTGACACATAACAGTTGGTGGATCGATGGAGAGTGTACTGCCTGGGATTGCCAAAAATCATGGCAAAGCAAAGAAAAATGTTTAGGAAAGAGAATCAGTGATAAGAATTTAGGTGTAATTCAGTGTATAATTCACCAGACAGCCCTTTGAGGAAACTCTAGTGCTACTCTGAGAGAAGTAATGGTCAGTTTAGTCAAGTTGATTAGTTTTATGAGGACTCATTCTGTTATTCTATACTAACAGTTGGAGTTTCTGATTTATAGCAACACAATATTGTTCATTGCTGCATAAAATACTAAGTATTTTTTCAATTTCAGCCATATTATACCATTTTTAGCTCACTATAAAGCAGCACAAAGAAAGAGTTACCTTTAACCTGTCAACATAATTATTATTCTACTAATTTGACAAGGGTTTGAAAATTACACATGGTGTGGTGCCACAATTACAGGACACACCTACCTTACTATTGTCTCCTTGGTGATAAGATCTCTGGTGGTAGTACTGAAAATTAGGAGTATGTTTGTAATCCAAAAGCTGTGACTGCTTGACTGGGATACCACAAGGCTCAGTGTTGTCCAGTACCCTGTTTTTGCTTCATAGCAATGACATTACATGTAGTGTGTACTGAGGTCCGCAGTGAAAAAAAGCATTGAATAGTTCTTGTCTAACATGGAAATACTCTTGCAAGGGTGTCCAATTGGATTAGACTAAATCTTCTCAAAATTAACTCTACTTATTTGTGCTATCACCTCTAATAAAAACTTCAGAGCGTGCTATAATAATGGTGTTCAGTATTGTAGTAGTTTGGGAGTTGGGAGTGAGGTCATAAACCTAAAACAGCACCAAAACTTAACAAGTCATGGCAGTACTTCATAGCAAAGTCCCCAGTTTGCTGAAAATAATTCTCTAAGTAGCAAGTGCCAATGACTGGTGCAGTCATTGGCACTTACTACTTAGGGAACATTTCATTAGTAAACCATTACTAACAGATGTGTAAAGCCTCTTGATGATAGGAGAGACTAGAGTCTAGGCTCCAAGGTCTAGAGTCTGTGCTCCAGGTTCAAGGCTGAGGGCTCTAAAGTCCAGACTATGATGGTCAAAGGTTTGAACTCCGCTTTTTATGACTCCACTGTCTAGGATCCAGGGTCCAGGTTCCGGGTGCTTAAGTCCAAGGTCAATGTTCAAGGATTTAAAATTCAGAGTTCAGACAGAGTTCATAGTATAGAGGTCTTGAGCTAGGATCAAGGGTGTACAGTAATAGCTTCTTGGTCTAGGGTCCAAGCTCCAGGTTCAGCATTCTGGAGTTCTAGGGTTCATAATTTATTTATAATATGATATTTCTATAATATTTTCATACTAAGTTAAGTAAATTAGACCAACCCGAGATTGATATTAGTGAAAATTATTAAAAGAATTGGTGTATGATGCGATTCTATTTGCTTTTGTGTAGTTTATGCTTAGAATGTGGAACTATGTTTACTTTTGGGGTATGGAGCGCCGGCGCCTCTGATATTTCAAACATCCTTAAGCTGCCTGTCTGCTGCCACAGCCTGGAACTGCTTCTATGGCTATTTAACTTAATCTACCGTAGCTTGTGTTCATTTTGCATTCAGATATCTAAACTAACATGATACATAGATGTCTAAACGTTTTTGTTGACCCATTAACAGCCAAACCTAAAATGTAAGTGTTATTCTTCAATATTGTTTATTTTTATAATTAAGGAAGTAATAAGAAATACTAAATAGAATAAAAAATTATAGCTTTATAGGGGGTGTACTCAATTGAGTACACTGGCCACATAAGGGTGCAATTTTTTCAAGCAAGGTTCTGGACGAAATTGAGTCTTTGGACATTTTTACAGCTCCCATCGGACCCTTGAATGTGTAATAACACAACAAAGCTAATTTTCCATTTTTTTTAGAGAGTGTCACAAGCCAATTTGGGGTAAACCCTCATCCATTGATGAAGAAGGTTGAGCCGTTGACGTTTTCTGACTGCACATAAGTGGAAGTGGTAGGCTATTCTTATGAAACAACTTCTGAAGTATTTACTATTGCAACAAAAAACTGAATGAAATTCGAATACTTGTTGATGAGTTACTTACATCTGAATAATATACATGCATGTGGGCGAAACTGCTTGAACTGAATATCCTATGCGAGTCATTTCCTGAATTAATACATAGGCGATCTACTTTATATCCCAGGAAAACATCTTGTTCCCGCGAGAAAACCTTTTTGTGTACTAATGACTCCATGTGAACGGAGCCGCGGGCATCAACTTTCGTAAATTTGATGCCCGCGATTTTACCTATATGCCGATTTTCATCAAAATGTGATTAAATAAAAAACGTCCAAATAATATAGAAATTTTTGCAAACTTTCACATTTTTATTATTTATTTTTATATAGTTATTACCGGGACTAAACGCGGTTAATTTTCATACCTTTTGTTGACTGACTGTCTTTCCAATGGTTTGGCAAACGGTAGTCTACTAATTATTTGACATTAGTTTCAATGACCTCACGATGGCTTCAGTATGATTATTTGCCATTATGCCGCCATTGAACCACCATCAAGCAGACACTGCTATTTTACGTTGATAGTATATTTGTCTCATATTTAGTTAATAATTAGTTAAAAACGAAAAATATAACGCTTGTTAATGTTAGGCGAAGATAGTCGACGAAAATGCGAGAATATAATGTTTCAATAATTAGTACTAATTAGTACTTTCCCGAAGATAGTTGTAAATAGTATGACGTTCGTCACAACAGGGAGACTGAGTAAATAATTTGCACATTAAATATTCCATGATTACAATTTAAGTTATGGAATTTAATTATTGTTTTAAAATAAATTACAAGT
This sequence comes from Thumatha senex, assembly GCA_948477245.1. Classification (NCBI taxonomy): domain Eukaryota; kingdom Metazoa; phylum Arthropoda; class Insecta; order Lepidoptera; family Erebidae; genus Thumatha; species Thumatha senex. Next base: position 19,619,226 of record OX419748.1, read on the forward strand.
TTACACTTCTCTTTATATTTTAGCTTATGTCTGATATATTCCTGTTATTTTATGCAGCAGGGTCTCCAAACTCTAATGGGTCAAAAACCAGTGCAAGGCCTATGTTCTGAGACATGTGAACAAAGCATTTTTGTAACTTATGAAACCATTCAATAGTTATATGAATGCTATGCCCACTCCTATTAACTAAAACCAGACAATACCCTTCCCTCTGCGTATGGCCAAAGGCTAGGTTGGGGTGCTTTATACAAATATTTAGGTACCTCATGCATCAGAATCAGCTCATAGCCCACTTCAGCACAGTTATATTTGTGACATATCTTCATCTTAACATATTTCCAGTGACTTGCATTCTAAGTGGATTCCTAAAACCTTTTATGATTACTTACTTACTTACAGTACAGGAGCTGCTTTAATTTAGCTAGTTAGGCATCATTGGAAGTGACGTGAAGTGAGTATGAGAGGTTTTTTTTTTTATAGCTTTTTTTTGATTAATATTTTTACATTTTATTTCCTACCTATGTATAATTTCATGCATTATTATATTAATTTCATTACAATACTAATTACACATTACAATATTATATAATGATTCATTTCATTATTAAATTCTACATTTCATTTCCTTATTACCTTCATTCCATTCATTACAATGTTATTTAATTTGGTTCATAATAGTATTACATGGTCTCATATATCATTCAATTATTCAATTCATTATTCCATTATATAATTAAGGTTTATTACATTATTTTAATTATATTTGTTATTAATCAATTTGTCCAGAGACAAAGGCCTCTTCCAGAGTCTTCCAATCCTTCCTATTTCTTGCTTTTTGCATCCTTGTTGCTCCTGCTGTCTTCCGTATATCATCATCCCATCTGCACTTTGGTTCACCACATTTTCTTTTATATCCTCTTGGGTACCATTCTATTATGTCTTTAGTCCATTTTTCATCTTTTGATCAAATTAAATGGCCTACCCATCTCCATTTTTGTTGGTCGTTATTTTTGTCACTCTTTTGCTATTGGATTTCTTCCTTATGGTTGTCAGTTTAACTTTGTCTTTTAGTTTTAAACTCAGTATGCTCCTCTCCATTTTGTTTTGGCATACTTCCAGTTTTTTCTTAGTTCTCTTTGTCAGCGCCCAGGTTTGGCATCCATATGTTGCCACTGGAAACACACATGTATCAAGTATCTTAAACTTAAACTTTAGTGGCATTTCTTTATACTTTAGTACATCTTTTAGTGACCAAAATTTGTTCCATGTCTTATTTATTCTATTTTCTATTTCCCTTTCATCTATATGTTTTGTTGTTATAATGCTCCCAAGATAGGTGTATTGGTCAACATAATCGATTTTGATACCGTCTACTTTTATTGGTTGTTTTATTGCATTTGTCATGATCTTCGTTTTTGACATATTCATGGTTAATCCCACTCTCTTACTTTCCATGTTCAGTTCTGTCAGCATTGTCTGTAGTAGTAAAGGATTTTCTTCTATTATTATAAGATCATCAGCAAATCGTAGGTTGTTCAGTCTAACACCATTGATGTTCAATCCCTTATTATCCCAGTCTAGGCATTGAAATAGTTTCCAGCACTGCAGTAAAAATCTTTGGAGATAATGGATCTCCCTGCCTTACAGCCCTATTTATAGCAAATTCTTCTTCTCTTTTTAAAATAGGTGGTATATTTTCAATGTCTTCCATTTGTCTGCTGGTGTTTAATGTAACATTCTCTCCACTATCTGAGTCGGCATACAATTTTTTGTAGAATTCTGTCGCTATATCTAATACTTTCCTATAACTTTTAGTATGTGGTCTCTGTAAATTGTCTTTTAACATTGTTGTCCAAGTTTTTAAGTTGTTTAGCTCTTTCATAGCTTTTTTTATTCCACCTGTATTTTCAATACATTCTTTTATTTTTTCTTGCCTGTTACCTTGCCTGTATTTTCTTGTATTCTCACTGATTTCTTTACTTACTTGTGTTATTTTCTTTTTATTAGCTTTTCTGTTTTCTAGCAATTCCATACGTAATTTTAATAGTTGTCTTGCCTTTTCTCCTATTCAATCTTTGTTCCTATAGGCACCTTTAAGATCTCTACTAACACTTTGGAGTTCCTTCTCCAGTAGGTCATACATTTGCTGTATACCATTTGTATTGTATATTTCTTTTAAATTAAGTTGTACCCGTTCCAGTATCGGTTGTGGTATTATAGAAACAATTCTTGTAGTGTCTCTTTTCTTTATGTATTTTCTGGACTTTCTTGAACTCTTGTCAAACACTTCAGCTCGAAGCATTTGATGGTCCGAATTAAAGTTTAAATTTATTGTCTCTATGTTTGTAATGTTATTTTTCTTGTTTACAAGGATCAATCTCTTTCATCTCTAACTTTGTTTGGCGAATCATATGTCCACTTTTTGTTAAACTTTTTCTTATAGAATTACATATAGATTCTGTTCTACTGCAAAATCTATTAGTCTGTTTCCATTTTCGTTTCTCGACCCTGTGCTATATTTTCCCAAGTTTTTAAGTAGGGTACCATGTATGCTTCCTAGAGTGCTATTGAAATCTCCCATTAAAATTATATTATTGTAAGCGGTTTCTACAGTGTTTTGGAGATCTTTGTAGAATTGGTCTTTTTCTTGCTTGTTTGAAACTTCAGTTGGAGCATATGCTTGTATGATGGACCATTTTCCTTTATAACCTGGGAAGTTTATGTTCAAAATGGCCATTCTTTCAGATACACCTTTGAATTCCTCTATGTTATTCTTAAGTTCTTTTTTCACCATAAACCCAATTCCATACAACCCTTTTGTAATTCCTTTGTAGTACATAATATATGAACCCATATCTAGTATTTCATCTCCCACACGTCTCACCTCACATAGTCCAATTACATGCCAGTTGATATTTCCAATGCATACTCCAATTGTATAAGTGACTCATCAGTTCTCAGTGTTCTTACATTGTATGTTGCTATATATATTTTAGTTTTCTTTCTACTATTTATGCCCATGTTCCTCTGTGACTCTGGAAGGGTTTGGTCTATAACCCCACGGTGACCAGCCGGGTTGGGGAGTGTAGGTGTTTTTGTTAATCTAGTTATATTTTCCCTGTCGCGTATCGCAATGTTCAATTTATTTCTTGTTTGTTTTATGTTTTTGTTTTGGGCTAATTGCTACTTCCTTTCAGAGATTTTGTTTAAGCCTGACCCTGAAGGTTAGGAACCTTGTGTGTGTGTAAGCTTCAATTCTATTTTTCTTTTGTGGATTTGGGGTGCGAAGATTGTTCTGTGCGTCTTGGTTTTGATTGTTTGGTGAAGTTTCTTCAGGCCTTTTCCTTTTCTCGGTCATATTATTATCATTTTTGTAGTTTTCTCTTATCAGCAGTTTATCATATTTGATTACTGCAAAGTTACCCTTCTCTCTTTCTTCCTTCATTTGGATGAGTAATTCTCTGCGCTTATCTAGAATTTCTTTTGGGTAGTCTTCTGTAATATATATTTTGTTTGGGAGACTTTTCTTATTTTTTAGAATTTCTATTTTTTTCCACACTGATGTAAGTGTAAATATTATTGGCCTTTTCTTTCCCTCGTTATGCTTGCCCAGTCTTCGGGCACTAATTATTTCTGTGTCTCCTATCTCGATGGCCTTACTTTGCAATAGTCTTTTAATCAATGTTATAAGTTCCTTCATATTACCTTCTGATTCGTTTACACCATGTAATATAAGGTAGCTTTTTCTGGAGTCTCTTTCTAACTTTGTTGTTCTTCCCGTGAGATCTTCAACCTTTAGCTTATAATTTTCCTGCTCCATTTCTTCAAGTTTAGATTTAAATGTTTCTTCTACTTTTTTAGTTATTATCTCTGTTTGTTTATTCATTTCTAATTTTAATCTATTAAATAATTTTTCCATTTCATTTTCCCCAGCCATTTTTATTTACTGCTTATTGGCAGTTTTTTGTTGCTGTTGGCAACACTAACTTTGATCTGGTATCCTGATGTTACTCAAACGTATTTATTATAACTTGCAATACTGCTTAAACTGTCAGTTATGAAGTTTTATATAAAATGTTTATATTATTAAAGGAGGTAGTTATGTTTTTTCTTTTTTCACAACCAATTGTTTTGCAGTGGGTTTTAGCGATATTTGCTCACAGATGTAATGTTCTTCACTAGTATTTGTAGGTAAGGTAAATATTTATATTATATTTATATATATATATATATATATATATATCCATCACGCCTTATCCCCGAAGGGGTGGCAGAGGCGTATTATATGCCCACTTTTCACCGTGTGGATTCCTGTCCCACGTAATAGGTGGTGAGCCCATTGCCGTGTTGAAATAGACAGACGCAGGATGTGACTACCTGCTGTTGAAATTTTTCAAGCCGCCCATACGGCATTCAACCAGGCTTAACGACTGCCATTTTACTGGCAACCGGGACCAACGGCTTAACGTGCCTTCCGAAGCACGGAAACGCTCGCAAATGTAAATGCCACAAAGTGGTCACCCATCCGAGGACCAGCCATAGTGAAAGTTGCGTGACTCAGTGATCGTTTACAGAACACTGAGATCGCGGGGCCACGAGCGCTTCTAAATATTTATAGCAGCACATAACCATATAGTTCACTTTGTCCATACTTTTTAATAAACTTATTCTTGTCCACACACACTACACATCTTATCACTTGACACGTTTTTGACAGAAAGAGTATGAGAGTACTTTTGACTATTCTGTTTTTGAGCAATCCGCTCACATGGTCTTCATATGTAAGTCTCAGCCTACCCCTGAATCTTACTCTTCGTCAATCGTTCCTCATTCTGTTTGTTCATTTGTTCAGAGTTGGAGCAAAATCCAGCCATTCACAACTCTAGTATGTATTAGAAAATTTTCCAGCTTAAATACTGCGCTATGTTTCATTAAAATTGGTTCAGCAGAAGTAATATACTAGATACGCTATATATTCAAACAGGTCAAAGAATTTAAGTTTGTTAGTAAGACAAAATTTTTCAATGCCCACACTAGTTTTCCATTATGGACATGCTTGTTTCGAGTTACCTGCCTCATCCACAAGTCAGTAGGTCAGTAGGTACACACAAGTCAGTAGGTACACACTTGCCGGTGGATTGTGCCCTAAATATGTTTGATAAAACTTCACCTCAACACAAATATCAATATGTCGAAAGGTACCCAATACTTTGAACAAGTTTATTATAATGAATAGCTACTACTCTCAAACTAAACACTTCACAAAATTCTTCCATGGATATAGAACATTTCAAGGCCAGCTCCACAATTGTCATTTATCTGAAAAAAGTAAGAAACTTTGTTTTATCAAGATTAACATTAAACGATGAGATATGCACAAAAGGTTTGTTTCTTAATACTGGGTTATGTTAAAGTACGAGTACTTACGAAAATTGGATATTTTGCGCTGAAACGACTATTTCTTGTAAAGTTGTAACTTTATTATGAATTATTAATATATTTGAATAAATTGTTTGTTTCACCGCGCCGAAGTTCTGAATTTATTTTGGCACTAATGTCAATAGATATACTCGTAACTTTTTTTTCGTGTAGCACAGGCACGCAGAAACAGCCTAAGATATCATTTATTTTTTAGTTTATTTTTGCTTAATTTGTGTTGATTGCCTCATTTATATACTTAAATCATTGCATATTGATATTATAAGAAAACCGGGTATTTGATTTTTAAAAAATGGCAATGTGGTTGACAGCGCCACTGTTGAGCCATTGTCATTCAATTGCTACTTCATCGACATTTTGCTGCCACCGTGTTTTTACGTTAGCAGATTACCGATTTTTGCTCAATGTCATTGCGATGGAATGACAATGGCTTGTTCTTTAACGTAAATTAGTAGAATTGTGGCCCAGGTTGCACCGGCCGTGGTCACAGGCTGACTGGCTCAGCGATGCACGCCCTCCGCCGTCGAGTACGTGTGGTAGAAGGTTTTTCATCTACCCACACATTCTCGGTGTTTTTGATGTTATTTTTTCTCCAAGTACCGTCACACACTACACTCACGGTGTCCCTATTCTGTAAGCGAATACATCCCTATCCTGGTGTTTACGCGACTGTGCCCAAAAGCGAGGTTTAATGTTGCTAATCACTGGGTTCCACGCTCCTGATAATTCAAACCCATCTTCCCGATTGAAATTTTTATGTTTTTTGATCTCAATCGTTTCACGTACAACTCTTGAGTGGTAGTGCCGTTCAGTGGAGAGGACTTGCGTATAATGAAATTCAATCCAGTGATTAGTGCCCGTATCAAGTATGTGCTCTGCGATCGCCGATTTACTGGTCTTAATTCTTTATAGCAGCGATGTGTTCCTTGACCCTTTCAGCTATCGTACGCTTTGTCTGGCCAATATAGGATAGAATGGAACGCGATAGTTTAAAGGTTAGTATTTACCTTTTTTAATATTAGTAAGATTACATTCCCGTGGGAATACCGGGATTTTTTCTCGATGCTCATCTAACGTAGGTATGTAAAGAATACGTTCACCAAATTTTAGGTTGTCTAGGTTTTACCCACGTAGCTTTTCCGTGCATTCGCTAATTTAGCATTCCCATGGGAATACCGGGTTTTCCTTTCTTAGTGCTGATTCAAGGTAGATACCTAATAAATACTTTCACCAAATTTCAGGGATGTACCTATGTTTGATAGTTTAGACTGTGTGTGGTTTCATCCGCGTAGTTCCCGTTTCCATGGAAATATCGGAAAAACCGTTTTTATTGCTTATCCAAAGACTTAAAGTATACAATCACCAAATTTCAGGTTTCCATGTTTAATATTTAGGCTGTGCGTGGTTTACCCGCATAGTTTCGGTTCCCGTGGAAACACCGTACTCACTGGTAGTAATACCAGTGAGTACGGTGTTTCTCCTAAGCCTTTACAGGCCTTAGGAGATCCTTCTAATACAGGTGTTGGTACGTAAGTTCATGTTACTAACTTTGAAAATGACAATCTTCCATACAACGTTTATCCATACATTATTTACGTCCTTGGGGGTAAAAATTCGCAAATCTCCTTCATAGTCACCTACGAAGTTTGGACTTCATAGCTCCGTTAGCTCCATGGATTTTGTGATTAATGAGTCAGTTAATACAACCCCGGTTTAACTCCATATAGGTAAACTTTTACGAAACTGTGACACACGTGCCCATTTATTTGTAACCAGAAACAGGAGTACGTAAATTCATGTCTCTAACTTTAAAAATGACGAACTTCCATACAACCGTTTATCGCTTATTTACTTCCTTAGCAGAATTTCGAAAAATCCAATCTTACGGTAAACGTACGTGTTAAAAGGAACCCCCATGCGAAGTTTGGGTTTCGTAGCTTTGTTAGTTTTATAGGTTTCGTGATCAATGAGTCAGTTATTACAACTTCTGTTTTACCCCCTCAAGGGTAGAACTTATCAAAATTACACATTTTTTTTTACAGAAGCAGGTATAAGAAGTTCGGTGTTGCTATGTTTGAAAATGAAGAATTTCCCATATAAACTTTCAACCATTTGTTTACCCCCTTACAAGTAAAATTTTGCAAAACCGCGATACACGTACCCATTTATTTATAACTAAAAACAGGTGTACATAAATTCATGTTTCTAACTTTGAAAATGACGAACTTCCAAACAACCGTTAATCGCTTATTTATTTCCCTAGGGGTAGAATTTCGCAAAATTCCTTCTTAGCGGAAACCTAAGTATTAAAAAGAATCTCGATACGAAGTTTGAGCTTCATAGCACCGGTAGTTTCAGAGATTTCGTGATCAATGTCAGTCAGTCAGTGATTTAGCCTTTTATATATAGATAGTGTGTATATACCTACATATATATATGTGTGTATGTATGTATTTATGTATGTGTGATGATGACTTGGAACGTTTTAGGTAAAATTATTACATTTATTAGTTATTCATGTTCCATATAAAATTTAAAACACTAATTACTACCCATTTCCCAATTTATTCTTGACAATCTTCTCCATCCAAAGGTTGCCTGTAAGAGATTGCTCTTTAGCGATAAGGCCACCCTTTGTACATTTATAAGACTGTAATCTCTTAACATGAGTGTTTGTTATTGATGTGCTATAAAGTTGCCCATGTAACATGTGCTAAGCTCATTGCCGTGTGCCGTTGAAATGGATAGGCGCAGGCTGTGACGGCCCGCTGTTGAAATTTTTCAAGCCGCCCTTATGGTCTTCAACTTGGCTTAACGACTACCATTTTACTGGCAACTCAACCAACGGCTTAACGTGCCTTCCGAAGCATGGAAACGCTCGCAAATGTAAATGCCACAAAGTGGTCACCATCCAAGGACCAGCTATAGCGAAAGTTGCTTAGCACAGTAATCATTTACAGAACACAGACATCGGAGCCACGAGCCCTTGAAAGAAAGATGATGATAGAATGATAGAAAGATGAAATAAGATGATTCTTTAGAAACATTTAAAAAATAAAAAAATAATTAACATTTAGTCCAATTTGTAATAATGTCTCATACATACATATTATCTCGCCTGTTTCCCATCGGGGTAGGCAGAGACTATGGTTTTCCACTTGCTACGATCCTGACATACCACTCTCGCTTCTTCTACTTTCATGAGTGTTTTCATACACGCTCGCCGGTTAAGAGTACCTATTCTTGACCTGGCCTTTTTCCAAAAGGTCTTCGATTTGATTGACGTACGTACGCCGAGGTCGACTCCTACCAGTTTGCCCATTCACTCTTGCCACATAAATGTGCTTCGTCAGTCTATTGTTATCCATCCTCTCCACGTGTCCGAACCATCTAAACATCCCTCTTTCTATCTTACATTTTAATAATGTATCACAGTTATTTTATGAATGCGATGTATGTGAAATATTCTATACTGCGACTTTGACCTGATGAAACTATGTTCAAACCTTTATGTGTATTAAGAAGAACATCAACGAAGCAAAATATAATAACAACGGCAAAAACGCTTTTATTTGGAAACTATTACGTGATAAGTACAATAAACGAATACGACGCTCGTGACCACGCTGGCCCAGTGTTCTGTAAACGATCCTCGGATGGAGTGGCCGCTTTGTCAGATTTACACTTACGAGCGCTTGCGTGCTTCGACAGGCGCCATAACCAGTTACATTGGCGAATATTTCTCAGAAACCATAAGAGATAAATGCAAACGGTTTGCGGCATTCGATTCACGACACGATGACTACGTGCATAGGCGATTTTGAAGTTTCTACCACTTCCGGTTTTGAAACTAGTTTTGGTTTAGAAGTAGTCTGATTCCTTCGCTACGGTAATGAAGGGCGCGTTACTTGATATTTACCTGTAACTTTCGTGAACCACATTATGTAAGAATGACAAGATCTGAAGATCTGACTGAATGAACATTATTTTATACCACTAAGTTGGCAGACAAGCGGGCGGTACGGCGAAGTAGAGCATCGTATACTTTTGATAAACTCTACACATATCGCTTTGTGGATGCTGTGACAGCTATTTGCAAAACATCAAAGACGTGCATCAACTTCATGTATTTAAAGTTAGGCTTTTTGTTAGTACTAACTTAGATTGTAGGGTCCTTTTTGTATAATACAGCCACCTAATTACCTGTTGGGTAACAAAGACGGAGATATCAAAAATATATTTATTATCGGTGTCCAAACAAGTACACGTTTCATATAAGGAAGTAGTCGGCCCTGTTAGCGCTCTGCCAGCACGCCTGCGTGCGGTACGCGGTGTCGCAGTGGTCGGCGCCGCGCTGCGTGCCGCACGCGCGCAGCGCCGCCGCGTTGTGCGCCGCCAGCGCGGGCGGCAGCAGCGCCAGCACCGCCTCCACGTCCACCTCGCCCTCCGACATCATGCCCGCCGTCTCCATCGTGCACTTGATGTAGCACTTGAGCTTCGGCTCCGGCGTCAGCTCGGCGCCATCGTTCACCTTCTCCACCAGCGACACGTCCACTCCTGTTTCGCCCACGCAGTTCTCGCGCACCATGCGCGCTAGCTCGGCCATTTCCGGATCCATTTCGACTTTCGCATCTGTCGCTGCCAAACATAGCAGTAGGATTGCGAGGGACGACGTCGCCGCCACCGGGCCCGACATGACGGCGTCTGCGTCGAGCACTAAATGCGAATGGCCACATCGGCAGTGATCACTTTATATAAGAGACTGCTCAATGCCACTAAACGATCGTTTGATACCTAAATTATACGACAACCCTATAATATCCGCTGATTAAAAAAATGTTGTTTGTCTAAGTCTCCATATATTAAGTATTTATTGGTCAACAGAAACTGTAAGTCATCCAAAAAAATCACTAGCACAAAGTGAATTACAGCATGTTATGTTTGTCGACGTTGGTAATTGATGGCCTGCAGGTAGAGCGGAAGATCGTAATGAGGGTGGCGGTGCGGGCGATCGAATGAACTGTCGGAACGATTAATATCGAGCGCATGTTGTTCCAGACCCGCATGCAGTCGCTACGGAGCGCACACAACAGCACCATCGCAGAGACCTTCCGATACATGGTCCAGCGGGAGGGACTGCTCAGGTAAATGACACCACTCAACTGTCATAACTGTCGTTACGTCCAGCTTGCGATACCCCGTAGGCTAGCTCCTATTTCCTTTTTAGCTGACTAAGTGTTAATAGCTTACCCCCGCTCTCACGTCACAGTCTGTCAGTTAGCAAGTCCACCGCGTCAACTAGCAGCTGTGGTGTGGTGAATTTGAAATGTGACAAGTAGGTATAATAGTTACAAAATCAACAATGTGAGATCTAGAAACCGGCCAAGTGCGGTTAACTTCTTAAGCAGTAAGAATTGAAGCCAGAAGACTACTCTATAAGAAGTGACTTTACAGTAAAGCTATTAAAGGTAAATTACTTCCAGTAGCATGTGTTCAAAAGAGGAAATGGCAGATGATAACATAACAATATGATGTACGCTTATACCTACATATTGGTAGTGTACATTGGAACCAAATTAATAGCTCGGCCGTCGCTCGTCGGTGTAAGCAACATAGGTATCTGCGTGCATAAATAGGCTGTAACGTTGTGCGGTTTGTGATAAGGCATATCACTGTACTAAGCATCGTGAGCTCTTCAAACATACATAACGACCGGAATATTGTATTTGTTTTCGAATTAAACCTACTGTTATATCCTTTACTTGAGGCGTACTATCTCCTAAACAACGTTCTGAAGCCACACTCTTGAGCACATTCTCTTTGCTGAGCTCATATGACTCACTCAATTCGTCGCCTATGTGATGTGGATATCGCCCGTCCTACTAAAATTTATTTTTACGTGGGAAACAAATGTCTGGCCATGTCTGCCCCGCCGGGTCCCGGTAAGAGGGGAAGATCCAAGAAGCGCTGACTTGATGTCGTAAAGGATGACATACGTGCCAACGGTCTCACTACAGGGGATGCCGACGACCGTACGAAGTGGAGGAGAAAAAATAGGAAAGCGGGCCCCGGGCATCGCGAGATGCAACTGGGACAGACGCTCGGTTGATGATGACTAAAATTAATCTTTGCATAAATGAATGTTGCACACATCACTTCCCACTTGTCATGATTAGGCCATCCACAACAGCAACTTTGATCGTGGATGCAGAACTGCTAGCTGAATCGTAACGAACTTTTAATTGCTGTATAAACGGTCACTGTCGTGATCGTATCAATCGAGGCTCAGTAGCCAGGCTACGTACGCACCCGTTTAATAGTTCTTATAAAGAATCCTCGGATTCGCCTCAGCAGACTACGTCTAGTATTTAAATTGGGATACTACATTAACAAGAAATACCTTTTGACTTAAACACTAACTATAATGAGACACACGTAAGACGAGACGTCTAAAGAACCTTAAAGTCAGCCATATGTACGGATGACAGCTGCAATTGCCTCTTGTACAGAGAGAGAAAAGTAGGACTGGTGTTGTTAAGTGGTACGAGCAATCATTATAGGTATTATTATTGTAGTTTAATAATCCATTCACTGACCGCTATCATAAGATGCGTGTATTGGAATATATTGATTTTGGAACTGCTAATGGTGCGGTTATCTTTCGATTGAAATTTTTCTTTTTCTTCTGGATTCTCATTATCTGGGACCGGTTTTTCTCGTGTTTTGTGCGTCCTGGGTGTCAAATCTTTTCGTCCCACATGCATCGTGTCCATTTTGGTGTCTCCTATTGAATGCACGAGTAAAAAGAATTAGTAGTGGTGCTAATTCTGTTGTTGAGATCACTAAACTAAATTTCTCTAAAATTTTCTAATTTTTGTTAAGAGATTGCCAAATGCTATTCTGTTATTAAGTCGAACTAAAGTTGGTGATATCATAAATAGCACTTAATTTGTATCTGATGTCACTAAAATTCATTTTATGTGATAAAATTGAACAAGACGTGAAAAATGTACATAGATAGTCGAATGTAAATACATGCCGACTAACTTGGTGATTGAACTGCCTATGTACATTTTTCACATTACAACGTTTTAAAAGTTTACATTTCACACGGTTACTAAATTTAATAAACGTCCCACTAAAATTAGTCTTTTCACTAAAATTAGACGTCACCTAAATAGGTGACGACTAAATTTAGTAAAAACGTCAATATTTTGTGACGTTAAATTTGTATCTGACATCACTAAAACTCATTTTATGTGATAAAATTGAACATAAAGTGAAACATGTTGCCGCCGTTACTCGCCGTTCTGCATCTCCCGTCTGCGCTGAACATACTCCCTAAATACACAATTTCATTCACTTGCTCTAGGCGTTCCTGGTTTACCCAAATCTAGCAATTAGTTCTTACTTTATCTCTTTCAAATCCCAGAACCTTAGTTTTAGTTGCATTCAAGCGAAGTAGTAGTATAGTAGTTCGTATGTCTAATTTTGATTTATATTATGGTTGTTTCGATTGCATTTCTTCATTAATACCGCAATCCTCCCAAGTTAAGCGTCCTTAGACCTGCGACACAGCTGTCCCTCGACGCCATTCGCGTTGTAAACGATAACAATGTGTTAAGGCCAAGGACAAACCGCACCGGTAGTGCTCGGCATAAACAAATCAGGTCATGCCTCAATTAATTATAGCAAATGCTCGTAGTTTTACGTTAAGTTTGCTTGCGGAGTTGTAAACCTCCTAAATGCTTAGACCTCCAAAAGTAATCAATACGTTCGAATATTTTCTTTTGTTAATATGTATTTTATATTATTATACCTATTCTATTGTTTCCACGCCTGTTAAAGGTTAACTTTCTCACATGAAAATAAAATCTATACTAATATATAAAGCTGATCAGTTGTTTTGTTTTGGTTAAACGCGCTAATCTGAGGAACTACTGGTCGGATTTTAAAAATTAATAATTTGTGTTGCATAGCTCATCTATCGAAGAAGGCTATAGGCTATATATTATCACGCTACTACCCTGAAGAGCGGACAAATCAGGTTAATTTTGATACATTATTGTAGAAATTATAATGGACAGGATTAAATAGGTGCGACGCGACGGGGGTCGAAGTATGTCACGGGTAAAGCCGGGGGCCACACCTCCGGCTTTACCTACTCACTACATATTATAAAAGAACAAAGTCGCTTTTCGCTGTCTGTCCCTATGTATGCTTAGATCTTTAAAACTACGCAACGGATTACGATACGGTTTTTTTTAATAGTTAGAGTGATTCTCATAGAAGGTTTTTATGTATAATTTGTTAAGTTTTTGTATATATTGACCAAATTATAACGATATTTGTTGGGGATGTCGGAAAAAATAAGCCGTCTGGGAGCTTTCAACATAAACGCTGCCTAAACCCTTTGAGATATAACAAAATAATGTATGGTGCAATTGTGTATCTAATAAAGGTCTACAAAAAAGTCCGCGCCGACATATGTCTGTCTCTTAAGAATAACATACTATATCCATTATAATACTTTAAAAAAACAGCAATTATTAAGCGGTAATTTGAAGGCTATTTACACAAATATGCTATTAATCGTTATCTTTTTTACTACGTTAGTTGGCTTCAGCATTTCATAAAGATTATTTTGTCCCTTTACACCTTGCAAATTAAATGAATATCTTACGAGTTATCGCAAATTCAAAATTAGGCGCAAAGAAATTAATTTAATTCGACCGGGCCGTGCGGGCGTAGTAGGTAGGTACCTAGGTACTGGAGAGCGGAGAATTAATCAATTAATTTGGAAAATGTTCATACATTATTGTGAATGTGAAATTATTAAACAACGGGATTAAATGGGTGCCACGGGGTTCGAAGTATGTCACGGGCGAAGCCGGGCGGGACAGCTAGTTATTTATAAAATAATATTATAAAGGGGAAAGATTTGTAAGTTTGTTTGTTTGAAACTACTGGACCGATTTCTTCCCTATTAGAAAGCTACATTCTTCGTGAGTAACATAGGTAGGCTATTTTAAATTTTCATAAAGTTTATGGTGCCGTACGTAATCTCGAATAGGAAAACTTAACCACGCGGGCGGAGCTGCTGGCATCAGTTAGTTATTTATATAGTGATATTTGTAGAGTCAACTTATTTTTCTGTGGAGTTGAGGAGTATACATGTGAATTTTGCAACCTAATTTGTTTTAAGATTATTAGGTTTACAAATAGTAAAGGTTTATTACTGGCGTGGATTTTGTCCACACACCACTATACTTGACTGTTTTCTTCGTCAGCAGCACCGTGTCCGTACACCCAATAAGTCGCAGATTAAGTCACAGATTATGGGGTCTTTATTCCCGGAGATTTGGTCCCCTAGTGATCTCCGTTAGCACAACATTCCATTCGGGAAATGAGAATTGTCGCAACTTCTCCTGGTTTACACGGCAGACGTTTTATTCAGGTTGGCCTCTACACTATTGATGTGGTTCGTCATTCTCTGTTTCTGATTCTTTCAAGGCAGGATGTAATTCGTCTCTGTATGCGTCTCTTGCAGATTGTTGTCTCCGCAGAGGTTCATTACAGTTGGTAGTATTTCTATCTTCTCTGTCTAATATGAGTATGCGGTTAGCCACTGCCCGTAGCGATACCTCGTATCGTATATATGTATGTGCGAGTGTGTGACCGCCACGCAGTATCGTTTATCGCGAGTCGCGATAAACCGCCGGCTGTAGACTTTAGGTTAGCAGTCCACGTTTCATTGCTTGCCGGTTGTCAAATCGTTATCTAATGGCTCCATTGACTGCGATACGTGTCGTGTACAGCGGTGTTGTACATTGTAATGTGCGTACTGCCGCATGGATATAGGTCATTCTGCGACGACATGATAGATTTTGTGGTAATATAATTATCTTGTCAATTTATGGAGGATGTGCTATATTTGCCGACACAATGAGACTTAGTAGCTTATACTAGGTTTAATTAAAATCTGTTCAGTTTTCGCCTACACCATTCGTACAAACTTTATACTCACTACGTATTTATACATCATATTAAGAATAGAACGTAGGCTATTTTCTTGCTATTGTCTTGGAACTAGTTCTTGTGGGAAAAGGGAACGGGAAAACGTTACCACGCGAGCGGAGCCGCAGGCATCCACTAGTACAGAATATTGTATTAGCTGTCACATTATGTGCAAATTTACATTTTTTCTAATGGCATTGAGCGTGAAAATACAGCGATTACGGGCGTCAATGTCCCTTCATTAATATGCAGACTTAATGACGAAAATACAGCGATTACGGGCGTCAATGTCCCTTCATTAATATGCAGACTTAATGACGAAAATACAGCGATTACGGGCGTCAATGTCCCTTCATTAATATGCAGACTTAATGACGAAAATACAGCGATTACGGGTGTCAATGTCCCTTCATTAATATGCAGACTTAATGACGAAAATACAGCGATTACGGGCGTCAATGTCCCTTCATTAATATGCAGACTTAATGACGAAAATACAGCGATTACGGGCGTCAATGTCCCTTCATTAATATGCAGACTTAATGACGAAAATACAGCGATTACGGGCGTCAATGTCCCTTCATTAATATGCAGACTTAATGACGAAAATACAGCGATTACGGGCGTCAATGTCCCTTCATTAATATGCAGACTTAATGACGAAAATACAGCGATTACGGGCGTCAATGTCCCTTCATTAATATGCAGACTTAATGACGAAAATACAGCGATTACGGGCGTCAATGTCCCTTCATTAATATGCAGACTTAATGACGAAAATACAGCGATTACGGGCGTCAATGTCCCTTCATTAATATGCAGACTTAATGACGAAAATACAGCGATTACGGGCGTCAATGTCCCTTCATTAATATGCAGACTTAATGACGAAAATACAGCGATTACGGGCGTCAATGTCCCTTCATTAATATGCAGACTTAATGACGAAAATACAGCGATTACGGGCGTCAATGTCCCTTCATTAATATGCAGACTTAATGACGAAAATACAGCGATTACGGGCGTCAATGTCCCTTCATTAATATGCAGACTTAATGACGAAAATACAGCGATTACGGGCGTCAATGTCCCTTCATTAATATGCAGACTTAATGACGAAAATACAGCGATTACGGGCGTCAATGTCCCTTCATTAATATGCAGACTTAATGACGAAAATACAGCGATTACGGGCGTCAATGTCCCTTCATTAATATGCAGACTTAATGACGAAAATACAGCGATTACGGGCGTCAATGTCCCTTCATTAATATGCAGACTTAATGACGAAAATACAGCGATTACGGGCGTCAATGTCCCTTCATTAATATGCAGACTTAATGACGAAAATACAGCGATTACGGGCGTCAATGTCCCTTCATTAATATGCAGACTTAATGACGAAAATACAGCTATTACGGGCGTCTATGTCCCTTCATTAATATGCAGACGTAATGACGAATAACACCGATCGTCGATACCACTGTGTCACGTCACACCTAGTAACAACTCGCATACTATATTAGCACCTACTAACACTAATTGTTGGTGTCAAGTCTCACGTGAGATAAGTAAACGCTCGGTTTACTTATCTCACGTGAGACTGCGATCGCTTTGCGCCTACTGCCTACGAACGCAAGGCGCAAGTTCTATACCCGGAAGACGTCTCTAAGATATACCTGTCGATAGAATATTAATTTGATTCACTCTCAATAAGTTGTGTTCGACGTATTTTGTGGGCTAGCAAAACTATTGATATGACTATTTTATATTTATGAGTCAAGAAACGTTTCGCCTTCTCATCAATGTTTTTCAATATAATCTAAATAAAATGTATGCGAGCGACCAAGTTGTATATTACCGACATCGACGTAGTTCAATATGTACGACATACCAGTAGGCTCTAGGCATATCAATGGCGTGCAACACCACGGTGGTTTAGTGTGTCTGCCCCACTTATCCCCTCAAGGCTCAGAATTCTCACACGAAGCTACCCGGCGCTCAGAAACCTCCTAACCTCACAATTATCCCAGCAAAAGGTACTTTAACATACATAAATATTGTCACGCCTCTATCCCCGAAGGGGCAGACAGAGGCATACTATACGCCCACGTTTTTTACCGTATGCATTTTTGTCCCACGTAACAGGTGGAGAGTCCATTGCCGTGTTGAAATGAACAAGCGCAGGCTGTGGCGACCTGATGTTGAAAGTTTTCAAGCCGCACTTAAGGCCTTCAACCAGGCTTAATGACTGCCATTTTACTGGCAACCGGGACCAACGGCTTACGTGTCTTCCGAAGCACGGAAACGCTCGCAACTTTTACATTTTCTTTTATTGCTTAATGTCCGCATTATAAACTTGAGTTTATTGATAAGACGTTTAATAGCAGTGCCGTTGTTCTGGATAATGGAGTTTACCAAATGTTTGAAATAGAAAATGTATAGGAAGACCATTGCTATTCAGAGAGGCAATGCCGCCTGTGTCATGGGCACCATTGCGTCGGGAGTCATGCGGGACGGGTTAATTTGACGTACAATTTTATTGACATGTTACTACTGTATTTGTAAAATTCACATAAATTATATTTTATTATTTTTGATATATTTGTCACATATGACATTAAAACTATAAAACATCTCTGCTCGTTGTAATATTAGTTAAGATATCGGTTATGCATGACTGCACTTCACATTTAAAAGGAAAATTATTTAGCCTACACTTGTATCGTCAAACAATAATAATGTTATTATCACTGAACGCTTGGATGGTCGTAGAAATCACAGCATTTTATTCAGTTCGTACTATGCACGAGAGCCGGACGCGCTAATCAAGCCTGCGAAAATATAACAAGTGCAATTTAACCGTCATGTTGGAGAATGGAGTTGCCGCTGCTAAAATAGGTATCTCGTCCTTACGTATGGTTGGTATGGTGCCGCTTCACGCCCGTTGTCTCTCTGTTAAACCGTAGTTATTTTCGAAAATTCAGCTTGCGGATCAAGCTTAGTTTAAAAAAATTATTCTCATTTATCTTTGACTATTCAAAACAGCAATTGGCACTGGAGAGAAAGCTCAAGATTATCGACAATCATTAAAATTGCAGTTATTAATTTTGAACTAACATTACAAACATTGAACTAATATTAGTAGCGTAACTACATTATACCTCATGGTTTCGAATAGTACTTATAGTGCGAAGATCATTTTTCTTCCTTCGTAACCAGTTACGGAAGGTCTGTTCCGCATGCGCATGCGCCCATAGGTAAAATTTTTTGCCTAATAATTTGAAATCAGTTTCGTCGAGTTCATAAGATCATTTATTATGGTTACTTGGCATATAAATACCACGGAAGCTTATTCTTAAACACGATCTGTCGCCAACAAAAAATGTTGCAAAAAAACTTGGTATTGAAGATATTTGTTTGATTGCGTAATAGTACTGCTACAGGTTGAGTTTATTGTATAAGGGATCCTTTTTTACCTAAGCGTATAATGTTTGTTAGTGAGCTTGCGCATTGAACTTCGTGTGCGCTGACATCGACCCCACACACCCTAGACTCATGTGTATCCATTCTCTTTGTCAATAACATTATGCAGCAGAATAGTTCATCACGTATTTCAAAAGTGTCATGGCGGGAAATTGTTAAGAGAAGAGAAGTATAATGTTAATAAAGCTGCTGGTGGTTCTGGATTATAGTTCTCTTTCTTTTCTTTGTTTCTAATTGTGGGGACTGTACAGGTCTCTTACAAACATCCATTAAAATCTATCGAAACCGCTTACTACTAGAGTACTTTGTCTGTCTCTTACATATCCCAGTTCCCGGTGGCTCAGAACTGTACAAGGATCACAAGACACGCGGGCAGTGTGAGCGGCCTCAGCGGCTCGCTAGGAGCCAACTGAATCACTAGTTACCCAGTTGACGTGCTCGTGCTGGGTGCAACGTTTTCTATTTACAAATAGTATTGTTGATAGTACTGAACATCTGGAACTACTTTTTATTACTAGTGCTGCGCTAAGACGAAGTAGCTTATAATCTGGAAATGTAATAAAACTAGCGGGCTGGTGCATTTGATGAAAAAATAGATAGAGCAATGTTAAGAAACGCACGGCACTAGACTGCGATAGGCTAATTGCAGAGATAGTATGCAACTGTGGATGTGCGTGTCTGTAGGAACTACCGTATCTTTTTTTAATGGGACTAATCCCACCCGCACTCTCTTAACTGTGACTCCCGTAAACCAGGATCTAAAGCAATGACCAAGATCAAAAAAGTTACAACTAGCTCGAATTCGGTAAAGTCAAAGCGAGAGGCAACTAGGTGTACACCTTATAGAAAAAGGCGAGCATCGCGGTAATAGTATACTACAGGTCCTATATAAACTATAAGCTGTGTTTGAGTCCAGTACTATGAATTTCCGAAACGTCTAAAAGCACGAATATTCACCCCCAAATGCCACGATTCACGAGATCCTTATGGAAAGTGGAAGCGGGACAGTACCCCAACCAACCCTCAAAGAAGCAGGATAACACCCAATCCCTTAGGTGAGGCCGCGCTGGTAGCCAAAGTGCCGCAGTGGCACTGCACTGGGACATCTTTCCGAAATTAATACTTGTAAATTTCTTTTTTAGGCTTGCGGAACTGTGCTATTATATACATTCCCCGCATTTGTGCTGGCCGGAGGTGGACGTGTATAACTTAGTTTACTAAATTTTTTATATCTAAATTCTGATTGGTGTATCTCCAAATGTTTGATTCCTTGTTTCACTCGTGAAGTTCTTATCTGCCGACCCCACCCACTGGGAGGTTCAAGAGAGAGACGACTGCAAATTTGTGAGTTGCATCTTTTTTTTAACACCACTGAAGGCGAGAAATAGGCGGAGCTTGGAAGTTTGAATGATTTTGGAATTTCATCAAGACCTAATACAATTACAAAAAGTGCTGGGTACAAGTGAGTTTTGAACCGTCGACGCTGTGATTTTGGTCCTCGAGACTGGTCGTTTTAACCACTCGACCATCCGAACGAGTAGACACCGCGCTCAAATTATAGACACATATCATCTAATAGCAACAGCTGTCTATACAGTTATATTACTACTGAATAACGAGTGGGTATGTTTCTACGTATTTGTTTGTTTTGATTGGAAGAATACCTTGAACGTTAATATGCCCAAAACAGCTCGCACACCACCTGCATCAACGGAATTAGAGAACATTATGTGTACACCTGATATGTATAAGCATGGTGGATTAAGTCATGCTTACACCACCACAGGAAATAAGCGACTTTGTCCAGACTTTTCACCTGAAAACAAATTGAAATTATTCGAAGACAAAGTTATGAAGATGCTTGCCTCTTGGAAATCTGATCAAGACTCGATTTTAAACAAATTAACAGCCGATATCTCAGAAGTAAAAAACCAAAATCGTGATATACAGAAAACAAACAATGACATTGAAAAGGCGCTCGAATTCATGAATAGTGGTTATGAAAAAATGAGACAAACTGTAGACAATTTGGAAAAAGAGAAAACAGAACAAAAGAGTTATATATTCGAGTTGGAGAGAAGGCTTATTGATCTAGAACGCACCTCCCGCTCTTCTAGTATAGAAATAACAAACGTGCCGCAAAGTGACAAAGAACCCTCTAATGATATGACCTATCTTGTAGTACAAACATGCAATGCCGTACAAGTGTCAATAAAACCATCTCAGCTGCGAGATGTTTATAGACTTCCTGGCAAAAAAGGGTTAAATAGACCTATTATAGCAGAATTTAATAGTGTTCCCCTAAAAACCCAGGTACTCAATGCAGTACGCACTTTTAATAAGGGGTTACCTTTGTCGGAAAAATTAAACACATGACACATTGGAATTAGTGGCCCACTCACACCTGTCTATGTTGCGGAGTACCTACATACCTGGAAGCATGCGACAACTGTTTCTCGAGGCTCGTAACTTTTGTAAAACTTATAAGTACAAGTATTGTTGGACCTATAATGGTAAAATATTTCTTAGGGAACGCGAAGGGATGGACTCAATTGCGATTAAAACAGCCTCTTGTCTTAAAAAACTACATAAAAGAGAATAGGGGTCATCGATTATTTAAAGGTCCGAATATCTTAATTATTATATTAATTAGAATCAGGGAAGCGCTCGTGGCCTCGCGGTCTCAGTGTTCTGTAAACGATCACTGAGTTACGCAACTTTCACTATGGCTGGTACTCGGATGGATGACCACTTTGTGGCATTTACATTTGCGAGCGTTTCCGTGCTTCGGAAGGCACGTTAAGCCGTTGGTCCCGGTCCCGGTCCAAATTTCAACAGCAGGTAGCCACAACCTGCGTCTGTCTATTTAAACACCGCAATAGGCTCACCACCTATTACGTGGGACAGGAATCCACACGGTGAAAAGTGGGCATATAATATGCCTCTGCCACCCCTTCGGGGATAAGGCGTGATGGATAATTAGAATCAAGAAATACTTTTTTGACCCTGATGTTTTTGTATCCTAAATGTTCTTCTAAGTTGAAAATTTATTGTTTCTATGTACTTGTAAAAATACTATATCAGACTAATACACTTATATTGATCACAAATACTCATACACATATTACATTTAAACCAGAACTCTTAACAATAAATAATACTATCACAAACATTACAACATATAACTGGAGACAATCACATAAATATTTCATAACAAATGCTCGCTTATGTGGCAACATACTATCATTATCATTGGTATCCGTCCATAACTTAACTCTTGTTAAGCATTGTCTTAATTTGGTGCAAACTAATATAATCATGTACGATCGGTTTTACGCTTCAAGGGTATGCAGTCAATTGATATGTGATGTTATAATAAACCAAGCTAAGTTTCAGATATTGTGGTACTCTAAATGTCCTGTTTATGGTTATGGTATACGGTACATCCATTGCTCAACAATACATATAAAGTACCTTAAATACACACTGATATTAGTAAGTCATAATTACCTCACTTTACCTTATAAATATACATGCTGTCACGTCTTTATCATCGAAGGGGTGTGCGGAGGCGTGCTGAACGCCCACATTTCACCGTATGTAGTTTTGTCCCACGTGTTGGGTGGTGGGCCCATTGCCGTGTTGAGGTGGACAGGCGCAGGTTTTTGTGATCGAGTAGATATACCTTGCAATTGTATGTGTATAATCTATGAACGTATATGTGAATATCATAACTTACTACTCTGTTTAATGATTAAGCATACAATATTAGTAGCATTTCATATATTAGTATATCGTAGCCAAGACAATCTCATTATGTCATTCAATCACTATAAAATTCAATTTTAAAAATACATTACAGGAACTTGATAGACTATCCTTAGCAGAGTTCACAACCTGCATTATTGATGAGTGTGGGAAACTTGTTTACAATGATAGTCACTAGCTAAATGTTTTCGTTCAAAATATCAGAAGTCTTAACTGTAACATTAATAATTTTCTTGCTGCTCTGTGCTTGTCAGGCGTAGACTGGCGTATACTGATACTCACAGAATGTTGGCTGCCTAAAAATCCCATTTTACCCGCTATCGAAGGATACAGCTACGTTCACACACAAAATAATTTAACACAAAATGAGGGTGTAACTGTCTACTATAAGACAATGTACAGTTATATAGTTACTGAACCACATATTTCAATATATGCTAACTGTTTAATGATTAAAATTGATACCAATACAGCAATTGTTGCAGTATACCGTCAGCCAGGGCAAAAGGAAGTGCAGAACTTGCTAAATTCACTGGATCAGCTTCTAACGAGTCTATCAGTGTATAAAAATCTCATCCTCACAGGTGACATAAACATCGACATAGCTCCGACGACTAAGGAAGCTGTCGTGGCGGAGGGCTATCTTAATCTACTTGCGTCACATAGCATGTTGACAGCTTTTGATGTTCCAACACATACTTTGACCTGCTTAGACCATATTATAGTCAAAACAAAACAGAGTATGAAATGTCTTGTTGTACGCACTACTGTTACAGATCATTATAGCTTGGCTTTTAGCTTAAAAAGTGAAAATGATCATTTTAATAAAAGTATTACACTCAACCGAGTTAACTACAGTAAACTTGATAATGCGCTTAAAACGTTTGATTTTAGTCCCATCTACATGATTAATGATGCAAACGAAGCTTCGGATTTTCTAGTGTCCTCTTTGAAAAATAGTCTTATGGATTGTACTACACTTATTAAAGTTCCAAGACGCAAAAGAACTATCAAACCTTGGATCACTCGTGGTTTGCTCAGGTGCATCAAAAATAGGGATAACTTACACGCTAAATTTAGATTATTACAAAGTGAGATCGATAAATCCATTTATTTAAGATATGGTAACTTTTGTAACAACCTATTAAAAAAAATTAAAATTGCATATGAAAAAACAGCGTTCACCAATGCGCAGTAAAATAATAAAAAGCTATGAGAGGTCATTAAAAATGTGACAGGTACTAACAAGATTAAAAAACCGGCGTCAGAGTTAATTTCAAAAACAAACCCCTTGCAATCAATAAATATAGTTAACAATTTTTTTTGTAAACGTTGGTTAAAATTTGGCTGATTCAATTAATAAAAACAACACTTCATTAACATTGCCAAAGTCTACAGCACCACCACTACACTCATTTGTACTTCTCCCGGTAGACGAGAGTGAAGTCAGATCATTAATATATGACCTAAAAAAATAACTGTACCGCGGGTTGTGACAATTTATCTAGTGAGCTTGTTAAAAAGTATGTGGACATTATTGTACGACCACTCACTCATGTTTGTAATTTAGTTATAAATACAGGTATCTTTCCATCATCATCATCCGAGCGTCTGTCCCAGTTGCGTCTCGCGACGCCCGGGGTCAGCTTTCCTACATTTTCTCCTCCACTTCGCACGGTCTTCGTTCTTCGTAGTGAGACCATTGGCACGCATGTCATCCCTTACGACGTCAAGCCAGCACTTCTTGGGTCTTCCGCTCTTACCGGGACCCGGCGGGGCTGACATGGCCAGACATTTGTTACCTACGTAGCCCGGCGGTTGCCGCAAGACTTGACCATACCAACGAAGGCGACACTCTTGCAACTTGTCTGCAATGTCACGGACGTGAAGGCTGCCGCGGATGCGAGAGCTTCTCACGTGGTCCATCCGCGTGACCCCACACATCCACCGCAGCATCTTCATTTCCGTGACACGCAGCTCCTGCTTGTGTCACTCCAATATCGGCCACGTCTCACTGCCATGTAAAAGGACAGGTCTAATAATGGTTTTGTTGACCTGCCCCTTCAACCGGATCGGCATTTTAGGGTCATAAATGACACCGGTCATCTCCCGCCATTTGGCCCACGCGGCAGCAATGCGTGACTTGACATCGCAATCGATGTCACTGGACGTGTGAAAAACAGATCCCAGGTATTTAACCTGGTCCGTGCGCTCGACCAAATCACCGCCTATGCGGACGGATGTGGGATCTGTCGAGTTTAGTGCCAAGTACTCTGTCTTCGCCACATTTAGTTTCAGACCGACGTTCTCAAGCGTCTCCTTCCACGCCTTTACACGTCGCACCAATCTGCCCCTGACCGCGTCTGCCAGCGCAATATCGTCAGCATACATGAGCAACCATGGAGGCTGCTCGTGCGGGTTTCTGATGCTGTCCGACAATTCGTCTAATATTACACTGAACAGAAGCGGACTAAGGACCGAACCCTGGTGTACCCCGACGGTGATGGGGAAGGGTTTCGTGTCGCCAACAGCAGTCCGAACCATTGAATCGGAGTCACAGTACATGTCCCGGATAGTGTCAATATAGACTTTTGGAACCCCTTTGGACCGCAGTGCCCACCAGATCATCGCACGAGGAACACAGTCGAAGGCCTTTTGCATGTCTAGAAACAAACAGTGCAGATGCGTGTTCTTCGACCTGTATTTCCCTGCGACAACCCTCAGGGCAAAAACGGGGTCCGTGGTCCCATAACCAGGGTGAAACCCATATTGACACTCCGAGAGGGTACACTCCTGCCGGATCCGAGAGTCTATAATCCTCTCGAAGATCTTCATGGTGTGGGACATCACCTTAATACCGCGGTAGCTCCCGTACTCCTGCACTGACCCCCTTACCTTTGAAGACTGGAGTAATAATACTCAGTCTCCATTGGTTTGGGATCTGCCTGCTGAGGAGTATGCGGTTAAAAAGGTTTACTAACCCCACACCGCGAGGACCCATCGCCTTCCAGGTTTCGATGGGGACTCCATCGAGTCCGACAGCTTTCCGATTATTCATGCGGCGAAGCGCAGTCAGGACTTCTCCAGGCGTTACCGGTGGCACTAGTCCCTGATTCGGAGGGAGGTCCGGAGGCTGCACCTCTTTGTGCTGTTTATTAAGCAGCTCGTGGAAGTACGAGCGCCATCTCTCCTTTACCACGAGGTCTTCGCTTAACAGGTTGCCCTCAGGGTCTTTTACACAGCGACACTTGGATATATCCTGTGCCGCTTTGACCCTGGAGCGCGCCAACTTATAGATGAGCTTCTGCCCCTCAGACGATTCCAGCTTATCATACAGAGGTTGTAAGTGGTCACGTCTGGCTCTGGCTACAGCTCTCTTTGTGGCGCGCTTGTCAGCCCTGTACGCGTCGCGGTCTTCGGGAGATCCGGTCGCTTGCCACTTTTTAAAGAGGGCTTTCTTCTCCCTAGTCTCCCTCTGGACTGCGTCGTTCCACCACCAAGTTTCCTTGTCACATTTGCGTCCACCCTTAGACTCACCGAGCACCACCTTCGCCGCTCCAAGGATGGCCGCCTGAACTTTGTCCCAGTAATCTTGAACTGGTTCGCCTTCAGTGTCGGTGCACTTGTCACCGACAGCTGAGACGAACTCCTGGGACCTAGTTTCATCAAGCAGCCACCATCTGATGCGGCGCTGGCACCGCTGGATGCGTTTGCCTTTGGGCTTCACGCAGAGGTCCATGACAAGGAGACGGTGTTGTGCAGTAAGACTCTCTCCGGGTATGACCTTGCAGTTGGCCACCTTGCCGATGCTGTGTCGCCTAGTGAGTAGGAAATCGATCTGAGTTGTACGCCTCCCGCTCTTGTAGGTGATGAGATGTTCGGATTTCTTTTTGAAATACGTGTTCACAATGGCCAGATCGGCAGCCGCACACGTTCTGAGGATAGTTTCTCCTTCAGCGTTGCGGGTGCCGTATCCAAAACTACCATGAACACGCTCATACTCCTCACACCTCTCACCCACATGACCGTTTAGGTCGCCGCGCATAACGACTACCTGTGACAACGGAATGCTCCGAAGCACTCCCTCGAGTTGACCTCAAAACAACATCTTATCGGCGTCGCTACAACCGGCCTGTGGCGCGTAGGCACTTATCAGGTGGGTAATAATCCCATCGATAAGCACCCTCACGATCATAAGCCGGTCGCTACAGCGTTTCACCTCCAAGATGCCACTCTACAGCCCCTCGGAGAGCACCACGGCCACCCCGTTCTCCCCACCAGGCGCATTCGTGTAATAAAGCTTGTAGCCGTTCTGCAAGGGCCAGGCTCTGTTGCCCTTCCACCGAGTCTCCTGCAGGAACGCCACGTCCACCCTCCGCCTGGAGAGTACTTCGGCCAACTCTACCGCACGCCCGGTCAGCGTGCCAATGTTCCAAGATGCAAAGCGGATACGGGTTTGGGCTAACTTCTTTAGCCGTGCTGGCCCGACACACGGCAGCCCTAGCCCACTTGCCACAGGAGACGGGCGGGGCTCCTGCGCGCCGTTTTGCGGCGGCGCCCTATCCTTAGCAGCATTCCTTTTCTGACTGTTCATTTTTTTTTTGTTTCGGTGGCTGGCTTTTATGGGAGCGACGCCCTCAGACCTCCCAACCCCAGAGGGGAAAGCCAGCGCCAGAGCCTCGTCCGTTAATCAGCAGGTGCACGCACTAGCACGGGAGGTTGACTTGGGCCCCGAAGATATTGGTGGGGCCCATTACATCCATTACAAATACAGGTATCTTTCCCACTGCCTTCAAACGATCTCTTATTCATCCCATACATAAAAGCTGTGCAAGAGACTGTGTCAGCAATTATAGACCAATATCTATTTTACCAACATTTTCTAAAGTCCTAGAGAGAGCCATAAACAACAGACTAATACAATATTTAGAATCTAAAAAATTATTATCTAATGCTCAATTTGGATTTCGTAGACATAAATCTACCAGTGATGCAGTTCACGAACTAATTGGCCGTATAATCACTAAATTAGAAGAAAAGAAGAAGATAGTCGCAGTCTTTCTGGATTTAGCTAAAGCTTTTGACACAGTCTCTACACCACTGCTCTTGCAAAAGTTAGATAACTTGGGCATAAGAGGTATACAACTTGAACTTTTTCAAAGTTATTTAACAAATCGATACCAATGCGTCAAAATTGACAGTCTGATTAATGAGGACAGTATAGGAAGTATGTTGTGGCGTTCCTCAGGGAAGTATACTTGGCCCTACCCTGTTCCTCATATTCATAAATGACCTTTGCGAACTTTGCCTTTCAAATGGAAAGATTGTTAGTTACGCCGATGACACGGCCTTAATTTTTAGTGCGGGAGATTGGGAGGAGACTTTTAAATATGCGCAGACCGGCCTTAATCTAGTCAATACATCGCTCTCCAGTAATGCACTCTCCCTTAATGTTAACAAAACACATTATCTACCCATATCATTGACAACCACCTCTCTCCCTGCACTATCTAATTATAGCATTACTTCCCACGCATGTCCTAATAATAGTGTTATTGTATGTGACTGCCCCAGTTTACTAATAAAAATGAATATTACATACCTAGGGATAGTAATGATGCGAATCTGAGTTTAAACCACACCAACTCTCCTGGCATCAAGAATACGAAAACTCATCTATGTATTTAAGAATCTTAGAAATACGGCGGACATTGTAATTATTAAAAATACCTATCTTGCAATTTGTCAATCCCTCCTCACATACTGTATCACGGTCTGGGGTGGAGCTGCGATGTCATTCATGCTTCCACTTGAACGTGTTCAAAGAGCTGTGTTAAAGGTCTCACATTTTCTCCCTTTTTATTACCCTACAGTTGCCTTGTATAACACATGTGAGGTTCTCACAGTCCGACAACTATTCATTCTCTCCACTATACTTAAAAAGCATTCCGAATTTAATTACACTCCTTACAACCATTCTCAAAACCGAAGAAATAGGATATACTCACCGGTTCTATACAGATATAGCCTCTCACACAATATGTATTGTTTTCTAGGTAGTTACTTGTAAAATAAAATTAATTCTATACTTGATATATATGCTTTTCCTAAAAATAAATGTAAACAGGTTGTATCACACACACACACACACACACACACACACACACACACACACACACACAAACACATCCTCTAAATACTGGTCCTTTTGTTTGTAATTTTATTTTTCATTTTTAGAATTATCTAACAACTTATTTATTACCGGTGACACACTGTCCATTGCTTTTTTGTTATGTGTGTGGGAAACCTGGTAATCTGTTAGACAGGATCTTCCTAGTTCAGATACCAGTCTCTCAAAGGGTTTTATTAGTAGTAAGTATGTGATAAATGCTTATCATAAGTAACCTTTGTGAAAGAAAAAAAAATTATTATTATTATTATATTATTCCAACGAAGGTATCTACCCAAGAAAGAGTCTTAAATACACAAATAATTAGCGGGTTAAAAATGAGCCCAAGTTCTATTCTGATCTGATGTTTAAGCTAATAACTTATACATCTGAACGGCTTTTAATGTAAAATAGTTTAAAGTATACATTATGATAAACAGCTTTAAGCTATATTATTTTAGTTTTTGCTTAAAAGGGTAACAAACAACCTTGCACTTCACAGTAGTAGTGCATTCCTCACTGTCCTTCATTGCTTGTATAAACAAACAATAGTACTATAGGTAAATAAATGACCATCCAATGACCCAAATAATTAAAGAACAAGTATGTTTTCCTGTTGAGCAATCTTGGACAGTGGAGTGCTTGTGTACTGCGTGTTGTTGTTGTTATAATAATGGAACATGGCTGGTTGATAGAGTACCGTCTGGTGTTTATCTCGCCCGTGATGTGCGTCGTGTGTCACACAGGCGCCGATAAGTGTCCTATCATGCGAGCTATTGACATGGCAGATACTAACACGAGTCATGGCTTGTGTGGAGCTGCGGTCCTACCTATGTATATCCCGGCAGTCGTCCATGCGCCAATACTACTATCTTAGTACGAGTATACAGGGTGTAATCGTTAAGTGTACGGAGCTGATTATTCCGTTAATATAAGATATTCCAGGCTGATATTGAAAGTGTGAAAAGTAATGTTGGGAGTAAAGTAAACAACATCAACAACATTTCAAACCTAATACGACAACTGTTGGTAAAACAGGCAACGAACACTATCACAATGAGGATTATGAAACATCTTGAGAACTGAGGTAGATGTGTAGCAAGTTCCACCAAGTGCCATCAATCAACAATATAAACAATCTTGAGGTTTATTTATTTATTAATAGACATTCTAATTAAATTGTTTTCGTAAAAGAATGTTGCTAATGTTTTTAATCATTACAGGCATAGTAGTAGCCCACCGATTGATTTGAAGTGCCTAATGACCAAATCTAAGCCACAAAGACCTCATTACGTATTATTATTTGTTACTATTTCCCCGAAGGACTATACGCTCTTGTCTGATATACTGATTATAATTGCGAATTATGGGCCACAAAAACTTGTCCGGGAAACAAACATGTATTGCGAACTCCCCGGACTGTGATATCCCCGGACTTCTATATGACCATAATCGGCATACAATAACTTGCGCTTTAAGTCAAAACATCCGTAGTCGCGCCGTGTTGTCACTGCTACAGTTAATTTATATTACACATACCTACACCAGTTATAAGACAACAATGTTGTATTATTGAACCGCATCGACAGTAGAGAGTGACGCGCGAGATAACGCGCGTTTAACGTGATTTTGTAATAGATAGGCACTGGAACTGCTCACCTACTGCCCCGCGAAGGGTATCTGTTGATATGGCCATAGACAGGTTCGCAGCTGATAACGGTACAGAACAGGTCGTTTTATAACCTCAAATTAAATAGTAAGGAATCGCCGCCGCCACGTCGCGCCGACGCTCATGCACATGAATACTACCTATACCTTAACAGAAATGATTCTCCAATATTCCATGTCAGTATAGCGTAGCCTTTCATGGAAGCTAGTCGGCGATTCCTACTGTCCTCTTACCTCACCTATTTTTACCAAGGAGGTGCATGGTGTGTACCTTCTTCTGGGGTTGTTCGATGTTTCGCAGCTAATTTATGAGTAATTTCCCGGCGAATAAAAAATAGTAATGTTCCATCTGCGTGTGTCTAAGCTATTGAAGTATTTAATAGAAGGGGTATATTTTTACAATAAAGCGTCAATGCTTGGATTGCGATATGTCGCGTTATCAAGTTTCAGTTCCAGTATTTGTTGTTGCTATCAGTTTGTCTGCTTCGTTATTTGAAGAGAGGCTCGCTGTTCATTATATTGTATTACAATATCTCTAATACTCGGTCGTACAGTAAGCAAACCGAACGAAACGTCGTACACGCGTTGTAGAGAGAGTCTTGCCATCAATTTTGGGAATGTAGTACGTTTTCGATTGATTACAAAGCCAGTAGTAGTCTACTTGAAATATCTACAATGTACTTTATTGTGCAAATGTAAATAGAAACTAATGAATTAAAAGGATGCGGCGTTTACATTACACTACACAGCCAATCTACTTTGTATAATTAACAATATCCTACTTGAAACGATGTCTTCACAGGTGCGCATTTGTTTACTTATATTAACGTCAGTGCGTGTTGTATTCATTGTACCTACTATACTGTAATAACGCATTGACATTTAGCAGTAAATGCATACAGTAGCCGGAATATATTTTGTAGACGAAGATACCCATTTAGTTTTTCTAGTCTACAGTTAGATTTTCACAATTTATTTCCCTTCAGGGTTATGCTTAGGCTTGATTAACCAAAGGTCCGCGTGCAAGTGTGCATACTGAACAACTGAATCTCTACAATGTTTAATTGTTATTATACTGACTACTGGTGCACGCGAGCCAAGCATATAATTAGGACTGTTTGGAATCTGGAATTTCTTCTTTTTTGTGGTTGATATCAAGGTCATGATCAAAACTCCTTATGGTAATTCCCATAAAAGCAACGAAAAAGTAACAAAAGATCACGATGAACGTATATTAATAAGACCGAGAACTCGAACTTGTCTGAAATATGTATATTATTGACTTTAATTGTTTACTGGTCGTCCGGTAGCTATGTGGTGGAGCTTCGGTATCGATTGAATCAGGAGCTGTGAAGGTCACGGTGCCGGGCCAAGCCGTGGGCGGCCTCGACCGTGAAGGACGCGCGCGGCCGCTGGCTCTACGACGTACTTCTATTTGTAATTGTGTTTTATTGGGAAATAATCCATTAGAAGCAAGAGCTGAAAGAAGATCTACGATGAACTTCCGATCAGAAAGGAAATCAGGAAATTCGATATCGTTTTTAAGTCGAGTTGTAATTTGATTGTGTTTAGCTGTTGGTCAATTCTCAGCTCTACTAAATAATTCATGCGATTTCACTCAATTATCTGTACTAGAAGTTCCTTTCCAATTCTATTAAGGCATAAAGCCACGTTAGTCCCTGACATCACATGACAACTGTAGGACATCTGTTAGGTCCGAACTAATCTAGCGTGATTAGTTCGGACCTAACAGATGTTAGAACGTGAGAAAAACAGGAATCCGGACCGTCATTGTGGAGCTGCCGGAAACTGGTACAGTTGTGTGGAACAGTTGCAGCGTTAAGCACTGCACCCGTTGGACGTCGCTCCAGAGTGCAGTAGCGATTTGCCGAAGGAGAAAAATCCGGACTGCCATCGTGGTTTCCCGACCGGGAGCAGGCTAAAATATATTGGTCCAAATTCTGTCACTCAATAAATCCGGCTCGTCTGTACATTGAGGCCTCACACAAACATTCGCAAACATTCAGTAAGTAGGTACTCGCGCAAGCTGGGTGAAGTCACAGTACTTATTTATGTACTTTGGTGAATTTCCGCGCCTACTAATTGTAATTTGCGAAACAGTAGTGGCTTGATGATGATCAAAGCGAATAAATTAATGTTCGAAGCATGTTTAAAGAAACTTTGTAAAAATGCGCTTATTACTATCAGGATACGTATTATAACCGCCATGTATCGCAGCTCAGTGATGTTTTATCTTGTTAACACCAAATTTGGATCCGAGGTGGTGAACTAGTGATCTTTCGTACAAAACAGTTATTTTTTTATTATATCAGAGGTTAAAACGAGCCGTCTTGTATTAAATATGAATCATATCATGAAGCGCTAGTGGTCCCGCGAACTCCGTGTTCGGTAAACGATCACTACGTTAAGCAACTTTCGCTATGGCTGGTCACGGATGGGTGACCAATTTGTGGCATTTACATTTGCGAGCGTTTCCGTGCTTCGGAAGGCACGTTAAGCCGTTGGTCCCGGTTGCCAGTAACATGGCACTCGTTAAGTCAAGTTGAAGGCCTATGAACTGATGGCTACAAGCTTAAATACTGCTACAGCTCACCCTTACATTGTCATAGACCTCACTTCTGATGATGAAACCGGGGGCTGTTCTAAATCATTAAAAATTATTAAGTGTAGTAAGAATAAGTTAAAGAAATATTTAAAAATTTAAAAGTTTATTACTAAATCTAAAAAAATGATATATAAATACAAGTTTTTTATAAATAGCATGTCACTTAATAGACAGAGATTGCAACTGATTGACCAGGTAAATATGTATATGTTAGAACTTGATACTGTCGCACAACAGTACAAAACTGATACACAGGCCCTTCAATGTCAGATTGACAGACTTCAAGACTCTTTGAAATCAATTTCATATAAATATGAAACAGCAGAGAAACAGAGTAGGGAACAGGTGTTAGCCATAGGTAAATTAGTAAATTCATGTCATTGTCAAAATGACCAATTGATATCCGCAGGCCATGTTCCCTCCTCACCCTTTAGTTGTGTAAGAATTAGATGCAATGATGAATTTTCACTAATTAAAACTGTGTGCAGTGTGGATAATAGTATATTAAGTTCAAGTTGTACTTGCGAGGCATCTATAATAGAAAAGTTGCATATAAAAAGTAATGCAAAGACCATAGTCTATTGCGATGAAATAGGTTAAAATTTTGCACATTATTTATCACAGTTAGGTCATTCTGTAATAAATCATACATATCCAGGAGCTTCATACTCTCAAATTATAGATTTTATATTGACTGGTACACACTGCATGCAGTCTACTATAGTGGTGCTGGTTGGTAGAAGAGGCAATATTAATAGTGACAAACTTTTAAAAATTTTTGATAAGTTATCAAGTCTGCAAGTAAAGCAAGTAATTTTGTCCACCTTGCCATACAGCACTGCTATGAGCCACAAGGAAAATCACTTAAGATACAAATTAAATATGAAACTACATACCATGGTATCATATTCCAAAAAAATTGAATTGTTCGATTGGAACACAATTTTCAATAATAATAGTTTGTTGACATTAGATAGATATTTTCTATTAAAATTTTTACAACGAAAGGTAGCTCTGTTGCTATCTAATTTTTTAATTTTTCAAGCCAACTTATTGACAAGTATAACTGCTTTTATTGAGCAGGATAGTTTTGACACTTCGCATTTGGAAAATGAAATTCCAAAAAACTAGTTTATAGGACTACAGATAATAAATCTGACCAGTTGACTTTGGCCCCTGAGAATAATCTTAGTAAAAATATTGTTTTTATAAACCTGGTGGACCATAATGTTAGAGGTTTAATAAGTGGTAAAGATTTAGAGTTATTATTTATTATTATATTCTTGTTGGGGACGCCGCCGCCGGCACCGCCGAGCGAACGATCCGACCGCATCTCTTGCCGCCCACTTCGCTCATTTCCCCGAAATCTCCTCCTTGCGGTTTGGATTGGGTATCCCAGCAGTCTTCACGGCGCCCCGTCGAACCTTCTTGTTTCCTTGCAGAAGCTTACTATCTGATCCACATTCAGATGTTCTATGTCTTCTTCTTCTAGTCTGTCGGTGCCCATAATTTCCCATCTTGTTAACGAATACATGGGGCACTCAGCTAGTAGGTGGAAGCTGGTTTCTTCTTCCTCCATGCATTCTGGGCATAATGGGTCATCCATTACTCCTATCACTGTTAGGTGCCTGTTGAGGCGACAGTGTCCTGTGATGATCTCTATGACAAGCCTCATGTTTGCTCTGGTAAGTTTGACCAGTCGGCTTGTCCTTTTCGCATCCATTCCCCTGATGAAGATCTTCGACTGTCTCATGCCTATCGAGGACCTCCATCTGAGGTTGGTTTCTACTGTTATGCTTCTGGTAATTACTCCTTTCGTGATCTTATGAGCGATTGGAAGCCATGGCTCCGGTCCGATCACACATTCGTCAGCCCCTTCCCGGGCTAGTTTGTCCGCTAGTTCATTGCCCGGGACTCCCTCATGTCCGGGGACCCAGGCAACGTGGACTTCAGTTCTTTCCGCCAGCTTTTCGAGTGATTTTTTGCACTCCTTGACTGTTGCTGACATTGTCTCTACTTTATTTAGGGCTTTCAATGCTGCTTGACTGTCACTGTAGATAGTCACCTTTTTTATGTCTGTATGGCGATGTATAGTTTGCGCACACTCTGTGATGGCGCATATTTCCGCCTGAAAGACACTTGCGAATTTGCCTAACCGTATTGATCTATTAATCTCCGTTCCATTTGCACATTGTATGTGCACTCCGGAGCCGGAGAGCTTAGTAGATTCCTTTCTAGAGCCGTCAGTGTAGCAGATGACGCCTCCGGTGTCTTCCGTCTGCCAGCTCTCTCTTTGTCCTATATGTATTCTATACTTTTTGTCAAAAACCCTCTCCTTCTTGATTAGGTAATTGTTAGAGAGAATCATTGACAATTTGTCTTCGTATTTCTTATTGATACTAGCATGTCCGCCATCTTGAGGATTACCTCTCCATAGGCCCACGCTTTTCAATTTAAACCATTGTTCAATTGCTTTCTTTAATTTCTAGATCCAGAGGATGGAGTCCCAATACGATCTCTAGCGCAGCTGTGGGAGTTGTCCTCATAGCACCTGTTGTCATCAGGGCCGCCAGCCTCTGTACCTTGTCTAATTCTATTTTGTTTGTCTTGTTCGCTGCCTTGTGCCACCATACTATGGCCCCGTGCAGTATTCTGGGTAGGATAATTGATTTATATATCCATATGACTGTTGCTGGTTTCGTTCCCCAGGTTCTTCCTATTACACTTTTACATTGCATCAACGCCATTTTGGCTTTAGTGCATGTGTTCTTTATGTGAGTCTTAAAAGTCAATTTGCTGTCCAGTGTGACTCCCAGGTATCTGATATTCTCAAGAGAGTTAGAACTGTACATTAATGCAAATTCTATTAATATTTTTTGTGCTACAGAGCACTGGAAAAGATCATGAAATCACATTGTTGAACTTCGTAAATCACCAGGTTGCTAGCTCGTTCAATAGAAAACATTCTAAACGTGGATGCTCTTTAATATTAATTAATAAAAACTTAAAATTTAAAGAACGTAAAGACTTAGTAGCCCTTTCCATTGAGCGAGTTATAGAGATTGCCAGTATTGAGTTTGAGCATTTCATCTTGTTAAGCGTATACAGTCCCCCTGATGTTTCTTACATTAAATTTGAAGAAAAGCTTGAAGAAGCACTGTTCAAATGCCAATGTTCTAAGAAATCTATAATAGTTTGTGGAGATTTTAATGTTGATATATTAGATACATCATTAGAGAGAAATAAAATGAAAAATTTATTTAAATCCTTTAATCATAGTACATTCTTAGAACCCACTCGTATTACAGCCACCAGTGCAAAATGTATTGATAATATTTTTACTGATATTAAACCTATAGATAAAGGTATTGTGGATCCTGTTGAGTCAGATCATCGTGGCCAATGGATAAAGTTTCCTAAAAGTAGTAACAAAGTCTGCAAAAAACAAATTAAATATGTACCAATTAACCAAAGTCGTTTGAATAATTATAAAGAAAATGTATTAAAGAGATTACCATATCTACCTAACTTCACTTGTGTAGACCAGTCATATAAACATTTCTTTAATTTGATTAATGATGAGTTTGGCAAAGTTTTTACCTCAAAAACACTACAGATTGGTGGTCGTCCTGTTTTCAGTGACTGGGCAACACCAGGTATCTTTAAAAGTAGAAATAAATTATTTGAATTATATTCAGAAAAATCATATAATTTTGGGCAAACCTTTCAGGAATATGTTAAAAATTATTTAAAGATATTTAAACAAACGTGTTATCTTGCTAAGTCAAACTTCATTAAAAATAAAATTTCTAATTCTGTGAATAAAATAAAAATGACTTGGAACATCATTAACTCTGAATGCGGTAGATCTTTGGTGACTGAAAGGGATTTCCACTTAAAAGTAAATGGTTACCATGTTACAAGGGACCTGGAAGTGGCGACGGAGTTTGAAAATTTTTTCAAAAATGTACCTATATTGACAACAAAATCTCTCCAAGCGTCTTCCAGTTCCGCTGAACATTTATTAGAAGAATCTGTTCTTTGTTACAGGGATGCATTTGTATTTACAGATATTTGCGCTCAGGACATTGTAAAGACATTTAAATGTATCGAAATTAAGAAAACCGCGGACCTTTGGGGATTATCAGTCAAAACTGCATCATGTATAATTGAGTTCATTGCGCCCCATCTAGCAACTGTGTTTAATGACTGTGTTTCTAGTGGTACATTTCCTGATTTAAAGAAACACAGCAAAGTCGTTCCCTTGTTCAAGGCTGGCAGCGCTACAGACCCGTCTAATTTCCGACCAGTGTCGGTGCTGCCAACTTTGAGCAATGTATTTGAAAAAATAATCTTGAATCAAATGCTATCCCATTTTAATAGTCATAGAATATTTCACGCTGTATCCCTGACGGGGTAGTCAGAGAGTCATTAGTCAGTAGTCATTTTTCTTTTAAAATATTTAATGCGAATCAATTTGGGTTTACGAAAGGGCGCTCAACTTCCGATGCTGGTGTTGAGTTATTAAAATGTATTCATGAAGCCTGGGAAGACAAGCACGATGCATTAGGTATATTTTGCGATCTATCAAAGGCTTTTGATTGCGTTCAACATGAAACTGTGTGCAAAAAATTACACCACTATGGAATAAGAGGCAAAGCTCTCGACCTTCTGTCTTCATATTTGAACAATAGAATACAGAGGGTCGATATTAATGGTACACGTTCTGTAGGATCCATGGTCACAATGGGTGTGCCCGCAAATGTAAAATGTAAATAGATAACTATGACGATGTAAACAATGCAATTGCAAGAGTAGTTCATTGGTTCAGCTCAAATAATCTTTGCCTTAATGAAAGTAAAACTAAATGTATAAAATTTACTCTACCAAATGTAAAACAAGTTGCGGCCAATGTTCAACTGAATGGACAAGTGTTAGAGTTTGTAGAATCAACTGTGTTCCTCGGTATAACTATTGATGCCAATTTGCAGTGGGGCCCACACATAGAAAAGACACCCTCTAGGTTATGTTCGGCTGCATACGCTGTAAAAAAGATCAAGACTCGAACAGATGTGGATACGGCTAGAATGGTTTACTTCAGCTATTTTCATAGTATTACGTCTTACGGTATTCTCCTTTGGGGGAGTGCTGCAGATTTAAATATAATTTTTGTTCTTCAAAAGCGGGCTGTACGCGCTATTTATAATTTGGGTCCCAGAGTTTCTCTCCAAGAAAAATTCAAAGAAGTAAATATTCTAACCGTAACATCACAATACATTTTTGCCAATCTTATGTATGTCCAGAAAAATCTATCACAATTTTCTAAACTCTGTGATAAACATAATATAAACACTAGAAATAAAAATAATCTTTCAGTTCACCACAGTCGACTACATAAGATTGGCGATTCTTTCCAGGGTAACTGTATACGCTTTTACAACAAGCTTCCCTGTGACCTGAGAAATTTACCGTTAAATAAATTTAAAAAGTTAATTAAATACAAGCTTTGTGAAAAAGGTTATTACTCCGTTAAAGACTATTTGCAGGACAGGGACGCCTGGAAATGATCTGCTGGCAAAGTGAAAAAATATTAAATTGTAAATAGGCCATCAAAAAAAAGCCTTCCTAAGTTTCTTGCCGGTTCTTCTCAGGTGGGCCGCGTTCCGAACCGGTGGTCGCTTTAAATATTTTAAATAGTGTATGACATTTTGTAAGCGCCGTTAAAATGGTCCATGCAAAATAATGTTTCTTTTTTATTTATTTTTTATGGGCGGTTTTAAAAATTTCAACAGCAGGTAGCCAAAACCTGCGTCTGTTCATTTCAACACGACAATGGGCTCACCACCTATTACGTGGGACAGGAATACACATGGTGAAAAGTGAGCATATAATATAGCTTCGGGGATAAGGCGTGTGTGAATTGTAACTAGTTTACTTTGGTTTCTCTTATGTGCATCCAGGCTAGCGTTTCTTATCTCTAAAAAAAAATGAGAAAAGACCAGAGGTTCCCAAACTTATTTTGTCTACTGCCCTCTTTGAGACTAAATACATTTTTAGCTCCCCCATTTTATCACCTATTTAAAAACCACTATAACTTCAAATTAAATTAATTAATTGTTGTGAGCTATATTAGCGGAGATTAAACATTCATTCTAAAATAGACTTTTACTATAATCCGCAAGAGTTAACTTGAGACCTGAGCACAGTAGGTAGTACATAACGACGCTCAGCAGGTGTATTATGTAACTAAAATGGATATGAGTTTGATTGCGATTTGCGCCAATCAGCTGTCAAAATTCAATTGTGGTATTATCTAAGTTCAGTGGGCAACTGAAATGACGTCATAGATGCGATATCCATTATTATTCAAATTTGACAGCTACTTTCGTATCGATAGTCCTATAAACGCGTGAAATTGGTATTACCTAAGCATAATAGACTTCAAATTTATAACTAAAATCGTTTTTATAGCATAAGAAAGCATGGCTAGACTACTTAGCCTCACGGAATGATTTTAATATGAAAGAGAGATACAAGCTGCAGAAAGTTAACACGAAGGCACTGATAGAAGAAGCTCGTGAAAGGTGCAGAATGAAAGCGGATGAAAGGTTGTCGTCCAATTTCCGGGATAATGCCAAGCTCTTCTGGAAAGAGGTAGGCAAGACCCGGAGTTGTTCGGCAATCTGCAGTATGAATAAAGTGCTTAGTGTTAACAATGACGTCCTAACAGACCAAAGTGACGTCCTGCAGAGATGGAGTGAATATTATGGAAAGATGTATGAAAGAAAAGACAGAGATGCCACATCGGGAAGTGGAGCTCACTTCGATGCTCCGGATCCCGATGTCATTGAAGTCATTAGTATGAAAGAAATAGAACAAGCGATAAGAAGTATGAAATGTGGTAAGGCTGCGGGAAAAGACAGAGTTACTGCTGAGATGATCAAGTACGGTGGGTCGCGTGTCTGGGACACACTATGTCTGTTATGCAACTTGTGCTGGCGGACGGGTGAGGTCCCAGATGACTGGCGAGTAGCAGTTGTAGTACCTATTTACAAAGGGAAAGGCTCGCGCCTAAACTGCTCCAGCTACGGGGCGATCAGCTTGGTCAGCTTAGCTAGTAAGGTGTATGCAAAGGTTATAACGGCACGAATGCAAGAAAAGTCTGAAAGGTATTTATGGGAGGCTCAATGCGGATTCCGACGTGGAAGAGGTTGCATGGATCAAGTGTTTTCTCTCCGCATGATCGCGGAAAAGTTTCTGGCTCTTAGCCAGAAGGTTTTCTGCGCTTTTGTGGATCTAGAGAAAGCATTTGATAACGTTGTGAGAGAAACGCTGTGGGACTTGCTGCCAGGATATGGTGTGGACGGCTCGCTACTGCGGGCAATACAGTCTCTTTATAGGGACTGTAAGGCTTGCGTGCGAGTAGGGGGGGGGGGGATGTGTCACCTCTTTTTGATGTCTGTACAGGCGTCAAACAGGGATGTGTCATGTCCGCCTGGCTGTTCATAGTGTATCTGGACAGTTGCCTGCAGAAGTTGAAAGATTTTAATATGGGTGTGAATTTGGGTGACTTTACAGTAAACTGTCTGCTGTACGCTGATGATGCGGTGCTCATGGCCTCATCAGAAGCCGACCTACAGGCATTAGTCACTAATATGAAAGAGGGGTGTGAAAGTAAGGGTCTCCGCTTGAATGCAAGTAAAACTAAGGTTCTTGTATTTGAAAGAGGTGACGTAAGAACTAAATGCGAGATTAGGGTAAACCAAGAACGTCTAGAGCAAGTGAATGAAATTGTGTATTTAGGAAGTATGTTTAGCGCGGATGGAAGATGTGATTCGGATGTAGAACGGCGAGTAGCTGCCGGAAACAAAGTTAACCCAGTTAGTAAAGCGACAAAGCATCGTAAAAGAAGCACGAATGGCGATTCATAACGCAGTGCTAGTGCCAACTTTGCTTTACGGTAGTGAAACCTGGGTATGTCAGCAGATGCATGAAAGTAAATTGAATGCTGTGGAGATGCGATCACTTCGAAAATTGTGCGGCGTTACCTTGGCCGACCGAATACGTAACGAAGTGATACGCAATATGGCAGGTTTGAATGAAAGTGTCAGCGTTAAGCTGGAAAAGGACGTGCTCCGTTGGTTTGGACACGTCCAACGAATGAGTGAGGAACAATTGACGAAGAATATATATTGTGCGAAAGGGAACGATTGACGAAGAATATATATTGTGCGAAAGCAGAGGGTAGAAGAGGTCAGGGTAGGCCGAGACTGACATATGAAGACCACTTGAGCAGATTGCTCAAAAACGGAAATGTCAAAAGTACTCGGATACCCAGACGTGCGTGTATGAAGCGATTGATGAATCTCGAAGAAGCGAAAGAAGTATGCATGGATCGCGAGGCCTGGCGATCTGTCCTCTCCGACTACCCCGTCAGGGATACAGCGTGAAGATAGTTAGTTAGTTAGTTTTCATA
Source organism: Thumatha senex (assembly GCA_948477245.1). NCBI lineage: Eukaryota > Metazoa > Arthropoda > Insecta > Lepidoptera > Erebidae > Thumatha > Thumatha senex. The sequence goes on from OX419748.1 coordinate 19,660,875, forward strand.
GCAACTCGGTGACTTTGCCGAAAGCGGTTGCTAAAGAGATGCGTATATGAAGTTTTGATGAAAAGCAACTATTATGCGGTTGATTTAAAAATTGACAATTGCCTAAAAAACTAATAAATATTGATGTACTTGTAATTTGATGGGATAATATCCTTACACGCTTTGTCTTTGTGGCTTCAGAAATTTACAAGTGTTATAACTGCAAATCTTAACGTTTTTTTAAGATTTCAATAAGGCAATGGCAAAAGGCTCACCACCTGTTACTTGGGACAAAATGCAAATAGGGAAATTTGGGCGTATAATATGCCATTGCCTTCGGGGATCTGCGGGACTAATAAACTTATAAGGTAGCTCTTGCCATATTTTGGGATTTGCCGAGGAAGAAAGTTAGGAGAGTACTTAGTTGGTATATATATATATATATATATATATATATATATTATAAGGAGCTAGGACTTGGGCAAAAATTAACGCTTTTGCATAGAAACGAGACTAAGGCAATTTTTGATTGATTTTTTATGAAGTTGAAACTTAGCATAATAATTATGGGCGGTTATGTAGGTTTATCGAGACATGTAAATATTTTGCGATTTGGACCCATGTAGTATTGGTAAAGGGCTCTTGCGTTGTTGGTGGCAATACTGATTTAACCTATGGTTTATCTTACACAAGCGGGTCCATACTTACCTAACCAACTTTTACACATTTTTTGCCATATCTCCGATACGGTGCGTCTGAGCTTGAAAATAATAAGATTTTTGGTCCCCTTTGTAATCCCCAAACACCTCCTTCACTACTAATTAAAAGATAAAAAGGATAGAAATTTAAAGTTATTAATTATATATATATATATATATATATATATTAATTATATATATATATATTAAAAAACCAATTCCAAGTCATCTTGTTGACGCCTGTCTTTTGCGATTATTACCTATATTACCATTGCCGTAAGGTATAATAAAAAAACTATGAAAATTTGAAAGTTCTGTACCTAAATACCTGACTATAATTCCGACCCTTCCTCTTCTGCATCGACTTTTTCTCTACAAAAATCTTGTTACTATTAAACTAAAATTGCCTACGATATACATAAAATAATGTACTCACATTATAATATTCAATTAACAATAGAAAACAAAAATACAATAGCTTTCGGATGCCAAACATTACACAAGGTTTTTAAATTTGCCGCAAATAACCAACATTCCATAAATTCTCGGGGTCTATCAACTATAAACCGTTCACGTTAAAATGTTTGTTAACTCTACAAATAGAACGGCTAAATAGGTATATTTAACATGGCCGCGTAATGTCGATAAAATGATCGAGGTTTGCTGAAAGCCACTTTCCCTCAGTCGCTTTGAATTGTAATACGTAATATCAATTTCACGCAACCTGCTAGTTGCTTTCAAAGCGTGGTGGCTATCGAACACACCAAAGCGACATGAACTGTCAAAGTTACATAATAATAGCAGGGCAGGTCTCAAGTTGAGACCGGAGCAGGTTAGCAGGTGTACCTGCCAATGAGAATGATTATATTCAGACAGAGTATCTTTTATTCAAAATAAAACAAACATAATCGATTCTTATATAAAAACTAATGTTAAGGATGAATCTGATGCTGTTTAATAAGTTTGTTGATATCAGGTTCCAATTTACTCAAGAACAGCCGCAAGTCGCCACGTTCGGTAACAAGCAAACGATTTCTCTTTTTAGTAAGCAGCGTTGCCACAGCACTAAATCCACGTTCACACAAATATGACGATGGGAATGCTATCAAGAATCGTTGAACGATTGACCACTGATCGGTTTTTGTAGCCTAAATTCTTGATAGCCACTTTTGAACTTGATTTTTATTTCCTCGTTTGTTGTCAATTCTATAAGTTCTTCTTCCAGCTGAGGTGAGATTGCTGTGTTGACATGAACCAATGAACCTCAGTATGAAGCAACAAACGGTTGGAATCTTAGTCATTAGTAACACAAAGCTGATGAAATAATCTATCATTTAAAGAGCTGGTACGGATTTTATTGACTGCTTTGATGACATATTGCAGTGATTGAAATAGTCTTTCACTTAAGTTTCTAGCAACCAAAAGTTGTCTATGAATAACGCAATGTACAGCAAGTACATCTGGAATTTTATTTTTTAAGTACGCTATGAATCCTTTATGGCACTCTGTCATAGTCGGAGCGCCATCCGTAGCAACTAATATAATATTTTTCAAGGGAATCTCTTTCTCATCACAAAACTTTTCCAATGTATTGAATATGGTTTCGCCTTTTGTATCGGTCTCTAAATTTCTAGCAAACAATAGTTCTTCACATATTTTATCATGTTTAATAAACCTCACGTAAGACAGCAACAATGCTTCATTAGTAGGTAAAATGGAATCATCGAGCTGAATTGAGAATTGATTGCAATCATCTGAAGACTAGCTTCAGATGATTGCACAATGATCCTTCAATGTTTTCAGCCATTTCATAAATTCGTCTTTGCACAGAATTATTACTCCAAAGGAATTTTTCGGATAATATCCAACATTGTTTTGTTTTAAGAAACACGTAAGTAAGTGTTGAACTTAAGTACTGCTTATCTATTACGCGCGAAACCGCAAATGAAAATAAAATAAATATTCCGTTGTTTATATGTATAGGATTGTATAAGCAGCACGCACCGACAGGAATAAGACAAACATGCATTAACTCGTTTATCTCATTCGACGCTCAATTGTACTCAACAAGTAAGAACAAGTATTCTATGAATCAGCCGATTGATACAGGAATGCCACAAATCGGGTTATTTAACAAAAACTTGTTAAAACATGATTGCCCGCGGTCTATTATCTACGAAAATTACCTATCAAGGAATACTAATAACTATTAAAATGCGAAAGTGTGTCTATTGCCTTTTTATTTGTTTGTTTGTATCTACTTTCATTTCGAAACGGAGCGACCGATTGACATGATTTTTCTTCTATTTATTGAATAAAATAGGACAGATACATGAACTACGCGGAGAGAAATATCGAACCGAGTTTGAGCAATCTCTTAATTAATATCAGTTGATGTTCACAAGTTGTAGCCGAGACTCGAGAGCTCTGTCGGTGTCTAAGAGTCCTCCTAGCTAGATGAAATTACAAATCGCCCCCCGAAGCCTACACAACGCCCCCTTTTTTTTTTCTGGGTCTCTTACCGCCCTCTTTAGGCCTGCAGCGCCCACAAGGGGGCGTTATCGCCCTCTTTGGGAAACGTTGGTCTAGACGTTAGGCCAGAGTGTAATAATATATTGTGTGTCCAGGAACATAATCTTTCTAATTGTATCACAAATGGTGAGGACGAGACGGTAATGTGCAGACTTTGTCTTCCGTAGCGTCACCGTTGAGCTCTGACCGCGGGTAATCTTAAAATTCTACCGGTTATGATGGCTTAGTAGATATTGGATTACCTGTATGGCCTCTAACTCTATCTCTAAATGTAATATTATAAGAGGACAGATTTGGGTTGGGTTTGGTTAGACAGTTTAGACACTGAAGCGAGTCACCTTATTCCCACTGCCCACAGGGCGTTCTGGTTCTGCAACATGTATTCAATAGATGCTTTCTAACCTCAATGTTCCACTGCATAAGGTTGTGGAGTTTGAAGAACTTTTCTTGAGTATTTTTGTAAAATAACATGATGTATTGCTGCATATTTATGCTGTTTTGTTTTCTACAGTGCTTTTCGTTCAACGTAGATAAAATATTATTGAATGAAGAAAAAACTGGCTCCGCTAGTTATTGCTTTAACGGCCTTGTAGATAGGTATTACTTATTGATGAAAACAAGATATGCGACTTAAGAACGTTACATAATAAGTCCTATCTGTAACATCAACTATCATTACAAACGTTCAACGAAAGAACAAACTCTTTATTTGTGTTCTTTGCTTTTGTCAAGTACTTATTATTTTGTTTATAAATTACTTCGTTATCCCCGAGAAGGTGGCTGAGGCATATTATACGCCCACATTTCACAATGTGCATTCCTGTCCCACGTAGTAGGTGGTGAGCCCATTGTCGTGTGGAAATAAACAGACGCAGGTTTTGGCTGCCTGCTGTTGCCGCCCATAAGGCCTTCAACTTGACTTAACGACGGCTTGAAATGCTCGAAAATGTAAATACCACAAAGCGGTCACCCGTCCGTAACCAGCCATTGCTTAATGCAGTGATCGTTTACAGAACACTGAGTCAGCTGGCCACGAGCGCTTATTTTTTTAACTTCCTATGCATGATTATTTAGAAATAAATACATTGTACAATTAGAGTCGTACAACCGTGGGTGGTAGATTTTTATGTAAAACATGTTCATAGATATAATTTGGCGCATATTGTGCCAGTCACGGTGAGATTACATACAATATATTCATACCGTCAGACCAAATATTACGAGGGGAAGTCAGTAAATTTGGGGAAGGGAGGGGTTGGTGAGTATAGGTTTACTCGTCCAGGTAGGCACTAGATAAGCATCTCATTAAGAATATATAAACCAAGTTTAAACCTAATCGAATCATTTGAGTCAACCTGTAAACAACTGAATCAGGAAGAAGTCAGACAGTATGGAGAAAATTGAACACCGCGCCGTTATTAAGTTCCTTACCAAGCAAGAAAAATCCGCTCAGACTATTTTTCAAGAGCTGTTGGCGGTTGACGCGGACTCTGCCCCTGGTAAAACCATGGTTTACATGTGGCATGGTCTTGAAAATAGCCCATTGAAGACGACCCCCGCTTGAGGCCGCCTCTGCCGAGGCCGGCCACCACATCGAAAATCGTCGAAAAAGGAGAAAATCTTGCATTGGAAGATGCCCGGTTGAAGAAGAGCAGTTTGCAGCAATATTCTACATCATCATCTTGGGATGACTAAGTTTAGTGCAAGATGGGTTCCGAAAATGCTCACGCCACTTCAAAAACGCGAGCGTGTCGATTGTTCTCGCCAGTTTTTGGAGCTCTGTGGAAACAGAAAGGAAGAAGTTATGACCAGAATTGATACTGGTGCTGAAACCTGGGTTCACCACTATGGACCTGAGTTGAAGTAAGAGTCAATGCAGTGGCATAAAAAAGGCACAGAAGTTCGAAGTGACATAATCGGCTGGAAAGATCATGGCGACCGTCTTTTGGGATACAGAAGGTATTTTACTGAACGATTATAAAGAACGTGGTGTGACTATAACGGGACAGTACTACGCTTCTTGACTGGAAAGATTGAAAGAAGCCATCAACGAAAAAAAAAGAGGAAAGATATCATAAGGTGTGCTACTTCTGCACGACAATGCACCCGTTCACGTGTGCCATGTTGCGACGGCTGCCATTCATCGACGCGGCTTCGAACAATTGAACTACCCACCCGAACTACCACAGCCAAGACTTGGCACTCGGTGACTATTTATTTCCAAAAATGAAGAAAGAGCTGCGTGGAAAAAAAATTCGAGACTAATATTTGGTTCGAGACTAATATTTGGTTCGAGACTAATATAAAAACCGCTTCAGGTATACTGTATCATCTAGGCAACGCCTTGTAAATGAATTGGCGTAGATTATGCGGTGACATTGAACAAAACAATTTCCTTATCTGGTAAAGCGTAATCATTTTATTTAAACACATCAAAAACATCGAATTTTTATTGACTACAAATTGTCACGAAGTTACGATTAACGTATAAAGTTTTTTTATGCCACTAACTACCACTAAGGTGGCAAAGTATACGGCTCACCTGATGGAAAGTGGTCACCGTAGCCTATGGACATTTGCAACATCAGCGGTGAGGCACTCGCGCTGCCGACCCATTATAAACCTTTTGATGAACCCCATACTGCAGCCGTGTACAAAACCCAGCCAGGGAGTTCATTCGACAATCTAAGCGTGCGCGGAATAAAGCCCCATCGGACCTAACTGTGAGTGAGCAAAATTGGGTCACACCTCGCCACGAGCTCTGTGCCCTAGCTAGATTCATCTGCATTTAGTTGGGTTCAACTAATCGCGGAAGCCCTTTAATCTTAGACGGACATTGTCATCAATCGGACTAAAAGAAGTGTCTTTAGTAAACATCCCGCATCGGTTGTTAAACCGATCAAAACAAACCTCGCTCATGGCCACGAGGACTCAGTGTTCTGTAAACTTTTTAAAACTTCTGTAAAATTTCTAATGCTGGGAGCCACAACCTGCGTCTGTCTATTTTAACACTGCAATGGACTCACCACCTAATATGTGGGACAGGAATACACATGGCGAAAAGTGGACACGTAATATGCCTCTGCCACCCCTTCCGGGATAAGGCTAGATAAATAAAAACAAACCTATCCATGTGATGAGTTTAAGTGCAAAATGCAAAAAAAAGTTAGTTCTAAGATGTTTTTTTTTGCATTACACCATAAATCATAAACGACGATATGAATGGAGGTATGGAGATGTATGAGAGGGTGACCCTGGCGCTAGAAGGTAACTGTCAGCTTGTCCGCAGGCCGGTCCGCGGGATGTCGGCGGTGGTGGCGGGAGCGGGGCCCGCGCACGCCTGCTTCTTCGCCACCTACGAACACTGCAAACACACGCTCTCGCACTACACCAGGCATCGGCACGACCACATCGTACACGGTGAGTGAGAGCTCTCACACAACTTTTAGGGGTTTCATAAACCTGGAATGTTCTGAAATTAGACTCATTAGTTGTACATCTGTGCAGACTAGGTACTTTATGAATACAATCTATGATTTCTAGTTTTGACTGGACTGGCTTAATTTAATGGCGTTTATTATTCGGAGATTAAAATGACATCACCGTGAATATTATATTATACTCGCCAAGTCATGCTGATCAACACAAGCAAAACTTCGTCGATCGTGCAGCGCACCGTGTATATTCGTCATGGCAACTGAGTCGATTGTCTGACTCTAACCTCGCCCCTGTCTAAGAGTGTTCGAATCAACCCAGCATGCATGTATAGATAAATCGTGTGGGGTGCCGTATCCAGCTCGTGGTAGATTCAGAACCGATTCGTGTGATTTATTAATCTCACCAATCGGTTCTGTATCTACTAATCTAGGGTTAAGGTTTATACAACAAACTTATTATAGCTAAGCGCAAATGTTTCAGGTTTGTCGGGGTGCATAGCATCGTTAGTGCACGACGCAGTCTCCAATCCCACTGAAGGTGAGTTGACACACGTACCAGTACTGTTCAGTACCCACCCCACTGTTATACATCTCGGCATGTGTATTGCGTGGATCACGTGCGACCGCCACACTCGGGGTGAACTCGTCATTGTAAAGTTATGTATTGTGAATAAATTTCAAATCGATTCAGCCTTGATACATATTTGGTATGAAGTCTTCACATTCTGCCCCACATTCGTCAGCTCGCCCGTTACGGTACCACCACTAACTAAACCGGATATTTGTTTTTTGGTTAAATAAATCAATGGTCATGAATCTAGGGAAAATATGCAAATGCAAATGTGACGAACTTGTAAGATAATAATGTGTTGCGGACGTTTTTTTTTTCTTAAATTCAATGGTAGTTAGTTACTGTCAACCATAGAAGTGCTTAGAATTTAATTATTTTTTTTATTTCATAACTAGATTTTTTATTTCATAACTCTGTGTAATCAATTCCCGGAAAATTCTCGACTCTTAGAGACATCCTAAATTCTTATCATACATATTATTATCTTCAGCTAGACACGTGTTTGAGTTGTCTTGCTTACAGTATATTACGTTGCTGAGATGGTGATTAATGACAGGTACAATTCCTTAATGGGTAGAAATTAGTTATTTATTAAAAAGTTTGTTACTTATAAAATGTTTCTTGTACTCTTTCAAGTTACTCGGGATATTTATCAACATGTACCGTGGGACCACATTGGAAGTGGATGACTAGAGCGTTTTCCATACTAAATTTATTAACATTGTTATTGTTTGTAGGCCCATGTGGCCGAATATGCCGATATAACTAATATACTTATATAAAATACTAGACGAACACACTGTATTATATTTATTTAATTTCTTAGACTAATGTTATTATTATATTGAAGTAGATTTTGTATAAGATATATTTTGTATTTAATTGTACTTTGCGCCTGTGTGCGAATTGACGACCAGAAAAAATAATTATATAAAAAATGTGCAATCTCGAGTTTTCTGAGTACGAATAATCCCGAGATTGTTAGTGACGTGCAATCTTAAGTTTTACGAAATATTAAATCCACACGTGTTCATCGTCAGGCACGACTTTGCAGCCAAGGATCTAAATGTATCAATGTACTTAAAAAGGAGAGAACCGGTTTTGATTCAAAATATTGTAAACGTAACATTTGTAAAACACAGTTGTAAATGATGAGCCAAAACAAAGATATACAGTTGCCGCGTAATTCCATATTTGCACAATTTACTTGTTTGCAAACGTACCTTACAAGGAGTGTTTACAATTTGTATAAAACCAGTGGTCTCGGTGAGCTTTGCGCTATATTGGAATCAGATTTCATAGTAAATATATGAGAAAATTAACGTTTTCATAATTCTTTTTAATTGTATTTTTGTTTCTTTTTTACTTATTCTGCTACAGACAAATCCAACAAATCACGGATTATAACAATCGGCCCACCCGTTCTTGACTTACAAATGTAGTAACTAACTAACACCACATTATTTTATATACAAATCCTTTGAGTACTTCCATTCGGCATTTCGCCGTTACAATTATTTGGAACTGGGGCAATCTTTAAATGTAGTGAGGGAACTTGAATTTGGTCTAATGGTCATGTGATTCTCCTACCCCAGATCGCTTTGCTCATTTGAGCCGACAGTTTTTTTGGTATTAATGAGATATTTTGTGACAATTGATGAAACTTTGCTTCATAGTTATTCTCCAGATATACCTCAAATAATATAAATGTTTGTCGGCTGTCAAGTGCGTTAGATTTTAGAATTTAGATAGTGTTGTTTCGTCAGAATAATAAGCTTATAATACGCGCGTTTACACACCCGTCTGTTGAATCAATGATTCAAATTTGTCATTGTAGTTTCGAAATTTTACCTGTTTCCTAATTTAATAAAAACGGGCAAAAGTTTGAAGTGAATGGTGAGATCGAACAACTGTTTGGGCTGAAAGAGGTAGCGCCACACATTATCTCTTTTAATTTTATCAGGAGGCTCTAAACGACCGGTGTCACTTATGCAGAGAGAAATATTGTAATGTGGTATCGGAAGTCAGTAATGAAACCGAACTAAAATTTTATAAATGTGTGAATAACTGAATCACTGACTTAAATATTCATGCTTGCCCACCGCATGCAAGCCAAGTTTTGCTAAAATGCCAATTGTTGCTTAAAGAAATCCTACGTATCGACTACAAAATTAAATATAATAGCTACAGGAACCACAAATGTAACAATGCTGAACGTCATACGCCTATTTGTATAGATAGGGGTACACAAACGGAATCCCTACCAAACTGCAATACTACCCATACCAAAGATATGACAAACAATGACAGCGTTGAAAAAAATTCAACTATAGCACCTAATGAGCTTTTTCATGTATAACCAAATCAAAATAATTCATCAGAATATTGATGGCTTGATCAGTAAATCTGATAGGCTAGTGGTTGGGTTAGAAACTTTCAAGGAAAAATTAAATTTCCTTGGAGTTTTGTGTTTCACAGAACACAATATGGTACACGGTGATAGAAATAATTTAAGAATTCCAAATTTCGTCCTAGGCTCTGCTTTTTTTAGAAAAAATCACAGGGGTGGTTCGTGTATATTGGTGCATACTTCACTTGAATTTAATAAAATTAGTGATGTTAAAAGCTATTCACATGAGAATATTATGGAATGTTCAGGTATAGAGTTGAAAGATCATAATTTACAAGTGATATGCATCTATAGGCCCCCCAAATCAAATAATGAAGACATACAAAGATTCTTTTCCTTGTTTGATTCGCTACTTTGCCGTTTTTGTTATACCAAAAAGAAAATTGTTATGTGTGGAGATTTTAACATCGATACTCTTGTTAACGGTAAAAAATCATCAGAGTTTAAATATCTGTTACAAAATTATAATCTTCAGATTGGTATCCATGAGCCTACACGACTAATAAGTGGTAAGTGCATTGATAATTTCATGTTTAATGTGAAGAACTGTGAGGCCGAAATTTTGGAACTTGCACTATCGGATCACACAGCCCAATTATTGACTTGCCCGATTAAAATGACTAGCGCGTTAAAATTCTGGTATATTGACAAACGTAATTATAGTATAGCAAACATTAAACATTTTCAGAAATGTATAAATTCCCTGAGTTTTTCAGACACTCTCTGTAGCGAGGATCCGAATATTGCATTTAACAACTTTTATGATCTATTTCGTTATCACTATGATCTGTGTTTTCCTAAACAAAGAATACGCATTTACGCGATAACTAGACCGAGATGGATTACTAAAGGAATTAGGCATTGTTCTAAACGGAAAAGGAAACTTTTATGGGATTATAGGAAAAAACCCAGTATAGAGCGTAAAAATAGGTTCAAGGCGTTAGCATCCAGATTAGATAGAATCATTAAATTGACCCAAAAATCACGTAATGACTATTATATTTACACTGCTACAAACAAAGGAAAAGCCACATGGAACATAATAAACAATAAAGTTAACAGATGTAGAGATGACATTAAGTTTATATGCATTAATAACGAGACGATATATGATGCCAAGCAAATAGCTGAAATATTTAATACATTTTATTTGAATGAACAAAATGTTATACATAATACATATAATCAAAATATAATAATTCCTAATCATTCCAGATCTATATTTGTTCCACCAACTATTCCTATTGATATAAACAAAATTATTTTAAATTTAAAAACTACCAATAGTACAGGTTATGATGACATATCCGTGAGAATTTTGAAACGTGTCTCGTTTAAACTATCACATGTCCTTAGTTATATAATTAACCTGTGCATTTTACACGGCATCTTTCCAGATGCTCTGAAATATACTTTGATAAAACCTCTTTTCAAAAAAAATGACAAGCATGATATGAATTGCTACCGTCAAATTGCACTTGTACCTGTAATATCAAAAATTTTTGAAAGGGTGATTCACCAGAGTGTTTATAAGTTTTTTGACACCCATAATCTATTCTCAAATGAACAAATAGGGTTTAGGAAAAATAAATCCATTAACACGGTTATTTACGGTTTTCTCGAAACTGTTATGACTAATATTGACAAAGGCATCCAATCATGTGCTCTTTTTATGGACCTGACTAAGGCATTCGACAACATTGATCACAAAATTCTTTTGAATAAACTATATGCCTACGGTGTTCGAGGTAATGTTTTAGACCTAATTAAATCGTATTTAAGCAATAGGATGCAGTCCACACAAATCTCTAGACTTTGCCCATCATCAAAAACAGTAATCGACTATTCTTCTCAATTTAACGTTGTAAAACTGGGAATCCCACAAGGAAGCGTATTAGGTCCGCTTTTGTTTATAATTTATATAAATGACCTACCAAAGGTGACAAACCATAAGTCAATATTATTTGCCGATGACAGCACAATCCTATTCACAGGCAAAAACAGCTCCCAAATGCAATTTGACATACATAAAACATTATCTGACATTATAAATTGGTTAACTATTAACAAATTGACAATAAATTATAACAAAACGAAGATTATGACATTTAGAAACAGAATAAACAGACTGGCAGACATGCAAATCAAATATTTGGGCCACGAAATTGAACAAACTGATGTTACAAAGTTTCTCGGTTTAACTTTGGATTCTGGTTTGACCTGGTCTTCTCATATAGAGTTGCTATGTGGTAAGCTTCATCAGTTCTCGTATGCGCTCTATATGTTATCTAAAACGTCCAATACATCGACCGTATTAACGGCTTACCATGGTCACGTCGCATCCCTATTAAGGTACGGAATCATGTTCTGGGGCAATGCAACAGACAAAAACGTAGCATTCATAGCACAAAAAAAAATGCGTACGAGCAATTTTTAAATTAAAACAGACTGACAGCTGTAGATCCTATTTTATTGATTTTAAAATGCTCACACTTCCATGCATCTATATTCTGGAAGTAGTACTATTTGCCAGAAAACATATTGAATTATTTGATAAATTAAATAGTATAAGACACAAATTAAAGATACGGCTACCAGGAAATAAAACGGCATTTGTAAATAATAGTATATTCTGTATGTTACCTAGAATTTATAACAATCTTCCTACATTTATTTTGGCCAAATCTAATTTCAATAGCTTTAAGACAAGTGTAAAACAACTGTTAATGGAGAAAGCTTACTGACAATCATGATAATCAAAATTGTAAATGATTTTAATTTTGACATTTTCTTTTTTCCCTGTTGACATTGAGTTTGATATTTTGATTTATTTGTATAGTTTTATTTATAATACCTATCTGACAATTCGAATTTAATAAATAAATTGTAAAAACATTTGATTGGAATGTGGTGCATGTATTTTCTCATTGAGCTTAATATTTTGATGTATTTTATATGGATTTATTTGGAATGGTTATCTTCAATTGTAATTACTCTAACTTCTTTTTTTTTTTTTGCATGACTGTAAAGTCAAGTATGGTGTAACTTATTTTCTTGTAACAACCCCTGTACCCATATTTCGCAAAATAAATGAAATGAAATGAAATGAAATAAACAGCCTAAAACAATTTTTGCGCACCTAATGACACCCCAGATCAAATATTCGACTTATACTGATTTAATGAATAACAAATCAATATGGTAACAATGTTAGTTCTCTATTGTATTGTAGGCGGAAGTAAGTTAACGTACACCGTGTTATTAGCCGCAACACACGTGGCGCTAATCTAATCACCTAGGAGGAGTACTCATGCTATTACAGCTCCAGAACTGGGTGCACAATAACAAATATCAATGTCGCAGATAGCCAAACCAGCAGAGCACCGAGTAGGCAAACACTATAACATATCAATTACTATCTGTGCCACGTCGGATCGGTACTATTGTAATCTTAGTTGAGGATTTGTGGCCGGCAGCTGTAATCCACTGGAGGTCTTTGTCCTCCTGCATTTGCTTAAAGAATCAGCTAGCATTGAATGTTCGGATATTGTCAAGTAGATGGTTGTTGACTTGAATGCGTATGTACTTTATCAATCATTTTTGACTTTATGCAGTCGAATGTGAGTTTGCGCCGCGAAAGTTAGCTCCCTCGCCGAGCTAGCGCCCTCAATGGACGGCAACTAATCGTCCTAAACACATGCTTTGTTGTCACAACAACGCACATGTTGACTGTGCGTACTGGCGGCCGGGACTATTGTAGCAAGCTTCTTGCGATCAAACCTCGAGAAGTTGCACTAGAGTATATTATAGCGCCTCATGACATGCGTGTTGGTGGTCTACAAGGGATACCGAAGGCCGGTTAAAATGTAGGAAGTAGAGAGGGAGGGGACGCTAAAACACGAGGGTGATGATGGAAACTGAATACCGGATCATTGTACGAGTTATGGCTGACTATTGAGCATGTTATATATGCCCGTGTAATTGTTAAGGTACAATGTTATCGCGAGCGTCGAATTGATCTGTGCATCCGCGTCCACACTTACTGCCTACACTACATTTCATTACATTAATTATTAATGCATTGTTTTCCCGTAACACGTGTCACTGGTTCTCGGAACTGGCGCTTTACATTTATATTGCACGCGCTATTTTAAGATTAAAGTCTCCACATTCAGAACGATGTCGCCAGGATCGAGCATTCTATTAAATATACAATGTCGTGTGACAGCGCGTCCTTAACGTTCGAAGACAGGGTCCCTGCTGCGTAGAACTGGGAAATACCAATTCTGGGCCACAGAGTTAATAGTTTGCTGTGCCTAGGCCATTGCTTAAGTGCAAGTTTCATTTCCGACAGGAGGCGATTTTAGAAAGATGTTTGTTGTTTTTCTATTTTCAAAGTCTTCAGCGAAAAGTTCTAAAATTAACTTGTACAACCACTACAGATGTGCGCGAACGACATTGTTGCAATATTTGCCAGAGAGACGAACTGCTGAATGAAAGTAAACCCTGCTTGGCACGTTAGTATAAATGATTCGCGCAATATTCTTTCAGCATTTTTTAATTTTAAACGGATATAGCGTAATTACATTAATGTATTCTCTTGCAAGTTACACTATTTTAAAGGAACATTGGAATACAATATTAGCAATAAGCACACAAGATATTTAAATATCGATGTGAACTATTTATAATTGCACATTATCAATTGCATTGTTGTTATTGTTTATTGAGGTTGTAGCGTAAAAATGACGAATCGAACTGCTCAGGGAAAGGGATTTAAGACCTGCAGGGTACTTTAACCTCCTGATTTTAACTAAATAAACTTGTTTAACTTAAACGTATATATGTAGCTACACTCTGATAACGACAAACTCACAGTAATGTCAATGTGGCTGGGAACTGTGCGCATCCAATGAGCTAATTGATGCAACCTGTGACTTGTCACTTGTCCATCACCATTAATTCGCATTTATGCGGCACAGTTTCTGGACACGCGGACACTCGGCGTGATTCAACGGCAAACTGCATGTACAGTGTGTCTTTGGCATCAACATGCTTTTAGGCTATATAGAGCTATAAACTTCTAAAAAGAATTAGAATGTAAATCTGAGTTTACAATGCGGTACAAAGTTCGTTGAGATAGCTACCGTGTAGTTGTATTATACAAGATTTTTAACGTTGCGACAAAATATGTAGCACGGTGACGCTCAGGATTAAATAATCGTCAAGAGCGATGAATAATACAACAGCCGCTCCGGCGCGGCCTCGACGAATATAATTATCACGTGTGTTGGACACCGGGCATAAGTTTTCGTCTTATTTTTTAAAATGTGTGTACACATATCCAGGGGAAATACTGCACTCTAGCGGGACGAGATGCGTACTTGCTCAATAGTTATTTTATAATCCTAACGAGTGGCGTCGACACGTGGACTTGATATGAATCGACCCAGATAGACGCGCGAGTCGTATTTATGTCGGTACAAGGAAAACCAGACTCGCGGCTCGAGGGGAACTCCGCGACCGCAATTATCTAACGACAATGCCTCGAGCAGCTGGACGGCGCGGTGGCAGCGGCGCCACAGCGCGCCAACTTCTCCCACACATCACACGTGTGTACTGTATTATGTAGTGTTCATTCGGTAGAATTTAACGAGAAAGATAAACTAAATCAAGTGTCACTGTTTAAAAACAAAACTTAGTTTCCCCAAAATATTGATTCCGCAATGTACTCGCTGACCGCATTATACATAGTACTAAGATCACTTAATACTATGAGCAGTATAGAGCGAGATGTCGAAAAATTGGCAATATCGCTGCATTTAATCGACTCAAGATAGTTTTCCTCCTAATACTACTCTTTTTTTGAACAATAACAACAACAAAGGCTTCAGACCTTTGCGATTCAGCATGTTTTTCTTTAGCCGTATCGCAGAGCCAGAGCTCGTTACTTACCCTTTTCACTGAAGAATCACCGACCTTATTTTACAGTTCGGGGCTATCTAAAAGGGGTCTCAGAAAATTATCCAAATATGTCGAGAGCGTAATTAGGTATACCTTGTAACTAAAACGAATCAATTGGTTACATTACTAACTTCGCCCGCGTGGTGAACTTTTTCTGTACCCGTTTCTCACAGAGTTTAGAATAGCTATCCTTTAAACATCGACAATGCCATCGAAGACTATACTGTAGCCCTATAAAAAATAAATTATATCGTTGTACAATATTTTGTTGTACATCTCAGGGTTTAGGCAGCGTTTTCGATGAAAGCCTTCTTTCATCGAAAAGTCTGCTTGATCTATTATGACACCATGAAAAAAAAACGCCATATTATTTCAACCAATTTACATAAAATCTTGACAAAATGACAAAATCTGATGAATTTTTCTCTTCTCCGTTTAAGTGTTTTCCCAGTTGCTTCCAGACTCTCCTGGATTTCTCCTGAGGTTAACTTTAATTTAGTCTGCTAGGAGCAACTGTCGTTTGACTTTAGTTTTCGGCTTTATCGGGAGCGACTACCGTCTGACCTCTCAATCCCGGTGCTTCTTCTTTGCACGGTGCGTAGGTCAGCAGGTGCACCGCATAGCAGGTAAAGTCGCTTGGGCCCCGGAGTACTTGGTGGAGCCTCTTATACTATGAATGATAAAAGTAGCATGTTAATTTGTTTAGGCAGCGTTTTCTTCGAAAGCTCCCAGTCGGCTTATTTTATTCCGATACCCAACAAATATCGATATGATTTATTCAATGTATACAATACGCATTAAAATCTATTGCTTAGTTTTGTTTAAAACTTTGTTTGTTTGTTTGTAATGAATAGGTTGAAAAACTACTGGACTGATTTTAAAAATTCTTTCACCATTTGAAAGCTACATTATTCACGAGTAACATAGGTTATATTTTATTTTGAAAAAAAAAAAAAAAAAAAATAGGGTTTCGTCAGATATTTGGGATTTTCGGACACAAGGTGTAAAAAATCAACCACAAAAGTTATTTATTTTGCGTACGCTGCCTAAACTATGACAGATAGATCTATAAAATGTTCTAATTAATTGTAGATCTTATAAATATCTACAAAAAAGTCCGCAACACACTATACCTATCTATGTCGAGTGAGGCACAACAACCATTTATTTATTTAAAAATCTTGAATTTTTTTGGACTACATTTAAACGATTTTATTTTACTCATGCTATTAATCCTTATCAAAATAAATTATTTCATCACGAAGTACAGTTTATGTAGAAAATATTTACATATTTCGACCAGGCAGTGCGGGCGTAGGTAGGTACTGGAGAGCGAAGAAGTAATCAACGAATTCGGAAAATCTTCATACATTATTGTGAAATTAATAAACGATGGGATTAAATGGGTGCCATGGGGTTCAAAGTATGTCACGGGCGAAGCCGGGCGGGACAGCTAGTATACTATATAGTGATTAACCACATACTCGTATATCAGTTGTAAAGGACTGAGTCGCATCGAAGGAATGATGTGGTTTGGCTATGCCACTATGTAGTACTATTATATTATATATATTTAATTAAAAAATATAAATAAAGGAAAAGTTATCGAAACGAATACGTCCTTTATGTCGCATGTCTTTATACCTTCAGTGTTCGAACAACTCGGGCGGGGCAGAGATGTCATACTAACACTGTGGACACAATCGTGCCCAGAACCGAAAAATTTCGTGGGTTTTTCTTATGTAGCATGACTCTGTCGGCGCACTTGCTTCCCTCCTCTTACGATCCTGGGTCCTTTAAGAAAAGCGTGAAAAGGCATATTTCTGGGCCGACAAAATTAGGGTCGCTATCGGAGATCTGCGGGTTGAGATAGCGGCCCTCAATCACGGGTCGTCGTCTTTGCTTACCATGAGGCGGGCGACACCTTTTTCACTTGCCAAATATAAAAAATGTTGGGTTGCCCCCATTATTTTGTAGTAGGTATATAAAACTAAATATTATATGATTTTTATTGAAATCGAGACTCGGGTGTCTAGCGCCATACAATATTACGTAAACGCCTATCACTGTGTGAGTGTTCTAATCGGTTATCGATATAATATGGCGCTGTGTGTTGTGGTGTTGCAGTGGTGAAGCAGCGGCTGCAGATGCTGAACTCGCCGTACCGCGGAGTGTGGGAGTGCGCGCGCCGCGTGTACCGCGCGGAGGGCGCGCGCGCCTTCTACCGCTCGTACGGCACGCAGGTCGCCATGAACGTGCCCTTCCAGGTAACGTGTCTAGTGTCAGCCCTGTATAATATAGGGACTAGGAGTAGGACAGCTCCCGAGCCAGAACATCAAGGTATATTCACTGACCCCTATTAAAACTAGTACCGCATAAATACTGCTTGCAGGTCCTTTTCCTGCTGTAAAAGGAATGCTGTGTATTTCAAACTAAAATAATGTTATGTATTTATATTTCTTAATAGGTGCTACAGGGTCGGAGGTATGTTACAGGTTAAGCCGGGGGGCGCATTAGTTCCTAATATTAATAATAAATGTACCGGCGGTCCCAAAATACTACCCTGGGAAATGCTAAAATTAGAGTTTCCTGGACCACTTTCCGCACTACTTGTTCCTCGAGTTTTATTTGTATCAGAGTTTGGAAAACTTGTCGAGGTGGCGTCACGGCGTCGTGGGTGTTGCAGGCGCTGCACTTCGTGGCGTACGAGTGGTGCCAGGCGCGGCTGAACCCGGCGCGCGCGTACGACCCCCGCGTGCACGCGCTGGCGGGCGCGCTGGCGGGCGCGCTGGCGGCGGGCGCCACGACGCCGCTGGACGTGTGCAAGACCGTGCTCAACACGCAGGAGGGCGCGCGCGCCGAGCGCCTGCCCGAGGCGGCGCGCCGCGTGTGGCGCCACGCCGGCGCGCGCGGCTTCTTCCGCGGCGGGCAGGCGCGCGTGCTGTACCAGATGCCGGCCGCCGCCATCTGCTGGCTCACCTACGAGAGCTTCAAGCACGCGCTCGCCACGGTCGGTACCCCCCACCCCGCCGGCCCTCCCTGAGCGCGCGCTCAGTGTCGTCCTGCTCACCCACCCCCACCGCTTTTCATTGATTTTTCTACTCATTATATACACACAATAAACAATGGTAATCTTTTATACTTCTATAACATATCAATAAAAAAAACATATATACGAGGGGCGGCTAAAAAAGTTTAAACATGCTGATAGAAATATATAAAAAAAAATCGATATAATGTGCCTCTAATTAGAAATGTACAAAAACAATTTAGGGTTGCACTCCGGAAGTGCCGACAGAAGTGAAAAATTATTTCGGCGCGTTCAGACATTTTTTACCCCAGTACCCATCACTGGGGTGAAATACAATTACTTTAAGAATATAAGTACGAATCAAGTTAAAAAAACACTATAGTTATTTATAGTTTGACTGTGTATGTACAAAAAGGGTTCCTTCGAGCCGGATTTGAACCGGCTACCTATGGATTCCAATTTATAACCATCTACAGTCCACCGCTCTACCAACTGAGCTATCGAAGGTACTTCAAAGCTTTTTTATATACACTACACTACTACTACACTATAGCTGCGTCTCGGTAACGGTGTCGCGAGTCCAGAGATTTTATCTGATCTAAAAAATATGCGTACCGCGCTTTACATTTATTAAAGAGCTTTTAAAATGTTCATTTACGGCCGGCTTCATTTCCTCGTTTTAAACCTGACCGGTCAGGTGAAAAAAATAATGTGGAAAAGTACAAGTGTTTTTTATTTAAAATGTGTAGCAAATTCCACCAAGTGCCATCAATCAACGGTATAAAAATAAATAATAAATAAATATCCATCACGCCTTATCCCCGAAGGGGTGGCAGAGGCATATTATATGCCCACTTTTCACCGTGTGGATTCCTGTCCCACGTAATAGGTGGTGAGCCAATTGTGGCTACCTGCTGTTGAAAGAAATCTTGTTTCAGCGAGGGCACGCATTGCAACTCGTGCAGTGTAGACGGACGCTTTGTCTTGTAAAAACAGGACTTTTGCCAGATTGCTTCTCCTTTTCTCGACAATCACTTGGTGAACTTTTATCAACAATGCGGCATAAGTCGCCGTTTATTGTAGTATTTTTGGAAAGGTTGTCGATGAACAAAATTCCTTCACAATTCCAAAAAACAGTGGCCATGACCTTGGACGCTTATCATTCCACTTTGAATTTCCGTGGCGGCTTTTCTCCCTTTTTCATCCACTGCATTGATTCTTGTTTTGACTCCGGATCGTATTGTCGAATCCATGTTTCATCGACAGTAACAAGGCGAGAAAAATCCTTGTCAGGATTATCGCCACAGATGTCCAAAAATTCCTCCGAAGTTGTGACTGTTGTGGCTGCTTATCAAGCGGCGTGAGCATTTCTGGCACCCATCGCGCACACACCTTTTTCATGTGCACATGATTATGCCAAATGTCACCGATTCGTTCTTTGCCTATGGCTTCAACTAACTGCCACAACTTGATTCGCCGATCTTCCAAAACACTTAATTACTTTTTTAATGTTTTCCTTGGTAACGGCGGTGTTTAGGCGTCCCGGCCTGGGATCATTTTCAAGAGACTCCCTGCCGTGTTTGAATTCACGACTCTAACTTTTTACGGTGGCAAATGAAGGTGCTGACGTATGCGTTTTGTTTTTCGTTGTGAGAAATTTTATGACAGCCCTATACTCCAATTCGTAGAAAGCGCGGATGAGTCATACATGGTGATGTTTAAGGTTCAATTGCTAAAAATGTAATGATGCTAATGACATGAAACTTGGTATTTATATTATTTAGAATACCCTCAATTAGTGGAATGTAGCGCGACTTAGTACTTAGGCTCAAAACCTTTCAGCCGGCCTTCGCATGGATATAGACAGAAAGAAAAGAAACTAAAGGTTCTTATACTGCGACAAGCAAAAATAAATTACATTAAAAACAGGCATACAAACTAATAATAAAAATAAATAAAATAGAATTTAAGTGAAAAAGAAGACCCATTGGCAAAGTATAACGAATATTTATACTTTGCGTACGCGCGTGCGCGTGTTTGTGTTTGTATATCTATGTGTGCATATAAGAGAAAGCCTGAAAAAAATAGTCGTAATAACGGAATCAGTGATCAAAACCAAAACGTTAAACTTATTTATCGATGCGTCAACAATGTCAAACTCATGATAGAGGTTATTATAGGTACGGAACAAACGATTCGCAGGTGCGTTTTAACCATAGTTTATACGAGATTTTGGTACGACGATTGTCTTGCGATTGCATAGAGGACTACCACTTCTAGGCACAGATATTCTAACTTGTTCCGGAATATCTGGGCTATTATTTTTCGCGTTGATGATTTCAAAGAGATATAGCAAATCGATGTTTCTACATCTCAGAGTGAAGTGTAGTAAAATCTGGCATTTATTATTGGCGTACCCAAGAACATAGCAGAATCTTTTCTGTACACTTCTAAGCCGGTTGACTTGGACGCTATAAAAAGAATTCCACCCGGACTATAATACTCCAGTACACTGCGTACATAGCAGTTGAATAGCATGATGGGAATCTCAGACCTTTTGAAAACTTTGTGCCTCAATACGAACCCGGCATGCCTACTCACCTTTCTGGTAACATTTTCATAATGATCTCTAAAATCTATCTTCTGGTTTGAAACAATTCCCAAGTCACGGATGTCGATTACTTCATTGACTTTGGTGCCAATCATCGTGTATGCTATAGCAAGTGCTTTTTTTCTGCATTAACTTTTATGCAAAAACATTTAAGGGAATTTAATGTCATAAAATTCCAAGCGTCAATATCGTCAAGATCCCTTTATAGAATTAAGACATCTTCTTTGTAGATTTTTAGATCATCAGCATATAATTTGTAACTGAAAGTTATCACAGAAAACAGGTCATTAACAAATACTAGGAAGAGGAAGGGCCCCAGATGAGAGCCCTGGAGTACGCCCGAAGGTATAACTTGCCAATTGGATTTGTAATTTCTGACACTAACAAGCTGGTAACGATTACGTAGGTACGAGTCACACTATCAAAGTAAGGAACCATGTATACCAGCATGTCCCAATTTTCGAAGCAGTAAATCATGATTGACGTCATCGAATGCCTTTGAGCTATCTGTATATATCGCATACACTATATTTGTGTTCGATTTATTATATCAGTTGTGTAGCTAAATAGGCTTGAAGTTGTGGATCTCCCCGGTAGAAAGTCATGCTGAAAGTCATGTTTAAAGATGGAAATAAATAACTCTTTGGGCTATACTTTCAAATAATTAGCCCAGTGCCGATAATATAAAAATAGACTTATGAATAAGTGTCGGGAGAGCCTAACCTCCAGAGAACGCATTTACAGGTGGCGGGTATTGGAACGCTCGCCTGGTGCACCCAACAGGCACCTGGAGAGTAGGAGTGAAATAAAATAACTCCTGCGGACCAAATAGACCAACGGCGGCGTTAGCGCTCTGCAATAGAACGATAGTCTTGGCGTCAGGTGGCAACCGACCGTAAAACTCAAGCCGAATTATACACCTCCTTGTTCAAAAAGGAAAAGTAAAACCATAGAAAATAAGTCTAATACTAGGGCGTCCCCCGGAAGTGTCGTGGATGCACCCCTGAATACGAATACGATGGCTTGTGAGAATGCTAAGGCGTACGCCCCGAAGTGACGATTCTGACAAGAAAATGAAATCGTATTCGCAAACCACCCTTCAGAAGATTAGACTTGCGATGTGGTACCTTGGCTCTCTCAATGGTAGAAGTCAGGAACTGAGCAAAATATTAGATAGAAGAGTCATAAATGCATGTTGTTTACAGGAGACTAAATGGAAAGGCTATAGTCAAGAGAAATAGGACTGGGCTACCAACTTGTTTACCACGGTGTGACTAACACACGGAACGGCGTAGATATAGTGCTGGACCCTTACCTTAAACAACGAATTATCCACATAGAGAGAAAAAGCGACGGCCTTGTTGCAATGAAACTTGCCACGGATAAGCAGCAACCATTTCGGCGTACGCCCCACAGACAGGCAGCCCAGAGGCAGAAAAAAACCAGTTCTGGGAGGACTTCGATGACCTCGTCAACCAGACACTACCAAATGAATCAAAGTACATCGGTGGTGACCTGAACGGCTATGTGGATACTTAGGATCTATTTAAAATGTGGCAAAAAACGCAACTCGAGGAAGACCGCATTGGATACAAAGAAGCGAAGAAATTGGCGAAATGTGTGGTGGCTCAATCAATTGCGCAATCGATGGAGAGTGTATAAAAAGAATTGAAGACGCTAAAAATGATGCTGAAGTATTTAAATTAGCAACACAAAGCAACACTGGACATTAAGGTCAATAAATACATCAAAGATGAAAATGGACAGCTCCTAACAGAGAATGCGAGTATCACTAATAAGTGGTGTCAATACTACCAAAAGATATTAAACGAGGAAATCCCTAGCCAGACTTTACACCCGCTGCAACCCATTGCATGCAGCACCGGTACCCGGAATCGAGATAGCTGAAGTGAAACTCGTAGTAGCGCAGATGAAAAACCACAAAGTTGTAGGCCCTGACGAGGTATCCGCAGACATCTGGAAAAGACTGGGTAACACAGGCTTAGAGTGGCTTACAAGGCTGTTCAACGCCATCCTGACCTCATACACTATCCCAGAGGCTTGGCGCCAAAGAGATATATATATATATATATAATATAATAACTACAGAGGGATCGAGCTGACGTCTCACACCCTCAAAATTTGGGAGAGAATACTCAACAACCGCCTTTTCAAGCACGTTGCCATATCTGAGAATCAATATGGCTTCACACCGTCGCCGCGTCGAAGTCCACTACGGACGCTATCCAGGCCACTAGAATCATTATGGAGAAGCATCGGGCTAACCGCGAAGACCTACTCTTGGTCTTTATTGACCTTGAGAAGGCGTTTGACCGAGTGCCTCGAAAACTGGTATGGCAAGCCATGAGAGCACAAGGTATACCCGAGTACTATGTCGCACTAGTACAGGATATGTAATGCAGGAGCTGCACAAGCGTAAGTAGCCGGGCCGGACTAAGCTAAAACTTTGAAGTCAAAGTAGGCGTCCACCAAGGCTCAGCCCTGAGTCCACTTCTCTTCAACATGGTAATGGATTTCTTAACAAAGGATATTCAGTCTCCCAGTCCACTTCTCTTCAACATGGTAATGGATTTCTTAACAAAGGACATTCAGTCTCCCAGTCCACTTCTCTTCAACATGGTAATGGATTTCTTAACAAAGGACATTCAGTCTCCCTTACCCATGGTGTATGCTATACGCAGATGAACTACTCCAAACTACCCTTGAAAAGTGGCGACACGCAACGGCCTCCGAATCAGCAGAAGTAAAACTGAATACTTGCAGTGCACATTTAGTGGTAGTAACAGCAACAATCTCAACTCCATTCACATAGATGGGAATCCACTGCCAAAGGTGTCAGATTACAATTTCAAAAAACAAATGCCGAGTTGTGTGGTAAATACTAATAAATATAATCTTGTAAAAATAAAAAAGAAAAATTGCGGGACCCTAATATATAGTTTAGTTTCGCAGTGATTTAACCTCAGGCCTACCCTGCGAGTCGGTTTAAGTTGAGGCGGAACACCGCGGGGTTGAGTGACAGCGTCCCTGCTGCCCCCGCAGCAACCCCGGGATGACGGTGCGTAAAGGCATTCCCGCGAAAACAAAAAGATAAAATATATAGTTTAGTGTCCTAAAATTATACATCGATAAATTTTATGACTAACTGCACGTCACTATTGACAAAAAGACAGTAATTTGCTACTTCAAATGAAATTAATAAGAAACTTCATGAGTGGACAAACGTCAAAACGGCCATCATAGCGTGCCGCTAGTATAATAGTTAATTCAGGTATCTTGGCGCGATGCTGACAACTGACGGGAACATTGAGGCCGATGTTATCCATAGAATTAGCGTGGGATAGCAGAGCAGGAGGGCTTTGACACGGGCGTTATGTGACACAAGAATGCCGATTAAAATTATGGGCTATATTTACAAGACCGCAGTCAGGCCAGCCAGTGCTGGGCC
Organism: Thumatha senex; assembly: GCA_948477245.1. Taxonomy (NCBI): domain Eukaryota; kingdom Metazoa; phylum Arthropoda; class Insecta; order Lepidoptera; family Erebidae; genus Thumatha; species Thumatha senex. The sequence goes on from OX419748.1 coordinate 19,685,577, forward strand.
ATAAAGAAAGCCCATGTACAGAAAATGCACGTAAGTGAGATGAAGATGCTAAGATGAGCAGCAGGTGTAACCCTAATCGATAAAGTGGGCAACGGGCACATCAGACAAAGTTTTAAGGTCGCGCCTGTTGCAGAAAAATTCACCGAGAGTCGCTTACGATGGTTTGGTCATGTCATGAGACGCCCCGAAAACCATGTCGTAAAACAGGCCTTAGCACTGCCGGATAACAAGAGAGGTAGAGGACGCTCACTGGCCACCCGGCGGTCCACGGTGGACAAGGACTTGACAAAGGGCTAGGGAAAAGAAGAAGACTATGAATAGGTGTGACGTGTGTAGTTTTTTATTTCGAAGGCAACTTCTCATTTTCCAGAGACCTGTTGTAAATAATGTATAGTGGCTTGACCAAATGGGTGGATTAGTGTCATGCCCAGGTTCTTTGTTTACATTTAGAATTTGAAGATGTAAGATTTAGGCAGGTAACACGCGTGTAGTATATATATAGTAGTATAGCTATTGATCTTATAAATTATATTACTACTATACTTATTACTTCACTACATATTATAAAACAAAGTCGCTAATCGCTGTCTGTCCCTATGTATGCTTAGATCTTTAAAACTACGCAATGGATTACGATACGATTTTTTTTCAATAGTTAGAGTGATTCTCATAGAAGGTTTTTATGTATAATTTGTTAAGTTTTTGTATATTTTGACCAAAATATAACGATATTTGTTGGGGATGTCGGAAAAAATAAGTTGTCTGGGAGCTTCCAACAAAAACGCTGCCTAAACCCTTTGAGATATAACAAAATAATGTATGGTGCAATTGTGTATCTAATAAAGGTCTACAAAAAAGTCCGTGACGACAAATGTCTATCTCTTAAGAATAACATACTATATTCATTTTAATACTTAAAAAAAACAGCTATTATCACAAATATTAATTAATTAATTAATTATAATTACACCATCATCATCATCCGAGCGTCTGTCCCAGTTGCGTCTCGCGACGCCCGGGGTCCGCTTTCCTACATTTTCTCCTCCACTTCGCACGGTCGTCGGCATCCCCTGTGGTGAGACCATTGGCACGCATGTCATCCCTTACGACGTCAAGCCAGCACTTCTTGGGTCTTCCCCTCTTACCGGGACCCGGCGGGGCTGACATGGCCAGACATTTGTTACCTACGTAGCCCGGCGGTTGCCGCAAGACGTGACCATACCAACGAAGGCGACACTCTTGCAACTTGTCTGCAATGTCACGGACGTGAAGGCTGCCGCGGATGCGAGAGTTCCTCACGCGGTCCATCCGCGTGACTCCACACATCCACCGCAGCATCTTCATTTCCGTGACACGCAGCTCCTGCTTGTGTCGCTCCAATATCGGCCACGTCTCACTGCCATGTAAAAGGACAGGTCTAATAATGGTTTTGTAGACCTGTCCCTTCAACCGGATCGGCATTTTAGGGTCACAAATGACACCGGTCATCTCCCGCCATTTGGCCCACGCGGCAGCAATGCGTGACTTGACATCGCAATCGATGTCACTGGACGTGTGAAAAACAGATCCCAAGTATTTAACCTGGTCCGTGCGCTCGACCAAATCACCGCCTATGCGGACGGATGTGGGATCTGTCGAGTTTAGTGCCAAGTACTCGGTCTTCGCCACATTTAGTTTCAGACCGCCGTTCTCAAGCGTCTCCTTCCACGCCTTTACACGTCGCACCAATCTGCCCCTGTCCGCGTCTGCCAGCGCAATATCGTCAGCATACATGAGCAACCATGGAGGCTGCTCATGCGGGTTTCTGATGCTGTCCGACAATTCGTCTAATATTACACTGAACAGAAGCGGACTAAGGACAGAACCCTGGTGTACCCCGACGGTGATGGGGAAGGGTTTCGTGTCGCCAACAGCAGTCCGAACCATTGAGTCGGAGTCACAGTACATGTCCCGGATAGTGTCAATATCCTAATTATAATTACACCAATATGCTATTAATCCTTATCATTTTTACTACGTTAGTTGGCTTCAGCATTTATTTCATAAAGATTATTTTGTCCTTTACACATTGCAAATTAAATGAATATCTTACGAGTTATCGCAAATTCAAAATAAAGTGCAAAAAAAAATAATTTAATTCGATCGGGCCGTGCGGGCGTAGTAGGTAGGTACTTAGGTACTGGAGAACGGAGAAGTAATCAATGAATTTGGAAAATGTTCATACATTATTGTGAATGTGAAATTACTTATTAAACAACGGGATTAAATGAGTGCCACGGGGTTCGAAGTATGACACGGGCGAAGCCGGGCGGGACAGCTAGTATCTAATAAATGTATATTTTTTCGTGAAACGAATTTAAGTGGCGCACCGTTACTCGTACAAAATAGAAATTCTGCCAAAGGGATACTCAGCAGCCGGGGGACGTTTCGCGAGAGCGACATTTAAGTTCGCATTCCCGAACGTCTCTCAATACTCGATCGACGCCCGAGGCTAGTTTTGGCCTTACAAAATTGACTCAAGTGTCGATCGAGTACTGAGAAGCGTTGGAGTCGTGTGTGAGTGGGCGGTCGCTGCGTGTTGCAGGTGGAGGGCGCGGGCGAGGCGGTGTCGCCCGTGGCGCTGCGCCTGGCCGCCGCCGCGCCCAGCGACGCGTAGGCACCTAGCGCGCCTGCTTGTCGCCTAGCACACACAGTGGTTGTCGATAACGGTGTAGTGATGCTCACGAGGCGACCGTGCGGCCGAGCGACGGGGCGGGTCGCTTGTATGCATGTACAGTGTCGGAGTCGTTCGCTGGACGGCCGCGGCGCCGACGCTAGTGAGATTAGTGTAGTGTGTACAGTACAGGTGTGTATATGTCGTGTGGGAGGCCGCGCGTCGCGCCCGGCGGGACGGGACGCCGGCGTGACGGGCGGGCGCCCGTTTTGTTTTTGTAAATGATATTTTGTTATAGCAGTCGACGATTGCAGCTAAGTAGGTACTTGTTATGATCAGTGGTGGCGACGAATGTCTACGAACATCCTGACGGATGGAAAACATGTTGGCGGTGCTAAGTTGTGTATGTGTATATTGTGAGGAGCGCGATCGCGACGACATCTTGTTGTTTGTGTACATTACTATTAATTGTATTTGTTGTATTTATGAGTTGTATATGTGAAGACGAGCTCGTTAAATTGAGGAGTTGTAAACGTTGTATAGATATCGCGCGGCTCGCTCGCCGAGCTGGCTAATTGCAATTTGAAAAGAACACTATAAAGTAAACAGTAAGTGAATAAAAAGTTGGACAATACGAGACCGTGTTTTATTGTGTGCCACGCCCCAGGTGACCGTCCCTCCTGTCGCCCCAAGTGACCGTGCCCCTCCTGTCGCCCCAAGTGACCGTGCCCCTCCTGTCTACCACGCTCCGAGTGACCGTGTCCCTCCTGTCTACCACGCTCCGAGTGACCGTGTCCCTCCTGTCTACCACGCTCCGAGTGACTGTGTCCCTCCTGTCTACCACGCTCCGAGTGACTGTGTCCCTCCTGTCGCCCCAAGTGACCGTGTCCCTCCTGTCTACCACGCTCCGAGTGACTGTCCCTCCTGTCGCCCCAAGTGACCGTGTCCCTCCTGTCGCACCAAGTGACTGTGTCCCTCCTGTCGCCCCCCAAGTGACTGTGTCCCTCCCGTCGCCCCAAGTGACCGTGTCCCTCCTGTCTACCACGCTCCGAGTGACTGAGTCCCTCCTGTCGCCCCAAGTGACTGTGTCTTTCCTGTCGCCCCAAGTGACCGTGTCCCTCCTGTCTACCACGCTCCGAGTGACTCAGTCCCTCCTGTCGCCCCGAGTGACCGTGTCCCTCCTGTCGCCCCAAGTGACTGTGTCCCTCCTGTCTACCACGCTCCGAGTGACTGTGTCCCTCCTGTCTACCACGCTCCGAGTAACTGTGTCCGTCCTGTCGCCCCAAGTGACCGTGTTCCTCCTGTCGCCCCAAGTGACTGTGTCCCTCCTGTCGCCCCAAGTGACCGTGTTCCTCCTGTCTACCACGCTCCGAGTGACTGTGTCCCTCCTGTCTACCACGCTCCGAGTAACTGTGTCCGTCCTGTCGCCCCAAGTGACCGTGTTCCTCCTGTCGCCCCAAGTGACTGTGTCCCTCCTGTCGCCCCAAGTGACCGTGTCCCTCCTGTCTACCACGCTCCGAGTAACTGTGTCCGTCCTGTCGCCCCAAGTGACCGTGTTCCTCCTGTCGCCCCAAGTGACTGTGTCCCTCCTGTCGCCCCAAGTGACCGTGTCCCTCCTGTCTACCACGCTCCGAGTGACTGGGTCCCTCCTGTCGCCCCAAGTGACCGTGTCCCTCCTGTCTACCACGCTCCGAGTGACTGTGTCCCTCCTGTCGCCCCAAGTGACCGTGTTCCTCCTGTCGCCCCAAGTGACTGTGTCCCTCCTGTCGCCCCAAGTGACCGTGTCCCTCCTGTCTACCACGCTCCGAGTGACTGTGTCCGTCCTGTCGCCCCAAGTGACCGTGTCCCTCCTGTCTACCACGCTCCGAGTGACTGTGTCCCTCCTGTCTACCACGCTCCGAGTAACTGTGTCCGTCCTGTCGCCCCAAGTGACCGTGTTCCTCCTGTCGCCCCAAGTGACTGTGTCCCTCCTGTCGCCCCAAGTGACCGTGTCCCTCCTGTCTACCACGCTCCGAGTGACTGTGTCCCTCCTGTCTACCACGCTCCGAGTGACTGTGTCCCTCCTGTCGCCCCAAGTGACCGTGTCCCTCCTGTCTACCACGCTCCGAGTGACTGTGTCCCTCCTGTCTACCACGCTCCGAGTGACTGTGTCCCTCCTGTCGCCCCAAGTGACCGTGTCCCTCCTGTCTACCACGCTCCGAGTGACTGTGTCCCTCCTGTCGCCCCAAGTGACCGTGTCCCTCCTGTCTACCACGCTCCGAGTGACTGTGTCCCTCCTGTCGCCCCAAGTGACCGTGTCCCTCCTGTCTACCACGCTCCGAGTGACTGTGTCCCTCCTGTCTACCACGCTCCGAGTGACGGTGTCCCTCCTGTCTACCACGCTCCGAGTGACTGTGTCCCTCCTGTCTACCACGCTCCGAGTGACTGTGTCCCTCCTGTCTACCACGCTCCGAGTGACTGTGTCCCTCCTGTCTACCACGCTCCGAGTGACTGTGTCCCTCCTGTCTACCACGCTCCGAGTGACTGTGTCCCTCCTGTCTACCACGCTCCGAGTGACTGTCCCTCCTGTCGCCCCAAGTGACCGTGTCCCTCCTGTCTACCACGCTCCGAGTGACTGTGTCCGTCCTGTCGCCCCAAGTGACCGTGTCCCTCCTGTCTACCACGCTCCGAGTGACTGTGTCCGTCCTGTCGCCCCAAGTGACCGTATCCCTCCTGTCGCCCCAAGTGACTGTCCCTCCTGTCGACCCAAGTGACCGTGTCCCTCCTGTCTACCACGCTCCGAGTGACTGTGTCCCTCCTGTCTACCACGCCCCAAGTGACTGTGTCCCTCCTGTCGCCCCAAGTGACCGTGTCCCTCCTGTCTACCACGCTCCGAGTGACTGTGTCCCTCCTGTCTACCAAGCTCCGAGTGACTGTGTCCCTCCTGTCGCCCCAAGTGACCGTGTCCCTCCTGTCTACCACGCTCCGAGTGACTGTCCCTCCTGTCGCCCCAAGTGACCGTGTCCCTCCTGTCGCACCAAGTGACTGTGTCCCTCCTGTCGCCCCAAGTGACTGTGTCCCTCCTGTCGCCCCAAGTGACCGTGTCCCTCCTGTCTACCACGCTCTGAGTGACTGAGTCACTCCTGTCGCCCCGAGTGACCGTGTCCCTCCTGTCGCCCCGAGTGACCGTGTCCCTCCTGTCGCCCCAAGTGACTGTGTCCCTCCTGTCACCCCAAGTGACCGTGTCCCTCCTGTCGCACCAAGTGACTGTGTCCCTCCTGTCTACCACGCTCTGAGTGACTGAGTCACTCCTGTCGCCCCGAGTGACCGTGTCCCTCCTGTCGCCCCAAGTGACTGTGTCCCTCCTGTCACCCCAAGTGACCGTGTCCCTCCTGTCGCACCAAGTGACTGTGTCCCTCCTGTCTACCACGCTCTGAGTGACTGAGTCACTCCTGTCGCCCCGAGTGACCGTGTCCCTCCTGTCGCCCCAAGTGACTGTGTCCCTCCTGTCACCCCAAGTGACCGTGTCCCTCCTGTCGCCCCAAGTGACCGTGTCCCTCCTGTCTACCACGCTCTGAGTGACTGAGTCACTCCTGTCGCCCCGAGTGACCGTGTCCCTCCTGTCGCCCCAAGTGACTGTGTCCCTCCTGTCACCCCAAGTGACCGTGTCCCTCCTGTCGCACCAAGTGACCGTGTCCCTCCTGTCTACCACGCTCCGAGTGACTGTGTCCCTCCTGTCTACCAAGCTCCGAGTGACTGTGTCCCTCCTGTCGCCCCAAGTGACCGTGTCCCTCCTGTCTACCACGCTCCGAGTGACTGTCCCTCCTGTCGCCCCAAGTGACCGTGTCGCACCAAGTGACTGTGTCCCTCCTGTCGCCCCCCAAGTGACTGTGTCCCTCCTGTCGCCCCAAGTGACCGTGTCCCTCCTGTCTACCACGCTCCGAGTGACTGAGTCCCTCCTGTCGCCCCAAGTGACTGTGTCCCTCCTGTCGCCCCAAGTGACCGTGTCCCTCCTGTCTACCACGCTCTGAGTGACTGAGTCACTCCTGTCGCCCCGAGTGACCGTGTCCCTCCTGTCGCCCCAAGTGACTGTGTCCCTCCTGTCACCCCAAGTGACCGTGTCCCTCCTGTCTACCACGCTCCGAGTGACTGTGTCCCTCCTATTTGCCACGCCTCTGGTGACGGTATGCCCCTATCTGCTACGCAACACGTGAGGAATTTTGTCTTCCTCGTCTAGCCACGCAGCACCAGAGTGACTGAATGCCCTCTGTCGGCCACGTGGCACTCAAGTGGTGGTGAATCCATAGAAGGGTTAACCAATGGTTACATTCATTTGTTGGCATCCTTTTCTGTCCTTACTGGGACTCGATTCTTTCTCCATTTACTTTATTGGAGCAATGCTTTCCAGCCTCCCGATACCTTTACTACATCTAAAACATCCCACTAAAGAAGAAAACACAAAACTATTATGTAGAGGGCGCTGTGTGTTTGTTACGCAGAAAACGTTTAGTTTGATAGCACCTTTAATCTGCTTCGTCTTGCGTTTTGTTTTTCCTCTAAGTTTCTATTTTGTTGCGGAAAAAAGCTTTACAACATGTATTCTACCTGGGGCGAGTCGTTGAATTAAAGGAGGAATTGTAAAAGAAAAAAGAGCCACATTTTACAGCCACACAGCTCCCCATTCTTTAATAAATAATTAAAAACGCATATTTCTAACGAAATAGTATGATGATTTACAGTTGCTCAGAACAAACGTTTGGCGCCCTCTACAATGAAATATTTGACAGTTATCTTCCCTATTGTATCCAAACTGTAGACTAGCCCGGGATCTACCTCCTATTTCTACAAAGGTGTAGGCAGAGGCTACTGTACGCCTGAATTTAACAATTATATTTATGCTGACGGGGAGAAGTAGTGGCTACCTATAGTTGTTAAATATTTTCAAGACCCCCATAATGCTTTGAACTGACTACCGTATTAATGGCAGCCGGGACAGACGGCTTAGTGCATTTTTTGTAGCACGGAACCTTCCGTAAATGGGAATGCAACACACATTGGCACTTATCAGGACTGGCATTAGCTAAGATGGTCATCGCAGTGACCGTTTACAAAACACTAAGACCTAAGTGAGCGGGGCTATGAGACGGATCTGTCATTGAAAAATAAAATGCTAACTATGACCTGTTCAGCCAGCAGTACCAGAAAGATGAGAAGGACAAGAGTGTCCAGCCCCGTGTCGTCCATCACTAAACACCTCCCGTCCTCCACGGCATATTAGGGACACACCGTCCGGTCTCGTGCCGAACTCGGTTGGTTCAAGTATGGCTGGCACACTGGCGGCGACAAGAGCACGTGGGGTTATGTCGTTGAGGCTCGCGAGCCGTGATGTTCGCCCAGCGCTGCTGCTGCAAGACGAGGCATGATGTCCAAGGCGATCGACGAGATTGTTTTCTAGTTAATTCCTCCGTACTGTGGACAGAGACAGGAACGCTGCGTAAACTAATATCGGAAATTTTGCGAATGCCGAGTATGGGTCGAGAAATCGTAAACACAGTTTTTATATTTCGATGAGTAGAGTGGCTTGCAGGGACGATAGGTCATTCAAGGCCACGTTTTATTAAAATAATGTAGGTATTTTAGCTAATAGACCACAGATTTCCAAAATCGAGTAGACCTGAGACCTTTAGTAAATTTTATTACAAACTAGCTGACTTACACGGCTTCGCCCGTGACATACTTCCAACCCCGTAGCACCCATTTAATCCTGTCGCTTATTACTTTTGCGAAAAATGTATTACATATTTATATATATATATCCCCGATTTGTTGACATTTATGGTTACTGTTCCGCTCTCCTTTGTAGTGGCGTGATGATATATAGCTAATAACCTTCCTCAATAAATGGGCTATACAATACAAAAATATTTTTTCAAATCAGTCCAGCCGTTCACGCGTGATGGCGTGACCAAGGGAAATAGGGATTCATTTTAATATTATACTAGCTGACCTGTCCGGCTTCGTCCGTGACATACTTCCAACCCCGTGGCACCCATTTAATCCCGTCGCTTATTAGGTACTTATCCAAAAATGTATGAAAGTTTCCCCGATTTGTTAACATTTATAATTACTGCTCCTCTCTCCCGTATAGTGGCGTGATGATATTCCTCAATAAATGAGCTATCCAATACAAAAATATTTTTTCAATTCGGTCCAGCCGTTCACGCGTCATGGCGTGGCCAAGGGAAATAGGGATTCATTTTTATATATATAGATTAGCAAAAAAGGAGAATGCCCAAATAGCAGGTGACGGCTTAAATGAATGTTTATTTTAGAGACTGTTTATTGAAGATCTGAAATATAACAAAAAACTTGAATTTTCTACTCTATAAAATTATTGTAGGCATCTTCGAAAATTGTTTGTGTTGCCTAAAAAAATGCTAAAAAATAATAGCACCAAGAGAAACACTTCTGAATGTAGGTACATATGTAGAAAAACGATAATGTTGCTATTGCGATTCAGCACAGACAGTTTATTTTTCAACCTAACAACATAACACTATAAATCAATACATACATACATATTGTCATGTATAGCTACAGCAGCTGCGTTGGAACACTTCCATCAAAGGAGGCCACCTCTACCAGTTTTTCCCAGACGTTCGTGAACGCCTGAGAATATACTGGCTGGAGGTCGATCACTGTTGCTCAATTTTTTACGGGACATTGTAACTTTAGAAGCAAATTACATTTGTTTAAGCTGGTGAAGTCACCGTTCTGTCAGTGTTCAACTGCTGATGACAAATATGATCAGACCGCCCATCATATACTTTGGGAGTGTAGCATTTGGCAAAACGAGCGATATAATATGCTAAATTGTTTACAAGTTACATCGGGAGTATTAGTTTACTATGCGGATCTCGTGGCATCGAGGGTGAATTTTCGTGCTTTTAAACGTTGCCGTCATACATTACTGGAATCAAACATAGCTCACATAGGACCCATACTATATCTACTATTACCGTGGTGCTTCCCTATTTCTATAGGATTTACACCTAGTTGCTTTCCAGGTCTCCCGCTTTTCAAAGGAAGGCATTACGTTCTTTTCCTACTTCCTAACATTATCTTCTGATTATATTTCGTTGCGGGTTCCAAGACATGCTAACTTCTCCTGGGACTTCACCGAGATCGAGCTCGGTGTAACTTTTCTGGTGTTTTGGTCATTGCTGTAAATCCTGTAATGGATGACAGTAATGGAAATGCGGGTGGTATTAGTCCCAATTTAAAAATTATTAATAAATAAAATACATATTGTCATGCCTTTATCCCCGAAGGGGTAGGCAGAGGCATACAATACGCGCACATTCCCCGTATGCATCATTGTCCCACGTAACGGGCGGTGAGTCCATTGCCGTGTTGAAATGGACAGGCGCAGGCTGTGGCGACCTGCTGTTGAAATTTTTCAAGTCGCTCATAAGGCCGTCAACTTCCACAAAGTGGTCACCCATACAAGGACTATCTATAGCGAATGTTGCTTAACGCAGTGATCGTTTACAGAACACTGAGTCAGCGGGGCCACGAGCGCTATAAATCAATAAATAGACAATATCGAAGCACAACCATACACAAACTACAAATGAGCAATAAGATACATCACGGGTCGTCGTCGTGTCTGCTTTCCAGGGCGGCGCCATTTTGACGTGTCACAATTAAAAAAATTGTTAACTATATATTGATAGTGAAACAAGGTAATTAGTACAACAATAATTTGGTTTACATTATGGTTTGCCGCTTGGTAGATCACTAAACACAGGTCTAGAGGATAGATAGATGATGATGATGACGCGGACACTATGTATTGGCTTCACTGTACCGTGACTTTTATAACATTTTGGTCACTAACACTAAAATGAAACGCAGGTTTTGTTTAGGCCGCGTTGAAAAGTTTGTTCAGATTAGACAAAATTATGTCCAATTTAACCCTACCAAGACTCAAGTTTGTGCATTCACCGCTAATACCGTATAGTTATTTAGGAGATAAGGCGAAGCTCGCATACGCGTATGTATGGTAACCACGGTAAGATCCGATAGGGGCTTTCTTCCGCGTACGCTCAGATTGTAGAATGTGGAATGAATGCCTGAGTTTTCCAGATCGTCTTGTAAACCTTAAGGTTGTACAGAACCCTACGGGAGATAAATAAAAGTAGAAGTATTTTATATACTACTCGGGACTTCACGCGAAACAATTTTGTACTTACATTCACCGACGTGGCAACGGGCCAGCCGTGGTCCAGCTCAGTCCAGCCGCGACCACGGGCGCTGCAACGCGCTCGAAACGTCGGTGAATGTAAGTACAAAATTGTTTCGCGTGAAGTACCGAGTAGAATATAAATTATGAGTATAAACCGCGAAAGTTTAAAAATAACAAAAGTAGAAGTAGTTAGAAAATAGTATATATTTCCGGATAGGGCTAAAAGTAGTATAGTCAGGGTCGCGGGTGTTGAATATAGGTAGGCAACCGTAAGGTGGACTCTGCGGCGAGAGGCCGCGGAATCTGGACTTATCTGAGGGAGGGCCAGGTGATCTTCCACGGGTCGGATGTTGTTCCTCTCGCAGTCGTAGGGTTCTCCGGCTGGGCGACGGCTTCCACTCCCGGTCTAGGCGCGACCTGAAGGAGCCTCGGAGCAGCGCTCGGCCAACAAGTAGTAGGTATAGTGGTGAACCGTAAAGGTTCAACCGTAACAAAGGACCCTGGAAGACAGAAGCCTGGGGTAAGAACCTCAGCCGGAAACCTAAAAGGCTTCCAGCCTCTCCTCAGGCCCAGGTTGGCTGGAGAGGCGGGAAGTCTTACATATAGGTTGTAGGTGGTAGGTACATACAATAAAATTTAGTAAGGGTTGGTTGGCACACTTGTGAAAATTTAGGCTTTAAACATATTCCTACGCACTTATGGCTGAAAATTAGCGATTGTAATAGATTTAGCATTTATAAAAATAGCTATTAATTGCTGTAATACATACGCTGAAAAGCAAAAAGGGTAAGAACACTATAGATAGATATTAGATTTAAACACTCCTTCCTGCAGGAACAAAAATTAGTAAGGATGATTGATTATAATTAGAACTTACCGGGATATTCCGGGACCAATATTTTAACAAATATTTTTTAAGCGAATTTATATCATTTTAGGAAAGTACTTTTGTGTGGTAGTACACAGTATCGTAATTGACAAATCTAGGTTGTTCTCGAAACTTCCTGTCAACTGCTTATATAGGGCCCAGGGGTGGATCGAGGCGCGGGAGACGGGACCTCGAGCTCCCCTCCACGCTTACACGGGAGTAACTTCAATGCCGCATCCGTCCGATAGATGGCGTTAGTCGTATGATGGCGCGGCTTGGCCACGCATCATTACAGTCTACAGTATGGGATGGGGTTCTTCCAAAGGGGTCCTAGAAGGTTTTTATAGGGTCGGCGGCACGAGTGCCGCACCTTTAGTGTTGCAAAGGTCCAGGCTACTGTGATCACTTTTCAGGTGGGTAGTATGCTTGTCTGCCACCACAGTGCTATAAAAAAATTAAAGAAATCTCATATACGACTTGCTTGCCTACTTAAAACAGATGTCCTATCAATTGACAAAACAATAGAATATTGGTAGGTATTTGGCAACCAAATAAATTAGTGCAGATAATTTTATTTGCGCATCGGTTAGGATTTACACAGATACTAGTATACAAGTCGGTAAGGTAAGGGTACAGGCATTTAAAATAGTACAGTGGGAGGAATGTTCCTCGCTCCCTGTTGCTCGAATGACATTTTTCTTTACTCTGTTATACGATAATGCCGCTCACTGCGTACAATTTTGTACGCTGTGTTGTACGCAGTGCGCGGTACAGCGGCCGTGGTCAAACTACGAGTATAGTACTACATCGTGTATCTCAATAACGAATACGGTATACGGCCCTAAGGGGCCGTATTCCAGAACGTTTATCAATACTAAAGAAACACTTGAGAGTAGATTTTATAAGGCAAAATCTAGTCTCAAGCGTTGATTTAATATGAAACAAGCTGCAAAAAGTTAACACGAAGGCACTGATAGAAGAAGCTCGTGAAAGGTGCAGAATGAGAGCGGATAAAAAGGTTGTCGTCCAATTTCCGGGATAATGCCAGGCTCTTCTGGAAAGAGGTAGGCAAGACCCAGAGTTGTTCGGCAATCTGCAGTATGAAAAAAGTGCTTAGTGTTAACAATGACGTCCTAACAGACCAAACTGACGTCCTGCAGAGATGGAGTGAATATTATGGAAAGATGTATGCAAGAAAAGACAGAGATGCCACTTCGGGAAGTGGAGCTCACTTCGATGCTCCGGATCCCGATGTCATTGAAGTCATTAGTATGAAAGAAATTGAACAAGCGATAAGAAGTATGAAATGTGGTGAAAAAAAGACAGAGTTACTGCTGAGATGATCAAGTACGGTGGGTCGCGCGTCTGGGACACTCTATGTCTGTTATGCAACTTGTGCTGGCGGACGGGTGAGGTCCCAGATGACTAGCGAATAGCAGTTGTAGTACCTATTTACAAAGGGAAAGGCTCACGCCTAAACTGCTCCAGCTACAGGGCGATCAGCTTGGTCAGCTTAGCTAGTAAGGTGTATGCAAAGATTATAACGGCAAGAATGCAAATAAAGTCTGAAAGGTATTTATGGGAGGCGCAATGCGGATTCCGACGTGGAAGAGGTTGCATGGATCAAGTGTTTTCTCTCCGCATGATCGCGGAGAAGTTTCTGGCTATTAGCCAGAGGGTTTTCTGCGCTTTTGTGGATCTGGAGAAAGCATTTGATAATGTTGTGAGGGAAACTCTGTGGGATTTGCTGCCCGGATATGGTGTGGACGGCTCGCTGCTGCGGGCAATACAGTCGCTTTATAGGGACTGTAAGGCTTGCGTGCGAGTAAGGGGGGATGTGTCACCTCTTTTTGATGTCTGTACAGGCGTCAAACAGGGTTGTGTCATGTCCGCCTGGCTGTTCATAGTGTATCTGGACAGTTGCCTGCAGAAGTTGAAAGATTGTGATATGGGTGTGAATTTGGGTGACTTTTCAGTAAACTGTCTGCTGTACGCTGATGATGCGGTGCTCATGGCCTCATCAGAAGCCGACCTTCAGGCATTAGTCACTAATATGAAAGAGGAGTGTGAAAGTAAGGGTCTTCGCTTGAATGCAAGTAAGACTAAGGTTCTAGTATTTGAAAGAGATGACGTAAGAACTAAATGCGAGATTAGGGTAAACCAGGAACGTCTAGAGCAAGTGAATGAAATTGTGTATTTAGGGAGTATGTTTAGCGCGGATGGAAGATGTGATTCGGATGTAGAACGGCGAGTAGCTGCCGGAAACAGAGTTAACGGTGCTTTGTCCCAATTAGTAAAGCGACAAAGCATCGTAAAAGAAGCACGACTGGCGATTCATAACGCAGTGCTAGTGCCAACTTTGCTTTACGGTAGCGAAACCTGGGTATGTCAGCAGATGCATGAAAGTAAATTGAATGCTGTGGAGATGCGGTCACTTCGAAAATTGTGCGGCGTTACCTTGGCCGACCGAATACGTAACGAAGTGATACGCAATATGGCAGGTTTGAATGAAAGTGTCAGCGTTAAGCTGGAAAAGGGCGTGCTCCGTTGGTTTGGACACGTCCAACGAATGAGTGAGGAACGATTGACGAAGAATATATATTGTGCGAAAGCAGAAGGTAGAAGAGGTCAGGGTAGGCCGAGACTTACATATGAAGACCACATGAGCAGATTGCTCAAAAACGGAAAGGTCAAAAGTACTCGGATACCCAGACGTGCGTGTATGAAGCGATTGATGAATCTCGAAGAAGCGAAAGAAGTTTTGCATGGATCGCGAGGCCTGGCGATCTGTCCTCTCTGACTACCCCGTCAGGGATACAGCGTGAAGATAGTTAGTTAGTTAAGACTGCCATGTTACTGGCAACTGAGACTAACTGCTTAACGTACTTTCCGACGACCGGAATAACTTGCAAATGGAAATACCGAAGGTAATATAGAAAAGAAATTAGCGCAAGATACTTAAGTAACAAACATTCAAATATATTAAAATCTTCACAAACTTACACATTTATAATATTAGTAGAATTACATTAATAGAAATACAGGGTATCCTTTCTTGATGCTTTTTTAATTCACCAAATTTCAGGTGTCTATGAGTATTAGGCTGTTTTCGTTTCACCCTCGTAGTTCTCTTTCCTGTGGGAATGACAGGATTTCCTTTCTTTGCGGTTATACAGGGTCACTTGTAAAGCACCAGCAACCTGCTAGGCGTAGATAGACAAAGTCATAACCAACAACGCATAGATTAGCGTACCTACTACGTTTGCAACAACGTTTATTCCACCACTTTTGGCAATTCGTTACACAGCGAGTACTATCGCACCTACATTGAAACTTCGAGCTTCGTCATAGGTTTTCGCTCTTGGATTCACTTAAAAGAATTCCTGGGTATCTTTTTCGTCACGTACTGCCTGCTTCGATGAACAATGATGGATGGCTGTGCACGCATCAATGCGGTTGATAAAGGTTATTGACAAAGGAGTTATGACCGACCCACCCCCATCACCTGTGATTATCACGAGTTGTGTATTACTGTATTTCAATCTGTACATTAAATAAAAGTTAAATAAAAAAGAATATCCAAAGTAATAAAAGAGTGACCCACACGGCTTCGCCCGTGGCATAGTTCGAACTTCCGTCTCGCACACAAGTAAACTTTGGCTACCACCGCAGCCGCAGATAAGCTTAGCTTCTTGTAGCGTAAAATGTTTGTGAAAGTCTCACGTCACGCCGCCGTCTTGAGCATACTTCTGAGAGGATGGCAAGCAGCCAGTACTCTGTCTCGAGCCAAGTCCTCGCTGAAGTTTGCGCAACTAGGATTGGATTTGGAAGATGGGGAAGCTACTGGGGATTCGCAGTAGCTGCCATCGTGACTTTTGGTATTGTTGGGAGCGATGCTCTCTGACATTGTAACCGTGTAAGAGCGCCTGCGTCGTCGCCTAGTCCGTTGGTCAGCAGGTGCACCGCTACCAGGTGAAGTCAAGACAAAAAGTATATTAAAGAGAAAATAAATAGCAATCGAATTGATAACCTTCTCTTTTTTGGAGGTCGGTTAAAAATCAATGAATATTCCTAATAGGTTCCTACATTTTTTCCAGCTTTGAATCTTTCTCCATTGGAATCTTAATCCAATTAACTTTAAATAGGTAAATCTCTGATTCTTTAAAATTTGGTGGTGATAATTCGCACCGGAGCCGACAGAGTTGTTGTCGGCAGGCGATTAGAGGCCTTTCGCACCCTCACCTCGAGGAGACCGACTCCATTATTTAATACGATGGTTTTCAACCAGGTCCAATCTCGTCGTACTAACGATCGACGCGTCTGAGTCACCCGGCGCCGGATCAGCGCCTGTCAGAGCGGAGGGCTGAGTCGTGCAATCTCCTAAGTATTCGATCATCACCTATATCTGTGACATGCTACTTCCATTATCTGACATGTTCCACGAGTAGGTACAACTTGTAATTTTCCTCAATGCGACACTATCGGAACCGGTTAATAACTTTCTACCGAAGCGGCCTTGAATGTGCGAGGCGATCGTTTTTAAACGTAAAGTTTGTAAATTCCGTGGAAGGGTTAGCAAATGAAAATAATTGCGGGTTAACAATAATTTATTTATACACGCATACTAACATGACATGCTCGACGACGATCTGAGATATTATCACGAGGGGTACTCTCCGAGGGTACGACGCCACCCTCAGAGCTCAGTGTCGCTGGGCACAGCTGGTGAGTGGTCCGTGGGCGCGAGCGCGGCCACGAGCAGCGCGCGCGTCGGCGCCGCGAACACCGCCGGCAGCCGCGCCAGCCCGCCGCCCACGCACGCCTCGCGCTCCGCCCAGCCCGGGGACGTCACTTGCGAGCACACGCACAGGGAGCACAGCGTGAGCAGGCGCGCCTCGCGCTTCGTCAGCACGCCGCAGCGCGCCCACAGCGCGCCGCTAGCCGCAACCGCACACGCCAGCCACGCCTCTGCAGAACCGGTGCAGTGTTACGAGTATGAACGATTCTACATTTACTGTCAGATTCGCAAAGCAACAGGTAGGCCTGTAAGACAGAATCTGGCAGGGAATCTCACCGGAAAACGTACTGGGTGACGTTAAGCGCAACGAACTGTACTGCAAACTAGATGTGGCACTGCGCACTCACCCAGCGCGAGCGCCGCGAGCACGTCGCTGGGGCGCACGGGGCCGGCCGCCGCGCTCAGCCGCTCGCAGCACTCCGCCCACAGCAGCAGCAGCGCAAGGCCCCGCGCCGCCCCGCCCCCGCCCCGCGCCGCCCCGCCGCCGCCCCGCGCCGCGCCCGCCGCGAACGGGCCCGCCGCCGTCGCCAGCGCGTGCGCCACGCCCCACGCGCTCGGCAGCGTCGCGCGCCCGCACTGCAACATTGCTATTTTTTATATTTGGCACGTCAAAATGGCGTCATCCGCCTGGCGGTAAGCAAAGACGACGAACCGTAATTTTGGACCGCTATCTCAACCCTAGCTCCACCAGGGCTCCGATAGCGACCCACGACTTGACGGCCCAGAAATATGCCTTTTCACGCTTCTCTTAAAGGACCCAGAATTGTAAGGGGAGGGAAACACGTGCGTCGGCAGAGTTCCATGGTTTTATGGTGCGACATAAGAGAAACCTACGGAATCTTTCCGTTCTGGGCAAAATGGTGTCCACAGTGTGAGGATGGCATCTCTGCCCCGCCCGTGTTGTTCGGAGACGGAATGGGGAGGGTGAGACTAGTTGGAGGAGCATCTCAGAACACTCACCGTGATAGATGCGGTAAGATGCAGCTATGCTGGCGATTGTCCTGCGCATCTCCAGCGGCTCAATATTGCCAGTGACATCTGGACAATGCGGATGGCACGTCGCTGCGACGCGTCGAGAGCTTCAAGCAAGTATTTGGCAAAGCTATCCCAGAGATGTGAGCAGTATTCCACGCACGAACGAATCTAACACTTATATAATAAGCATCTCTGCTCCGGCGTGAAAAGCCGCCTCATCCTGTTAAGGACACCGAGCTCGTGAGGGGCCAAGCTGATGCACCCCTCGATGTAATTTTTATTGTTGAGCTCTCGACGAACGTCCAACCCCAGAATGCCGAGGTAATTTTGCACCTGTAGAGTTGTGCTCTGAAGAGTTGGAAGGGGAAGGATAGGGGAAGTTGCCTGGGTCTGACCTATCCCCTTTCTTGAGAATCGGTTGCAGGTTAGCCTCCCTCCACGCATCCGCAGCACTACCCGTAGAGTAGGACAGGCGATACAGGTGTGTTAGCACTGGAGTTAAATCCGCTGCACACCTCTTAAGAACCACCGCAGGAATACCATCAGGGCCACTGGAATTACGGACGTCGAGCGACCGCAGCACCTTACGGACGTCGCACCGCCTGATAATTATATCAGGCATTGCACTGCCACAACTCGTGACTGTCGAAGGCTGCTTGCCACGGTCGTCGATCCCGGAATTGGCCGTAAAGAGGTTGGCTAACAAGTCAGCATTCTCTTGGTCTTGTGAGCCAGGGTTCCGTTAGGGTACCGCAGCGGTGGTAGCGAAGGTCGGCAGAAGTTAGATTACACGGCTTTGGCCAGTTGCTAATATCCTCGGCTACCCGTGTGATGTGCGGTAAGCTCCTGGTCAAGCCGCGCTATGCGCTGGGTATCCGCTCTAATAAAGGTATTTTTGCTGGCCTTCGTCGCTCTGTTGTATGCGGCTCTGAGGTTGGCCACATTCGGGTCACCTGATGCCCTAACTTTGGTCCGAGTGCGATACGCCGACTGCTTACGTCGAACTGCATCAGCGCATTCACGTCCAAACCAGAGACGGGCTTGGCGGATGCTAGCGACATCAGTGTAGGGGATGTAGTATACTAGAATGCGGTAGATCTTTAGTGACTGAAAGGGATTTCCACTTAAAAGTATGGTTGCCATGTTACAGGGGACCTGGAAGTGGCGACGGAGTTTGAACATTTTTTCAAAAATGTACCTATATTGACAACAAAATCTCTCCAAGCATCTTCCAGTTCCGCTGAACTTTTATTAGAAGAATCTGTTCTTTGTTGCAGGGATGCATTTGTATTCACAGATATTTGTGCTCAGGACATTGTAAAAACATTTAAATGTATCGAAATTAAGAAAACCGCGGACCTTTGGGGATTATCGGTCAAAACTGCATCATGTATAATTGAGGTAATTGCGCCCCATCTAGCAACTGTGTTTCTAGTGGTACATTTCCTGATTTAATGAAACACAGCAAAGTTGTTCCCTTGTTCAAGGCTGGCAGCGCTACAGAGCCGTCTAATTTCCGACCAGTGTCAGTGCTGCCAACTTTGATCAAAGTATTTGAAAAAATAATCTTGAATCAAATGCTATCCCATTTTAATAGTCATAAAATACTTCATGCGAATCAATTTGGGTTTACGAAAGGGCGCTCAACTTCCGATGCTGGTGTTGAGTTATTAAAATGTATTCATGAAGCTTGAATGAAAGCATGAAGCACGATGCATTAGGTATATTTTGCGATCTATCAAAGGCTTTTGATTGCGTTCAACATGAAACTGTGTGCAAAAAATTACACCACTATGGAATAAGAGGCAAAGCTCTCGACCTTCTGTCTTCATATTTGAACAATAGAATACAGAGGGTCGATATTAATGGTACACGTTCTGTAGGATCCATGGTTACAATGGGTGTGCCGCAAGGCTCGATACTTGGGCCATTCTTGTTCCTCATTTATATTAATGATTTACCATTTTATGTAGGGGACAGGAATAGGATTGTTTTGTTTGTAGATGACACCTCATTAATTTTTAAAATTAATAGACAATTAGATAACTATGACGATGTAAACAATGCAATTGCAAGAGTAGTTCATTGGTTCACCTCAAATAATCTTTGCCTTAATGAAAATAAAACTAAATGTATTAAATTTACTCTACCAAATGTAAAACAAGTTGCGGCCAATGTTCAACTGAATGGACAAGTGTTAGAGTTTGTAGAATCAACTGTGTTCCTCGGTATAACTATTGATGTCAATTTGCAGTGGGGCCCACACATAGAAAAGACAGCCTTTAGATTAAGTTCGGCTGCATACGCTGTAAAAAAGATCAGGACTCTAACAGATGTGGATACGGCTAGAATGGTTTACTTCAGCTATTTTCATAGTATTATGTCTTACGGTATTCTCCTTTGGGGGAGTGCTGCAGATTTAAATATCATTTTTGTTGTACAAAAGCGGGCTGTTTTTTGAATTTATAATTTGGGCCCCAGAGTTTCTCTCCGAGAAAAATTCAAAGAAGTAAATATTCTAACCGTACCATCACAATACATTTTTGCCAATCTTATGTATGTCCAGAAAAATCTATCACAGTTTTCTAAACTCTGTGATAAACATAATATAAACACTAGAAATAAAAATAATCTTTGGACACCACAGTCGACTACATAAGATTGGCGATTCTTTCCTGGGTAACTGTATACGCTTTTACAACAGGCTTCCCTGTGACCTGAAAAATTTACCATTAAATAATATTTAAAAAGTTTATTAAAAACAAGCTTTGTGAAAAAGGTTTTTACTCCGTTACAGACTATTTGCAGGACAGGGACGCCTGGAAATGACCTGCTGGCAAAGTGAAATAATATTAAATTGTAAATAGGCCATCAAAAAAAAAGCCTTCCTAAGTTTCTTGCCGGTTCTTCTCAGGTGGGCCGCGTTCCGAACCGGTGGTCGCTTTAAATATTTTAAATATTGTATGACATTTTGTAAGCGCCGTTAAAATGGTCTATGCAAAATAAAGATATATATTTTTTTTATCCTTAGACTGATCTCCCCAGCAACAGCGGCGACGCTCCCCGATGGGGCCTTTCCTCGAAAGCAACGCTGACCCCATGGGACGGACGCAAAAAATCACGTAAGCCGGCCCAATCTGCTGACGAGTAGTGCCACAGTCTGTGCGCTGCAACCGCAGGACATGCAGGAGATAACACCTTCATTTCGGCGCGCACGACGCAGTGATCGGAATTACCCAACGGAGCACCTACCGATACACTATACAGGGCTGGTGATCAGCAGAAGGTCCAACAGAGCGGGCGCTTGACTTGCCACTTCCGGTATCCTGGTGGTCTGGCGTACCAACTGTGTCAAGTCAACTGCAGTCGCGAAAGAGCGAATGCATGGGCAGTTCGACCCGCTGTAAGAGCCATAATTCGTACACCGCGGCGCGGCGGCGGTGCGCTTCATACATCAGCACTTTTCAGTTATTTCATATAATTTAGCATTAATTAGGATCAGTACGCAATCAGCATTCATACGCGATACTCATTATCACTCATCCTAGCATTAGTTACGAGTTAGTGAATAAAAACCATTTATTTATCTTTCTGTGACTTATCATTGTGAGCAAATATACAAGGTGTGTGTGTCCTCAAGCAGCAACCCATACACCCGCATTGTCGGTTTTGAGGGAGCCCAGTCATTCTGTATGGCGTGCGTTAAAGTCCCCCAAAAACACCAATTCCGCGTTCGCGGACCGCACCTGCGCATCATCTGCCGCCCTACCGAGGTATTCAAGGAGCCGAGTCGTCTCCATATCCCCTCTATGGGAACGGTAAAGGCGTAGATCTGGCTAATAGAACCATTATTCACGCGATGCTAGAGGACGAGAAGGATGGGTCTTCCGGGCGGCGCAGACGGCGAGCACAAACATCCGCCCTAACAAACACGCACACCCCGGCCTGTTTATCGAAGCGGTCCTCGACAATATAGCCGGGGTAGCACAAGTACGACGTACCGCCAGGTGCCGACGGCACAACAGCACTGACCGTGAGCGCGGCGACGAGCGGCGCGGCGAGCAGCGCGGCGGCGTGCGTGAGCGCCGCGGCGAGCGCGACGGGCGCCGCGGCCGCGCCGCTCGCGCTCAGCGCCAGCCAGCCGCCGCCGCCGCCCGCCGCGCCCGCCAGCGCGCCCAGCGCCAGGCGCCCGTCCAGCGCCGAGCGCAGCGCCCACAGCAGCGCGCCGCACAGCGCGGGCGCCGCCACGAGCGCGTGCAGCGCGCTGGCCGCCACCACGCGCCGCTGCGAGCGCGCGCTGGCCCACAGCTCGCGCGCCGACGTGCTCCGCCCCGCACTGTAGTACAGCAGCACCAGCGGCGCCTGCCCGCTCACCTCCGCGCGCAGCGCGCCTGCCGTGGCAACACGTTACAGCCTGCTCGCACTTTCTATTTGTGGTGTCCAATTGACTGCTTTTTAGTAAATATAGTGAATGTAAGCAAGGTAGAACAGTAAAAGCAATTTATAAAGTTTTTGGCCTGAGTCCGTTCGTTCTGATTCATTTCAACTAGTTACCTATTCCCAAAACAGCTGGGACTCATTGTTATTTTTTGTAGATTCACTGGTTATTACAGTCACAAGCTTTGAATGTGGTTTGGTTTCAGTCATATTCAAATGGTAATGTTGTATACTCTAATTTGTACTAGTGCACTCTTGTACCGATAGTGTTGATAAGTTCAACCCTACATGGCATCACCACTACTATCTATAAAATTTCAGTGCATTCTTTTAAGACGCCAGACATTCCACAGCTTAAATGGAATGTCAAGGATGATAACCTGCACACACTACTCTCTCTATTATACTGCATAATGTGACCCTCACCTTGTTGCTTTAAAAGCTATCTTATAAAGAAAGGTGTAAAATGTAGTATTCTATATAAAAATGGTTGCAATAATATGTGAGACACAATGTGGGCCAGCGCTCCACGTGCTTGACTCTCCCTGCCGCTGCACCCACCTCAATCCTTGTTGGTGTTGTGGTTGGTGCAGGTTTGTCAATGTTGTCACATTATAGAGTACATACAACTTGAACGGGAGAGTGGACCCACTCTTGTAACTGCCATAAAACTAGAAAATATTAAAATCTAGTCAACAGATTTAAAAAAAATGCTCTAGCTATAGTTTTAAAAAATCTGCTAGTAAGTGCCTCCTTGTGTATAAGCTATGAATGATCTCTAGTGGCCGCCAACAAAGGTGGCTAATATGTAAGAGTATACAAATAGCGTATCTCACAGTGCAGCAAATTGACACTCTCTTCACTGGCAACTACTATTATGAAATTTGATACACTCAATTTTCCAACATGTATGCCAGGCAGCACTAGCGAAGAGTCTATATTATAATAATAATTGCTGGAGGTTGAGATCCTAGATTTAGACACATGTTACTTATTTGAAGTCATAGAGCCAATGGATTGAAGATATTAATTCTCCAATAAGTTTGAAAGCCTTACCTTCACTCAATCTTCACAATATTCACCCTTCACCATTGCTTGTCTAGAGGACAGAACCTCACAAGCAATACTGTATTTAACTTTAAATTATAATGCCATTCTATTACTAACCATAGACAGAAATGTTTGTGAGGCTCTGCCTTATACACGAGAGTCTGATATACTATCTTATAGTTCTGAACTTCATTCCACATGTCAATAAAGTTGGTACCATAAGTACGGTGCAGAACTGTCAGACAGAGTAGGTTACTGAAACTAAAAAAATATAATGTAAGTAGTACATTACATGGTTGTATGAGGTGCAAGGCGTTCTAGAATTATCAATATATTGAACATGCAGTGTAGTTGCCTCCTCGAGCACCCAGTCGCGGCGCCAGCACGGCCAGGGCTACCGCGCCCAGCACCCCTGGCACCATCCAATATCGACGCACTAGGTGCCACATATCCACCGAGTAAGCGTGCGAAAATTTACGCGAATGAGCTTTTTCGGAACTTTCTTCCGACTCTATTCCGATTAACACCATGATTTAATATAATAATAACTATAATAAGAACCAATGATCTATGAAAATATTCTTATAATTTGGTACTGATAGAGGCGATATTACAGCATTTTAATCTCGACATTGAGTACCCATTCCATATTTCACACAATACCAATACATTAGTAAGTTTCCTTGCAATAACTATAGGCTTAAATCACTCGCTCACGACTTATAGAAGAATAAAAATTAATAAAATATAGTAGCAGGTAAATAGTAAAGGACAAGGTGTCAAGATTCAATTCAAAAAGTGCGCTGTCGCGCATCTGCAATATCGTCTGCATTCCAATTTTTTTTAACTGTATTCGTAATTAGACAGGCACAGGATCTTGCGAGATACAGTCTAACCATGTGGCCTGTGACAATGGGACCACGGAATGGAAGCGGAATTATACGTGTGTCAATAATCTCCAAATAAAAATAAACTTTTTTGAAATAGATATGTCTGATAAACAGCAGGCTTTTGTAAGGTCTTTCAACTTACAGTGCTTTATCAATGCAAATTTCTTGACAGTTGATAACTACAAGCAAGGTACTGATTAGATAGCTTTAGTAGGTAGCTTAATTATTTCCTATCTGTGAGAGTCAGATATTATTTGAGATATTCTATGTCAGCCATCAGCTGTCACTTTTACTTTTTGCAAGATTGTTTTCGGTACGTGTACGTGTAAAGGAACTGTGTTGGCATGGTGACATAGTCAGCTGTTGATGTTTTGATTTACAAAATACAATACGTGACAGATTTCAAATATAAAAGACCGTATATTATGTACTCGTAAGATCACAACGAGTCCAGCGTTGTAAAGAGTTGCCCTCAAATTTAATACATCATCACTACATATTATAAAACAAAGTCGCTTTTAGCTGACTGTCCCTATGTATGCTTAGATCTTTAAAACTACGCAACGAAATACGATGCGGTTTTTTTAATAGTTAGAGTGATTCATAATTAAGGTTTTTATGTATAATTTGTTAAGTTTTTGTATACATTGACTAAATTATAACGATATTTGTTGTGGGTGTCGGAAAAAATAAGCCGTCTGGGAGCTTTTAACGAAAACGCTGCATAAACCCTTTGAGATAATAACAAAATAATGTATGTGCAACTGTGTATCTAATGTAGGTCTACAGAAAAGTCCACGACTATATATTGACGACACATAAAGTGTTTTGCAAGTGGACTACACTTGCAAACCACTTTATGTTAAGGCAGCAATTTTGTGAGAAAACTATTAAAAATGTTTATCCTATTAATTAAGACATAAAGGTGTATTAATTTGCGTATGACTTAAGTATAGGATCAATTCAAATTTATTTATGTTAAGAAATGAAATGACAGGTCATCAATAATCATATAATTTGCATTTTAAAATTAAACATATACAGTTTAGCAGAAGTATTTTAAACATAGACAGTTTTGCAGCTGTATTTAATAA
The DNA here is from genome assembly GCA_948477245.1 of Thumatha senex. Lineage (NCBI taxonomy): Eukaryota > Metazoa > Arthropoda > Insecta > Lepidoptera > Erebidae > Thumatha > Thumatha senex. The sequence goes on from OX419748.1 coordinate 19,710,569, forward strand.
ATTATTAACAGTTTCTTATTAAAACTTGTAATTATCTTTCTCTATTATTACTCTCTTATGTCTATTTCTTCATTATCAGTTTCCTCTAAAGTAGTTTCATCGCGTTCTTCTTGAAGATAATAATAAAAGCGCAGATGATCATAAGAAGCCCAATCTTTACCGAAATGTTTTATGAGAAGATTTCGTACATCATTCAACTTTACAGTTTTTACAGGAACTCCAACATTCATTAAAAAGGGTTCAATGTTTTTGAATGATTTACCTCTTTTACAAATATTCCCATAATTAATTATGTCGGAAATATAATTAGGTTCCCCTTTAATTGTAATCCTATTATTTTTATCTTTTCTTAAAAAAAACCTTTTCGAGGCATTAAATTGAAAGTGCCATTATCCAGGTAACTTTAGTACGTTTTTGACGCTTGATTTCCAATCATAAAAATTAAAGTCGCTTCCGAGTCTGAGAACCGTTCCATACTTTAAAAAAATAACGTAATACGTCTGAGGTTCCACAATGACTTCCAAAGATCGTAACTCTCTTTCGATATTGCCGAATACGCGGTCAGGGGGCAAAAAATAATGACCTACTACTGGAAATATTATTGTTATCTTCTTGATGTGTCGTGGAGCCATAGTTTTTAGCCAATATGCCAACATTCCTAAAACTATTGAGTTTTTATTTTGTCCCCCGCAACCGTCACAAAATAATTTTACATGACTAACAGTTTCTTCAATATTGGTATTCATTAGCCGATGAAATACCGCCGAAGCAATTTGATTAGATCCTTTCATAGCCTCGGTTTCCAACCACGTGTAAATAAATATGTTTGAAGTACTTTGAGGTCCACGAGATGGTCCTTGACATATTGTTAAGTTGTACAAATAAAGTTGTCGGCTAAAGTAGGCACTCTGATCCGGCACTTTATGTAAAATTCGAAAGAGAAAATTATATCGCTGTCCAGTTGTGTTTTGAGGCTAGTGTAAAACCACTTGGCCTTTAGCTTGTGGATACGAAGCTGAGCTATTTGCAGCTGTTTTTTACCTGAGTCAGGTTCACTTTTGATAGATTCTCTTAATTGAATGCATTTCGAGCAAGCGGCGGTAGCGGGAGATTTAAAGCTCAAATTGAAGTTGTTATTAAATATGCGTCGGAAAAAATCATATTTTACCGGCACATTATCAGTATCATCATTGTAAGCCTTGTGTAGTTTTCTTATACTTAGATCACAGCTGAGATATTGTACAGCAGATTCCCTCTCACAATATGTGATTCCAAAGATTTAAGTCCTTTGATGAACGATTTCCTTCCCTTAGGCATATGTCTAAAACAAATTAGTTAGGTATTTAAGCACATTGACCAGCAATAATGGAAAAACAATGAGTAGGGACCAGGTAGGCCCAAGTATAAAAGCATGACCATAATAAACAATAATCTTACCGTTTCGACTTTTCAAGTTGTCTCTTCCATGTTGAATTATCAGTTAATTTTTTACGTCCTCTTCTGTTTCAAAAACAACTTCTTTTTCTTGACACTCCATTATAATTTTACCATAAGAGAGATATAAATAAAACTTTTCAATAGCTTGCAGTACATAAACAAAGTAACGCGTGCGTGCACTTCGACTGTATCATGTGTACTGGCCCAAGATGGCGGATTTTGCACGAGTCACTACGCAACATAGCGACGTATGCAAGTTAATAGTAACTGTGGAATTAAGTGTACCGAATACGTTAGTTGGTTTCAGCATTTCATGTAAATTATTTCTTCCCTTTACACCTTGCAAATTAAATGAATATCTTACGAGTTATAGCAAATTCAAAATAACTAGCAAGTAAATTAATTTCGTGTAACCATAATTCGATCGGACCGTGCGGGCGGGCGTACTGGAGAGCGAAGAACTAATAAACTAACTAACTATCTTCACGCTGTATCCCTGACGGGGTAGTCAGAGGGGACAGATCGCCTAAATAGGTGACGTCTAATTTTAGTGGGAAACGTCTAAATTTTGTGTAACGTTAAATTTGTATCTGACAACACTAAAATTCATTTTATGTGATAAAATTCAACAAAAAGTGAAAAATGTACATAGACAGTTCAATCACTAAGTTAGTCGGCACCTAAATACATGTTTTGTTAATTTTATCACATAAAAGGAATTTTAGTGATGTCAGATACAAATTTAGTGCTGTTTATAATATCACCAAGTTTAGTTCGACGTAATAACAGAATAGCATTTTGCAATCTCTTAATAAAAATAAGAAAATTTTAGAGATATTTAGTTTAGTGATTTCAACAACAGAATTAGCACCATTATATAACTAACTAAATATTTTAGTACTATTTTGTACACAAAGAGCACCCCACTCCGCTGTCCCTCCGTCCGTCTGTCACCAGACTGTATCTAATGGACGGACCGTGATAGTTGAAAATTTCGGAGAGACTGTATTTCTGTTGCCGCTATAACAAAAAACACTAAAAACAGAAAATATTAAATGGTGGCGCCCATACAACATTCCTTATTTTTTTCTGAAGTGATAACTTTTGTTGGCGCACCGCACACAGATTTTTCCGTAGGTAGTAAGTTAGGCTGATCAGTTACGCTCTGAGGTGAAACGCTCGATCGGGTGAACTCGGGAACTGAGATTGGTCGTAGATTAAGGGATAAGACTCATGACTCCCACGCCCGGTCGTACCGGGAACAAAGGATAGCCGTTGCTATCCACGAGGCAATGCCGCGAGTGTATTCGGAACCTTTGCGTCAGGGGTGGGTTATTCAGTAGGTAATAGGTGGTGGGATCGCGACATACAAGTGACACTAAAAAAAAACTATTAGTTTTCATTCAGTAGTCTGCCGTGCGGTCTTAAGTACACACTCTTTGTTCGCTTGTTGTGCTCGATATTGACAACGTACCTAACGGTAAAAGGTAGATGCTTGAAATGTTCACACAATATTGTCATTTTTATAGTTAACTAGTTGGCGCCCGCGGCTACAACCACGTGGTCAAGTTTGTTCCCGGGATAAAAAGTAGCTTAAGTGTTTTTCTGATGTGTTTTGATTATTGTAAAGTTTCATCACAATCCATGCAGTAGTTTTTGTGAGACAAAGTAACAAACATACATTCCTATAAACTTTCGCGTAAGATTAGTAGGAAATAGTTTGGTACCGAGCCCTTCGTGCGCGAGTCCAACTCGCACTTGGCCGGTTTTTTCCTTTGTATTTATTAGTAATAATGTTAAGGGACAGGACCTCTCGATTAAGTCACTACTATTGTTGGGCTAGATAAAATAACTACAATTATATTCACTTGACGGTGATCAATTGAGAACGCCAGTGCAACTTTTGTTGTTTACAATATAATATTTAGTAGTTCCGTAATAAATATTGTTAAGAATTAATATAATACATTGCTTCACGACGCTGCGGCGCTGCACCGCCCGCTGTAGTCGCCGGCACGTCTACGTCACATCGTTGGTAGCGCGGCGCGTGTTGTACCGACACTATCATCGTTCGACTTGATTAGGCGCTATATAACTCGTTGCTACATCTATAGCTGCATCATTGTCCAGCCGGACGCAGGCAGGACGCACATATTGTAAGTTCATATTTTATTTTAATTTTTTTTAATGTCTGTTATTATAATAGATATACCTCCTTACATAACATCCCGCTATTTTGTAAAAATACTGATTTTAAGATATTAGTGAAACTATCCAGTACATTTTAGAAGTTTAGTTATCACATTGCCTTGGTTTCCTGGGGTCCATCTCCCTAGTGATGAGGGTGATAAGTGGCCGTTTGTAGGCCGAACACTCAATAAAAAAACATTCTTCAGCATTGCATGTAGCTCATGGGATATCTATAACACTGAATAATGATGGTAGCTCTGCTCCGTGTTGAGCAGTCGTAGCGTCGATCTCCTCATCCTGACCAAAAAATAATAATATGAAGTTAGTCTGCAGTAACACCCAATAAGTAATTGGTTATAATTCGTATTCATAATGATACGGGTTTCCTTGCATGTGCTGTACACAATTCCATCGTTCTCTTCTGTTAGGAGCAGTTCTTGTCTGTCGCAATATTGCTACTTCTTCCTGTTCGCTGCCGATACATTTCTCTCATGATATAAGTGAATTTGATATCATCAGACATCGACTCTCTATCTGTTTATAATTCATCCATAGCAAAAGTCTTTTTAAATGGTCTAGCTCTCATGGCTAATATTAGCAAACCATTTTAGGCGCTTACTATGTATAATATTTTTGTATTTTATATCTCAGCGTCACATACCTAATCTATTACATTTTAGTTCATTGTATGACAGTGGTTTCATGTTGTGTAGAATCTTACTACAAATAATTTTTGACAGTTGATCGTCACGTCATATATCAGATACCTACTGTTTACTCGCGTCTGCTAGATTCCTGATTAAAGTTAGGAATATCGCAGGTCCTAATGTGATGCCTTGCGGCACACCTAACGTAGGAACTTTTAGGTATGTCAATAAATATAATATTGGTACAATATGTGATTAGTGGGTACATACACACACACACCTATATTCTTCTATACTGAAGTGATCGTGGCCCCGCGGACTCAGTGTTTCACTGAGTTACATAACTTTCACTTGACTGGTCCTCGGATGGGTGACCCCTTTGTGGCATTTACATTCACGATCGTTTCCGTGCTTCGGTTGACAGTAACATGGCAGTCGTTAAGTCACGTTGAAGGCCCTATGGGCGACTTGAAAAATTTCAATTCAACAGCAGGTAGCCACAACCTGCGTTTGTCTATTTCAACACGGCAACGGGCTCACCACCTATTACGTGGGACAGGAATAGACATGGTGAAAAGTGGGCATATAACATGCCTCTGCCACCCATTCGGGGATAAGGCGTGATAGATAAATAATAATAATAAAATACTTATAGTTGCCTCAAGGGGTATGGTGTGGGTAATGGAAGGTAATGGAAGGTCATAAGCCGACACTTCATCAGTTGTATCTAATTTGGTGAAATATTGAGAACCTATTGCCACGATGAGATCGTGGCAATAGGTTATACGGCGATACGGCACTTTTGGAAGTGTTCATTATCACGCAAATGTGGCAACTAGTCTGCCAAAGTGAAGAGTTGATTGTAATGTTTTAAATCTCTTTGTTTTGAAAATCTCTTTGAGCAATACCTATGCTTCAATGCAAACCTAAAATGTATTCATTTGTGTAGAAGCTATTATAGATACAAGAAAGAATCGCCCTTATTCTCTTGGAGCTCACGGCCTAAAGGTTCTCGAGTCGTGACCATTGCTGGAAAACGCAGTGTAGGTAGTAAATCCGATTCAATAAGTGCGAAGTTCATATCATAAACGACTAAGTAAGTAGGTGATTTGATGAAAGTATACCTTTTATAGTGAGGGGTAGTGTCATCCGTGAATCTTATCATAGCCTTGACCTACCTCGAGAATTAGTGTGCAAACTGCATTCAGCCCGTGTTTGTTCGGATAAACACCTTCAAAAATTCTCTTTCTGAGTGATTGTGTCACATAAATTTATATTAAAGGGAAAAAAGTCGGTACAGTTCGGATTGTTCAGTGGCTAGAACATTGCCCTGGTTAGGCAAAGGTCACGGGTTCAACCCCCGTCCCGAACCAAGTTGTCTTTTTTTATTTTATATAAATTATGTGAAAGTTAGCATACTCATTGCTTTAAAAATGTGTTCCTTGTGTCACAGTCATCAGAGGGGTATCACGACAACCAGCGAGGCAGTGTTTACGCTACTATATTTATCATCCAAATTAGTCCAAGTCAATTTGTTTTACAAATGGAGCATCAAGCGTTTATTGAGGTCCTAACCTAATTTTAAAGTTATTATCATCTAGTCTATGTGTTATTTAAATACACTTTAAGTTATTAGATAATGCTGTGAAAATATTATTTTAATAATAAATGATTAGGACACCGCATTTGCTCAGGAGCCATTAATTTGCTCTGTAACTCATTTTAATAAGCTGACCTGGCATTATGTTCTGTAGGTATATTATAAGGGTACCCCTTTTTTTAGTTTTATATTTATTGTAAGTTTTACAAGCAGGTACGGCTTCTTCTTCATTTTAAGTGATTTCCCCTTATCTCCAAACCCGAGCTGAGGGACCACTTTATTATTGTAGTCGATCTCAAACAAACAGCATCAACCTGGTTTCATTGTGCTGCCACGTGTGGTTGTTGCGCAGCGTGGTGTACAGCACAGAAGTCGTCGAGTACGAGCGAGAATGAGCGAGGCGTGGGACGTGCACGGCGTGACGGTGGAGGTGGTGAGCGAGGTCAACAGCACGGCGTACGACGCACTCATCGTCATCCTGACGGAGGGCGTGCCGCCGCCCGCGGCGCTCGAGGAGTTCATCCAGGCGGCGCGCGAAGTCGACGCTTCCATCGGGACGGCGCAGGTACCCATACCTAACCTACTTCAACTTTTACATTTACTTACCACTGTTAAATATTGTAACACGAGTGACGCCGAGCAACAGTCGTGATGTTCCTTTCCGTTAATTTCAATAGAAATATATAGTTTTATAATTTTCACATAACTCCAAAGAACAATGTAAGTTTACCATTGTAAGCCATACCTACATTTTAAAAGATCATTCATGGAGTTTCTTGCCACATTCCTCTTCATAAAGGGTAGGCAGCCCTTGGAACTGGCAAATAAGAATAGCTTTCATTTTGATTTGATTTTCTTTCTTTGGTTTAAACTATTTGTTATTTTTTTTGTTAAATCTTCTTTGGTTTATAGAAGTGGTTCAAATATTATGTAAATAAAACGAATGTAATCACTGGCGGTTAGAGAAGAGTGGCCTTGAGCTTTATAGCCAGGTTCTCTCTCAGGCTCTACCTGTTGCTTTGCGAATCTGGCAGTAAATGTAATTGCAAAGTCGTCCTTGCCGTTTGTTCCAGAGCGCGACGGTGCTGCCGTGCCCGCGCGCGTCAGGCTGCCGCGTCGTGCTGTCGCCCACCGGCCCGCTCACGGCCTACGACGATGTTAGGTGATTATACCAGCGCATAATTCTCTCAAATATATCACCGAGCGATCCCGTCTATCACTAAACGATACCTTCTAGCCAGGTGTAAGCTTTGTCACCATAAGTCTCATCCGGGTTATTGCCCGTGGTCATGTAGACGTACCACCTATAAAATTTTAACCACCATTATATTATTATATTTAACATTTCAACTGGTAACTAAGTTCGACTGTTTTTTTTTAATAAAGTTTAGTAGGAATGATGACAACCGGCATTAAAAATATTCAGACTATAATAATATTTAGTATTCGATGCCGTATACGATACAATGATGTAGGTATACATCATTATACAGTATTGGCCACAAGTATTGTGACAAAGACAGAAGATTAAAAGGCAATGAGCTACAAACGGCATGGCATTAAGCTATGATGTACATTTAGTTCAATGATAGGCTGCACGTAGTTAGTCAATCTTGATCGCGATTTCCGATCACCTTCGATCATTTTCACACGTGCTGTCATGGAGTTATCAATCTGAATCGCGATCATTGACTGTGATCGCACTCGTTATCGATGGTGGAATGTGACCCTCACATATTCATTGTGTCTGAAGCTTGTGGGCTAGGTGCAAGTATGTCGGTGTGAGGTAATAAGGCGACGGTGGTGTCGGCGTGTCGCAGGAGTATCGGTGAGGCGGCGCGCGCGGGCGTGCGGCGCGCGGCGGCGGCGGGCGCGCTGCGGCCCGTTCTGGCGCTGCAGCCGCACCCGCGCTGGCTCAACGCCGAGCTGGTGGCGCTGCTGGGCGCGCTCGAGGCGCTCTACGTGCCGCTGCAGGTGCGCGAGGAGTTCCCGGAGAAGGCGCACAAGATCGTGCGGCTAGGCGTGTACGGCGAGGGCGTGCGCGCGCCCGTGCGGCGGCTCGTCGCCGAGGCGGCGGCGCTGGAGCGCGCGCGCGGCGTGGCGCGCGACATCGGCGGCGCCGACCCGGAGCGTATGACGCCGGCCGCCGTGGCCGACTACGTGCGCGCGCTGTTCGCGGGCACCAGCGTGGCCGTGCGCGTGCTGGACGACGCCGCCGCCATTCGCCGTGACTACCCGCTCTTCGCCGCCGTCGACCGCGCCGCCAGCATCGTGCCGCGCCACAGAGGTCCGCACTGCACCACCTCTACAAGCCCTAACTGTCTAACTAACGAGCCACTAAATAAACTACCGGAGATGTAACACTAACATGCTTGTCGATATTCCAGGTTGCATCATCTTCCTGGAATACATCCCGATCAGCTATGAGAGGACAGTAATGCTCGTCGGCAAGGTTAGTGGCTCACAGGCGCTCTTAACAGGCACTTAACTTATCATCATACTCGTAAGTTCAATGAGCCAGTGATATAAGGTACAAATTGCCGGTGGTAATTTATTTTTTCTGAAACCGCGACGGCTTCTATGCAATAGTGAATTTGCCATCCACTGTCGCCTCCAATAATTTGCTTGACTGACTGATTCACAATGACTGACGACACCGACGACTCTTCTTCAAAAGCGGAATCCGAGCCCATTTCATTACGATTGACGAGGGGGAGAAAGTTACTCTCGGAGACACTAATCTGTAGCGTGATCCCCCTGCAGGGCGTGACGTACGACACGGGCGGCGCCGACCTGAAGACGGGTGGCGCCATGGTGAGCATGTCGCGCGACAATAACGGCTCCGCCACCGTGGCGGGCTTCCTGCACGCCTGCGACCAGCTGCGGCCCAACGTCAAGGTGGTGGCCGCGCTGCCCATGGTGCGCAACTCTATCGGCGAGGAGTGCTACGTCGCCGACGAGGTCATTCGCAGCAGAACCGGACTCGCCGTGCGCATCGGCAACACCGACGCCGAGGGCCGCCTGATCATGGCCGACGTGCTCGCCGAGGTACAGACTCGATGACCCGACACGCGGTGATCACATAGTCCTCGGACCCGACCTGCACCGATACGTCCCGTTCGTTCGCAGATGGTGGAGCGCGCGCCGAGCGAGAGGAACCCGCATCTCTACACGATCGCGACGCTGACGGGCCACGCCAGTCGCACGTACGGCCCCTACACGGCCGTCCTGGATAACCACGTGGCGGACGAGCGCGACCACGCCCGCGCGCTCCAGGCGGCCGGCGCCAAGCTGGCCGACATGCTGGAGGTGTCGACGGTGCGGCGCGAGGACCTGGCGCACCACCGCGGGCGCGCCGAGGGCGACGACCTGATCCAGGCGGGCCCGGCGCTGGCGGGCGCGGCGGCGCGCGGCCACCAGGCGCCCACGGCCTTCATGCTGCTGGTGTCGGGGCTGGAGCGCGGCGCGCTGCCCTACACGCACCTGGACGTGGCCGGCAGCGCGGGCTCCATGCCCGGCCCCATCACCGCCGCCACGCTGCTCTCGCTCGCCTCCTACTACGAGCTCGTCTGCACCGACGATCTGTGCTAGCGCAGCACGGACGCGATGTATGCCCAGCTAGCCAGGCTCGGAGCCGTCGAGTTTTACATAATGCATACTGTTTATTTTATAAAATGTTACTACGATAGCGGCCTCCGCTTTGTGTTTTTGAATATATGATTAATAAATCCTTTTGAACGTATTCAGTATCTATTTTTATTTTCACCATTTCATCACAGTAATGCCCACCTGTGCCGAAAATGGATCATAGTTTCATACATATCGATACCTTCTTCTTCCTCTATAGTATATTGCGAATTGCTTCGATAATCAGTGTGTTAGGTACACAAGAAGATCGCCAGTCGAGCGCCCGTGACGGAAACCGTACTGTCAGTCACTGAACTGATATAGAAGGGAGATTAGGCTATCGGCCTAAAATTGGATGGATCGGTCCTGTCACCCTTCTTAGGCACAGAGTGCACATTCGCGGTGTTCCACGAAGCCGGGACTTGTCTCTTGAAATATTAAGGGTGAAACGACAGACAGAATCCCTTAACTTAACCAAATGTAAAACAAGTTGCGGCCAATGTTCAACTGAATGGACAAGTGTTAGAGTTTGTAGAATCAACTGTGTTCCTAGGTATAACTATTGATGCCAATTTGCAGTGGGGCCCACACATAGAAAAGACAGCCTCTAGATTAAGTTCGGCTGCATACGCTGGAAAAAAGATCAGGACTCTAACAGATGTGGATACGGCTAGAATGGTTTACTTCAGCTATTTTCATAGTATTATGTCTTACGGTATTCTCCTTTGGGGGAGTGCTGCAGATTTAAATATTATTTTTGTTCTACAAAAGCGGGCTGTACGCGCTATTTATAATTTGGGCCCCAGAGTTTCTCTCCGAGAAAAATTCAAAGAAGTAAATATTCTAACCGTACCATCACAATACATTTTTGTCAATCTTATGTATGTCCAGAAAAATCTATCACAGTTTTCTAAACTCTGTGATAAACATAATATAAACACTAGAAATAAAAATAATCTTTCAGTCCACCACAGTCGACTACATAAGATTGGCGATTCTTTCCAGGGTAACTGTATACGCTTTTACAACAAGCTTCCCTGTGACCTGAGAAATTTACCTTTAAATAAATTTAAAAAGTTTATTAAAAGCAAGCTTTGTGAAAAAGGTTTTTACTCCGTTACAGACTATTTGCAGGACAGGGACGCCTGGAAATGATCTGCTGGCAAAGTGAAATAATATTAAATTGTAAATAGGCCATCAAAAAAAAAAGCCTTCCTAAGTTTCTTGCCGGTTCTTCTCAGGTGGGCCGCGTTCCGAACCGGTGGTCGCTTTAAATATTTTAAATAGGGTATGACATTTTGTAAGCGCCGTTAAAATGGTCTATGCAAAATAAAGATATTTTTATTTTTTATTTTTTTTTTATTTTTTTTTAATTAGTCGATTGCAATTTTTTATTTTATTTATCTTGAATGTATCGTCACAGCTATTTTACAATTTTATTTTCAAATTTAGGAAAACGTACAACTAGTAGTCACAATAGATATAAATTTAACAATCTGAACGCCGATTACAAGTTTTCACTGATACATGGATATGGTATTTTTTTTTATTACAACATAACACACATATTATTACTACAATAAAAGAAATAATACTCGCATAAGAGTTTCTTAAGTTTGCTAGTGCTAGTGACGAACAAGTCAAGATCAGTACTCCGACACGCCTTGTTAAATGTGCGGCCAGCCCTAATCAAGTAGGAGTTTTTTCTATAAGTAGTTCCCACTGTGGGAATAAATAATAGATTCGATTTACGCAAGAACACCGCGGGAACGCAGAAACCCACCTTACCAACTAGCTCTGAAATATCCATACCATTAAATAGCCTAATTAAGAACGTTAAGTCGGCTATTTGTCTACGCTCAGAAAGTGGCAAAATATGAAACTTTTTACAGCGCGCTCGGTAATCTGGCAGATAACAAAATGCGCGGTATTGAATGTACATATGTATGTATATGTACATATACATAATGTACATATAACATACTTATTATATACGGGGTTCCAGGTTCTCTCAGGAAACCATTCTGTTGCTCGTTGAAGTATAGTTTGAGAGTCGAGTCAACCTGTCTAATATTATTTTTTCTAATATTTAGGCAAACACACACAAATCATGCAACGCGAAAGTTTAAAAGTTAGTAAACACACACAATTTTAAAATTGGCCTGTAATTCTCAATATTACGCCTAGATCCCTTTTTAAAAATGGGTGTCACATATTTTTTTTCCAGATTTCCAAACATCCGGCACTACCCCGGTGGTTAGAGAGTGGCGGAACAAGACAGACAGACGAAGAGCGAGACTTTCTGCTCAGGTTAATATAAGAACTGGAGGGAGATTATCGGGCCCCGAACATTTACTGACATCTACCAGCTTTAATAGTCTCTCAACTTCTCCGCCACATATATCCACAGAGCCCAAATCGGATGCAAACAAATCAGATTGCCTATGAATCCCTAGCATCACCATATCCATACTATGTAGTGACGAGGTTGTGTCTCCGCGTACATTCTGTTCTAAGAAATTTGATTTAAAACAGTCCCCAAACATATTACATATAACATCCCCGTCACTCGAAACCTGCTGCTTATAGTCAAAGGTGGATGGATAGGAGTTTGAGTGTTTTTTTGATTTAACGTATGTCCAAAACGCCCGAGGGTTACAACTTATATCATTTTCAATTTTAGCAATGTAGTTGTGAAATAATTCCTTTTCATAGTCTTTAACACGTTGACGTAAGAAAGTAAAGGACTGTAAGTCACAGAGATTACCGTATCTTTTAATTTTGGCGTGAAATTTTGATTTTTCTTTAATAATTTTAACCAACGGCTTATTATACCAAACAGGATATTTGTAACGTACGTTTGAGATTTTAGAAGGTACATGAGTATTACGCAAATTATGAATGACACTATAAAAAAAAGGCACGGCATCCTCCATAGACCCCCTACTAAGTTCAACTGCCCAGTCCACGCTGTCCAGCCCACTCCTAATGGAGACGTAGTCTGCTGCACTGTATGTCTTGAACATGAGGGCGAGGAGATAAGCTATGCATCTTCACAAACTCCAACGAAACACAGACTGCTTTGTAGTCGGGGTCCTCTGGCACCAGAGGGACAGTACAGTGAATAACAGACACATTATTATTACACAATACCGGATCTAGTAATCTACCTTTATAATTTACGTAAGAATTATATTGCAATAAGTTGCATTTATTGAAATTGTCAATGAGACAGGATTGATGGTCTCCCTCTAGGTTTCACGGACTGAGGGAGTTATCACCCTGCGGACACCAAGTGATATTGGGTTGATTAAAATCCCCAAGTATTAAAAAAGTGTCTTCTGGGCTACTAGGGACTATGTCTATCAATTTACTTGAAAAACTATTTAATTGAGCCTCTAGTGAGTTACCTAGGTTCTGGTTACAAATATAAACGACACATATGTGTATACTGAGGGATACGCGGAGCTTTCGGCGACACAGAGTTAGTGATATTCAAAGATCCTCCGCTGACGAACACCAATCACTGTGCGGGTTAGCACTAATTTCCCGTTTAACTGCCAATAACACACCTCCTCCTTTAGTTTGGCAAGTTCTTGCATAATCACGATCCCGTCTTAAAACCAGATATCGGCTATCAAATAACTCACTGTCTAAAATACTTTCAAGTAGCCAAGTCTCCGTAATGCAAATTACATCGTAGTTATTTAAAGATATATTTATGTAAAAGGTGCTTGCTTTCTTTCGAAGACCCCTAGCATTCTGATAATAAACACTAAATGACGCCATTGGAAACACATAATAATTTCATTCTAGAATAATAGAAATCTGGGGCACATTCGATACAAAGCAGTAAAAAGTGTTTCAACAATAATTGCAATGAAACTGTAAAATCATACTTAGTACTTTGTTTAATATTATTTATGTAAGGTATAAAAAGATTTAGAGAAACAAAGTGTCTACCTGAACAAAATATACCGCCTTTAACAAATATATATACCTGGTCGGCTAAGCAAAATAAGCCTGTGTGAGCAAGTGCACAGCTCATATTATGTAAATAGCTAATAAACTCTGAACTATCGACACCGATGCACAGTACAAAAAGTTGACATAACTGGTTTAGATTGCAAGCAACAATTTTACCTGTGGTTCTCAAACATAAATAGGCCCATTGAGACACTGTCAAGTCGGAACACCACACCACCCAACTTATGCAAAATACTTTTTTAAGTCGTTTTCAGTTCGTATTTGCAGTATGCTTTTTACGCACCCACAACTTGTACCCCTGAACCCAAACAAATTCCCAACCTCTTTCTTTAGCCCTGGCTTTCGTTTTGTTCAAGAGTATCTTATTTTCTAATGTCAAGTGATCATTAATATATATAATGCTAGTACCTTGTAGTGCAAGGTCACTCGCATTCAGGGCTTTGTATTTCTTCGCAGCAGCCACAAATTCGTTCTTAAGGTAGGTATTGTGCACTGAACAAATTATATTTTTGTTATGTTTGTCATTGCGCGTCGGCACCCTGGCAATATAATTGATCTGCTCTCTTGAAATTTTGCACCCAATCTTGTCTCCGATCTTCTCCACCAAATTAAAAAGGTTTTCAATCGTAGAAAATGGTACGCCTTTATCTCAATATTGTTCATTCGGGAATTTTGCTCAGTAGTACGTTGCATATCCTCAGTCTACCCATTCGCTCCCGAATTGCCAATAAGTCCGCCTTGGTGCCCTTCAAATCTTCAATATTTTGCTCCAAGGATGACACTCTGCATCTTAAATCATCGATGTTACTTTGCACAAACTCCACCGATGACTTCAAGTCAGAAACTTCCACTCGTATGGTTTTGAGTTCCATTAACTCCGCCTGAATTGCCCTCACACTTTCGACCAGGGCTGGTATAGCCTCGAATTGGGTTGACAGCCTTTTGATCTCGACTAAAATGATCTCCGTATCATTCGCGGATGGCTTGGATGGTCGTGGACTATTTGCTCCTAAGGACTTGCAGCTACCACATTTCCGGGTTGATTTCCTGTCTCCGAGTTTTCTCCAGCCAACTTCCGTAATGCCCGCGCAAGGATAGTCAAATTGACCCTCGCACTCGGAACATGTGGCACCGTCTCTTGCTTCAACTTCACAACGTTTACACGAGAACAAATCGGAAAAAAAATTGAGAATTGTAGTCGGAGTTTACGTATATAAGTATAGGTAATCAACAACAGCGAGCCGTACGGGTGCGGTACGCAAACATGCGATCGGCAAAGCAACTGCCGAGCAACTATCTTTTAATAGTATAAGATAAAACAAGAATAGATACCTAGATCTTCTCGCTTTTGCTTAATGTGAGGTACAGGACCGGTCCTAACACACTTCCTTGCGGAATTGCTTAATGTGAGGTACAGGACCGGTCCTAACACACTTCCTTGCGGAATTTTAGCTTTTATTTCGTTAAGTTCTGAATAAGCATTTTCCGGCTTACCCCTGCTTACTTACATAAAGTAAGTGTTTTATAGAATTAAGTAATTGAAGAACTATAATAACATGAGAAGAATAAACTTTGTTACTGTTTTCATCCTTTGTCTTCACCTAACAACCTATCGGGATGCCAAATTTACACTTTCTAAGTCATCTGCAACTGGCTTAGAACTTTGATCTATAGGTCAGTCATTGTTAAAATGACTTTTGGACGTCCATAGGAACATATAATTATTTAGCTTGCAAATTTTAATATATGAGTAAGAATTTGGCATGTTTGTGAAATAGTTTTTGAATTATGAGGGATTCAAAAGTGGCTTCATATGGTTCGTATAATATCACACAAGTTCTTGCCAGTTCTGTTAGCGTGCTGTTGTTGTTTGTTTATAGTGGTATCTATATGATACCACTATAAACAAACATTCTAGTGAACCTTAACGGAACTCTTCATAATTCTTTAAATAAGCAGAATTTTAATAATTTAATAAGCGGAAAATATTATTTTAGAAAAAATAGATTCCCAGGCAAAGGCAG
The DNA here is from genome assembly GCA_948477245.1 of Thumatha senex. Classification (NCBI taxonomy): domain Eukaryota; kingdom Metazoa; phylum Arthropoda; class Insecta; order Lepidoptera; family Erebidae; genus Thumatha; species Thumatha senex. The sequence continues at coordinate 19,726,081 of OX419748.1, forward strand.
AGAACACGTATTTAATGCTTGACACAGAGACAGACACTCAAGAAGTAGGTTTACAGCGTGTAATGGGTCTCGACGTCTGAAAGTGCACCGGACGGGGAATATAATATTACAATAGCGTTTACGAGTAAACAAAGTTCTTTGACATTATTGTTCCGATCACCAACGCTTGTTTTCTCTAATATATTATAAGGACAGGGATCGAGAGGATTCTGCCCTTCCATCTATTTCGAAAAACCATAGAAAGGATCATAAATAAACGCATAATTAACTATATATATTTACGTAGGCTCGGGTCTTATCGTGCTCTCAGGTGCCCGTGCCGAGCTCCGAGGTCTATTCACAGAGGATGCGGTATTATAGATCTCTAACCTGAATAAGTAATAAAGGATTGGGATTGAGCTAAATAATCGTGAATCACGCCCTATTCCAAAAGGAGAGGCAGACGCATATTATACGCCCACTTTCACCGTGTGTATTCCTGTGTAACTCTGGTCTACCTTTATAACGCATATAATCAATACTTGTGTTTCCTTGAGAAACATCACAGCTGGCCTTGCCGTCTCGAGGTGGTGATCACAGTTACACGTGCCAGTGCCAGCGATCTGAAATAAAGAATTACTTTTCGAAACGTATCTGATAAGTGCAACACTTGTTGGGTCTTTCAACTTTACACCGCTTTATCTTATATCCTAATACTCGACCGTTGACTTAAAGGTATCCAGACATTTCTCACAATGATCTCATGATGACTGATTATGATTAGATATGCATTGGCAGCTTCATTGTCAGGCCCTGGTGTTACCTAGCTCTGGTAAGAGATAGGAGTATCGGAGTAGGTATTACTCAGAGATTTATCGACAATCAGCTGTCACCTGATGTCACCTGCACTAGTCGTCGCTGAGCTGGCGTGAGGCACGTGTAAGGAAAACAGGCGTTGTCGCTCATGGCGTCTCTAAGCCGAAATAACACTTTAGAGTTCTTAGACAGAATTTACTCTCGCACTTAGCTATTTATTGAGAATTAATTTAAAAAAAATATGTCCATCACGCCTTATCCCCGAAGGGGTGGCAGAGGCATATTATATGCCCACTTTTCACCGTGTGGATTCCTGTCCCACGTAATAGGTGGTGAGCCCATTGCCGTGTTGAAATAGACAGATGCAGGTTGTGGCTACCTGCTGTTGAAATTTTTCAAAGGGCTTCAACCAGGCTTAACGACTGCCATTTTACTTGCAACCGGGACCAACGGCTTAACGTGCCTTCCGAAGCACGCTCGCAAACGTAAATGCCACAAAGTGGTCACCCATCCGAGTACCAGCCATAGTGAAAGTTGCGTAACTCAGTGATCGTTTTACAGAACACTGAGAGCGCTGGGCCACGAGCGCTTCTTCTTGCTTCTTTCTTGGAGAATTAATTTTAGGAATAAAATTGACAGCAATTATCTAATATCATTTATGTAGGTGTTTTTATTAGAAAAATGAGGCAGATTTTATAGAAGCACTGAAGTGAGCTACAAGTGGTGGCATCGAGTAGTCGCTAGTTAAAGCAGTGGAGGACATCAATATTGTAAATATTTGCTGTGTATAATGTTAGTAGGCAGAAATCAGTTCTCTTATCTGTATGATTAGGCTTCCTGTACTTGTTTTTCTTACGTATAAAAACCACATATCCTTCTTATATGTATAGTGGTATAGTATAGTTCTGACTCCAATCAAATTTCAGAATCAAAATTCATCCACATAAAATGAGGAGATTTCTATCACCGACAACAAGCTGCAGCTGCGGAACTACCCGCACAGCAGTATCTGAGGATTTGGTTTCACTACCGTTTTACACTAACACTGAAATAGATTCCTTAAGTACCCCCTTAACTCTACACACTCATGAATCCAACCCCTGAGACGTTACGTTACACTGAAATCAACACTCGAACCCCACACCCCGAGCAACCCTTGACTTCCAACACAGACGATTGCCACAATTCAAATGTCATACTACTTACCTCTTTAATTCTAGTCACTTACTCACAAAACGAGTGCTGTTGACATAGATTACTTAAATTATAATAGTCTCAATAAAATCTGTAACTATTGAAATTGAATCAAGTACGTGAACGCTTCAGCTAGCTGAATAACGCTTTGGCTTCAACCTAACGAGATGACGAAGCGGCAGCGCCAGTGACAGCCCTTACACAAACAATGAGGAGCTCGCACAGCGCGCAGCATCGACGCAACAACCACTCACGGCTTAAACTTTATTTAGAAACAATCAATAAAAAACATTAAGTAATTAAAAATAACACCAGCCTAGAAACGAAATATGTTAAAGACGAACTACCCTTATAATGTAGACACTTACTAACAAAGTTTTAAAATTATTTACGATTCCACCCCTAAGGGGTAGAATAAAGGTTTATAAAATATGGAAATATGTCACAGGCGAAGACACGAGTCACAGCTGTTATCTGGATAAGTACTTATTTAAGATATCAATAATCACAGCAGGTCGCCACTGCCTCTGCGTGTGCATTGTAACACATCAATGGTCTCCACCATGGAAAAAAATGCACACTGTGAAATTTGAAACTGAGGCGTCTCTGATAAATAAATAGTTCATTTGTACTGCATCTTAATGTATTCCTAGTTGCTGCCGAACTTCACTTGGACTGGAAGTCTGGGGTCCACTCTTAATTGACTACTGTTTGTTTACCTTTATACGGTAAAGGAGCCTCTCTTTGTGTCTTTCGTTGGGCAGGTGGGATGGCTTTGGTCCCTTTCGGGGGGTTTACACCACACCATCTTCGAGATCCACACCGCATCGACTACTATCAACTCCGTACTCCACTACCGCTGTGCAGCCAGGGAATCTGGGAACCCTGAATAGGAATCGGTGAATCCCCTTCCAATTCTTTAGAACACAACACTACTACTGTAAAATTACTTCAGCATTCTAAAGTTGGACATTCGTCGACAGCTTAACGGTGCATCAGCTTGGCCTCTCGCAAGCTCGGAGTCCTTAACAGGTAGAGGCGGTTTTTCAAGCAGGACCAGAGAATGATGCTTACTATATAATTACGGCTCCGCTAAGTACCTGCTTGAAACTCTTGAAGCATTGTAGCGACGTGCCATTCGCGTCATAGACTGGTCAGAGGTTACAGGCAGTCTTGAACCGTTGGAGATGCGTAGAACGGTCGCAAGCTTAGCTGCATTTTCCCGCATCTACGACGGTGAGTGTTCTGAAGAACGCTTCCAATTGTTACCACCCTCCCCCTTCCGTTCCCGAACAACACGGGCGGGGCATAGATGTCATCCTCACACTGTGGACAAAGTGAACAAAAACAAAAAAGTGGACAAAAAAAAACTAAAAATAACTACACTTAACTAGACTCTGTTGCCAACATCTGCCTGCCCCATTATACCGAGAGCCGCGCGCAAGTACATGTCGCAGATCGCTCCGACCGTTGCCATGAGTGTACGTCAAATGGGCCACGAAGATCGTCCCAATCTCCCCAACGCCTAGTGCGTTTTCTGAGGTTATTCGTTATCGATTTTGTTTTCGCCGGCTCTTTTACGCCCACCACCTTCTCACAAAACTAGGCGGCGGAGTTCTAAGCACTTTGGTGGCTGATCATAACTAACTAAATCTCCCGCTGCAGATCATGCAGCGGGAGATTTCTCACTCCTATTGCCGCCTGGAGGCTATGTCGTCGCATTACCAGGCTGCCCAGCATAGATGGGTAGTGTGGTATCAAGAAGTAGTGGCGGTGTATATACGTAGAAGACTTTCCCTACTTCCATGTGATGGAAGTTTACCACAGAACTACTACAGATCCGCGCTGGTTCCCCTTTTTGCCCCATCTCGGATATATCTAAATAAAGTTCGTAAAACTTTAAAGGAGTGCTTCGTCATCGGTTTATGTAATGTAGCGGGTGGACGAGTGCTGTCGGATCATTGGATGCGTGCGATAACAAGAGCGAGTAGTAGATTAGGCACTATATAACACGTGCCCGCCCGTGTGGCTGCACTACTGTCCCGCCGGACGCAGGCAGGACGTGACACATTGTAAGTTTGCACTTTATTTTAACAAAATATTTATTATCTACATAAGCAAACAATAAAGTAATTAATTTATGTTAATATTTCCTGCAAGCCTTTCTTTAAAGTCAAAGACCTCGTCTTCTATATGTCAGTCAAGTAGATGAAGCCTAAGTCTTAAGCTAACGTCAGTCAGTTACATGGTGAAGCGTTACTTGTAGATTTGTAGTTTGTGACGGAGCATCTTTTCGAGGAGTTACCTGCGGCGCCGCGCCGGACGCTTCTCTGATAGGTAGGGACCGTGTGACTTTACGCGGAGTGAGACCGGTATGACATCCGCGGGGATATAAAAACGTTAAAAAAAACAAAGAAAAGAAAACCAACGATAGATAAAAAATCGGTCAAGAGTGTGTCGGACTCGCGTACTAAGTGTTCCGTACCATTATCTATAAAACAGCAAAAATCACATTTGTTATATAGTAGCCCCCTTATAAATATTATTATTATTATTTATCTATTACGCCTTATCCTCGAAGGGGTGGCAGAGGCATATATATTATATGCCCACTTTTCACCATGTGTATTCCTTATAAATATTAGTTTAGTTTAATTTAATAATTAATCTTTTAAGTGAATATATTACTACTATTTTCATTTAATTATTTAATTTGATATCTTAAATATATTATTACTCCGCTAACTGTGTGTGTGTTCTATAAACGATCACTGCGTTAAGCAAGTTTTGCTATGGGTGGTCACCGATGGGTGACCGCTTTGTGGCATTTCCATTTAGGAGCGTTTGCTTGCCTCAGAAGTCACGTTAGGCCCAGTTCCGGTTGCCAGTAACATGGCAGTCGTTAAGCCAAGTTGAAGGCCTTATTAGTGACTTCAAATATTTAAACAGCAGGTACTACCGGTTGACCTAGAACTGTTTATTTTGGTCAGAAGCAAGCACAAGTAAAGGAAAATTCCAAAAATACAAGAAATTTAAAATTGAGGTAAAATTTTAGCCTTTGGGCTTGTCGAATATATGGGTAAATAGGTTTTGGGTCGAAAAGTTGTTAGTTCCCGTTGACCTAGAATAACGAAACTTGGCTAAAAGAAAGGTCTTAGAGCACAAATAAAGGAAAAAAAAACTATACGAGTTGAAAATTAAGTGCTGTTCCATAGTATACACCAATTTACAATTTACTCTAAGGTGTATGGGTACAGAACCCTAAAACGGCAACTTTCACTAGGGCTGGTCCTCGGATGGGTGACCACTTTACATTTGCGACCGTTTCCGTGCTTCGGAAGGCACGTTAAGCCGTTGGTCCCGGTTGCCCGTAAAATGACAATCGTTAAGCCTTATGGGCGGCTTGAAAAATTTCAACAGCAGGTAGTCACAACCTGCGTCTGTCTATTTCAACACAGCAATGGGCTCACCACCTATTACGTGAGACAGGAATCCACACGGTGAAAAGTGGGCATATACTATGCCTCTGCCACCCCTTCGGGGATAAGGCGTGATGGATATTTTTATTTCCCATTATCAAAAATGGAAGATTGTGCATTTCCTGTTTGTCTATTTGAGTTGATCGCGGTTTACCGAGCGCCTCTCGCGCCTCCCCTGCTTCGCTGGAACAGCTGCGGGTCTGTTACTCCATGTCGTGACATTTGTGTGGTGTACATTTGTTATTAGCATTGATCTGAATATTACTATCGTATACATTCTAGCTAGTAGGTAAGGTAAGAAGCCATTCTCTGTAACTCTATAATCCACACACAATAAAACTATGAGTTATACTGCAATAGGTTATCAGTGTTACTTGTGATGGTAAATTAAATTTTGTTAATGTGTTAATTGTCACACGTAATGGAATTCACGCCGCCAACGCAGCCCTCGTAATGTAGTGCGAACAGAGACAGACCGCGTCACTATCAGTCGACTCACAATATACGCCTAACTAAATCACGCCCTGTGGCTTCGTCCGCCATCCTTGTCCAGCGGGCGTCAGTGGGCCGACACTCGGCGACCAAGTCTCTTTGTCGCCCTCCTTGTAAGTAGGCACTACTATTAGCTCTGTGAGGAGCATGAGTACCTACCCGCGAACCTTTGTTTAACCTAATTAAATATAAGTACACAACAAATATACGAACAAATATAAGTAAACATTATAGCTCAATGCGTTCAAAGGTTTATTTAGCTCCTAACCTAATTCTAAACTTATTATCATTCCGTCCATACGAAGAACAAACCTTGGTTGGATAAGAATATTTTATTAATTAAACATTTACTAGGACACCGCAGTTGCTTTAGCTAATATCAGACGGTTCACTCGGATGAACGTTGATTCGAGTGATTGATTCATTTTTCTTTCATTCCATGTTCCCACAGCTAAATTGGAATGAAATAAAAATGAACATTCACTAGTCATTTTGAACAATATGCCGTCGAATACAACCTAATTAATTTTTGTCGAATTAAACTAATTCTTAGATGTACCACTGTGCGTCTTGAAATTTCTTTCCAACTTTATTTGCTGTATTGTCTATTTAATTGTGGTCGTTGGTTCTTGCGCAGTGCGGGTGTATAGCACATAAATCGTGGAGTAAGTAGCGAGAATGAGCGAGACGTGGAACGTGCACGGCGTGACGGTGGAGGAGGCGGCCGACCTCAACAACGCGGCGTACGACGCCGTCGTCGTGGTGCTGACGGAGGGCGTGACGCCGCCGGCCACGCTCGCGGCCTTCATCGCGGAGGCGCGGGAGCTTGACGACTCTATCGACAGGGTAAGAATACAGTATTTAGACAGGCTGTAGAATTAATCTCATAACTATTAAATTACTCCATGAACCAAAAAAAATGTTAGTAAGACAAAGTGCGTTCGGTCCATTGCGGCAATGAGTCGATCTTATTAGTCCCACCATCGAGTTAACTATGTTAACCCCGGCCGCTCCCCTAACTATAATGGAAGCTGGAAGCAACCGGGAACAAACCCTCCGATGCTATGGTCATTTCTATTATATCATCGGCTACTGATTTCTGTCTCTATATATATCAATCCGGGTCCTTGAATGAAGTCGACGTCGCTTACGCTTGTTACAGAACGTGACGGTGCTGCAGTGCCCGCGGGGCGCGGGCTGCCGCCTGGTGCTGTCGCCCACCGGGCCGCTCACGGTCTACGACGACGTCAGGTGAGCGACCGCCCTCAAATTGACCTAGTGGCGTCAACTCGATCGATGATGGATCTCAGTACTGTCTCAGTGAGAAAAGTGGTTGTAAATCTGACTGCAGCGCAGAACACTATTCCCGGTTCGGAACAAATATTTGTGTCATTGGAAAATGTTTGTTTCGGAGTATGGATGTTTTCTATGAACGATATGTGTGTATTTAGAAATATCTATGTTTATTGGTAGTCTAGACCCCACACCACAAGCTTAAATTAACTTGCTTTGGGGTGACTCCGCGAGGTCCTTGCTGGACGCGCTAGACGCTATGCAGAGACGTGCTATTCGCGTTATAGATTGTCCCGAGGTAACAGAAAGCCTTGAACTGCTAGCGCAGCGTAGAACAATAGCTTCATTGGCTGCGTTTTACCGTATCTACCATGGCGAGTGTTCTGAAGAGCTCTTTAACCAAATCCCACCTTCTCCTTTTCGATCCCGAACAACGCGTGCCGGGCAGAGGCGCCACTCCCACACTGGGGAGAGAATTTTCGCCAGAACTGAGTGGTTCAAAAGATCGTTCCTCTGTCGAACAATTGAAATTTGGAATGCTCTGCCAGCGCACGTGTTTCCCTCATCTTATAAGTTATAACCCAGGGTTCTTCAAGCGGACCGTGAAGAGGCACATCATGGGGCCCCCAACTTGAGAACCACTGTTAATAGTCATGTGGATTATGACAGTGTCTTTTAATTCGCTAGATGTCGCCATGGCTTTGTAAAAAATGTGTAAAAAATGTACTATAATATTTATTTTTATTTGCTTAATCTTAAAGGAAATGTCTTTAACTTCCGGTACCCTTATGTTTAGATGTGAATTTAAAGATGTTTCACGTCATGAATGTAAGTGTGTCGGTGTGAGATAATGAGGCGACGGTGGTGTCGGCGTGTCGCAGGAGCATCGGAGAGGCGGCGCGCGCGGGCGTGCGGCGCGCGGCGGCGGCGGGCGCGCTGCGGCCTGTTCTGGCGCTGCAGCCGCACCCGCGCTGGCTCAACGCCGAGCTGGTGGCGCTGCTGGGCGCGCTCGAGGCGCTCTACGTGCCGCTGCAGGTGCGCGAGGAGTTCCCGGAGAAGGCGCACAAGATCGTGCGGCTGGGCGTGTACGGCGAGGGCGTGCGCGCGCCATTGCGCCGGCTCGTCACCGAGGCGGCGGCGCTGGAGCGCGCGCGCGGCGTGGCGCGCGACATCGGCGGCGCCGACCCGGAGCGCATGACGCCGGCCGCCGTGGCCGACTACGTGCGCGCGCTGTTCGCGGGCACCAGCGTGGCCGTGCGCGTGCTGGACGACGCCGCCGCCATCCGCCGCGACTACCCGCTCTTCGCCGCCGTCGATCGCGCCGCCAGCATCGTGCCGCGCCACAGAGGTGTCTAACTGTCTAACTACCGACCCACTAAATATAATACCGGAGATGTAACACTAACATGCTTGTCGATGTTCCAGGTTGCATCATCTTCCTGGAATACATCCCACCCAGCTATGAGAGGACAGTAATGCTCGTCGGCAAGGTGAGTGGGTCAGTCTGCTAAGGTAAAAGGTTCGGGTGCAAGTTGTGGAGAGATACCCTCACCCTAGACGAACACACTGTGACGCGTACTCTATGGTAACTAGAGTCAAGAAACTAGACCGGGTGAACTGGTGCTGCATCGCGCGCACTTACATACGTCGTAATAAACCCACAAGCTTTGACAGGAGTATAGCAGTATAGGAGCAGAGTATAGGAACTATCTTTTATAATATATAAAAATATGTGCAAACCTTTGAAAATGCCCTAAGGTGAAACCAGTCAGATGCAGATTAATTATCTCTAGCATAAAGTTTGCGCGGTAATTTGGTCGATGGCGGACGCTTGCTGTATATTATTTTCTAAAACTAGTGCATTTCTTCTTGTGTTATTTGTAGAAATGGTAGATTCTAAAACATAAAAGTTGTGTGAACGTGCAATGTGAAAGAAAAAGGTGATTTTACAGTTTTCCCCGCAAAATCTACTGAAAGCTACAGTAACGCTTTTACTTTGGGACAAGACTAACTTTGACTTAAGACTTTATTTTTGGCTGACACGTAGAAGATGAAGATATTAGGTAATAAGAAGACTAAGATGAAATATATATTAAAGAAAATATGACTATACTCGAATAGACTGAGTTTCTCTGCCTGGCCAGGATAAATAAATATCTCTACCATAACCCTAAATCTGTCAGCCCGTTTTCGAGAAATGCGGGAACATTACACGAACAACAACAAAAAAATACCTCTGTGTAAATAAACAGTTGACGTGGCAAGACCACCTGGCGGATCCTCCGTGAAATGTACTTCCAGACGTTCCCAACGCCTATTCACTCCCGTAGGATATAAACACCCAGCGACCGCCTGTCGCGTACCTGTACTATATGACATATTATTACGAATTATCCCGCTAAATCGTACGAGCGATGTAACATATGTATGGTGAACCTGGTAATAGGTACAATCACAAATACGAGACACTTAAACATCTGGTGGTCCAGGGTGTTACATACGACACGGGTGGCGCCGACCTGAAGACGGGTGGCGGCATGGTGGGCATGTCGGGCGACAAGAACGGTGCCGCCACCATAGCGGGCTTCCTGTACGCCTGCGACCTGCTGCGACCCAGCCTCAAGGTGGTGGCCGCTCTCGCCATGGTGCGCAACTCCATCGGCGAGGAAGGCTACGTGGCCGATGAGGTCATCCGCAGCCGCAACGGGCTCGCCGTGCGCGTAGGTAACACCGACGCCGAGGGCCGCATGATTATGGGCGATCTGCTTGCTGAGGTACGTATCGGACGTTCGAAACCCCTGCTGCCGCACGCCACACTACCTCACCGGTCGGTTCGGTTTTGTTAACAGATGGCGGAGCGCGCAGCAAGCGAGCGGGATCCACACTTGTACACGATCGCGACGCTGACGGGCCACGCCAGAGGCACCTACGGGCCTTATACGGCCGCACTGGACAACCATGTGGCGCGCGAGCAGGACCACGCCCGCGCCTTGAAGGCGGCCGGCGAAAAGCTGGCCGACATGCTGGAGGTGTCGACCGTCAGACGCGAGGACCTGACCTTCCACCGCGGGCGCGCCGAGGGCGACGACGTGCTGCAGGCGGGCAACACACCGTCGCTGGTGACGGCGCGCGGCCACCAGGCGCCCATGGCCTTCCTGCTGCTGGTGTCGGATCTGCAGCGCCTGCCGCTGCGCTACACGCACCTGGACGTGGCCGGCAGCGCGGGCCAGCTGCCCGGCCCCGTCACCGCCGCCACGCTGCTGGCGCTCGCCTCCTACTACGAGCTCGTCTGCACCGACAATCAGTGCTAACCCTAGTAGCGGTAGTAAGCTCATCCAGCCAGGCTCGAGTCGCGCCTTCTATTTATATATTATATGTATACAATATTTTTTCAATAATTTTTTTATATGGCGAAATTTTATATATAGCGTCTGCCGCTTTTATCTGTAATAAATCCTGTTAAACGTTGCTATTTTTATTTTTATCATCTCGATTCTTGCCGCACCGATTCCAGGGACGCTGTGTGTGTTTCCTCAAACTCATGGCCGTATACTGGGCTTTCTCAAATGTATGCACGTACTCGTATAATTTATTTTCTGAGGCAGTATTAACCTCCCCATCACAGCCCGACGCGCGTAAAGGTGGATTGTGTTAATTGTCTAGTACTATAGTCGATAAACGCACCTCTTTGTTGTCAGAGGTGTTCTCAATTTCCTATATTATAGAAATAGCCTATCACGTTGTGACGTTGAGGGGGTAGACTGGGGGTGAAATTAGGACGACTTACGCACAGAGATCAAGGAAAGATGCATTTGCAAGTACAAGAGCATTTATTTAGCAAGCGGCTTTCCGACGCCCTGACTCGCGTCTGCGATGCGGCCATGAAGAGGGCAGAGCCTGTCAAGCCGCGGCGGCGAGTGTACTGGTGGAACGAAGAGCTGGCTGGGCTGCGAACCTCAAGTCACGCAGCCCAGCGCAGGTACACTCGCCAAAGCGCCCGAAGAAACAGTGACCCTGCCCGAGAAGAAGAACTGCTCGCCGCATACCGGGCTGCCCGAGCTGCCCTCAGCTCGGCAATCAAGGCCGCCAAGGAGGCGGCCTGGAAGGAATGGCTCGAGAGCCTCAATCAAGATCCGTGGGGGCGCCCGTACAAAGCCGTGAGTGACAAACTCCGGCCCTGGGCGCCTCCCCTCACAAAGTCTCTCGAGCCCTCATTCGTCGGCCACGTTGTCAGTTCCCTCTTCCCTGCGCGGGAAAAGTGGTTCCCACCGGGGATGGCACCAAGCCAGACGCCGGCAGACACAAAGGCGATGATTCCGCCCGTGTCAGATGCCGAGCTCGGGGCGGCGGTCCTCAAACTCAAAACGAGGAACCGCACCCCCCGTCCGAGGCGCTGAGGTACCACAATGTCCCGTGGTACCTCAGGCGCATTCTCGCGGACTACTTTGTCGACCGGGCCATCTCCTATCCGGCCCGGTCGGGGGTAGACCGCACAAATATGTCGTGCGGTGTTCCACAGGGGTCGGTTCTGGGTCCGCTCCTGTGGAACATCGGGTATGATTGGGTCCTGCGCGGTGCTACTCTTCGGGGAGTTGGCGTCCTCTGCTACGCCGACGATACCCTAGTCACCGCGCGGGGCCCAGATTTTCGCGAGGCGAAAGTCCTGGCCACCGCGGGCGTTGCCCAGGTGGTCAGCCGCATCAGGGCGCTAGGACTCCAGGTGGCCCTCGAAAAGTCCAAGGGCGTTTTCTTTCACGGGCCTCGGCGAGGGCCGCCTCGAGATTGTCAGATTGTGGTGAGCGGCACCCCCATCGCTGTCGGGACGTGTATTAAGTATCTTGGTTTGGTACTCGACAGCCGATGGGGCTTCGTCGAGCACTTCCGTGGTCTGTCGCCAAAGTTGTTGTCGTACGCCGGAAGGCTGGCGAGGCTGCTCCCCAATCGGAGAGGCCCAAATAGTGCATGCCGTCGCCTCTACGACGGTGTAGTGCGCTCAAAGGCATTGTATGGAGCGCCCATCTGGGCGCACGCCCTCTGCGCCAAGACAATCCCGCTGCTGCGGCGTCCGCAGCGGTCGATTGCGCAGAGGGCGGCAAGAGCGTACTGCGCCGTCTCCTACGAGGCGGCGTGCCTAATTGCAGGAAGTCTCCCCTGGGATCTCGAGGCTGGAGTCCTCAAAAGTGTATACGAGGAGAGCGTCCTGGTGCGAAATAATGGTGGACGGCCCCTTCCGGACGAGATCGACCGCTGGAGACAGTCGGCTCGCGACGATCTCTTCCGGAAGTGGGCCGAGAGGTTGGTAGGCCCCTCAGTTAGCCCCCAGTTAGAAGATGAAAATCGACAACGAAGCGCTACTACCGGCCAGGCCGGGAGCTTTCACTACTTCGCAGGCCTTGCAGGCCTGCCACACTACGACCCCCACGACATGGGGTCGACTGTCGGGATATTGGTACATTGGTTAACACACACAGTACTGAAGACTGCGCCCATTAGCCGATGCTCCAGGGTGACAGGGTGAAGGAGAGACGTCTCTCCTCCCTCATTCGGAGCTCTTTCGCTAGCTCCTCCTCTGCCTGGAGCTCTAGCTCCCGCTCCTTGGCCTCGATGTACTCGGCCTTTGCTAGGCCGACGTACTGCCCAGTAGTAGGTGGGCGTCCTCGCCCACGTTTACCGGGTTGGCCCCGGACAGTGTTAGGACTAACCGACTCCTCGCTATCCCCTTCCGACCCTGAATTCCGGCGTTTACGCCACAGCCGGGAACTCAGAGGGGAAGGAAGACCCGAGGCCACATCCATCAACGAGCAAACGCTGCTGTCGGTATCCGACAGCTGCAGCTCTTTCCTCACGCTGCGCGGCGGTGTGTCGCACCGCGACACCGACACCCGCAGTTCCTTGAGGCCTGGAATCGGAGTTCCGGGCCTAACCTCTTCGACAGCCTCAACGTTTAGCAATTCAGAGTCCATTTTCACGCCAGTTTCGTTAGTTTGTCTCCCACAAGGGGAGAAGATCGATCCGTTAGTTAGTTTATTATTATTAAATGCCATATTTAATCCCACGAGTATGAGACGAAGAGAGTCGGCTCCCCGGGTGACGCTCATTCCAGGGAGCGGGATAGATACTGTGGGGTGCTCCAGGTGCCCCACAGGTTTTAACGACTTCGCTGTCGGGTGTTATAGACTTTTCCCTGTCGCAGGCCGGCCAATGAAGGCAAGCCCTTCGGTCCCCAGGACCACCGCGTACCAACTGGTGCCACCAGTTGGATTGTTGCGAAGACCCCGGAGATTACGAAACGCGGGGAGGGGGGCTAGCCCTCCCCAACTCCGACGCTGGCACGAATGCCTGTAGGCCCCTGCGAGAGCAGTAGGCCTACGCGTCCACACCACAAAGCTTCGCTACTACCGTATGTGACCGGGAGCGACATCAAACACGCAACGCTACAACCGGCCAGGCCAGGAGCTATCGCAAGAACCGTGGGCCTTGCAGGCCCACCATACCACGACCCCCTCGTGCAATGGGGTCAACTGCACGTCCACACGACGGCAAAACAAAGCTTCAACCGGCAAAGCCGGGAGCAACGACAACGAGAACGAAGGACGTAAACGAAGCGCTACTACCGGCCAGGCCGGGAGCTTACATCAATACGCAGGCCTTGAAGGCCTGCCACACCGCGACCCCTACGACATGGGGTCGACTGTCGGGATATTGGTACATTGGTTAACACACACAGTACTGAAGACTGCGCCCATTAGCCGATGCTCCAGGGTGCACCAGCAAAGCCCAGTTTCCACTCCCACCCGGGCGGTCCCCGGGGGGGGATAGGAAACTGAACCGCCAACGTGGAGGTTCCCCGACCTAGCACCCCACCCCAGATTAGGTTAGGTTAGGTTTTTTTTTTTTGGTGACGCGGGGAATGCTTTTTTGCACCGTCATCCCTGCTTCGGGGGCAGCAGGGATGGTGTGTGGGACTCCCGGCCCTTTGGGGGCCGTCCTACCCACTAAACCCCGCGGTGTTCCACCTTCTTCCCAACCGGATCGCAGGATAGGCCTGAGGGCTATTCACTGCGACCCTCTAAGGGAATGCCCCACTATGAGGCTCTCCTCGGGGGGCCAGATGTGCTGCCCCCCACGATCTTCCGGAGGAGGTTAAGTTGTGCCCGCTCGAGCCGTCCCCAACCATGTGGAGAGTGATCGAGCGGGCACCTGAAGGCACCCCGGAACACGAGGGGTGCCAGCCGCCAGGAAGCTAATGTGAACGGGGTCCCCCGACCTTCCGCCCACAGCCACAAGTTAGTCGGCGGTGCGCCGCGTATCCGCCCGGCGCCGCCATCGACGCCCTCGAGACGGGAGCGTGCGTCCCGCTCGCTCCCGGACCCGCAGCTCCTCTCTTTTTGCCGCCATCACCTCGCTGGCGAAGGAGGCGACGGCGGCCCAGCATTGTCGATTGCCGGCCATGGCTCGCACCACGGCCGGCAGCGACAAATCCGTCCCAACAATGCCCGTGAGGGCATTGCGGGGCCCGTCCCAAGCCGTACACACGGTGAGCGTATGCTCAGCCGTGTCCACGGCGCCGCTAGGGCAGTGACGGCACACGGAGTCCGGCTCCACGCCCACCAGCTCACACAGGTATTTGGCGAAACAGCCATGACCTGTGAGAAGCTGGGTGAGGTGGTACGTCGGAGTACCGTGCGCCCTCTCTACCCATTGCCGTAGGACGGGCTGTATGGCCCCCACGAGCCGCGCGCTCGCAGTGGGGCTCATCATTCTTTCGGCCCACTTTCGGAAGAGATCGTCGCGAGCCGCTTGTCTCCAGCGATCGATCTCCTCCGGAAGTGGCCGACCTCCAATTCGTCGCATCAGGACTACCTCGGCATACACCCGCCGTAGGACTCCAGCCTCGAGGTCCCACGGGAGGCTCCCTGCTATAAGGCACGCCGCCTCGTACGAGACAGTGCAGTACGCCCGCGCCGCCCTCTGCGCCAACGTTCGCTGCGGTCTTCGTAGCAGCACTACGTTGGAAGCGCAGAGGGCGTCCGCCCAAATAGGCGCTCCGTAGAGCGCCTTGGAGCGCACTACACCGTCATAGAGACGGCGGCACGAACTACCCGGCCCCCCGGTATTGGGGAGCAGTCTCGCGAGTCTTCCGGCGTATTGGATCAGCTTTGGCGCCAATAGCCGGAAGTGCTCGGTGAAGCCCCATCGGCTGTCGAGGACCAGACCCAGATATTTTATGGTCTTCCCGACAGCGATGGGGGTACCGCTCACCACAATTTGGGAGTCTCGAGAGGGCCCTCGCCGAGGCCCGTGGAAGAACACGGCCTCGGATTTGTCGAGGGCCACCTGGAGTCCCAGTGCCCTGATGCGACTCACAACTTGGGCCACGCCCACCGTACCCAAAATTTGGGCATCCCTACACGTGGGGCCCCGCGCGGTGACCATGGTGTCATCGGCATAACAAATCACGCTGACGCCCGGCAGCATGGTACCGCGCAGGACCCAATCGTAACCGATGTTCCACAGGAGTGGGCCGAGGACCGACCCCTGTGGAACACCGCACGACATTTCCTTGCGGACTACCCCCGTCCGGGCTGGGTAGGAGATAGCCCGATCCACGAAGTAGTCCGCAAGGACGCGCCTGAGGTAGCACGGTACCCTGTGGTACCTCAGCGCTTCCGCAATCGTTTGCCAGGGGATGGTGTTGAAACCGTTCGCTATGTCCAGCGAGACCGCTAGCAACACCTCCCCCTGACCGACTGCCTCCTGGACGCTGTCCCGGAGTCGGGATATGGCGTCAAGGGTCGACTTACCGCGGCGAAAGCCGAACTGCCCGTCGCTCAGATTGGGCCCCGCCCCCTCCAGATGCCCGACGAGACGAGCTGCAAGCACCCGCTCGAACAGCTTACTCGTCTCGTCGAGCAATACGATGGGGCGGTAGGCCGACGGCAATTCGGTAGGGCGCCCGTGCTTTCTAAGAAGCACGAGCTTCCCCGTCTTCCATTGCCGCGGGACTCTACCCGACACCAGGCACTCCGACATCAGGGACAACGTCTCCTCCTCAAACGCCGGCATGACCAGGGCGACGACCCGCCCCGGCACGCCATCCGGTCCAGGGGCGCGGTTCCTCAGTTTAAGTTTGAGGACCGCCGCCCCTAGCTCGGCGTCGGTCACGGGCGAGATCGCCCCTGTGTCTGCCGGCGTCCGGCGTGATGCCATCCGCGGTGGGGACCATTCTTCCCTGGCTGGGAAGAGGGAGTTGACCACACGGTCGACGAAGGATGGCTCGAGAGACCTGGTGAGTGGGAGCGTCCAAGGTCGGAGTTTCTCACTCACGACTTTGTATGGACGCCCCCACGGATCTTGGTTCAGGCTCTCGAGCCACTCCGTCCAGGCTGCCTGCTTGGCGGCTCTTATCGCCGAGCCAAGGGCCGCCCGGGCTGCCCGGTATGCGGCAAGCAGAACTTCCTCTTGAGCAGGGTTCCTGATTCTGCGGCCACGGCTTCGGGTGTACTTTCGCTGAGCTGCGTGACTAGCTGCACGCAGCTCGGCTAGGTGGTTGTTCCACCAATACACCCGCCTCCGCGGCGGCACAGGCCCTGCCCTCCGCATTGCCGCATCGCAGACGCGAGTGAGAGCACCTAAAAGGCGTTCTGACCTCGCGTCCACGTCCGGGCCCCCTTCACCCGCGGCCCATCGCTCAACGATGGCCGCCTCTTTGGCCAGCTCCCTGTCCAACGTTTTAATTCGCCACCGCGGACCCTCCCCAACCAGGGGACGGCTGCCAGGGGTCGACAAGGTGGCAGAAACGACGTCAAACCTTATGTATAGATGGTCTGACATCGTCTCCACCCCCTCAACAACCCTCCAGCCACGCATGCTGTTCGCCAGTCTAGAACTGGCTAAGGACAGATCTACAATAGACCTGCCCGTTGGTCGCACGAAAGTGTGAACCGCCCCCCGGTTGAGTAGCACCAAGCCAATGGACACCGCCCATTCCTCCACTGCCTCACCCCGTTCGTCGGTTGCTGGGGATCCCCACGTCCTTGAATGGGCGTTGAAATCTCCAGCAACCACAACCGGGGTGGGGTGCGCTTCTGCCACCAGAGCTCCGACTTCTACGAGCCACTGCTCGTATTCGGCGAAGCTCCGGTTGGGCGAGAAATACACCCCGATCACTGCAATGTCTCCCAGCAGAGCGAGGACACAGCCACGTCCCCTCGACACCCTGTCGAAGGGGGCGAGGCCGGAAGCTCTCCGCTGGGAGACAATAGCCACCGAACCGTCATCCCGGGTGTGGGATTCCTGCCTGCGGCCCAGGTACGACTCGGAGACTACGGCCACGGTCGCCTGCCACTGTGCCACGGTCTGAATCAATAGATCTTGGGCCGCAACACCGTGGCCGACGTTGGCCTGCAGGAACGAGACTTTGGCCATTTATTAATGGGCAGTGTCCATCCCCTCCTCAGTCTGTGGGGTAGAGGTAGCCGCCTCCGGCTCAGTCCTTTTCCCCACATTCCCCCGACGGCCCTTCTTGGGCGAGCACGTCGAGCATTCCTTTGCGCCAAGTCGGTGCGCAGCGGTCACTCCCGCCACCGCACAGACGGGGCACCGGGGCTCCGCCGAGCAGCCGGACGCTTTGTGGCCGGACTGCCCGCAGCGGAAGCAGAGGGCACTGCGATCAATGCCCGCAGCGCAGTTAGCTCCCACGTGCCCCACCTCCAGGCAGCGGTAGCACCGCTGAGGCCTGGGCTCCAGGAGCACGGCACGGACCTGGGACCACCCTACAGTAAGGCGACGGCCATCCACCACCTTCTTGGCCGCCGCGACGGGGCACTTAACCCAGGCCGTGCCCTCTCTGCCTGCTGGGCGCACAATTTCGCCCACTTTGACGCTGGTGATGGCGCAACCCCCCGCGTCCACCACCATTTGCGTGACTTTCTCCTTGGTGGCGGCGTCACTGAGGCCGGAGATGCGTAGCTCCACGCATTTTTCCGGTCTAGTGACGCGAACCTCATCGCCTAGAGCCGTCCTCAGGCTCTCAGCCAGAGCGTCGGCTTTTTGGCTTTTTTCTTCGCCTGCCACCTCGAACACCCTGCCCCCGGTGACCGCCGTGCGGAACCGCAGCCCTTCAATCCCGAGGCCTTTTAGGTCAATAGACCTCTCGGCCTCGAGAAGCTTCTTGGCGTAAGTGACGCCCCGATCAACCGCGCCCTGCTGCAGAGTTATTACAACCGCAACAGTGCGAAGGGCGCGGAGTTTCGGGGCACGCTTCCCCACGGCAGCCTTAGTGGGTGCCTTGGCAGGTGCCTTGGCGGGCGCCGGCTCTGCCTTCTTTTTTGAACGCCCGGCAACAACATTCCACGCCCCATTGAGTTGAAGTGGCTGCAGGAGTTTTTCCTTTCTCTAGCGGCGCGTCTGGGTTTGAAGCAGCCGCACTGGTAGTGTGCGCAGCAGGCACATCAGCGGAGCCAGAGCCGACAGCCTAAGCCACTTTGGTGGGGCCTGCTGACCGGGCGGCGTTACGCGCATCTGCCGCTAGGGGCGGGCGCAGTCGCGGTTCAGGCAGCAGACGATCCTCGATACCGTCGACGCGCGCGTTGACGAGGAACACAACCTCATCTCGCGTCATCGACGGTGGGGAGTTTGCTTGCCGCTTAACTACCTCCAGTTCGGCCCGGAGGGCTGCCAGCTCCACCTGGAGGCGAACCACTTCCTCCGATTCTGTGCGGGACCTCATCTCCCGCATGTGCTCCAGAATGGTGCTTGCGGCTGTTCTGAGGCCTTGCACGGACTGCCCCTTCAACCGTGAGGATTTTTGAGCGATGGAGCGTATGCACTCCACCGCCTCCTCTACAGCATTCGAAAGCTGCTCGCCTCGTAAATCTCGAGCCGTTGGCGGTTTCGGCCCCACCTCAAGAGTGGGACTCTGGAGATGGGACGAGGCCCTTCTCTTCTCCTGCCGTTGGAGCTTTTTGGCAAACTCTTCTTCCTCCTGGAGTTTGCGCTCTCGCTCTTTGGCCGCCTTAAGTTCGGCTCTCGCCTTCCCTATGCCGATGAATTTTCCCGTTGTTGGGGGACGACCACGGCCGCGTTTACCAGTAAGGCCTCGGTTGGTTCCAAGGCCTGTCGACTCCTCACTATCCCCCTCAGTATCTGAGTTGCGGCGTTTTCGCCATAAGCGAGACACAAAAGGGGAGGGGGACCGAGACCGTATCTCCTCCATGGAGACCACGCTGCTGTCTTCTGACAGCAGTAGGTCTCCTGTCACCTGCCTGATAGGTGTGGTGTCACATCGCGAAACTGACACCTGCAGCTCCTTCGACGGGCCAGGCACTGGCGTGCCCGGTTGAGACCGGGCACGCCTTCCGGGCTTCGCTTCCTTGTCCTTGGTAACCTTGTCGTTAGGCAAATTCGAGTCCAATAGTAGCATTATATCTAATTCGTTAGTAAATTCCGGTACGAGTGATAAATTATTTGTAAGGTCCATAACTGATCCCACGAGTCGAAACGAACTAAATACAACTCCCCGGGTGACGCTCATTCCGGGGAGCGGGATGAATACTGTAGGGTGCTCCAGGTGCCCCACAGGTTTTAACGACTTCACTGTCGGGTTTTATAGACTATCCTTGTCGCAGGCCGGCCAGTTAAGGGAAGCCCCTCATTCCCCAAGACCACCGCGTACCAACTGGTGCCACCAATTGGGTCGTTGCGGGTGATCCTAGGGATTACGAGACGCGGGGAAGATGGCTAGACTTCCCCAACACCGACGTTGGCACGAATGCCCGTAAGCCCCTGCACGAACAGAGGGCCTACACGTCCTACTCCCCATTTGCTCTAACCGACTGTAGCCGGGAGCAGAACACTACTGCTTACTGCCACATGTCCACCGGCTATTCCGGGAACATCCACGTTTCCGCGGGTCTAGGAGGCCCGCCATCCCACGACCCCCTCGTGCAATGGGGTCATCACAAGTCCACAGGACTTCGCTACTACCGACCATAAGCGAGAGCGTCACAGTACCGTGACGCTTCTATCGCCAGATCAGGAGCTGCCGACATCCGCGGGCCTTGCAGGCCCGCCATCCCACGACCCCTCGTGCAATGGGTCTGCCGGCAATCGGTACATCGCCCAAGTGGTCTCTTACTAGTTGGGGGCTGGGACACTTCACGACGGCTGCAGGACAATATCCTGTGGTTGTTTATACAAAACTTAACATAAATTAACACTTTAAACATTATTTCATTTAGTTTGATTTGGTACAACGGCAACATTGTTACCATGGTAACATGTGGTAATAAAATCGTTTAATATTTTAAAATCTTAACAAAATTTTCAAAATTTATAAAATGTATCTAATCCTTCTGGGAGATTAGCACGTTGAACTTTTCGCTTATCATGCTTTGATTTTGATCTGAAACATAAGAGAAACTGTCACCACTTTTTTTAACTTTGGAGCGGCTTAAGAGGAAAATGGCACGTTTTATATTTTGTTGAAAGTGTCGTTTGTTCGTGTGCTGTGTTTTTATATAAATTGTTTAATCTTATTTTTTTTTAAACTTTAATGTTTCAACGGTTTTTTTTCCTTGATGTCTCTAAAAATATTTTTACTTATCATTTAACATTAAGTTCATTGTAAATACTTCACAAGGTTTACTTTCTCCAAACACTTTTGGCATTTTTCCTTTCTGTTTTTTTCTTTTTTCTTCATAGAGCGGTACACAACTCTTAAAATAAGCCATTGTGTATCGTTTTTAATACTTCAACTTAGCTTCTTGAAAAGCCAATTTTGCTTTTAACCTTGACTACTTTTCTTAAGCTGGAAAGCTTTATTTTTAATACTTGAACTACTTGAAACTTGAAGGCTTTTCTTAAGCAATTATGCTTTCAAACCTTGACTGCTTTTCTTAAACTGGGAAAGCTCTGTAAATATTTCTTTTAAATTTAACGGGTTTTAAAAAGGTGCGGATTACGACACCTAATTTAAATAAATAAGCCAACGTAATTTAAAAAAAAAATTATTTTTTTCCGTGTGGAGTATGTGTCATAGAATGTGAACCATATCCCCTAAGTATGTTAGTGATGTATGATTGAGGGAGTATGAAATGTGGGTTGATGAAAGGTGTATGAAAGAGCAAGGTTTTTCTATTACAACATCGAAATTTTCTCAGTTGTTAATTTAGAAGGTTTTCGGGGAAACGTAATTTTTATCTTTTGTAAAACTTTCTGTACCACTGTAAATAGTCATATAGGTTAATTTTAACTGGTCAATGCCTTCTATCTTTTAAACAAAATTTTTTCATTACAATCAAAAATTTTCCGGGGTTGTCGGGAAAATGTAATGTATCATTTTTTACTTACTTTTTTTTAATTAAATGTTTCATTATTCATTCTTTCAAATTATCTCCATGACCATTATCTGTAGCATTCATAGGCCTTGATAATTCAAGAGTTTTTATGCTCTCTTAATGTTTGTTTACCTTTTGTAATTTTTAATGTCAGTTAATGACAAGCCTAGATTTTATTTTTAATTTATTGTTAGAGCTGCCAGTAGGTTAGGGTGTATAGATATTAGACCTTGTTATAAATTTATATTATTTGTATTCTAATATTGTTTAAATTTTGAAATGCTCTGAAAAAGAAGGAAGCCGGGGCCGTCAGATCAGTCTACTTTTGGTGCTCACCTTGAGAGGAGGTGCTGGGAATAAGTGCTGAGTGTGAGGGTTGTGCTCTCCAGAAATAGTGAAGTGATGGTCTGCAGTGTTGTGTATTATTAACCGGCTCTGTGAAAGACGCCGATCTCCGAGGTCAGTGACGTGGAGGCCTTGAGGGGATTTGAGGCCCCCTTCTCAGCGACGTGGAGGCCTACTAGAGGCCCCCCTTCCTAGCGACGTGGAGGCCTACTAGAGGCCCCCCTTCCTAGCAACGTGGAGGCCTACTCGAGGCCCCATCTTAGCGGCTGTTCTTGAAGAATCAAGACATAAATTTACTTTCCTTGGTTTTATTTTCTTAACATTTTTATATTATATTAAATCAACTTTACCTTTTCTCCTTTTTCTTTTACTTTTTCTTTTAAGCCAGGACTCCTCCAGTCCTGGTGACAGTTTCCTCCAAAACTTTACTTTTTCCCCTCCCGGAAAATAGTATCGTTACAACCGTTGTCTTGAGAAGACTGGACAATCTACCAACAAGTGGGGCACTGTCTCCTCTACATCCGGATCACAGGTGCACGATGGATTCACCTTGCGCTTGAAACGGGTCAAGTACTCGGAGAATCCACCGTGCCCCGTCAGAACCTGCGTTGTGTATCTGTTTGGTGTGTACTTCCGTATAATGCTATACGCCGCCACCGCGCTCGGGAAGAAGAGTCTTGTCACCGAGGCGGTACCGCCAGACGCGTACCTCCGGTTCCACTCGTCAAGCGAATCCTTTCGGATTTGCCGCTTGACGAATGAAGCCGGACAACGGTCATAGGCATGTGCCCGCCTCGATGTCAAGGCTGCCTCTTTTGCCAGTCGGTCGGCCCTCTCGTTCCCCTGCATCCCCGTGTGCGCTTTTATCCTAAACAAATTTACAATTTTGTTTTGCTGGAATAAATTCTGTAGGTTTTTCCTGGTCTCCACCGCTAGAGGATGCAGACAATCGAGATTAACCTTGAGAGGAGGTGCTGGGAATAAGTGCTGAGTGTGAGGGTTGTGCTCTCCAGAAATAGTGAAGTGATGGTCTGCAGTGTTGTGTATTATTAACCGGCTCTGTGAAAGACGCCGATCTCCGAGGTCAGTGACGTGGAGGCCTTGAGGGGATTTGAGGCCCCCTTCTCAGCGACGTGGAGGCCTACTAGAGGCCCCCCTTCCTAGCGACGTGGAGGCCTACTAGAGGCCCCCCTTCCTAGCAACGTGGAGGCCTACTCGAGGCCCCATCTTAGCGGCTGTTCTTGAAGAATCAAGACATAAATTTACTTTCCTTGGTTTTATTTTCTTAACATTTTTATATTATATTAAATCAACTTTACCTTTTCTCCTTTTTCTTTTACTTTTTCTTTTAAGCCAGGACTCCTCCAGTCCTGGTGACAGTTTCCTCCTAAACTTTACTTTTTCCCCTCCCGGAAAATAGTATCGTTACAACCGTTGTCTTGAGAAGACTGGACAATCTACCAACAAGTGGGGCACTGTCTCCTCTACATCCGGATCACAGGTGCACGATGGATTCACCTTGCGCTTGAAACGGGTCAAGTACTCGGAGAATCCACCGTGCCCCGTCAGAACCTGCGTTGTGTATCTGTTTGGTGTGTACTTCCGTATAATGCTATACGCCGCCACCGCGCTCGGGAAGAAGAGTCTTGTCACCGAGGCGGTACCGCCAGACGCGTACCTCCGGTTCCACTCGTCAAGCGAATCCTTTCGGATTTGCCGCTTGACGAATGAAGCCGGACAACGGTCAAGGCTGCCTCTTTTGCCAGTCGGTCGGCCCTCTCGTTCCCCTGCATCCCCGTGTGCGCTTTTATCCAAAACAAATTTACAATTTTGTTTTGCTGGAATAAATTCTGTAGGTTTTTCCTGGTCTCCACCGCTAGAGGAAGCAGACAATCGAGATTAACGACCGTCTGGAGTGACACTGGCATCAAAGACGGCAATTGCCGCCTTGACTGTATCCTCTCCTGGCGTGTCCTTCTGGAAAACTCTCACTCCTGGATAGTTCCTCATACTCCGGCCGGCGCCGACGTAGGGCTCTTGGATTAGGGCTGCCACCGCGTTTTGCTTGGATGCCTCAATAATTAGTTCTTCAGTGGCTAGCTTTTTCTTCATTACGTTTGCCTGGAACACACGATAGGCCGAGTCTTTTGCCATTCCGCCCTTAGCAATACGCTATGGTCGACCTGGCTATCGACTCCCAGCGCTTACGGACAGGACACTCGTCACTGAAGGCGTTGTGCTCCGTGCGGCCCATTTTAGCCTTCGTGCAGTTCTTGCACGAAGGAGCAGCGTCCACTGCCCATAGGTCGCAATTTGCCTTCAGATGGGGACCCCCACAGTGGCTACATATATCTGCTGTTTCAGTGCAAAACCTCTTGGTATGCCCGTACCCCAAGCAGCGCGAGCACTGAACCAGTGGTGACTGGTCCAGTACCCGTACCCGCTGTAGGTCTACGTGCATTGTACCAAGTGCCGTCGCTCTTCTCCAAATAATTGGAGAAACAGCTAGAACCAGATGGTTTGTGTGGGGGTTCCTTGTCTTCTTCCTGAACTTCACTAGGACCCTATCTTCCTCCTTGTCGAGGCCATCAAAAACGTCCCGGTTTTGTCTCTTGAGCGCCCCGAGCACCTCCACATCAGAGTTGATGCTCAGGACGTCTCTGAGAACCACCATGGGATCTTTGTTTTTAACGTCCTCGACAACGAGGCGTTCGGTCTCCAGTTTTGCTCGTGCGCTGTCCCTGTCCGCTTTTGTGGGACAGCCGATGATGATTTTTCTGTCTCTCGCCTTCCTAACCTTCTCCACCTTTATCCATCCCTCTTTTGCGTTAACCGCTTTTCGCACCCTCTCTACGACTTCGTCCCCAGTCTCTTCCTTTTTATCCGAGGAGATAACGATGGAGTGCAGAGCTGGTTTGTAAGGTTGTACAGGAGGCGAGCCGGCGACAATGTTGGCGTATGATGGCCTAGCTAGCCTGTAGCTCTGTGTTCTTCTGTAAGGCAGCCTGCAGTTCAGCCATTTTTTCCTTATTCTCATTTAATAACTTCATATGTTCGTCTATCTTCTCCGAAAGCTTATCTGACTTATTGATTTGATCAGCTGATGGCCCGGTGTCTGTCTCATTTTTGCCATCTTTTTGTATCAGCTGTTTTATTAGGGTATGTAGCTTGTCGATCCACTGGGTGACATCAGTTTTTATTTCTGCCTTCAGATTTCTGGCTGTCCCTAAGGACGCCTTGGCCTTCTTTACGTAGTCCGCGGCTTCAGAAGACTTATCTGCGTACATTATTTTCGCCACTGGACTATACTCTAGTCTTTTTGATGCCTTCATTGGATCGACCGTCGCTAACCCTGTTGATTTGGGGGATGTGGGCTTTGATGGTCCTGCCCTACTTTCAAAAGCTTCTAGGCTTTTCCTTACGATTGACTTTTTAGTCACCGTTTTCGCTGGTGATATGCGTGAAGGTTCCCCTTCCGTATTTTTAACAGGAGTGCGACTTGGAGCATACATACTGGAGGTGTAGTGTATAGTTGCTTGTGGGGTATGTAAAGGGTATCCCAGTCAGCGTGTATATTGGAGTGGTGTGTTATCCGTGGGGTATGTAAAGGGTACCTTTCGGATTATGTTGTAGTGTAGTGCGGGTATTGTGTGCCGGTGTGTTGTATGTGTGTGTACTGTGTGTCAACGTCTGTGCTTATGTATGTGGATGAGTGGGTTGTGTTGTGTATGAGTTGCTACGTTAAGTGTAGTGAATGCGCTGGTCCTGAGTATCAGGTTCGTCGGCTATAAAGTCAATAAGACTCTGGTACAATATTAATTCGTTACTCTATGTAGAGTAAAAAGTACAATCACAGGTGTAATTTGTCTAACAGCTGTAGACCAGCTACGTCTTATTCTAAAGTTGTGGCCAATAAGCCTAAGTCTTATTCTAAAAATAAAAAAAAAAAAAAAAAAGATAAATATCCATCACGCCTTATCCCCGAAGGGGTGGCAGAGGCATATTATATGCCCACTTTTCACCGTGTGGATTCCTGTCCCACGTAGTAGGTGGTGAGCCCATTGCCGTGTTGAAATAGACAAACGCAGGTTGTGGCTACCTGCTGTTGAAATTTTTAAGCCGCCCATAAGGCATTCAACCAGGCTTAACGACTGCCATTTTACTGGCAACCGGGACCAACGGCTTAACGTGCTTTCCGAAGCACGGAAACGCTCGCAAATGTAAATGCTAAAAATAAAATAAAAATAAAATTAGAAAAATATGTTTAAACACCTTAACTTTTAATGCAGTAGCGGTAAACAGTCTCTGCTAGCTCCCTGAAGCCTTATCGAATCTAATTTTGCCAGAAAATTTTGGTCTCTAATATAATTTTAGTCGAAAAACAACAAACAACAAGTTTACCCCAGAAACTCTACACACTCTATATTGAGACGTGTAGAGAGGCCCAGTTGATAGCCCTCGCCGAGCCCTTTCCAACGAACCCAAACACGTTGCCACTAACCCGAGGGGTTCCAGAGAAACAGGGGCTCAAAATTTTTCAAAATGGCCGAACGTGTTTTCAAAATCCCCCGTATCTCCCGAACCGCCGGGCCGATTTTGCTCGTGCTTGGGTTAATCTTGGAGAGCGCGACGAGATCTACCCTCCGGTAGCCTTTTTTGACCCAAAAAATTTTTTCCTTCCAATCCCCTCCAATACCCCCTACTCGGGTAGGGAATAGGTCGCCGAGACGCCCAGAGAAAACCGTACCACTCTACGACGCCCCGTTCCAAAGCTACAGGCGATCAAAGTTTTCCAAGATGGCGGCTGAGCTGTCAAAGTCCAACTTTGATCACCTGTATCTCCGGTCCCAGACGTCGCAGAGCAGCCAAGTTTGGGTTTGCCCAGTTCAGCTCGACCCCCTCTACCCCCCTAAGTGCTCTTCGGCCCCCTAAAATTTTGTGGCTCCTATTTACCTATAATTTGAGGAGCAGGTAGCTCCTGATCCCTATAATCTTGTAAAGAAAACTAGGGCTTTCTAACTCAAGGCGTTCAGGAGTTATAGCTGTTTTAAAAAATAAAAAATGGCCGCCGAGCTGTCAAAGACCAACTTTATATGTGAATAATTCGGCAACCAATATTCGTAGAGAAGCCTGGTTTTCACCGAACTATGTGGCTTCGCTTTCTGCACCTATCCTAGGTTTGAACGAATATAAAATTTTTCGTCCAAATACGTATTTTCTTGTTTTACAAAAAAGTTCAGGTCCTGAGCCTGACTTTAGTGAATATCTCACGTCTCTAAGTCTTTTCGTTTCGGAGCTACGTTAATTCAAAAATTTTAAAAATTTAATTCAAGATGGCGGATTTCGCAAAAATCTTTAATTTTGAAGTTAGGAGACCCCAGTTTGGGGTTAGATATACTAAATTATATTATCTAAAGCTAATTCCACCTTTAAAAATATTAATTTATTGTTAATTTTGTATATATTAAAGAAAAACACTAAAAAATCAATAGCTCCGAAACGCCGAGTGCTAAAAATTTACAAAAAATATCAAAAAATTTCTAAATTAAGGGTCCACAACATACACAATAAAAATCTAAAAATAAAAATTTTTGAAACACAATTTTTTATAAAAAACAAAAATTTTCACAATTTTAATTTTAATTCTATAACTATAAGTCCAAAAAATCCAGAATTTTCAAAATGTGTAGTCCCAGCTAGCGCGCAAAAGATAGCAGTTGCAGATTTCCTTAAATACTTTTAATTTCGCTTTTATTGAAGGTTGAAGTTTGCAACTTTAATATAAAATTAATTAAAAAGTACTTCACCTAAAATTTTTCTATTTGCTGTTTCTGGCTTCTGTCGATGCGGCTCTTAAGTCCACAAAATTTTTCTCTTCTCTGCCAGCTCCTTCTGCCACCTCGTGGCGACCACGTGCGTGAAAATTTTCAGAAAATTCAACTTTTCGGGAAAACGGCTCAGTCCCGGGAACTTTTGATGTACAGGGTCGACGGGGGACGGGAAATGCCACCCAGACACACTTTTTTCTTCTCGAGATTTCACTTTTTTCACAATTTAAAGCCGAAAAACTTCGCTTTTTAAAACACTTAACCTCTTTTTACAGAGAAAAACACTTTTCACACCGTGGAGGAAAACTTATGGCACAAACACCGATAACCGACGGGTGCGGCGCGTCGAGACGAAACTTTTGAGGTATTGCACTCAAGAATCGGTCAAGAAAAACCCACTTTTTCAAATTTTTGATTGCGGAGCGCTATGAAATAGCATCTGATCGCGGCCAGAGGTCGAAATAGACTGGTTAGGTTAGGTTAGGTTTTTTTTTTGTTTTCGCGGGGAATGCATTTATGGTGCATAAATGCCTGTCATCCCTGCTGCGGGGGCAGCAGGGACGGTGTGTGGGGCTCCCGGCCCGTGAGAGAGAGCCGTCCTACCCACTAAACCCCGCGGTGTTCCGCCTCACCTTAAAACCGACTCGCAGGGTAGGCCTGAGGTTAAATCACTGCGAGCCGGCAAGGGGCACCCCAAAACGGAGGGGTCCGTCTCAGGGCAGTCGACCCCTCTGTAAGCAGAGGAGGTGAGAGCGGCCGGTAC
The DNA here is from genome assembly GCA_948477245.1 of Thumatha senex. NCBI lineage: Eukaryota > Metazoa > Arthropoda > Insecta > Lepidoptera > Erebidae > Thumatha > Thumatha senex. The sequence goes on from OX419748.1 coordinate 19,754,609, forward strand.
GGGCGTGCGCAGAAAATGGGCACCCCCTGGAACACAGAAAGGGTGCCCGTCGCCAAGTGGCCAGTTGGGCGGGGTCCCCCGACCTTCCGCCCACGGCCAGACACTATTCGGGGGCGCGCATGTAATGAGCACGTCGACGCCCCCGAACCGGACGGCGGGGCGGGAGCGTCTGTCCGGTACGCTCCCGCACCCGCAACTCCTCTCGTTTCGCCGCCATCACCTCGCTAGCAAACGAGGCGACGGCGGCCCAACACTGTTGGCTGCCGACCATGGCTTGCACCACAGCCGGCAGTGACAAATTTACACCGACAAGGCCCGTAAGGGCGATACACGGCCCGTCCCACGCCGGGCACACGGCGAGTGTGTGCTCCGCCGTGTCCACGACGCCACTCGGGCAGTGACGACACACGGGGTCCGGCTCCACCCCAGCCACCTCCCACAGGTACTTGGCGAATACGCCATGCCCTGTGAGGAGTTGACTGAGGTGGAACGTAGGTGCACCGTGTGCCCTCTCTACCCAAGCACGTAGGACGGGCCGGACAGCCCCCACGAGCCGGGGGCTAACTGAGGGGCCTACCAACCTCTCGGCCCACTTCCGGAAGAGATCGTCGCGAGCCGACTGTCTCCAGCGGTCGATCTCGTCCGGAAGGGGCCGTACACCGTTACTTCGCGTTAGGGCGCTCTCTTCATACCCCTTCTTGAGGACTCCAGCCTTGAGATCCCAAGGGAGGCTTCCTGCAATCAGGCACGCCTCCTCGTAGGAGACGGTGCAGTACGCTCGTGCCGCCCTCTGCGCAATCGACCGCTGCGGACGCCGCAGCAGCGGGATTGTCTTGGCGCAGAGGGCGTGCGCCCAGATGGGCGCTCCATACAACGCCTTTGAGCGCACTACACCGTCGTAGAGGCGACGGCATGCACTATTTGGGCCTCCCCGATTGGGGAGCAGCCTCGCCAGCCTTCCGGCGTACGACACTAACTTTGGCGACAGACGCCGGAAGTGCTCGACGAAGCCCCATCGGCTGTCGAGTACCAAACCAAGATACTTAATACTCGACCCGACAGCGATGGGGGTGCCGCTCACCACAATCTGACAATCTCGAGGTGGCCCTCGCCGAGGCCCGTTAAAGAAAACGGCCTCGGACTTTTCGAGGGCCACCTGGAGTCCTAGCGCCAGGTTAGGTTAGGTTAGGTTAGGTTGGGGCAGTGCCCCAAGTGTTCTCCAGTACGTCCTCGTCGTCTGCCCTGGACCCATCCCACCTGGTGCGCGGTAACGCAGTGGCCGGTGGGTGGTGACCGAATCTGAGAGAACTGAACTTGTGGCGATCCGAAGTCGAAGCTGTATGCTCCTTTGTGGTCAATTTTTGAATTTACCCGGCTGTTCTGTACTTTCGAACTTGGATCCACTCCACTTGGTGCGCGGTAACGCAGTGGCCAGTGGGTGGTACCGCCTTAAAAGTTCTAAAAGTGCTTGATTATATTTGTATTTCTGTCTGTACCTACTTGGTCAGATATCCTTCTTTGTCTGTTTTCTGAATTGGTTTTTGTAGCTCTGTCGCTTGTGAAATCTGTTCTTGAACGGATTTTCACAAAGCTTTATTTTGAAAAATTTACTCTCCTACTGATTCAGTGGTGGGCAGGGCCCACAACTGGTCAATGGAGTCATTTGACTCCGCTAGCTCGGAGGGAGGAATGGACAGTGTTCCTAAAGGAGGAAGAAGGTCCCTCCTTCTCTCCAGTCCTGGCGAGTGAAGCAAGTGCTTCAAGGGGAAGGAAGAGGCGCCTACGCAGTGGCAAGTTCTTTGCTGGGGCTTCCGAAAGTGAGGAGGACTCCGAGGCAGTGGTGGAAATATTGACTCCAGTAAATGTCATGTCATGTCATGAAATCCCGCGGAGGCAGAGGGACATACCACCACAGCGTGGGGATGTCTCAGGCTCGCAGAGAGCTGAAGGAAGGTCCGTTAGATACGGAAGCGGAGTCTGACTCAACTGTAGTCAGTGATACGCGCTCGCCCAGGAAGGGAAAGCAGAAAGGGTCTCCGACGATGATGGGAACGGAAGACCTAGTCGCCCAAGCAGAAGAAAACGCGGGGAAACTTCACCAGGTCGCCTCAAAATCAAAAAATTTGAAAGGCACCTGCGTGAAAGAAATTAAAGAGAGTTCCGCGTCACTGTTAAAGATAATTCAAGCGTTGGCTAACCGCAATGACAACGAGGAGGTGAAGCGACTTCAGGCGGACAATAAGCGTCTGCGAGGGCAGTTATCCGTTTTGCAAGAGGAGGTGACAGCCCTAAGGCGCGCATTCTCCGAAGAAAAGAAGGTGCAAAAGAGCCCCATTCCTGAAAAGAGGTCTGCCCCGGCCTTAGAACGGAAAAAGGAAACTCACCCAGTGATGGACTCTCCAGGATGGAATTAGCGGAGGTGATCGGTCGCCTCCAACAAGAGCTTATGGAGCATATTGGGGGAGTAATTGGTGCACGGCTACAGGGCCTTGAGGTTGACGGCTGCCTCCTACCAGCCCAGCCTAACCTCCATAGGCCACCACTGGCGACCGATAAGAAAGCTAGAAGCCAAGAGCTAGCTGCGTCTACCACTTTGGCTCCTCCGGCGAACCTACCGAAAGAAGCCAGACTGAAGAAAGTGGTTAGACGGGCAGCTGAACAAGTGGCGGGCCCTTCACACCTGCAACAGCCACTTGTTGAAGACGGCTGGACGACGGTGGTTAAAAATAAGGGGAAAAAGAAGCCGAGGCAGGGGTCCAATAAGCCAGAAGCCTCAAATAAAATCAAAAGGACTAAGATCCCGAACGCTCCGAAAACACTGGCAGTGGTGGTAGCCCTTAAACCGGAGGCTGTAGCGGAAGGCACAACATACAAAGATGTCATCGCGAAAGCTAAAGCATCGGTAAGTCTCGGAGCTCTGGGAATCGGTCCGGCAAAATTTAGAACGGGAGCTACGGGAGCTCGAATCATTGAGCTCCCAAAAGAGACTACGCCCGCACAGGCTGATACCCTAGCGGAAAAATTCGGCGAGGCTCTGGGTGACGAAGCCAACGTCACCAGGCCTACCAAAACGGCAAGTGTGCGAATATCAGGTCTGGATGACGCAATATCCAAGGAAGAGATTTGCTCGGCGTTGGCAGAGAAATCTGGGTGTTCTCCCGAACAGTTCAGGGTGGGTACTATAGCTCTTGGGTTCACCGGGGTGGGCTCGGTAATAGTCTCCTGCCCTATAGCGGCAATTGCCAACCTAGCGGTGGTCCCTCGAATAGGCATAGGATGGAGCAGTGCCTCCATTAAAGTATTTGAACAGCGCCCAATGAGATGCCATAGGTGTATGGGCGTAGGACATCCACAGGCGCTGTGTCCTTCCAATAAAGATCGCAGCCGACTGTGCTACCGTTGCGGTCTGGAAGGGCACATTGCATCAACATGTTCGGCGCCACTGCATTGCGCCATTTGCGCAGACCGCGGCCTATCTGCGGGGCACAGAATGGCCGGGGTCAACTGTAACCCTCCCCCAGTGAAGGGCCGGTCGTTACCTATTGGTGCTATTTTCCGCACCACGGCCACGCCTGCAGAAGCGCCCATGGAAACTAGCAATGCCAGTTAGATCCATGGGACGTGTGCTGCAGGTGAACTTGAACCACTTAGCCGGTGCCCAGGACCTATTGTGTCAGGCGGCGGCTGAGTGGAACATAGATTTAGTAGTTATGTCGGAGCCAAACTCCGTTCCTACGTCTCCAAGGTGGGCCGGAGCCACGGATGCCCTCGCGGCAATCATGGTCACCAGTGTCGCGCCTCCTCTCAGTGTCGTGGAAAGAGGAGAAGGTTATGTTGCTGCACGATGGGGAGGGCTCATGGTCGTGGCCCTTTACTTTAAGACTTGTACTTCGTAATGAACTAAACAGCTATGCCGACGGCTCTGCCGTCGTCGGGGGGGGGGCCTCCAAGAACGTTAGACCGATAAGTTATAATAACCTACCTACCTAACCTAACTAACCTAACCTGACCATATTGGACGGGTGTTCTGTACTACCGGAAGCTTTAGCTAGGACGTCTAACAGCTGAAATATACATAGATTAGTGTTGCATTTTTCGAACAGTTTTCACTTTTGCTCCATTTACAAGCGTTTCATCAATAGAGGTACAGCATTTTACAGCATACGAGTGTGCGCGCTAAAATCACGAGTCTAACGACGCCTCTACCGATCCTTTGCGACTAATAGTTCTTGTGATATAAGCTATTTTGTGTTTTCGCGGCATGTCATGGCAATCTCACCGCCCCAGGGTTGTGTAGGTAGGTAGGTAGGTTTTGTATGTTGTTTTGTATGACGTCATCTTTTTTTTTTTTTTGTTTGTGTTGTTTGGCAACACTGAATTGTATCTTCGACTTAAGTGATATACAATTAAGTGTAGTAGGTGTAGTAGACACCAACCTAACCTAACATAACCCAACCTAACCTAACCTAACCTAACCTAACATAACTTAACCTAACCTAACCTAACCCAACCAACCGTGAAGTTAACTAGACCTAACCTAACCTAACCTATTGAACCTAAGTTAGGTTAACCTCACTTAACCTCCCAAAAATTGAGTAAAAAATTCGCGGGTTTGGTTTGGCCAAAAAATTACATTGCTGGCTTCGCTCGCGGTTTCTTTCCTCCCCCCTTGTCCCTCTTTTTTTCCTCCCCCCCTCCCTTTTCCCCCATTTTCTCTTTTTCTTCCTCCCTCTACTGCTCGTACAGGTAGGAACATGTTCATTACTCCGTCTAAGTCAAGATTTGTACTTCATAATGAACTAAACACCTATGCCGACGGCTCTGCCGTCGTCGGGGGGGACAACCAGAGCGTTAGACCGATAAGTTGTAATAACCTACCTACCTACCTAACCTAACCTAACCTACCCTAACCATATTGGTATATCACAAGAACTAATAGTCGCAAAGGATCGGTAGAGGCGTCGTTAGACTCGTGATTTTAGCGCGCACACTCGTATGCTGTAAAATGCTGTACCTCTATTGATGAAACGCTTGTAAATGGAGCAAAAGTGAAAACTGTTCGAAAAATGCAACACTAATCTATGTATATTTCAGCTGTTAGACGTCCTAGCTCAACCAAATGGGTACCAATCGACAGAGGGCGTCAGGGGGCTTCCAATGGTATACAAAAAGCTATGGGCGTGTATAGAAAAACTTTAGAAAATTTGGGTTACAGAGGTAATTTTTCGATAATTTAAGCCTAATGACTAACAACCTGTGGTGAAGGTGGGTCTTTTCAATTGGTGCTGGTCCCGAGGTGTGCAGCAGATAGCCCACACGACATTCTTGGACGACGAGCGCGAGGCTGCGAGGACGCGGCGGGGGTCGACGAACGCGGTGGCCTCCAAACAGGGTTGGTAACAACGCGACGAACAGTTCCGGAGAACCAACAGACAGCGAAGGCGACGAAGGCAACGACCTGTAAATGTCACGCGTACGGAACACCCGTCCAATATGGTTAGGGTAGGTTAGGTTAGGTTAGGTAGGTAGGTAGGTAGGTAGGTTATTACAACTTATCGGTCTAACGCTCTGGTTGTCCCCCCCGACGACGGCAGAGCCGTCGGCATAGGTGTTTAGTTCATTACGAAGTACAAATCTTGACTTAGAATACACCGGAGTAATGAACATGTTCCTACCTGTACGAGCAGTAGAGGGAGGAAGAAAAAGAGAAAATGAGGGAAAGGGGAAGGGGGGAGGAAAAAAAGAGGGACAAGGGGGGAGGAAAGAAACCGCGAGCGAAGCGAAGCCAGCAATGTAATTTTCTGGCTAAACCAAACCCGCGAATTTTTGACTCAATTTTTGGGAGGTTAAGTGAGGTTAACCTAACTTAGGTTGAATTTTTTTTTTTTTTTTTGTTTTCGCGGGGAATGCATTTACACACACATAAGGCTCCACCCCAGCCACCTCCCACAGGTACTTGGCGAATACGCCATGCCCTGTGAGGAGCTGACTGAGGTGAAATGTCGGCGCTCCGTGTGCCCTCTCTACCCAAGCCCGCAGGACGGGCCGGACAGCCCCCACGAGCCGGGGGCTAACTGAGGGGCCTACCAACCTCTCGGCCCACTTCCGGAAGAGATCGTCGCGAGCCGACTGTCTCCAGCGGTCGATCTCGTCCGGGAGGGGCCGTCCACCGTTACTTCGCACCAGGGCGCTCTCTTCATACACCTTCTTGAGGACTCCAGCCTCGAGATCCCAGGGGAGACTTCCTGCAATTAGGCACGCCGCCTCGTAGGAGACGGTGCAGTACGCTCGTGCCGCCCTCTGCGCAATCGACCGCTGCGGACGCCGCAGCAGCGGGATTGTCTTGGCGCAGAGGGCGTGCGCCCCCCTCGTGCAATGGGGTCAACTGCACGTCCACACAACGGCAACACAGAGCTGCAACCGGCCGAAGCCGGGAGTAACGACAACGAGAACGAAGGACGAAAACGAAGCGCTACTACCGGCCAGGCCGGGAGCTTTCACCAGTACGCAGGCCTTGCAGGCCTGCCACACTGCGACCCCCACGACATGGGGTCGACTGTCGGGATATTGGTACATTGGTTAACACACACAGTACTGAAGACTGCGCCCATTAGCCGATGCTCCAGGGTGCACCAGCAAAGCCCAGTTTCCACTCCCACCCGGGCGGTCCCCGGGGGGGATAGGAAACTGAACCGCCAACGTGGAGGTTCCCCGACCTAGCACCCCAGGTTAGGTTAGGTTTTTTTTTGTTTTCGCGGGGAATGCATTTACGCACCGTCATCCCTGCTGCGGGGGCAGCAGGGACGGTGTGTGGGGCTCCCGGCCTGTGAGAGAGGGCCGTCCTACCCACTAAACCCCGCGGTGTTCCGCCTCACCTTAAAACCGACTCGCAGGGTAGGCCTGAGGTTAAATCACTGCGAGCCGGCAAGGGGCACCCCAGAACGGAGGGGTCCGTCTCGGGGCGGTCGATAAGCGACCACCCCGGAGCTCCCTAAGGAGCTGAAGAACTAGCCCGCACCTCCACCGCTCTCGAGCGCTCCTCTGTAAGCAGAGGAGGTGAGAGCGGCCGGTACGGGCGTGCGCAAAAAAGTGGGCACCCTCTGGAACACAGAAAGGGTGCCCGTCGCCAAGTGGCCATTTGGGCGGGGTCCCCCGACCTTCCGCCCACGGCCAGACACTATTCGGGGGCGCGCATGTACTGAGCACGACGACGCCCCCGAACCGGACGGCGGGGCGGGAGCGTCTGTCCCGTACGCTCCCGCACCCGCAACTCCTCGCGTTTTGCCGCCATCACCTCGGAAGCAAACGAGGCGACGGCGGCCCAGCACTGTTGGCTGCCGACCATGGCTCGCACCACGGCCGGCAGCGACAAGTCGACACCAATAATGCCCGTGAGGGCGATACGCGGCCCGCCCCACGCCGCGCACACGGCGAGTGTGTGCTCCGCCGTGTCCACGACGCCACCTGAGCAGTGGCGACACACGGGGTCCGGCTCCACCCCAGCCACCTCCCACAGGTACTTGGCGAATACGCCATGCCCTGTGAGGAGCTGACTGAGGTGAAATGTCGGCGCTCCGTGTGCCCTCTCCACCCAAGCACGTAGGACGGGTCGGACAGCCCCCACGAGCCGGGGGCTAACTGAGGGGCCTACCAACCTCTCGGCCCACTTTCGGAAGAGATCGTCGCGAGCCGACTGTCTCCAGCGGTCGATCTCGTCCGGAAGGGGCCGTCCACCGTTACTTCGCACCAGGGCGCTCTCTTCATACACCTTCTTGAGGACTCCAGCCTCGAGATCCCAAGGGAGGCTTCCTGCAATTAGGCACGCCGCCTCGTAGGAGACGGTGCAGTACGCTCGTGCCGCCCTCTGCGCAATCGACCGCTGCGGACGCCGCAGCAGCGGGATTGTCTTGGCGCAGAGGGCGTGCGCCCAGATGGGCGCTCCATACAACGCCTTTGAGCGCACTACACCGTCGTAGAGGCGACGGCATGCACTATTTGGGCCTCCCCGATTGGGGAGCAGCCTCGCCAGCCTTCCGGCGTACGACAACAACTTTGGCGACAGACGCCGGAAGTGCTCGACGAAGCCCCATCGGCTGTCGAGTACCAAACCAAGATACTTAATACTCGACCCGACAGCGATGGGGGTGCCGCTCACCACAATCTGACAATCTCGAGGTGGCCCTCGCCGAGGCCCGTGAAAGAAAACGGCCTCGGACTTTTCAAGGGCCACCTGGAGTCCTAGCGCCCTGATGCGGCTGACCACCTGGGCAACGCCCGCGGTGGCCAGGACTTTCGCCTCGCGAAAATCTGGGCCCCGCGCGGTAACTAGGGTATCGTCGGCGTAACAGAGGACGCCGACTCCCCGAAGAGTAGCACCGCGCAGGACCCAATCATATCCGATGTTCCACAGGAGCGGACCCAGAACCGACCCCTGTGGAACACCACACGACATATTTGTGCGGACTACTCCCGACCGGGCCGGATAGGAGATGGCCCGGTCGACAAAGTAGTCCGCAAGAATGCGCCTGAGGTACCACGGGACATTGTGGTACCTCAGCGCCTCGGCGATGGTCTGCCAGGGGATGGTGTTGAAGGCGTTCGCGATGTCGAGCGACACCGCCAGCAACACCTCCCCCCGACCGACCGCCTCCTCGACGCTGTCCCTGAGCCGGGAAATGGCGTCCAGGGTCGACCTCCCGCGACGAAAACCGTACTGGCCGTCATTGAGATTGGGCCCCGCCCCCTCCAGGTGCCCGACGAGACGCGCCGCGAGCACCCGCTCGAGCAGCTTGCTCATCTCGTCGAGCAATACGATGGGGCGGTAGGCCGACGGCGACTCGGCCGGGCGCCCGTGCTTCTTCAACAGCACGAGACGCCCGGTTTTCCACTGTCGCGGGACCTTACCCGACGCCACACACTCCGACAACAAAGACAGCGTCTCCTCCTCGAACGCCGGCATAACCAGGGCGATGACGCGCCCAGGAATGCCATCCGGACCGGGGGCGCGGTTCCTCGTTTTGAGTTTAAGGACCGCCGCCCCGAGCTCGGCATCCGACACGGGCGGAATCATCGCCTCTGTGTCTGCCGGCGTCTGGCTTGGTGCCATCCGCGGTGGGACCCACTCTTCCCGCTCAGGGAAGAGGGAACTGACAACGTGGCCGACGAATGAGGGCTCGAGAGACTTTGTGAGGGGGGGCGCCCAGGGCCGGAGTTTGTCACTCACGGCTTTGTACGGGCGCCCCCACGGATCTTGATTGAGGCTCTCGAGCCATTCCTTCCAGGCCGCCTTCCAGGCCGCCTCCTTGGCGGCCTTGATCGCCGAGCTGAGGGCAGCTCGGGCAGCCCGGTATGCGGCGAGTAGTTCTTCTTCTCGGGCAGGGTCACTGTTTCTT